>OY728140.1:2061275278-2062525278 GCA_963277665.1 Viscum album
CTTCTTCTGGTGATCCCTTTTGATTTGATCAATAGGGATATATCGATTGGCTTGATGATAAATGGAAGGAATATAAGATGATGTGAGGGTATTTTGGAGGATATTTTAGTAGGGATTTAATGAGCCAAATTTCTTTGGAGGTGTGATTTTGAGAGAAGGGGGTGTTCCCTTTTATAAGAGAGGTGAGAGGCACCTTTGGAAAAGTTTGAAATATTATTTTATAATAAAATAATTTCATTTTTAATGGCTCTAAAAATATTAATTTTGGGGATAATGTGGGGATGGTTTGAAAGAATCTAAATAAAAAATGTTTATGATTGGTTTAGGTCACAATATTAACTATATCTTTTAGATTTACCTTTTAGTTAAATAGTTTAATTTTTACCACGTATTATGGTTTTATTATATTAAATGGTTAATAAACATACTACAAAATGCCAAAAGAAACCTAAGTGGTTAATTATTGACATATATAACCTTATCTAATTCCTTTGGCTGATCCTTAGATTTTTAAGAATATTATATGATTTAATTATATAGTATTTTTTTACAAAATTCATCTATGTCATTTTTGACTCTATTTGGTATTTTGTTTTTGATAGTCGTAAATAATTTATCACTTGTAAAAATTGTAATTTAATAAAACCTATAATTTCACATTAAACTAGAAAATTAGTGGAATTCATTAAAAGTATAAATTTACATTTATTTGGGTATTTATAATATCAATTATTTTAATATTTCATTAATAAGGTAATTACTGCATAATCATTGTGTCATATATAAATTTGATTATTTAATGTCTAAATATTATAAATTAAATATAATAATTTAGGAAATATTTGTATCCTTCTAATAAATATTTATATTCTCATATATCTTATGTAGAACCCTATATTTAAAATGGTTTAGTTAGTAAACATTGAATTTAAAAATTTTAACTCTTCTTTAAATAAAATAATACTAATGGTCTTAATCTAATCCATGTGTACCAAAAGGATCATATTTTATTATTAAGATTTATTTTTGTCGAAATAATCTAATCCAATAGAATTAGGTCATCTATTAGGGTAATTAAAATATAATTTTTACCTTTAATTATACTATTTACTTTTAACCACGGTAAATATAATTCAAAAGTTACTATTCACCAAAAAAATTATATTCATCTAATTGAACAACATTTTAAATATTGATGTTAATTGTGTCTCTCAAATTTTTCAAATTCAATTTACAGTATTGGTAAAATTACGATTTATTCATATTTGTAAATGTGTCGAGAAGGTGTGTAAATGACGATAAAAAGTTCAATAAATTATTATATATCTAAAATTATTATAAAATGGCTCTAATGAATTACATTGGACTAATATAGGTATTTTTTTTACCTATTTTGACATTAAAATAAATATAAATTAAAAATAATTATTTAAATAAAAATTCGGTTTTAAACAATAATGCTGTGATTTTCACTATTCATCAAAAATTGAAATTTCTCAAAATAATATAAAAAATTCACCCTAAGTTAATATTTATATTCCAAATCCAAAAATGATGTCCAATTTGAAAAATAAAATTTATAAAATTTAAAATATTTGGTATTATTATGCATAACTATTTTTTAAATGGCTAGTTTGTTTTTTCACGGTGTGCTAGAATTCGAAGCTGTGTACAACACAAGCTACTATATTATTCAAAGATAAGCCTACCATGGAATCTTGGGGTGTTACATTATTCCATCCTTAAAATTACATTGTCTTCACAATTTCTTGAATACTACTGCTTAAAAATATTTGGGTGGTTCTTCATCATAAGATTCACGCGTTCCCACATAGCCTCTTCCATATCATGGTTTCGCTGTTGAACTTTTAAAAGATGAGTCATCCGGTTTCACTAAACATGTTCTCTTGTATCCGGAATCCTGATAGGATCTTCACAATATGGTAGATCTGGTTACAGTTCGAATTCTTCATTGGTGAGTACATGTGTTGTTTCAGGCATGTATTTTCTCAACAGTGACACACAGAACACATCCTCATCATTAGAGAGGCTTGGTGGCATTTCCAAATGGTAAGCTGAAACACCAATTTGTTCGAGAATTTCGAAAGGTCCGTTGTACCTGGGACATAATTTACCCTTTTTACCAAATCATATAACTTCCTTCCTTGGAGATTCCATTAAGAAAACATGATCTCCTACATAGAATTCCAAATCCTTCCTTCAGTTTTCAGTGTATCTCTTTTTCCTACTTTGAGATTATTTGATGTGGGTTTTGATAATATTCATGTTTTCCATTTTTTCCTCAACATGTTTGGGCCTTCAAGTCTTCTAACATCAACATCATCACAACAAGTTAGTGTGCGGAATCTCTTCCCATATAACTCTTTATGTGGTGCCATCAGAATACTTTAATGGATGTTATTGTTATAGGAAAATTATACCATAGGTAAATAATGATCCCACATACCTTGAATGTCAAGAGATCAAGATCTCAAAAATGTCATTTTTCATTTGAAAAGTCTATTTTGATTTTCCATCAGTTTTTGGGTGGTTGGCGGTTCTCAAACGAAGTTCAGTATCGAGGTCTTTCTGAATACTTTTATCGAATCTTTATGTAAAAATGGGATCACAATCAGAAACAATTGATAGGGGTACACCATGTAGTTTTAAACTGCTTTAATATATAGTCTTGCTAATCATTCAAGTGGTAACTATTCTCTTATAGCAAGATAATGTGCTGACTTGGTAAGACGATCAACAATGACCCATATTTCATTATTCCTTCTTGGAGTATATGGTAGCCCCATGACACAGTCCATCGTAGTAGCATCCCATTAACACTTGGTATGGGAAGAGGTTGCATGACTCCTTGAGGATGTTGTCTTTTAGCCATAACCTGTTGACCAACCATACATCTTGACACATAATCATAAATCTCCCTATTTATGTTGTCCCACCAAAAATGATCTTTCAAATCTCTATGCATCTTATTTCTACCAGGGTGTATAGGGAAATTTGAGCTACGAGCATCATCCAATAATTCCCTTTTAAGATCTGGTATTTCAGGAACACAATGCCTCTTCAAAAATTTCATAATCACATCTTCATATACTTTTTCGATCAATCTCCCATCATTCAAAACTATAATTTTCTTTTGAAACTCCTCATCATATGTTTGTGAATATTTTATCAATTTTAGTAAAGATTTTTTGGAAACCATTTAAAAAAGTATTGATGTATCACCTTCCATGATTAGTCCCATATCCATATATACTAGATCCACGAACATAAGACCATTCTCAACTCTCATATTATTTAGAACACCATGATCCTTTCTTCTCAATGCATCTTCTACCTTATTTTCCTTCCCTGAGGTTAGTGTAAATTTCAATAATAATCCTTGTGTAGTTCGATCCATTGACATTGCCTCATGTTATGTTCTTTTTGTTATAAAATATACTTCAAACTCTTGTGATCTGTGTAAATCTCACATTTTTCACCATAGATATAGTTTCACCATATATTGAAAGCATATATTACAGCTCCTAAGTCAAGATCATGAGTAGGATAGTTCTGTTAATTAATTTTTAGCTTCCATGTTGTATATCAAATATCTCTATCATTCTGTATAAGGATGCAACCAAGTCCTTTCATTAAAGAATCACTATAAATAACAAACCCATCATTCCATGATGGTAGATTCAAGATAGAAGCATTGAGTTGTCTTCTCTTCAGTTCTTCAATAAATTCTTCACACTCTTATTTCCAAAAATAATTAACCCCTTCACATGTGAGCCTTGTTAATGGGTTAGCCAATCCGGAAAAATTATACACAAGACACCTATAATAACCTGCTAAAGAAAACAAATTGCGTACCTCATTTGTACTTACCATTGCTGGCCATTCTTGTATTTCCCTTCTCTTTGAATGATCAAGAGAGATTCCATCTATAGAGACAATATGGGAATGAAAATAAATCTCTTGAAGCAAGAATTCACACTTTCTAAACTTCCCATATAATTCATTTCTTATATGAGTCTTTAGAATAATGATCAAGTGATTTTCCTGATCTTCATAATTTTGTAGTATACCAAGATATCATCACTAAATTCCACTACAAAATCATTAAGAAAATCATTGAGAACACTTTTCATTAGATCCATAAAAATAGAGGGTGCATTAGTCAGTCAAAAAGGAATTATTGTAAACTCGTAATGCCCATACCTGGTTTGAAATGCGGTTTTTGGAATGTCTTCCTTCTTCACGTACAATTGATGATATCAAGATCGAAGTTCAATCATTGTAAAATATTATTCTCCATAATGTTGATAGAATAAATCATCAATGCAATGTAGGGGATACTTGTTCTTTTTTGTTATAGCATTGATCTCCCTGTAGACAATGCACAACCTCATAGATCCATCCTTTTTTATTAACAAAAAGAATAGGGGCTCCCCATAGAGAAACAGTAGGGAAAATAAATCATTTATTACTCAATTCCTCTAGTTTTTTTCTTTAGTTCCACTATTTCCAAAGTGGCCATTCTATAAGGGGACTTCGATATGGGCCTATAACTATCAATTATGTTAATGGAAAACAAAATTTACTATTCTAATGGATGTCCAGGTAAATCCATTATAAACAAATCAACATATTTTTAAACAATAGGTACATTATTTATTTGAATATTCCTTTCCTCCCCCAATGTTATTTCATTCTCTTCCTCCCCAATAATTGAATTTTGATGTTATACTAGGGGTGGATCTATATAATAATTAAGATGGTGATGTTTCTACACTAATGATAAGGTACTCCTTATTGTCATCCAAAATTGTAACCACTTTCTTCTTACAATAAAATCTTGCAACATCGTCCGAAAGACAATACATAACTAAGATTATATCATATTTAATCATTTTTATGATGATGAGATCGGCAGATAATGTATGTTTAAATGACATAATGGGATCTGATTCAAAAAACATTATTTCAATTTCACATCCCAAAGGAGTTTTGACTGAAAACTCCCTTGTAAAATTAGTTTGGAAATTTATAATTTTCATATCAAAGTTGGATGATATGAAACAATACAAAGAAACAGAATCAAATCAATCATTGGCTAAATCTTAGGAAACCATTAAATTACCTACCACCACGTCATATGGAGCTTCATTTTCAAAATTAGTGATAAAAAAAGAATGACCTTGCTCCCTTTGCCTCTTCTGAGGTAATTTTCCTTGGTGCATAGGACATTAATTGGAATAATTCCCCATTTCTCTATAATTGTAGCAATCGACATTGACATCCTCTTTCTTCCCATACAATCACGATCTTGGTGGCCTTTTTCACTACACATATAATAGAATCATATTCCATTTAGGATAGTACTAGGTTGTTTCATCACACATTTAATGTATGATGGAAATTCAACTTTTCCCTTATTCCCCTTATTTCCATTTCCAGAGTGTTTAATAGATATATTTTTCTCTAGCTTTTCTTTAATGTCATAAGACATAAAGAATTATTTTCATTCCTTGATAGCACATAAAAATATATCTTCATATGACAAGAAGGATTATGAGAATAATGATAAACAATGAAATGGTTTTAACACATCAAAGAATTGATTAATGTTTCTCCTTGGGTTACGTATATAATCTTCAGCATGTCATGATAACCTAGTTAAGTTAGCCTCATACATCGCTACATTGTCATCCTTCTTTTCCCTTAGACTCATATTTGTCTTTCCATATCCGCTTGATGGTCACGAGGAATTAATTTTTCTAAAAAATATCAATAAAATCCCTCCATTCAATATTTGATATTTCATCATCTTCCTTTGTGTTTTGAATCAATGACAACCATTGTTCTTTATCTCCTGGGAGGTGATAAACTATCATGAAAATTTTTTCCCTTTCACTACTCCACAAAGCATAAAATTATTTCTCTATGGAACTTATCCATTTCTCTTCTTCAAATGGATTTTTTGTCCCATTTAATGTTTGTAGTTGTTGCGTCAAAAATCATACTAACATTTATCCTCTACATTTTGGATCAGGGTTCTCCATGCAGTTAAGGTTATTATTTGTAACCAAAGTGAGTTGTCCCAGTATGGTTATAAGATGATCAACATTTGTTGAATCACCAGCTCCACTAGAATTATCATCAGTAGGAGGGAAGTCCTTACATGGATTATGTGCATTAATGAAATTTACATTCCTTCCAATAGGCTCCATTTCTAAAAAATGGCATACACTGAACTAGTTTATGAATCGCAATACATAATTCCAAACATGTAAAACACTTAACATAAATTGAACTGTATGTGGATATAATCTATAATCAAATAAAATTTTCCATTGAGGAAATATATACTGGTAACTCCTTCATAATTTCCGGTAAAGAAAATATGAATTATCCTAAACATATCTCATGGGAGTGTTGTAACCATGTGTGCCGCAAGGCCCATTATCGTGTACCAGTATATCTAGGATCTTGTCAGAAACTCCTTGTTGGAGTATTCACTCCGTGGTATATCTATGCTAGAGCTTCCTCTACCATCTCATATCCATATAAGGATGTTTTTTTTGTAAAACACACATAATATTTACACCACAAATTTTTTTGTATGTTCTTATATACTAATCCTCAATGTATATCTTTGGGTAATGAGATCTAATCAGAGTTTTTAAAAATCTAGTATCTAATGATTGTGCTAAACTTCCTCTAATACTAACTCTAACAACTCAACCCTAGTAACCCAGAGTCTGTGCATTATTATATAACAATGGAATGATCACAAGAGATCATGTCTCAAAAGACTGATTAGATAATTACTGGATACATACATATGTTTTTCATTACATCATGAAATAGAAAAACAACAACGTTGTGTCCCCTTGGAACACCCTTATATCCATTACAATATTCTTTCAGGTTAATCGTAATAAACTTCTTTGCTTCTTGGAAAAAATAAAACATAGAAAGTGGCGAGCTCAAGTGCTCGGTAAGGATAACAATATAGAGGGATGTTTCATAAATAAGAATAACCCTTTAAGGTAATGTATAAGACTGAATCACAAGACTTTTAAACATAAACTTCATCACAATATGGAAATGATACATTAAATAATTCCATTTCCTTCTTCACATGGATATTCTACTAGTCGAATAATAACATGTAATATCAATAGCCAATTTCATAATGATGAAATGTATAATGTCAGACAACATAACCAAATAGACATGTCCTCATTCCAGGACTACAAATAATGGTTTTTTAAATGCCTTGTGCCAAAGCACTAGTTTGTCTCACGATACCTACCTATGTAACAAGGAGATATAGCGGGCTACACCCATCACTTACTATGTCCAATGAATTTCTCATATGAAAAGGATAAAACATAAGATAAACATTTGTATTAAATCTGGTATGTGAAATTTTAATACATTAACCATAATCCATGAATGTTATGAAAAAAACACACCCACGGTCAAATATATTACAAAACCTTCAATACAATATGGAAGATTTTATCATAATAAATGAACTTTAAACCAGTGTAAAATCGATCAAAGGATGTTGCCATAGATGAAATCAAAACTATTTGATAAAAATATCTCTATCTATTTTAAAATCATTTAAAAGTAACGTAACTATAAAAGAAAAAATTTATAATTAAAATACTTTTATTAGTATTTAAGGGAATCCTCAACGGTGTTATGATAGTTGAAAATATCCTCACCTGCTGTATAAGTTAAGAAAAATTCATTCAATAAGTTTTTCGAAAAGGTCACAAAGTACATTGTTTGGAAAATGACGGAAAGATTACTTTTAGTATATTTTATATAATTTTAATCAAATTTATAAATTACTTTAACCCATAGTCTAGGAAATAGTTAAAATGTTTTGAAATGCATTTTTAAGAAAAACATATATGTGGATGACAAAGGGGTCCCTATAGACACTTACATATTAACAACCACAAATAATAAAGAGATTGTATAATTAATGTTTACCGTGTAATTTTCCTTGGTAGATGGTAATTTAACAAAATTTATAATGGATAAATATTTGTTATTAAATTATACAAAAAATTCATTCAAAAATATGTTATCATATATGATTTTCTCATATTTCATTGTCAATCATATTTCAGTAGTATCATTGTTTCGGGTGTAAATGGATTCGTTTCCCCTTATATGTATTGATACATAATTAATGTTTTTTATGGATATGATGTATTTGATTCATATCCATAATGATATTATGATCCTTAAAAATTATTTTTAATCATCAAATGAAAATTAATCTTGAATGGTTATGAGGGGTAATGAATCTCTTTGCTTTCGTGGAGACGACAGTCTGTACATACGCACTAGCAATAATATCATTCAATTGAAGATGATATCGTATATAATTGGATTAAATATCATATATAAATAATCATTAACATGTTATATTTATTATTTACATTAATTATTCATCATTATTAAACTTATTTAAATATTTACGTATTGAATAACAATTACACCACGACGCGGAGACGGTAAGCCATACGTACGAATGTATGGTGACTTGTCATTGATAGGATGGATACAATAATGAATATGGTTGTACTATTGTTATAATAACATCATAGTATTTATAAGGTACTGGATTTATTATTTTGGTATGAAAACCACAATGAAATATGATGTGAAAGAAGAAGATATCTTTGAAAGTGGTGATGAAATTATTATCTCTTCTTCGGGTTCTTTCTTTTGATTCTATCAAAAGGGAAACATATGTTTCCTTATTTAACAATGTAAGGCCTATAATATTATTTGAGGATAGTTTTTAAAATATTTGAGAAGGGTATGGCCAAACCAAATTTCTTTGGCGGTGTTATTTTGAGAAAAGGGGAAGTGCCCTTTTATAAGAGAGGTGATGGTCTCCTTAGGAAAAGATTGAAATTTTATTTTATAATAAAATCATTTCAGATTGTAATGGCTCAAAAAAGAATTATTAATAGGATAAGGTAGACATGGGTGGAAAACCACCAAACCAAAGAGGTTGTAGATAGGTTTAGGTTACCATGATATCCATATCTTTTAGATTTAACTCTTTGTTAAATAATTTAAATTTTACAATGTATTCTTGTATTATTATGATAAATGGTTAATAAACATACTATAAAAATCCAAGAGAACCCCAATTGGTTCATTATAGATATATATAATCTTATATATGTCTTTTTCCCAAACACTAGATTTTTAGGAATATTATATCATTTAATAATACAATATGTTTTTAAAAACTCATTTCTGTCAACTTTGACAGTATTTGGTGTTTTTTTTGTTAAATTCATAAAAATATTATCACTTCCAACATAATTTATTTAATAAAACCTATGATTTAATATTAACCTATAAAATTAGTTTAATGCATTATAAGTTTAAATTTACATTAATTTGGGTATTTTTAATATCAATTATTTTAATCAATCATTAATAAGGTAATTACATCATCATCATTGTGAATAAAATAAATTTCATTATTTAATGTCCAAAAATTATAAATAAAATACCGTAAGTTAGGAAATATATTAATCTTTATAATGAATATTTATTTTCTAATTTATCTTACGTATAAAACAATATTTTAAATTTTTTATTTTATAAACTTTGAATTTATGACTTTTAACTCTTCTATAAATAAAATAATAATAAATTCCCAAATCCAATACAATTGGTCAAAAACGATAATATTTATTCCTAAGGTTGATTTTGGTTGAAGTACTCTTATCCAATAGAATTAGGACATGTGTTTGGGTAATTATAATATCATATTTACCTTTAATTACCAAATTTCTTTTAACTGTGATAAATAAAAGTCAAATGTAACTATTCACCAAAAAAATTTCATCTTATTGAACGACAATTTAATTAATTTTGTCAATCATTTTTATTTAATTTTTTATATTGAATTCACAGAAGTGGTAAAATTTCGTTTTATGAAAATTTTCAAATGTGCTTAGAAGGTGGGTAAAAGACAGTTAAAAGATCCATAAAATATTATATATCTAAAATTATTATAACATGAATCCAATTAATTAAATTGTTCTAATATAGGTATTATTTATCTCTTTTTACATTTAAAATAAATATAAATTATATATAATTATTTAAATAAAAAGTCATTTTTAAATAATAAATTAGTGTTTTTCAATATTCATCCAATATTGAAAGTTCTCAGAAAAATACCAAAAATTTACCCTAAGGTAATTATGATCTTCCAAATCAAAAAATGAAGTCCAATTTGAAAAATAAAAATAATAAAATTTTAAAATGAGAGTATTACTATTCATAACTACTTTTTAAATGGTATGTTTTATTTGTCGTGATGTGCTAGAACTCAAATTTTTTTAAAACGAAAGTAATTATATTATTCAAAGAGAGGCATAAACTGGAATCTTGGGGTATTACACATATTCTTATATATAAAATCATATATAATATTATTATGTTTTTATATTACCCATTTATTATTGATTTCATGTTGTTGTTATGTTTCTAGTAATAACTGCTTTGTTCTTTGTATATGGATTGACTTTTTATTCTTGACCATGAAACATAGATCATGAAACAATTATTTAAATAATCTAAAAAAGATATAAACATCATATATACTCATTATATTATTATTTATAATAATATATTAATAATTGAAATAAGAAATGGAATACACTGTTCATTGAGATGGTTGGTCGTACTTATGTATGAACGTTGTTTCTATTTTCTTGACATATTGAAAAAAAATCCACTGACATACATGCCTATATATATATATATTAATTTTAGTGTCATTTTTTCATACATATCATATCCATATACTAAACTCATCCTTAATACATTGCATGTAATGTGTGAATGAATCAAATCTCTTTGTGGAGGTAATTTTCAAATCATCCACAATGTTATCATATTTCCAAAAACTGGAATGCTTGAAGGTGAATATTAATTTAATTTCATGAATTTCATAAATAATAAATATCACAATTATCATATGAAAAATATATTCCATAAGTATTTATATCCTTGTGAGGTGGTAACAGAAGACCAAATGACATAAGTTTGTAAGGCTGTAGTATGTCGTACACACAAATGATGATTGTATATCTCATTAGATTGAAGTATGCGTGAGTACATGAAATACCCATAGAATAAATAAATATCATTATATTGAGGATAAAGATTTTATTATATAATAATAATAATAATAATAATTTAAGGGGTGAAGAAATAAATTAAATTAATGCGATTGTTGAAAGTTGTTACCTCTTTATGTATCACCTTTTGGTTTACACGAAAGGACTTACTTGGTTAGATTTCTACCAAAATTGAGGATTATATGATTATAGGATAGAAATTGGGAGAATATATGGATGTATTTTAATGATAAAAATCGATCTATGGGTGTTAATAAGTGAGGGGAGTGGGTGACCTTTTATAGTAGGGGAGAAATCATATTTTCGTAAATATAAAAAGTAAACAACATTTAGAACTCTACCTTACATTATTTGCATAAATTTTTTTTTAAGATTTAGATAAAATAGAGGTATTGTATAAATATTTCTATACAATGTAATTTTTTCATTTTTAATCTATTGTTTCCCATATGTTAATATATAGCCTCTAAGTAAACTCGTTTTCCCTTAATCATAGTAAATAATTGTAATTACATTCACTAAAATTTTTGGCCTCAAACTAAGTTGTAATTATTATAAATTATAATTTATTATAATTACAAAAATGGAATCCATTTTAATAAATTCTAAACACAAAATTGGAATAATTTAAATGAAAAATAATCCCACAGATGATATGAGTCAAAATGTTTTTAAAGAGAAAATATTCAAAAGATTGAAATGTTTTTATATCCCACATCATTGGGAAATTGGGTATGGTGACATAAATTTGATTAATATATATATAATTTAACTAAATATAATTATAACCTAATTAATATATAATTTATCTATATAAATAAATGATATGAAAAATCATTTTTCAACTAAAATTCATTATTATTTGTATTCATGAAAAATGAAACATCTCAGAAAAATCCCAAAAATTTACCCAATGTAAATTTTTATATTATTCATTGAAAAATAAATTTTTTTTTGAAATAATAATCATTAAATTTTCGAAAAATATATTTAAAATAAGTGCTCTATTAAAATGCTGTAAAATTAAACATTGGGAAAATATATTTTTTATTCATAAAATTAGATTTATTGTAATCTATTTTCTAGAAAACACATAAGAGTGGTGTTAAATAGTTGAATAAATAATATATATATTTATATTATTTAAATAATTTATAAAAAGTGTTTTAACCAATTTATTATGATAAAACATATTTAATTGAAGAAATATATTTTTCCAGCAAAATATTTCCTATATTTAATGTCCAGTTATTTAGTCACCAAATGATTTTTATTATATACATGTTTAAACTATATATTCATAATTTAATTAATATTTTTCATTACCCTCAATCTAATATCTAAATGAAAGATATAATAATATTTTAATAATAATATTAATAGTATGATCTAGTTTTGTAAAACTAGGTCTTGTGTGTAATTTATGTTTTCAAAGGAACTTTCCATTGTGTATAACACATCACAGAAATTTTGTTTCATGTACTTAAATCTAATCTAAGTTTTGCGTGTTGTGTAATCCAAACATTTTTTTTGTATAATGAAATCCAAACATAGTGTATTCATATACAAAATTTTATATTCATTGTTCCGTGAAATAAAAAATATCTAAAAATTAAATTTATTAGATAATAAAATTCAGAAAATCTTAGGGTGTTATATTATAATCCCATTAAAATGAAATCCCCCCTTGAATTTTTCTAGGTTATAAAATGTTAAAAACATGAAGGTTTCTTTCTTTGAAATCAACATTGTAATCTTGAATACGAAAATTTACTATAATAATGGTATGTTGTAACCATAATGGTGACCCAACGTTACTCATAACTAGGATTACACATACAAAAAATAGGTGTAATGTGAATATATAGACAAGTAAGAGAAATATAACAATCATTTTCAGATGCCGAGTTGTAGAGAAAATGTCTATGATAATGTTACTGATCACAAAACCATAACCTAAAGAGTATTGGAATAGTTCATTTGTATCATAAAAACCATGATAATAATAAAACATTTTATTTCAATAATCTTTTACTAATGTTATAGTATTTTCATGAAAAGATATTTTTATATGATTTTAGGAAAACCTCACCATTTTTGTGCCTTAATCAATTTCTAATTCATATTTTACATAAAAAAATAAATGTGAAATTTTCATTCCAAAAGTACTAACAAGTCATTATGTTGAATGATAAGTCATATCATATGTATTTAGTTAGCAAATCAGCAAAATGGTTCGCACATGAAATTCAATAAGTATAAATCCTCATATGTTGAGTTGATTCTTTAATCTCACAAACATAATTAATTGTTTAACTTAAACATTCATGAAATTGTTAACCTTATATCCCATATTAATGTTGAAAATAAAAAACATTAGAGATAAGTTAACTAAATTTCTCCAAATTTGTTTAACAATGATATCCCATATATCATAATGTTTCCCTTTGTTGTTGTATAATTTTTTTGAATACATTCACCATCTAATGTCTAGATACATGGTAATAAACTGAATTACCATAAATACATATTGAAATTATACATGATTCTTTATTATCTACATAGAACACAAATAATTGGATATATTTCTTAAATACAAAAAAAAATCTAATCTTCATCCTTGATAGCATATACAGATTTTTCAATAAATCACTAATCTATTCCCTGATAATCAGGTCAATCTAGTTTAATTTATCTATATCAATCATCTCTTTATCTTTGCTAAACCCAGTGTTCTCATTATCATGGAAAAATAAGAGGTACCTTCCATTAAAGAAATTATCATCATTCAATTAAATGAATTTTCTATATCTTCATCACCATTCAATATATCGATTTCAGTAATTAATGAAAAAGTCATAATGAAATAATTTTATATTTAGTGATTTATATAATAGTCATTTAATCCAAAACATATACACTTCAATCATCAAATATTGTTGTTAAACAATTAGTCAGGGTTCATCATGTCATTCCTCAATCGTCCTTTCCTAGAATATGATATATGAATAAGGTCTAATGGTTCCTACACCTCAATATATTTGTGATTCCTAAGTTTAATTTTAAAAATACTATTAAAAAATATCATACCTTTCAAATTTCATTATCAGTCTCCTTATCTTCAGCATTATAACCAATACTCTTAACACCTTGATAATTCTATTTAAAAAATTTCAAATAAGGACATCGATTTTGATAATTCACATACTTTACCCAAATGGAAAATTCAATGCAAACACATTTTATTCTAGTTCTTTGTATTGACTATGTCTATAAAACATAGTGTGAGAAAAACATATCATAATAAAAAACCCCATAATCCTATAAAATTACATTGAGAATTCTTAAATACCAACACCTTATTTTAAATAATTAAAAAATTACACTTAGTCATTGAGATATTCCAAGAAATATCCCTAGCGATCAAATGAATTTTTCAACACAGTAGTTTCCAATGGTCAATGAAACATTTCCTTAAATGCAAACAATTTTGACCCAGGCATGACATACATGGATATTACATCATTTTAGATGAATATTCAATAAATAACTATAATATATGAATGGGGACCATAATAGTTTTTTCCTTTTCCATACATGGAAAAATAATCTTCTTATCTTGGTGAAAGAACTTCATTAACTCACTTAAAGATCTTCCCCTGTTAATAGTCATACTTGAAACCTTTCTTCATAATCTAGGGATATAAAACATATGATATAAGTGAGATCACATGATTAATAAGGGTAAATATGGGACATATTTAATCAAAACATGAGCATAAGGGCATTATAACATGTTCACATCATCAGACGATCATACCCTACAAATCAAATATCATAATCATGATTCATGTCACAAATATTGGCAGGTCATAAGACATGAATCATATGTGATTAAAGAGAATAATACAGGAGAGAATAATAGAGGAATAAGAAATTGAATTTTTTAATACACAAAATAATAGAAAATATTATTCCACATCTAATAAGGAAGAGCTTTATAACATGTTATTCTTGGGCTAATAAATTCTGTACCTACTTAGTTCATGGGATTACCTCTCTTGTACCCTCTAGTTTTGGGCTTCAAATTCCATTCCGTGTACCTTCTATTTCAAGATAAGGATACCATCCATAGCACCCTCTTATTTTTATCTTGGTATGACCTCCCATGTACCATATTATTTCATACATAGTATTCACTTCTATGTACCCCCTTGTTTTTGTCTTGCGATGCCCTCTGGTGTACCCTGTTGTTTTGGGATTGGGATGACCTTCCATGTACCCTCTTGTCTCCAGCATGGGATTCCATCTAATGAACCCTTGATGCTCAAATAACATTTATCATTTCCCAACTCATTGGAGAGATATATAGGTCCCAAAAATAACTTAATTAAATCATACATATGTATGCTACAAAATGATAAAAAATATAATATATCAGGACCAATAAAAATAAATGGGATACATAGACATCATAACATAATTTATAAAATAAAATGTGTAAAAACAACATGAAATCCTATCATATATATTGGAAAATATAAAAGTTTCATAATTAATTCATCATAAAATATCCCATGAAAAGAAATTAGGTTCAAATGAATATAACCTATTAAATAGAAAGAGGTCTCGAAATAACATATCATCAAAATCATAAACCATTATGATAAATAATAAGAATGGTGTCATAGGTTCATATCCTTAGTAATGTATAAATTATATCAATGGATTTCATCTTATCATATGAATGGTTTTGAAGGATCATTTGGAGCATTTTTTATATAAAATAACATTTCTTTGAAAATCATAAAACATTTTTTATAACATTTTCTTTGAAAACCAATAATTTAAACTGATAAAGTAAGAATTTCAAAATAATTTAAAAAAATTCTTGATAAAATATAATTTTCAGTTTAAAAAACACTTTTCAATCACGAAACATTTTTGAAAATATTTCACATAGTAAATTATCGTGAAATCTTATAGAATAATCTTTTAAAATCATTTTAAATACTTTTTAAAAAACAAATTAACTCCTTTTTTATTTGAAAAAAAGTTAAAACAAAGAATCCTCAGAATACTATGAACAATAATTTCATTAAATAATAAACATCTAAACATTTAGTGGAATCTTCATATCAATTATGGTCAGGATGGTTTGTAAATTTGTATGTTTGGAACATTCCATATACACCATAATTTTTTTTAGAAAAGTACCTTGATCGGAAAATGAAAATGATAATCCTTTTCAAAACTATTTAATAAAAAGGTAAAAATTGTTTAATTTTATTTACAAATCATAGTAAAACATTCATAGAAGCATTTTAAGAAAACATGGTTTTGTGAATAAAAAAATATCTGATAAAAGAGAAAAATAATATCATATTTTCCTAAAAATACTCTCTTAATTATATTATGTACCAAAGATTGGGAAAATAATACCAATACTTAGAAGTAAAATTTATATCAATAGGTTAATAAAATTAATGATATATCCTATGATATGGATCATAAGACTTCATCAATTATGTATACTCATAAACAGTCTCAATAAATAAATATACTATAACAATAAACAATTACAACATGGGTAAAATTGAATATTAATATGATAGAAAGAATAAAATTTAATGATTATTAAAATATCATGGAAAGAAGGATATTAATGACATAAAATATCAAATGTAAATATGTATAACTTTTTTATGAATATAGGTTCATAACATGTCATGTGTCTCAAAGAAGTAATGTTAAGAAAATTATTTTTTCAATTTGTTATATTGAACTGTAAACCACATGAAAGAGATATCATAAAATGGATATGTAAATACCCATATATTTAAGTATAATATTCATATAATACATTCATGTAATGTATATACACCACAAAAAATACACATTGGGTAAATATTTCATAAGTCTCATTGAAATGAATGTGACACTATAAATCCCTTACAATGTGTGAAACATTGAAAGTGTCATCCCTATGAAAGAATAAAATAAAATGAATCATTTAATATCATGAAATAAAATTAATTCATTGTATAAAAATTGGTTGGGAATTACATACATCACATAACAAGAATAAGTGGTGAATATAGAATGCATTTCATAGAAATAAAAGTTAGACGAGGATACCCTTACCTAAACTATTGACATTCATTATACACACTCATAACTACAGTATAATAAATATATGTTTATTATAAATCTGTCACATACACACATTATTAAATATCCTACCATATAGGATTTTATTATGTCTTTATAATACCCTCTTATTAATTATTCCATGTTAATGTTTAGTTTTGGGTAGTAACTACTTTGTTCGTCATATATGTTTTAAATTGTTATTCCCGATCCTCTTACTTAGATCATTATTTACTTAGAGATATAATGTAAATAATTATATAAATATCATATATATTCAATAAATAATTATTTATAATAATCTATAAATTATATAAATATTAAATGGAAAACAGTAGTCATGGAGGTGGTATGTTGTACGTATGCATGAATATTGTTTCTATTTTCATTTCACACTAAATGAAAGAAAGTAAATGAAATATTTTCTTATAAAAATATATATGTATTATCATTAAATTATTAATAATATATTATAAATATATTATAAATATACTTAATCCAACCTTAATATATTCCATGTAATGTGTTAACAAATCAAATCACTTTTAGGAGGTAATAGTCCACACGTACAGAAACTAAGTTATCATATTCCAAAAAATGGATATAATGAAGTTATGTTCTATATAATAATTCCATAAGAATAATAAAATAATAAATATCATATAAAAACATAAATTACATCATTATTTACACCCTTGAGTGGTGGTAATGGGTGAACGAACGACATTGGTTCTTGAGGCGGTAGTCTATCTTACACACAAACTATAATTTAATATCCCATTTGATGGAATTGTGTGTGAGTTTAGGTAATAAACCATTAATTTCAAAATATATTTAAAATTAGTACACTAATTTCATTATATAATCATGTAATAATAATAATTTAATTTTGTGGAGAAATAAATAAAACAAAATTTCTTATTGAAGGATGTTACCTATTTTTTCGGTAAATCCAATTGGTTGGCACCATAGGGATTAGTTGAATGCCTTTATGCCCAATGTGAGTGTTCTAGGTTGAAAGGATGGATGTGTTGAACTTTTTTACGATGGGTTTGGATAATAAAATGGATTTAGAGGTTTTAATAGGTGAGGGGTTGAGTTCCCATTTGTAATGGGAGAGGAGTGACATTCTTGTAAATAAGAAAGGTAAACACTATTGAGAGGTCTCCCACACATAATGTGACTAAAATAATTTTAAATTTTAAATAAAATGTATTATTTGTTGTAAATATGGCTATAAAAAGGTTTTTTGACATGTTTCCAAAGTATTTCGCTCCTTATGTTCATGTTTTACCACTAATTAAATATTTTTACCAAAGTCATGGTAATTAGATTTCTTAACATTCACTAATATTTTTGTTTAAAAAATAATATGACCTTATTTTAAATTATAAATTCTTCTTGATTAAAATTTAGAATCCATTTTTCTATATTCTAGTAAAAAAATTAGAAATAATTTATTAAAAAATAATATCATAGATGGAACGAAACAACTTCTTTTTAACGTTAAAATCTTCAAAAGATCTAATTGTTTTTATAAAAACATTCAATTTGAAATTGGTAAAAATAACCTATATTGGAATAATTTATGTATATTTTATGTAATTAAACATTAATAAAAGCATAAAATATAATTTATGTATATAAATAAATTAGATGCAAAAGTAATTTTTAAAGAAATTTGTATATCCACTATTCATAAAAATGATACTTTTCCAAAAAATTCCAAAAATCCCCAAAAGTAATTTTTGATAATCCCATTTCGAAAATAATGTTTTTTGTTAAATAAAAATTAAAAAAATTTAAACTTTTTTGTGTTAAAATATTTGTTTCATTAAAGGTGATAAAATTTTCTTTTAGTAAAATAGAAATTTTTGTTCTTAAAGTTGGATTTGTTCTTATAAATTTTATAGAAAATACATAATATGACTAAAAAATAGTTGAAATAATAATATATCTATATATATATATATATACATTTAAATAATTTATCAAACGTTTTTTAATTATTTTAATTAGATAAAACTTTTTTTATTTTTATAAATACAATTTTCCAGCAAAATATTTTCTATATTTTGAAAAGTTATTTTTTTCTATTCTCTAGTTAATTTGTTAAAAAAATATTTATTATTATACTCATGGGTAAACCACATTTTCATAATTTAATGAATCATATTCATAAATATCATTCCAATAGCTATTAGAAAACTATAATAATATTATAATAATATCATTAATAGTACATTGCAGTTTTCTAAAACTATGTCTTGTGTGTAATAATATCTATAGAATGAGCCATGAATTGTTTGTTACACGAGAAAAATATATCTTTGTGTCATCAGCAAGCTAATTTATGTGTTCCTCATAGAACAAGGGTAGATTTTTGTTGTATATACATAAATCCAGACTTTGTGTTAATATATAAAAAAATCTATATTTAGTGATGT
The DNA here is from genome assembly GCA_963277665.1 of Viscum album. Lineage (NCBI taxonomy): Eukaryota > Viridiplantae > Streptophyta > Magnoliopsida > Santalales > Viscaceae > Viscum > Viscum album. The sequence goes on from OY728140.1 coordinate 2,061,295,086, forward strand.
GTAAAGTGAAAATTATAAAAAAGAATAAATTAATTTAGAAAGTATCCCAAATCTTGGGGTGTTACAGACAATTTTTCGAGATATTCAAGATTAGGATAAATCATGTATAGTTATATAGGTGTCTTTGAGGAACTATAGGCTTACTTGGTAACATTTATTATTAATACAATACATTTCTTTTGAAATATGTGTAAACTATATTATTACATATTCATGGAATGTGTTATGAATTAGGCACCATTGGTGGTGGATTAATGAATTTATCTCAAACCCAATTTTGGCTTCCATTGCACTGGGGTACCCGAATAGATATCATGTTAATAGGATTGAGATCATGTATAGTTCTTTCCTTTTGTTATCTTTCATGAATAGGATAGAGTACAATAGAAGGGGATTGAGCTTGTCCCTTGATTCATTTAGAGATTGATAATATAAATTTTATATGTATATTTATTTTGTTATGTATTGTTGTTTACAATGTTTACTTCTCTTTATTGTGTCAGAGCATGTTCATTATTGATCATTTAATCATTCATTATTGATTTGTAGTAATAATTATATTATTTTTCAATTATGTTTATTTTTATGCTGCATTTATTACTGATCAAGAAAAAATTTTCTCGCCACTGTATAACCTTTAGACCCTCACTACTTCTCGGTAGCCTCTGGTGTACAAAGAGGCACACATGATTCCTAGTGTCCAAATATATGGGGTATTGATTTTTATGGATCTTGAGTCGGGATTCTATAAATGGTACCAAGATATTATTTTTCATTCATGGTATTGCTATTTGGAAAATATATAGAGAGGAACTTATAATATGTCAGAACAAAGTAAATAGATTGATTCTAGGTCTTTCCAACCCATGCATGTTTCAAAGATCGAGTTTCAAGGATATTATTCTTGGTTCTGTTGCAATTATGGTTGATCAATATTTCACATTGAGTGATTTCATACCGCCAATGATTTTTAATTTATGGATTTATTTTGACCCTTATCCCAATGTGGAAAGGAATTATTACTGCATGAATCCTTATGGACATTTAGAGATTCATATTCCATGAATATTCCTTTCCATATAGGTTATATGGTCTATTTGTAGTGCATTGTTATACAACATGCTTGATTATATTCCATTATTCTATGATTATATTCCTTGTCATTTGTAAACCATGTTCTACTAATTTTTCTAATGAATTCCAATATTTATTTCCTTTTATGGAATTCCTGGTGATAATTTTTATACAAGGTTGATTGAAGAAAATATCTACATTTACATAAATTTTTTTACATATTTTGACGGATGAATTATATTTAATCAACCTATTTTTTAATATTTGATCCATGTACCATTGGTTTCATTGTATGAAACATTAATGGATGGGATTAAATGGTTACAAAATTTTCAATTTATACGGAGTATGGGACATTGTAATGTGGGACCAGAAACCCATATAATCGAACCATCATGAATGTGTTTATTACATTTTGAGACTAAGAGTGATAATATGGTTGAAATTAAATGAATTGTGATTGTAAATTATAAAATCATGCACCCTAATAATTTTTTAATTGTGATTAATCTAACTACACCATTTTGTAGAATGAAAAATTTGGAAATATTTATTTATAAAACAATAGTTAATGAATTAACCTGATTAGGACCGTTAATGGTAAATAAGTAAAAAATGAAAAGTTCACACTAGTACTAATTAATTATAGTTAAATGGGTGACAAATTGAAAATTTATAAATTCTTATACCTAAAAATTTTTATCGTGAAGGCCTAATGAATAATTTCAAAAAATAAAAACTAAGCCTATGTAGATCATTTAGCGAATGTTGTCGTAATATCATCCTTTGTTGTGGGGATTAATAAATCTGACTAAATTAATAAGCCTTACTGAACCCATGTACTTCATTTTGGAATAATGATTTTGAATTAAACCCAGTAAGGGTGTCTTGAAAAATTTAACAATATAAAAAATTATGGGTTTCATATGATTGAAACCAAATTGACATGATGGGACCCTCATAGGTCCACTTAATCAATATATGATTTGATACTTAACCCCATGGGGGTATTCTAATGTTAATGGGATGGTTATTACTTTTGTCTAGATCCTCTTATATAATGTCACATAAAAATGTATGATGGAATCATACATGAATATTACAATTAATTAAAAAATACATTATTATCTACCTATGAGTTTTTTCATTATGGGTTTGTAGTTAATTAAAATTCCTAATAAAAAATTACAATTTTTTCTTATCTATATTAGAAATCAATCTTTTCTTAAACAAGAGTAGTTATGGAAGCCCTGAAAATTAAAAAACTGTTAAAAAATGAAATTATAATATAAATTTCATTCAATTATGTATGATACAAGCTAAATAATGTCCTTTGTATAGTTATTTTCACAATTTGTACTGGAATTCACTTATATGATAACTATGTTAATGTTTAATAAATGATAGTTTTTTAGATGCCTTAAAGATGGAAAAAGATAAAGTTTTTTATATGAAGAACCCTCATGGGAGGTTAATTTTTTATGATTCCTTATAAAAGGAAACAATTTGTTGCTCAAAAAACCTAGTTGACTACTTCCTAGGATTCATTTAACCTAGATTATAAGAGTCAAGGCCTAGTGATTAATCCAAGATATCCTAGTTATGGTATAAATTTTTTAATATAATGAATTAATGAATTCTTCCTTTTGTGTTAATGTGATTTTTATTGTTTGGGTTCCATTTTTCTTGAGTAGGATTCATAGAAATAACTTGACATCCCTGAGTAAATAGGCCATCGATTGGATGTTTAATCCTCGTTAAATGATGGTAGATCATGTAATTCTTCAGTTCAACAAGATATAAATTCCTTGGGCATGGTGGACTACATTGTAGGCCATGTAACCTATTATATTTCTTATGATTTATCACATACCAATAATGTGTTGTGATAGATATACTGTTTTTATATTATATTGGTAGGAGTAATTACACACAGTTCATGTTGAGTTAAATGTGATTACTTAAATTGTATATTTTTCAAGTGACATTGTCTTTTAATAGCATAAACCATAGGGTTAGCTGACTTCTTGGATGATGGGTTGGGGGTTATAGAATGCTATTTTAATGGGTTGTCTTTAAGGAAGAATGACCAAAGAATTATGATCATTTTATGATAATTGTACATTTAATATGGGAAATAGAAATTTGAGTTGTCTGGGTGATTCAGAAAAGAGATCTATGAAAGGACCAGGAGCTATAACAATACTAATCTAATTCATTTTTCGATTTAATGCCTGATACAAATGATGTACAAAGAATTAACTCGATATGATCTTCTTGTTATAGCTAAGGGTGAATCTTACATAGTTTTCATAGGACCAACATGTTTTGATCTCTTCTTTTAAAATACTAGATAACATAATTTTGGACATGCCTAGGAACCATGTTTGGTGGTGACGGAACATTTTTTGTCAAATGTTATCCTTTTTTATTAACTTTAAGACTAGGACAATCTTATAGTGGGGAGCTTTATGTTAGTTATAGGAATATTGTCCCTCCAAGTGGAAGGAATGTTATTGTAAAGGGATATTCAGATATCAATATAACATGTTTAATAACCTGTAAAAGTGTTAAACATTGAAAATCATAAAATTGTAGTGATATGTTCGATTGTTAGATTTTTAATGGCATGTGGGAATTCTGTTCTGTAAATGATTTCAAAGGGAGATCCATACCTTATAAGGCTAACATCCTCTATGTCATGGTCAACATTAACTTGGTGATGAAAGACCCCTAAAAGTGTGAGTTGGGTCAAGAATTGAAAGGTATTATATAATATGCACTCATCATAAGGAATGTTTGATACATTCTAGTTTCGTGTGGGGGAATTTAGATAACCAATTAGTGAGTGGATGTGTGTGATCTATGGACCAACGGTTTTATTTATTACATATTAGGCCATGGTGACCTAGATTACTAGTAATTAAAGGTATTTCAGATAAAGAGGTGTATCATAAAATTTATTTGGACACTCTGAAAATATCGAACCAGTTATGAACATGGGCAATCATGTTTAGGAGACATGGTGTTATGTGTCGTCTAAGGATGTAATGTCCTATTTTTTATATGTGTGTGGATCAAAAAGATAAGAATGTTCATAGTGATAAAATCATAGTTTAAAAATTGTTTAAAGGAATGCATGACCCTTATATTTAATTCCTCATGAGTACACAGAGAGAGAATACGTTATACATAGTAGAAAATATAGATTTCCCTTTCTGTTTTTATGGATAGACTTCTTGTATGTGTGCTCAATGAGAAATTTAATGGAATATTTAAATTGTGGATGTCACCATCTATAATTGGAATATAACCATTTTGAGAGGGGGGTTGTTTCTATGTGGGAGTGGTCATTAGATAGTCATTTTGAAACTCATATGTCATTTGGTAAAAGAACCAAGAATGGTTCAATTATGAGACATCACCAAAAGTTAGTTACTATATTCGGTGAATGTTTGTGATGTGATCATAATATGCCTCCTCTTAAAGGGATTTAAGTCTATATTTTTGAATTCATAGACCATCTAAGCTATGTTTTTTTAGTGAATAGTCAACATGGTGTGGTTCGATTAGAGCTCTTATGATAAGAGATATACGGTCATTATAGAAATGTTTCACGCATGTTGTGGGATTAGGTCAGTGTTATGGAATTGGTCATATGGGATTTCTGATGGAATAATCATAAAAAAATTTGATCTGTGTCTATTGAAGGTTACCACTGTGACTAGAATTAGGTCCACAATAGTACAAATACCTATTTTTACGTTGTGATATTTTTCTTTTTATGTCTGTTTTGAAGCAATGTTATTGTAAATGATGTTAAAAATACAATTTTTATATAGGATATTTAAAAAATATTAAAAATCGGGTTTTATGGATTTTAATGTCAGTTTTTAAAAAACGGACGTGAAAGAACATTTGGAAATGATGTTCTAAATCTATTTTTTACATCGGGTTTTAAAAAACCAATGTTAAATGTCATTTGTACATTGGTTTAAAAAAAACTGATGTTAAAAGTCATTTTAAATGTCTGTTTTTAATTTACTGGAAAAAAATGGTCTACCAACTTGTATATAATTTCGTAATTCTTTATTTGATAGGACGTAGAGATCAAAAGAAGTTACAGATCCAAAGTTATTACCATCATAAGTCTGATATATTTTTTTCAAGGAAATATCGAATGAGCCAACCATAGCATCGTCTTAGAAATAATTTTAGAATATGAAAGAGGATTTATATTTTTATTATGATATATAACATTATCCATCATTAGAATATAATAAGAATAATTAAATAGTATATCAATTAATAAAACTAGTCCAAAATAATTTAAATTGAGGAAAAATAATTTCAAATACCATGACGAGATCACAGAAAAAAGAAACTTTGAATTCATGTGGAAGATTAAACAAGTCAAGTTGGTGGAATAATGAAGGTTGAAAGAAATGATCGTTAAATGGTATATCAATTAAGAAAAAATAACATAAAAACCATAAATCATGGATAAATAATTACAAATACCATAACTAGATCGTGGAAGGAAGAAATAATTGAATCATGTTGAACATAGAACAAGTCAATTGGGTGAATGCTGATGGTTGAAAAATGATCATTAAATTAAGATAACTTTATAATGGAAACAAAAAATAAATATTATAATAATAAAATAATATTTAAAAATTTTAGCACCAATTCGAAATTTCGATGTCGCGATTTAAAAAAAATGAAATTTATCATTAGTGGGATTATAAAATTACCTTTCACATCAGTTTTATGATAACCGTAATGAAAAGATATTAAAATTTTCACTATTTTTTCGCGTTGTTTCTTGTATAACTAATATGAAATATAGATTTGCTTCACTTTTTAACATCGTTTATTTAATAAACGATGTAAAAATTCTATTTTCATGAATTTTTCACATTGGTTATTTAATAACCAATAATAATATTTATTTTTGATGTAGGTTATATTATAGCCAAAAAGAAAAATGGTTACAAAAAAGTAGTTTATTTTCCAAGATTAGATTTGACAGGACTCGTAGCTCAAATAGAGTTACGGATTAAAAGTTATGGCTATCGGAGATTGGCCTTTCCTAAGACATCGTTTAGAGATGATCAACTTCATATGACCATAACTTTTTTTACATAAATTGATTTAATATTTGTTACCCATGAAATTTAATTTTGGCTAATGAACTACATGTTTGTATACATTTTTCACATCAGTTATTAAATAAATGAAGTGAAATAGAATTATTAATCATCGATTATTTAATAATCATTGTGAAAAAGTCATGAAAATTGATTTTTCACTTCAGTTACAAAAAACCAATGTGAGAAAGTTCATAAAATTACTTTTTCATGTCAAATATTATTTGACCTACATGAAAAATTTGTGAAAATATATTTTTCAAGTTGGTTCTTATATATTCCACATGAAAAATCAATTTTTTTGGGATTTTCTCATCGGTTTAAAAAAAATTGATGAGAAAAAAGATGACATTAAAAATAGTTCTTTACTAGTGCTAGAAGTATTTTCCTCCACCATAATTGGGTGTATCAATAAGAAGCATAAAGAAGAATCATTATAATTTTACATTCATACTTCAAAATAAAATTCAAATGGATTTCGTGTCATGACATGGAATTTTCCATTCAAAGAACAAAAACCAAGGAGGGGTGTACCCTTGGTCATTTTATAAAAGATATGAAAAAAACATAATGAATTTGGATAGACAATATCAAGTAAGAAAATTATGGATTCTTCAAGTATTTTTGGTGTTGGATTGAATTTTAGTAGTTTAATAACCATATTCTTAAAATAACTCTTGAAGGCGCATTGGACACTTCTAAACACAACATTTCTAATTGAATGAAATATCATGACCCTCATAGAAAAAGTGTTGTTTATTAGTTCCCCAATAAATCTTAGGGATAAGAAGTTATAAGGTTAGAATATTGTACCATATCGTGTTTTGGAGAGGGTAGAAATTTCCTTGATTTTTTTATCATTTTGTTTGGTAGATTTCCAAGATCATAAACATGGTCTCAAAATGTAATTTTTAGAGTATAAGAAATTAATTGGGGGTTTTTAGGTAGTTTTTGGCTTGAGAAATTATTAGAATGTATGGGTGAGTTTTTAGAGAAGTATGATCTTAAATTAACCATTCTGGTTGAGGTAGAAATGGTGCATGGTAATTTTAAACTTTGATATCCTTCTTGAGAAACTATGTTCTGTGGTCTAGTAGACCAAGAGGGGTCTCAGGGTTTGATTTGACCATGAATGTTTAGGTGCTCAGCCATGTGAGATTTTTAGCAATTTATTACAGAGGCGGGTTCATGTACTATTCTTTGTTTTCAAACATTTTTCCCAACCCACACCTTTAGCACCCTTTAACTAGTAGCTACACATGGTAGGAACATTGTTATATTAAATAGTTTAATGAAACCAAGTAGGGTGTGGATTTGGTTAGAGAATCCTTCATAGTCCGAACAATGTAATCCAAACCATGTGGCCAAAGCATTTAAAACCTATAAAAATGGATGAAATGAATGTTTCCCACTACCTATATTAATTTCCTCCCCCACTTTTTATTTCTCCTTCATGTGCACTGGGGGCAGCCACTACATCTCCCTTACTCCTCTCCTTGGCTTTGGGATTTATTCCTCATATGTCCTCCAAATCAAGATCCACCAGGTGCATTGGAAATGTGTAAGTATGCTTTGACTCCAAATACTTCACTTCTATCTTTACCTCATCATATAGAACACTAAATCCATATAATATCTTATTCCCTATTTTCTGGGTGTTTGATGATTCTCTTAATTTCTTATATTCTGGATCTAATCAAAGACCGACATTAGACTAGTGGACCATTCTATGAATGATAGATGAGATCTATATGATATTCCAAAAATGTAGATTAATTTATATAATATATCAATTTTTTTCACAGACTATAATTAATGGTTATCACTTATAAAATTTGAAATTCCATAAATTAAATTCCTAAACCACATTGTATTTTTTAGTCCCCTATTTGATATGTTTGGAGGCTATGTACTGAACCCGAACCACAACATTATGGTTGGTTTAGGCAGTCACACATAATATTATGGTTTTCTATGATAAAACAACCCTTGGGTTGTGTTAATTAAAATTTGTGGGCTTATATTCAACTCACCTGGCATAACGTGCATTCCAAATCACTAATTTTACTGTATTAAATTGTTCAAATTGAATGAGAAGCATACATTGAATTAAGATAACTATTGGAAGGGAATGAAAGTTTTCTATTAAAATTACCTTATGAGGTGTGTTTCCTTATAAATCAAAATGTTAAATGTTTGATGATGTGCGTGGTGTTTTTTCTTAAGAAATTATTGTATTTCATTGATTTATTATTGTGATATATATATATATTAATTTGACTAGTCATGTAAATTGAAATGATTATAACATGGATGGTCTTATGAACTTTAAAAAAATAAATGTGGGTTACACTATAATGGAACAACTTCCTCTTGAATGATTCTAGTTATATCTTTACGGAACATCAGGATAATGGATCATAGTGATTGTAGAATTACCTTTCATTTTTATTATGAGTGTAGGTACCTTGGTTTGGGTTGTTCACCATGAAATCTCACACCGACAGGTCATGTGAATTATTATAATGGTGTCTGGCATCATATGGTTTTTGATCATGGTGTCTCAGTCCCCCTTTATTGGGATTTTGGGCATAATGGTCGCATCCATGAGCTGGATGATGAAAACAACTTCATATCTTGTTATTAGATTATGGGATTATGACCGATTAATTATATGAAAATGTTTTTGTATTTTTAATTTTCCCCAGAGATTGTTGGAAAGGATTTCTTTATTCTTTCCTTATATTATTAAGGGTTGGAATCCCTTACAATGTATGTTATGTTTATGATTATGTAAATCATCATGAATTATGCCTCATGTCCTAAAAATTATGACAAATTATATATATGGATATATAAAATTGTATTTATATTCTATATATATATATATATAAATTCACACACATAAATATATGGTGACATGTTTTGAGATATCCCTGCTTAGGATGAAGTTGTTATTGTTAGAACGGTTTCCACAAGGAACATAAGTTAGAATTGTTGACATTTATTATTATATCAATGATTTAAATTATATATAAGTTCACACTAAATTATTATGTACTCATGGATTTTATTATAAATTAGTCATCTTTAGTGGTGGCCCAATGAGTATATCTCACACCCTATTCAGTCCTCCATTGCATTGGTTTACAAAAAAATCTCATGATTTCATGATCAAGAACATATATTGTACTTTCTTAATAGTATAATTCTTTTATATGATAGAGTAAAGGAGAACAGGACTGAGAGTATACTCCTAATTTTATTTGAAATAACCACTACATCCTTTATTTGATTATTTCCTTCATTTCCCATGCTATATAATATGAATACCTATCTTTATTATGTCAGATCATGTTCATTCATAATCATTTATCAATTCATTATTGATTTATATTTTGTATTGAGTTACAAAACATTTATGATTATTTATTCAACTGTATTTATTACTAAAGAAAAACGTATAGTCTCCACACTATACCACCATTAGACTCTCACTGGTAAATAGATGCCTCGGGCATATATGGAGGTGCTCTTAATTTATATTGGCCAACCAACATGGGAAACCATTTTAGTGGGTATTGTGTCATGATTCTAGAAAAGGATTCTTGAATAATTCATTAGTTGATAGGATAAATGCACCTCCAACTCCCACTAATAGAGACCATCATTATCATTTATTAAATTCCATATCAAAGGAGGCACATATCCCTTCACCCTTTATGGATCTCTATTTCCATACTTTTGTGAGGGAATGAACTTATTAATCAATATTATATTACCACTTCAACCAATATTGGCTATCATATATTCTCATCCCTCTATAGATGGATCATTCTCTGGCTTGAAATTCAATTTCATTCTGGAATATCCAACAAAAAACCCAGAATCAAGTGCATATTCTATCAATATAAAATTATTATCATCATCATTCTCTAACAACCACAACATAGATAGATAATATCATTTATCAAGAAAAAATAAATTGGAAAAAATATAATGTATACACATGGTGATGCTCATACCCCTACCCTTCATAATTCCAACATCTCTGATATTATATAATATATATCTATTACAACTCAAGGATTCAATAAATCATAATATGAAGTATAAATCCATACATATGTTGAAATTACTCCTCACAGAATCTTACAGATAGATTATGGAGATTCTACCTCATACATCTATCATAAATGACAACCAAATAGTGATATCTTAGATAGGAAATGATTTCCTCCAATTATAAATGATAATTAATATAGAACGGTTCTCAAAACACATAAGAAATCTTTAAAATGTTCCCCATAAATTTCTAAATACCCCTAAACATGGTTATTAGGTGACTCGGACGGGTGGCCACCATTTATACCTTATATAGTTCGTGGATCAGTTTCCATTGAAAAATTATTTTTTTCTAACCAAGAACGAAAATATGACAATAATTTTGAAGATGCTCATATTGATATATGTAAGGAGTTATCCAATAATACCATTCCAAATATGTTTTTTCCCATAACCACAACAAACAATGATAACCTGAATGATATAATAGAGGAAATAATTCAATAAATAATCCAAAACCAAAGGGAAAATTTCATCAGATAAAGGCTATGTTACTAAACCCCTATTAGGGATATGATGATAATATTTTGTCTATGTACTTTCTCATATATTTTATGTAACATTATAATTTCAAAATTTATCTTGAACTGAGGCTAGGAATGATCCCTATGAGCCAGCGGCATACTTATACTCGCAACTCGGTGGTCCACTGATAGATATTACAGATTACCACATCTGACATTCACATCTATTAATGGGGAAAATATGAATCACTTCACTTCACCTCTTCCCTATTTTAGAAGAGTTCTCTAAAAATGTAATCATTCAGTATTATTATCACACAGAGTTTATGGGTTAAAAAACCATTATATAATGGATTAAATCAAATAAATAATCCCATTTTACAATTCAATAAATATATAAATGTTATTGGTCATTTGTTGTTGGAATCCAATCCTTTACCTATATATGGATCAAGAAGATTTCCTAGATGAAAAGTAAGAATATTTTTATTGCAAGGAAACACCATATGGAATGATGAACACATTATGAGAAAGATCAATAACCATCTCACACATGAGTGAATATTTTCCAAATCATGAGAATTTCATTAGCATCATCCATGGTATATATACAAGAGAAACCCTAAACTATGAGCCAGGGAATATTTTTACAACCAACTAGAGCCTATGGTCATAAAACCATCAATTCGTATGAAATATATCAATGGAGGATCCATATCAACCCTATCTGATATGGATGTGGGTATTACTACTTGGACTACCACCATTGGAGACATCAAATTCATATCAGGTTCAGGTGGAATTAATGCCATCACCAAATAATAACCATCCCTCAGTGCTGGGAGAACTATTATGATTTACCTAGAGAATAATAGTCTGGTCTAGTATGGGATGAGGTTTCCAAATTATTGATCTATTGTCATTCCTACCACCAAGTTGCATTACCCTATCATCTGTTTCAAGTTCATCTAGGACAATGGATGATTCCATATAGAACATTATACATATATTGAGAGCAATTAAAACCAATAATATAAGATCTAAATCAACATAGTACTCTTGATGAAATAGCCAATTCATAAAAGTTTTGGGGAGAAATACCTAGATATAATCCTTAAATGATAATATGACATTGTAATGTAACTCCACGACTCATATGATCGTGAAACTATTCTTACTGAATGATATTCCATAGTGAACAACATCAATTTGAATCTTGTATATGAAAATGATTGATAAATTGGAAATGAAGAATGTAATAAGGAAACTATAAACCAAGATGTAGGGCATACCAAAGAAAATTTACTGTGAATGTGTACCCAAAATAAAATGTGTAACCAAAATTTGGCATCCCTAGTTGAGGAGTTTCTACCACTTTCATCCATCATTCCATAGAAAAATGTAAATTCATGGTAATATTTTACTCTCACAAAATATAGTACATTGTCCTCTCCATGAAAGCGATGTTCATCTAATATGCGGGGAAGAAATTTAATCGTATGTGGTTTATTTAGTTATTTATTATGATAAATATTCACATTAGGCATCATATCTCTAATGATATTAAAATTATTCTATGAACCCATTAGGAGGATCAAAATTCTACAATGAGGGTTGAGTCTAAATATAATGTTCTTCCAAGGTATATAAAACATGTTTTCATGAATTTTATGATTTTTTAAGGTCCGGATTTTCTTCGATTGAAATAATAATATCCCCTATACCATGACTGTTAACCTATACCAGCATAAATTTTAAGTCAAAAGAAGATGAATGCATGGTAGCCATGTCGGGAATTTCTCACTTTCAAAACTCATGAGGTGACCTATACATTGACTCCCCTTAAATGACTCAACACCATCGATTCTATTATCACATAAAATGAATCCATGGAATGAAATCAAACAATGACATATCTCAAAACAAATATAAATCCTAATTTGGTTGATTCCACTATACCAATGACTAATTTAATGAATCACATTTTTCCTACCATCGATGGAAGATGATAATTGGATTATCATCTCAGACACATCATGTACCAATGAGCACCCATAGAGAGAACAGAAGTCCAAAAAGTGGTTGAAAACTGGTTATTCTTTATGTACACCCTAGTAGTTCTAATATTGTTATGGTATATTCACTTTTGAAAGAAGTTCCATCATAGGAAGGGAGGAAATTATTCATATATACCATTAACAATTTTCCTCCAGGATATAGATGAAAATAGTTGTTTATCATATAAAATAGGAATATCATTAAGATTAAATGGATTTTAAATTTATAAAAATATTGAAAAGGCTAGAAAATTCCTTCATAATTCTACACATGGTGGAGATGCTACTATAGCTATGATCTTAGAACCACCCCGATTAATTAAAAACAACTCCAATCTCATTGAAATATCTGGTTATATTTTGAGTTATTTAAGACATCTAATAGATCCTATATTTTTCCAATTTCAAAACAAGACCCAATTCCAGAAGCATGCCTAAAAAACAATGGAAAATGGCTGGTATAGCGAAGACTGCAATTGAGGACCTTAAACTAGGATGAGTTGATCCTAAAGAATCTGTAAAGATGGGAATCACATAGAAGATCTTTATATGTGAAAAAACCATAAAATTTCAACCTACATAAGGCATGTAAAAATAATTTCCCACCATGATTTGGGGTATTTCTAAATTTAATGTATTGCTTCCAAAATAATATTTCCCTTGTTACCATCTTCATAAAATAGAAAACAGTACCCTAATAATTATTGATCATAGAATAACCGTTGAAGTCTACCTATGTTACCATATACACAATTTTCATTTTTTTATTGAGGTTGGTCCACACTATCTAAGAGTATTATTGACTTCAATGTGTCCTTTAAGGAATTTATTATTCTAGATATGTGATACTATAGATATCCTCTACCCATGAGTCAAATTCTTCCACCACTGAATCAGAGGATGTAGGTGGGGACAAAATAATTTCACGTTAGGTGTGAAATACATTTTTATGTCTAGAAGATCCATATGATATTTTATCTGGAAAACACAATCATCAGGGAATAACTCTATCAACTGATTGACACCTCTCTACCACCGGAATTTCCCAAATTGATTGAAACAGATGTATCCTCTATGGTAAAATGCAATAAATGGAAGTAGAATATGGAAAAATAATAAGAGTACCACCTAATAGAGAAATTTATCCTTGATCTTATGGATATTACTCCATCACTGAAATGAGAATGTGAATATACTTCAAAATAAAACCCTCATCATACCAAAATATATTCTTCATTTTCATTTACTTCATTCAATTAACATAACCATTATCCAATGTTGAATATGAATATGAACCAAATTCTCAATACTTAACTAGGGGACATAGGTAAGGGATATAGAAGATTATTTAACAAGGGGACATAAAATTTTTTCTCTGCTCTATTTCATAACCAAATCCTCACAAAAGACATATATGTAGATAATAATTTCTAGAAAGAACATCAATTTTCCCAATATGAGTTTGGAGACACAACTAATCCATTATAATTTATCCAAACCCAATTACTTGGGAAGAATGTTTTCATGTGTATAATTTCTCAACCAAACAAAATGAGTATGAATATTTTTCTATTTTAGTCCATCAACAATAGGAATATATTCATTTTCAATGTAAATTATTGACTCATCTATGTCAACCGCTTCATCTAACTAGCCATATGGCAAGGAGTAACCCCCTTTCAAAGTCATATAATTTTAGTACAGAAGTATGGAATTTTGGAATAGTTAGATCCTATCTTAGACAATATCTTAATCTTGGATAAACATTTTAGTTGAAAATAAAATAGGGAATTTAATGATGAGTCCTTTAAAATCCACCTAATATTTGTTACATAAGTCACATTGGATGAGCTGTATTAAGTGAAAAATGATTCATTGATGTTCTACCCCACAATCACATTCAATGTCAATGATCCAAAAAGAAACTTTAGTAGAATTTAACAACCGTATATGTATTTGAAATACATGTAAATGTATAAATTTGAAAATTTTAAGTCAATATCATCTTTAATATTAAATTTATCCATATCCATACACTCTAATGCTTGTGATGTAGTGATGATTATTTATCTCCCATAATAATGACCATTAATGGGTGTGAAAAGAGAGAGAAACAACCCCTTGGGATGGTTAGCCTATTGAAAATGTATGGGGATATAGTGTATCATGTTGAATTCATGGTTATCTTGTTGGATAAGACATATAATATTTTACTCTAAAAATCATCATATTAGAGACATCATAATCTATTAAATTATAGATTTATTACATTAATTAAAAGGTTTTAATGATATGTTGTGGTAGTTTCAAATTTTAATATTGTGAAAATTAGTATGATGATGGGTTTTACTAAAATATAAATGAATATAAAATGATGGAAAATGGATATGTGTGTGTGTTTTGTGGAGACAAATTCCAAGGGAACCATGTTTGTAAGCCCATGAAGATTCCCTATGAAATAGTTTATATGAAATATCAATATAATATAGGTATAAGGTCCAACACTATAATGTAACTATAGTTTTTATGCTATTCAAGATCATATCAATATAACAATAGTAATGAAATTTGAATTAGTCCAAATAATAGGTGGTCAAGTTACACCAAGGGAGATCAGTTACCCAAACAAGAGTTTTCCTTTTCAATCATTGATATTTCATGGGCCCCAAGATTTACCATATGGATCGTAGAATCCCCCTATAACATCAATAGTACCTGACAATTTCTCTATGATGTCCTGATAATTTTTGGATGTCATAGTTTCTCCAACATCTAATGACAATTGAAAAGATTATTAGAATATATATATTTCTCTCGAACATGATACACCTATCATAATACACTCAAGGCTCATAGATGAATCCTGACACATCACAATGGTCATAGATTCTATCATCTTATATTCCATTCAAATGTAAACTACTTTTGAGATCAAGAATTATGAATAGTATGATGACCCTATAGATTCCCCTATAACATTCACGGAAGGTGTCTACACAACTACAGGTGAGATATGTTAAGAAATTCTTAAAATAGAAAAGTATATGTGGCTCATATGGATCACTTATTCCATGACTATGGAATAGAAGGAGATGTATATATCCTTCTTAAATTAGAACTGCTATATTTTCCCATAAATTACATAGATAATTTAAGTATAGATATCATTATGTGTACAAAAAACATTGTTCTTCCAGATAATTGTCGAGGATTCAAGAACAGAGATAGTAGATTGGTTCCCATGAATTTTTCCTTTTTGGAATCTAAGGTATAAAATCATATGAAATATAACATGATTAGATTGGTATAATACCTAATCTGTCTCACCAACAACATTATCATTATGGAAGAAAAGGGGTGGATAAACTTTTTATATAATTTATAAATTATAATTAGCATTATGTAACAGATTATTTCCCAATTCTGATTCTAGAACTCTTAAGAAATATTAATACAGTTTTCCAAGCCATTTCCATTAGGGACAAGTACAAAAGCTACATTTAGATAATAACGTAGCATAAATATTAGGATGAAACCACATTCTAAGCACTTTAATGGATATTTTTCTATTAGTTCACCCCTACTGTTTAGAAAAATACCACACCACATATCAACACTCCATTAAATATATTTTAAATAATTTTATTTAAATAATTGTGGTGTAATATGTAGAAAATATGGTTATTATGTCTCAAAACTGATGAAACTATCTGTCAAACCTTCAAAAAATCTCAGAAATGTTACAGTCACACAACAAGAAGATAAATTCTCTAATGTTCTATTTTAGTGTGACATCTAAATAATTCCATTCTATTATTGTACTTGATTTTTTTATTCATGTTGACTATGGGAAGACCAGTGGAATCCTTACAATGTTGACTCCTTGAAAACATACAGAGTGGAGAGGCATTTAGTAAATCATTTATTATATATGTAATTTAATAGAAAATATAGCTATAAAATTCATCCACATTAATAAATTAACGAATATGAGAATCACCCATCATTTGGATGGAGATTTCGAAATAACCTTTGAGAACATATTGAAATATTTTTTCACCAAACTGTCCTAATTCTATTATTAGATTAATTACAGTCATGTTTTATTTGGATATTACTAACTAATTGATCAGATATATTTATATAAATATTAATAGTGAAATGAATGAAAATAGCATCTTCCATTATAGTAATAAAATTCCTGATACTAATACATGATGGTCTAATATCCAAAAGATTTTATATTCAGTCAATTTTATATTAAAAATATTGAGAAAATAATTACATTACCTATAGGCATGTCATATATATTTTATGTTCCCTCATATATACATTCTCAACTTCCAAATTATTATCAATGATTTTGTAACACCTTTTTTTAATGAATTAATTTTAATAATAAATTAAAATTAGATGATGGTCTGCATTGCATGATACACAAAGATAATATTGCATTAAATGATTTACCAATTTATTTGTTCATAGTAAAAAACACATAGATGAAATTTTAGAACATGTAAAAATATTTTTTTCTTGGGTTATGCACAATGTTATGTTCCTTCTTTAACTTTCATTACACCGAAGCCCATATTTTACCTAACTATAATATACTATTAATGTTATTTTTATAATAATGTTATTTTAATCACAAATACATCATAAAGGTAGATATTAATTAGAGTACCTAAATTATGAAAATATGGTTTATGCATGTGTATAACATTAATTGTTTGGTTATCAATGAAAATTAGAATCCAATTGAATATAATGGATATTTCTTTTATGAAAAAACAATTTTCATGCACACAATGGTGGTTTATATTAATAAATAAAATTAATCACTATTAGTTATATATCTTAACTAAATTTATTTATTAAAAATTAATACAAATGTTAAAAAAGTGATCTAACATGTTTAATAGGTATAAAACAAGACAAAACCCTCTATTTAGTATAAAATGTTGTAATATTTTGATAGGAATTTCTACCGCCCATTATTGAAAGACATGTTTTAAAAAAACATTTACACATTTATAATTTTTAATTGAAAAAATAATGTTAATTTTTTAATTATTATTATCAAAATCAACATTGGATTAATTGTTTTATGAGAGGGTTCTAGTTTTTTATGAATAGTGAATATCCTGAATTTTAATTGAAAACATTATTTTTGTCTAATTTATTTATTTTTTAAAAATATTATTTTGATTTTTTTAATTATATATTGATAATAGATAAATATATATATCCATTTAGGTATTTTTAATCAATTTCCCATTGAAATTGGATATAAAAACTTTTCAAAAATTTGAAAATATTCTCTTAAAAACTTGTTTTTTTCATCGGATCAACATGGTTATTTTTAAATTAATTTCTATAGATTATGTTCATTGAATTTTGAAAATGAGATTACATATTCCAGAAAGTATAATTTTATAATATATAGTGAGTTAAAAATATATTTTCAGCAAAATTAATTAGTAAAATCAGTTAAAAGTGATTACAATGATTAAGAGAAAAATATGTTCACTAAATTGTTAAACATTAAATTTAAATAGAAATATGACCTAAAATATTATTAAAAAACCATTTTATTCCCTTATTTCTACCATTTTACCTATTTTATATAAAATATATTGTTATTGGAGGCACATGATGTAACATAGTCTCCTCAATAGAGATTACCTTTTTGTAATTACATGAATACCAATCCTCCTCCCCTATAAAAGGGAACACATCCCCTCACTTATTTACACCTATAAGTCTTTGTCTCATAAAAAAACATGAAAAAATAATCTCCCAAAATCCATCATAAAATAATATAATACACTCATTTGTAATAAATAAAATCAATGAAGTCCACTAGTGAAAACGAAAAGAAGTTACACATAGAATATGTAACATTTTTCAATGATAACTTTTGGGTTTTTTTCACTCTCATCCATATCAATTAATATGATCATATTATTTTATAATATCTTATGTATCCTAAATATACTTATATATTTTTTTTAATGTTTTTACAAAAACGTACACACATATCCATCAAATGGTATACACAATCATCATTTGTGTGTACGACGGACTACTGCCTCGCGAACTGATGTTGTTCATTCTTCCATTTTCTCCTCTAAAATTTTAGAATAATTATATCATTTAATATTTATAATATATACATATAAATATTATTTATTATTTATTTTTATTACGTAATTATTATATAACATAAACCTTCTTAGTTTCCATTTTATGTGAACACAATAACATTTTTTGTGGACGTGTGGACTGCTGCCTCCACAAAGCGATGTGATTCATTCACTCTATATATGGAATGTATTAATGATGGTTTTATTAAACATATGTATAATTTATGAAATAATTATTATAATGGGATTTTAATATATATATATATATATATCATTTTCCTTTTTTGATACTATAAGAAAATTTAAGCATCGTTTATGCATACGTACGACCTATCATCTCCATGAACATTGTATTTTATGACATATTTATATCTTTTATATCTTTATATAAATATATAAATATATAAATATATATATAATGAATATATATCGTATTTAAATCGTGTTTTTCATTTTATAAATAATTAAATCTTGATCTATGTTAGAGGAATAAAAATAATGAGTCATCACATGTACACAAACAAAATCATTAATACCAGATATATAATATTATCATGAAATTGTTAATAAAAAGGTAATATAAATTCCTAAGTAAATAATATATGGTAATATGTATATTTATATATATATGTAAATATATTTTTATGATTTATTTATGAGAAACAAATATTTATTATGCAGGAGGTTTTAACAAGTCTGAAGAGAGTCAGGACATAAGGTAAGTGAATTTCATCTCACTTTCTTATATTCATGAGATACATGACAAATTAAAAACCTATTTATATTAAATTGGGTTTATACCTTTCCAAGGCATGTTATAAAATGAAATACCTCTGTTTAATTATATTAAAAGTTTCAATTATTGTTATTATTTCACGGGGATCATTATTCAAAAGTTACTCTTGTAGTAATGGTATTTCTAGTCTCACATTTATTCCTACGAGACCTATTCCATATTCACCAATGATTTATTTTGGTTGGTTTATATACAAAAAAATAATTTATTATATAATACATATAAATAGTTTTATTTTTATTTACATATCTATTTTATTACCACTCTTTCAAAGTGTTTACGGTTCAAATGTTTCCAAATCAGTATAGTAATTTTGTCTTATTTTTCTTTCTTGGAGACACATGTTATGTTATGAACATATATTATTGAATGGAGATTATATGATTCCCATTGGAATGATATATAATGAATTTAATTATTTTAATGATACTTTATTCTTCATTTAATTTAATAAGTTCATGAGGGTTAGAATTCAATGTTTTCATGGTGGTAATAGTCTGTTGCTATAATTTTATCATTTATCATGATTGTTTTTGAGTATGCTTCTATTGAGGAAATAATATGATACATATCTCAAGTGTAAAAAATATTTTTCTTCTCATCTTGTTATTCATAATATATTCATGTAATGAGACCATTTTACACTCTTTTTTTCATAATATAATTGTGAAAACATTTTTAAGAAAATCCTTCTTTATTTTTATTTTTGGTCTTAAATCAATGTTATTTCAAAAAACATTCCAATAATAGATTTAAAAAAAATTAAATATTATTTTATACCCATTTTGAAGAAATATATTTTAAAAAATATATTTTTTTGAAAAATGATTTAAAATGGTTTTCAGTGATTCCTTAAAAAATTTTCAAGGTTCTTTTCAAAGAAAAAGACATTCAAAATGATTTATGTTTGATTTTTTTTTTTGAAAGAAGAAAGGATATATTTCAAAATAAATTGTTTTAGATGATATCTCAAATTTATTTTCTTTATTTGATTTAATCCATGGATATATTTTATGCTTTATTGGGGACATGATCCAAGGTCACCATTCTTATTATCTATTTGAATCATTTATGTATATGATGACAAGTTATTTATGACATTTGTTTCAATTCCAAAGTTTATACCATGAGAAAATGCTTATGAAACCCAATTCAATTAATAGGTTAATATATTTTTAAATTATTATGAAACCTTTCACTTGTTAAAATGTTATTACGTTTATGATACCCCATTCCTTTCATAGGTTAGGATATGATGTTTATGAGACCCATATGTTTTTATGGGTAATGATATGATGAATTCTTAATTATAATGTGCCAAAATTATATATCATTTAATTATATGAATTGTGGGACCTATATATACATCCAATTAATTTGTTAAAGAGAAATAAAATATTATCTTAGAAGGTACAAAGGTTATAGCCTATGATCAGAAAACAGAGGAGACATGAGACGTAGCCCAAGACTAAAAACAAGAGGATGCATGGGTTGTAGCCCATGACGAGAAAAAAGTGGGTACATGATTTTTATTCCAAGAAAAAAAATAATAGGGTACATATATTATATCTCCAGCCAATAAAACAAGATGGTTCATGGGTTATTGCCAACTTCTAAAAATAATATGGTACACAGGCTATAGCCTATTCCTAAAAACAAAAGGGCACACGAGTTTTATCCCAAGCCTAAAACAAGTGGGTACATGGGTTATAGCCCAAACACAAAAAACAAGACTGTAAATAGATTTTATCCCAAAAATGAAAACATGAGGGAACACATGTTATAGCCCAAGCCTAAAAACAATATGGTACACAAGTTTTATCCCAATATCAAAGCAGGTACATAGTTGATTAACCCAAGACTAACATTTTATGAAGGTATTGGTAGGTTCCTTGATATTATATTTGATATTATTATGTTTCTACAAAAATTCCATTTCTTATTATTGTGTTATGCGTTCATGATGTATTCTCTTCATTCCCTTATAATTAATTTCTTAGGAACTATAAATATTTACTCCATGATTCATATATATGATATTTTATATATATGTTATGATATATTAATTTCATGGTCAGGTTCTCATGACCTTTTTATAATGTTATGATTACATATTTCTCGTATTCCCCCTTACCGAGCATCTGAGCTCACCCATTTTTTATGTTTCCATTCCCAATGTTAAGAATAAATTGTTATGTAGGATTAATAATGGGGGTGATCTATAAAGGAGATGTTGAAGATCATTATCTAATATAGAATACTATGTTGTCATGTTTCCAAATACACTAAACTATTATAGTTGTTGGGAATGTACTTTTGTAATGCGATTAATATTCATATAGAATGTTATAATGTCCATGTATGTTAATTATAGGTCATTATAATAGGTACAAAATATATGGTTTTGTCATCTTTTGAAAACTGGGATGGAAACATATTAGCGATATATATAGGGAAATTTCTAATTGGTTTCATAGTGTTTTCTCAAAGGAATGTCATAATGTGTCTTTGATTAAAACGTAGGTTTCATGATTTAGAAATAATATATTTAATTTTTCATGATTATGTGGATTTTCTTCTCTGACAATTATTTCTCCCATTATAATTTCCGGCCATAGTCAATGTAAAGAAATATAATAATGTTCATTAACATTGAATGTTTCAAATGATTCATATATTGCCACTATGAAAATCAGTCTCTTAAGTGGCAATACTATGAAGAGAATCGGGAAGTGGGTACGAGTATTTTTATATACTGAAGATAAAAAGACATTTAATGACAACTGAATGGTTTGTGTAGTTATAATAGTATTTTTTGTAAGAATTACTAAATTTTGGAGACATGCATCATATTTCATATGTTAGGAAAATTTTATTAATGATCTAGATGATGAATCTTAGTTAAATGTAAGTAAATAAATCTAAATGATTGATGTGTTTATATATTTTAATTTGATAATTTGATTATATGAATCATGAAATG
Organism: Viscum album; assembly: GCA_963277665.1. NCBI lineage: Eukaryota > Viridiplantae > Streptophyta > Magnoliopsida > Santalales > Viscaceae > Viscum > Viscum album. The sequence goes on from OY728140.1 coordinate 2,061,317,884, forward strand.
TATGTTTTAAGTTATGGATTTGAGAAAATATATTGAATGATGCGGATGAACTAGAAAAGTGATTAAATGTAAATGTGATATTTTTATTATGGGAAGGTAACATTTAATGTGTTCCTAATATTAGGAAATATATTTGAAGTATGGATAAAGTGATTATTGATATTTATAATGTTAATTGAATAGTATTTATGACTTTAGATCTAATAATGTATTTTTTTTTACAAAGTGGTTTCCCCTAAAAAGGATGGAGATTATTGAATTTTTTATTCAATTAATATATCCATTGATCTTTGTAATAAGAATGAATGCTTGTTTTCAATAAGTATTTTTGGTAATCCTTATTATTAATATGATCCAAGAGAATAATTGATGAAGTAATTCACTTGTTTGGAACGTTTCAAACAAGAGAAACATTATGATATATAAAGGTATAATGTTAAGCTGGTTTTTAGAAAATTAGTTACCTTGTTTATAATTTTATTATCTACATCTTTCATAAGGATTACATGATTGACCGTTTATGGAATGGTTCAAGATAACAATTTGATGAGATTTGAGATATTAAACTATTATCTTTCCATATGATTATTTATGCATATTTTATATCCTATTCTAACCATTTTTTATCATGATAACTACATATAGATATAATGACAATTCATTCTACTTATGTATCTTATGATCTATTAGTGCATCATGAATAAAAAAATAACCTTTATTTTTATAGAGAATGATATGAAGTGAAAATTTTATAAGATAGAACCTAAAAGTGAGATTGTTTATATAAAATAGAATGAAATAAAGTCAGTGTATCTCCTTTTGAAAATTATCAACCTTTATGAAAATGGTCTTGAAATAAAATTTTGTCCAGTTATTATCATTTTTATGATATTAATAACCTTTATCAAGCCTCTTTGTTTTATGTATTTTTTATAATTAACATTTTTTGGGATATGTTCTCTGTAACTCATCTTTAGAAAATTATAGTTAAATTTCTCTACAATTCCCATGTTTTCACATTCCCCTAGGTGTCCTATGTGGAAACAGAATTTTGATTTACATTGGGTAACATATAGAAATCTATATTTTTTTAAATGATATTTTTATATTTATTTTTAGGATGTGGGTTTCTAAAAAATTAACTTTCAAGTATTAATCTGGTGATAACCAAAATGTATTTCAAGGAAAAAATCATTATAAGTGGGGTGGAATCTACCACCCCATCTTTTTATGATTTTTTTATAAATTAATTAAAATTATTTGATTTCTTGAATTACAGGAAACACCAAGTAAATATTGATTTAAATACAGCAAGTTATTATTTCATTACTCACAATATAGATATAATTTTTTTGTACTCAACACTATGTTGGTCAGGTGTTATACACAATAATGAGTTCGTTTGATAGCTTGAATTACCCATAAGACTGGGTTTTACAGAACTACAATATTCTATTAAAATTATTATTAAAATAATGTTATAGTTGTTACCTAGATGATTGAATAGTTGATATAAATAATATAAATTAAATTATGAAACAGTGGTTTACTCATGTTTGTAAATTAAATTTTTTGGTTATCATTGAAAATAAAAAAAAATAATTGAATAAAAAGGATGTGTTTTTTTAAAAATTATTTTTATTCCCCAAAGGAATTTCATCTTATTAAAGAAATTAATCACTATTAGAGAGATATTTATTGATATTTATATATTTTAAATTTTAAAAAAATTACATTAATCTAATATGTTTTATGGGCATAAAATAATAACAAATTCAGTTTTAGACAAAAAATGGTATGTTATTCTAAAAGACAATTTCACCATCTTTTAGTGGAATAATTTTTTTAAAAAAATATATTTCAAACTTTTATAAAACAATTACAAAATGATCTTTTTTAAATAGTAATATAATAATTTTCTTTTGGGAGATTTTAGTTATTTTTTTGAGAAGTTTCTTTTTTTGATGAATAGTAAAAACATTGATTTTTTTTCTAATTTATTTATATAGAAAAAATATATTTTAAATTAGTATTAGAGTATAATTATATAAAAGATAGATATATTAATAAAATTTACATAACATTAATCAATTCCACCTTGAAATTGGATATAAGAACATTTCATACTTTTGAACATTTTCACATTCAAAACTAATTGTTTCGTCTAGTCGGTGGTATTATTTTTAAATTAAAATCATCCAATTATGTGATTGTGATTTTAAAAAATAGAATGACTATTTGGAATAATATAATTTAAAATATAAATTATTTTAAATTTATGTTTCTATAAAAACTTATTGGGAAATAAATTAAAATTAATTAGACAGATTAAGAGAAAAACTATTTACTTAGTAGTTAATTTTAAACATAAGGGGAAAATGTCCTAAACACGTTTACAAAATCCATTAGAATAAAATATTTCTACAGTGTCTCATATTTTAACTAAAATTGAAAATTATTGGATCCAAATGATGTAAGGTAGACCTCTTAATACTTTTTACATTTTGGTATTTACAAGATTGCCACTCCACATCCACTATAAAAGGGAATCCACACCCCTCACTTATTCGAACCTCTCTATACATCAGGATCATACAAACCAAAAAAAATAATATACCTATATCCATTAAATAATCTTATAATACTCAAATTATGATAAAATAAACCAATTAAATTCATTTTTTGAAAATACAAATGAGTTACCCGAAGAAAAGGAAACAATCTTCAATGATCACTCTTGTTTTATTTCATTGTCCACCACTTAAATAATTATGATTACATGATAATATAATATAATTTGTATACTAAATATACATATATTATGTTCTGTAATTCTTTTTACCCAAAAATACATACACAACCCAAAAATGGGATGCACAATCTTTATTATTGTTTATGGAGGACTAGATCCTTGCAAACCGATGTCATCTATATTTCAATTACCACCTCTCAAGGTTGAGAATAATCAAGTAATTGATATTTATATGTAATATATATTATATTTAAAATTTATTTATTCTTATTTAATTATTTTATAGCACATAAATTCTTGATTTCTATATTTTGGGAATACAATTACATTATTTGTGAACGTATGGACTACCACTCGTCAAATTGATGTGATTCATTCACTCTTTAACTGGAATGTATTAGGTATGGGTTTATTAAAAATATATGATGTTTATGAAATAATAATTATACTTTTATGATAATATAATTATATATATATATGTCATTAACTATACTTTCATTATATATGAAATGAAAATAGAAACAACATTCATGAGTACGAACGACCTACTGCCTCCATGAACAGTCTATTTCATTTCCTTTTTAAATATTTTTATTGATAATCATAAATACATATATATTTAATATATATGATTTTAATATCATGTGTTGATATCTGTAAATAGGGTAATCATGATTTAAGTAAGAGTACTATGAATGAAATGTCAAAGAATGCATGAAAAACTAAGTGGTTATTACCTGAAACATACCATTAACATGGAATTGTTAATCAATGGGATATATAAAGTCATAAGTTAATCATATATGTTAATACATATATATATATATTTGAATATAATTATTTTATATAAGTATAATAAACTTCTATTTATTATACTAGAGGTTTGAAAAGGTATGAAAATAGTTAAGACTTAATGTAATGGAATTTTATCTCGCATTCTTATATTTGTGAGATGCATGCCATATACACCACCCATTTCATTATTGTGGTGTATATTACGCTAAAATACATGTCATATCAAGAAATAAATTTTTTTAATGATATTAAAGGTTTCAATTGATGTTATTACTTCATGTGGATCATGATTCAAAAGATACTAAAGTTTTAAGGGGATTTCTTATATCACATTTATTTTTGTAAGAACTATTTCATTTTAACCACCCTTTTATTTTATTTAGTGTATATAAATTCCATGAATGTATGATATGTTCCATGTACATATATTTATGTGTATTTTAATATCTTTTTTGTGACCTTTATTTCATGGTGTTTATGGTTTGAAAGATAAAAATTGTTTAGGTAATTTTTCCTCAATTTTTCTTTTTTGGAAACACATGTCATGTTATGAAATTATATTATTTTACAAGTGTCATATAATACCATTTGAATTTTTATATCATGAATATAATTATTTACATGATATAATATCCTTCATTAAATTTTATTTATTCATGGGTATTAAAATTAAATGTTTCCATAGTGGTAAGATGTTATTGCTTCAATCTCATCATTTATCGAGATTGTTTATAGTTATGCTTATATTAATGAAATATTACAATCCATATATCAAGAATTTTCATAAATTTTATTATACTATTAATATTCATGACATATTCACGTAATGGTAACATTTTTTCATTTTTGGAAAATTATGATAATCTTGAAACAAATTTAATAAAATCCAACATTATTTTTGTATTGGATCATAAATCTATGTTCTTAAAATCAAATATTTCTAAAACAATATTAAAATTTTCTCAAGGAAAAGGTTTTGAAAATAATTATGTTTTTAAAAGTGTTTAAAATTCTTTTTATATATTCCGTTATATTTTTTCCTGGATGTTTTCAAAGAAAATGGTTTTCAGTATGTTTTATGTTTTTAAAAGTGCTTTTAAAGTTGAATTTTTATGTTTCTAATGATTTTTTTTAACAGTATTTAAAAATTATATTCCATATATGATTTAATACATTGATATATTTTAGTCTTTTTTGGGGATATGATCCATGTTATCCATTCTCATTCATTTTTTGAATTATTATGTTTATGTTGTTAGGATTTTTATGAAATTAGATTCTCTTCCATGGGTTATACCGTGATAAAAGAATTATGAAACCTAATTATTTTCTCATGTTAATCTATTATGAATTTATTTTAAATCATATCACTTTTTCATAGATTATTATGTCAATGATACCCAATTAATGTCATGGTTTATGATATTATGTTTATGTTACCCATTTGTTTTTACCGGTCATGTTATGATAAATGGTTTATTATCATGTGGCACACGTATGAATTTTTAAATTATGTGATGGGTGGGACCTATATCTGTCTATAATTAATATGGTGATGATAAATGGGGAATGATCTTAATGGGTACCTGGTTTGTATCTCATGATTGAAAACAAGGGTTAAATTGGTTATATCCCATACCAAAAAAGAAGAGATTGGATGGGGTGTAGAACCGAACCAGAAACATGAGGGTACCTGGGTTATAGCCCAAAAAATGGTACATGAGTTGAGTCCCAATAATTAATATTGGAGGGGAAATCAGTTATAGCCTAATCCTGAAATAATAGTGTATATAGGTTTTATCCTAAAATGAAAAACAAGTGGGTACACTAGTTCCATCCCATTCACAAAAACAAGAGGGTACATGAGTCATAGCCCAATCCCAAAAAACAATAGTGTACATGAGTGTCGAAGAAATAAAGAGGGTACATGAGTTCTAGCCCAAGCCCAAAGTAGGTACATAGATGATAATCCCAAACATTACATATTTTTAAGGTCTTGGTAGGTGTACATAACATAATATTTTCTATGATTATGTGTCGTCCACAATTCAATATCTTATTCATATAATATTATTTCATGGATTATTATATTGGTTAATTTTTTATTCATCTCAAATGAACTTATAATTTTTATTCCATGACTAATTTTTATGATCTTTGATAAGGGGGGTGGTATTTTGATGTTATGTTCTTGTTCTCATGCACTTATTTTAATGATATGGTTATATATATCCCTTTTTATCCTTTATTGTTCATCTAAACTCACAAATTTATTATATTACCTTTACCTAGGTTATGAATAATGTTTTTAAATAGGATTACTAATGGGGAATATCTTTAAGCTGTATATTAAAGATATTTACAAAGATAAATTACTATTGTTTTATGTTTACAAATACACTCAACTATTATGAACCTTCGACACGTTCCATTGTAATGTGCTAAATATTAATTTAAAATGATGTAATATCCATTAATATTAAACATGGGTTACTATAAATTTTCCCCAGTGGGTGGTTATCCTACAAAAAATATGATACATAATTCATATCACATAAGAATATAATAGAGAATAAATTACCAAATTTTCTCATGACATATCCTTATCTAAAACCCATGTTAGTAAACAAAAAAATGTTGTATGAAGAGGAAATGTACTCCCATAAAAATCCTCAAATATGGGATATGTATTTTGATAGATCTTCTAAATGTATGAATTATAAACTAATGATGAGATCTAAGATCAATAGGGATGGACCGAGGATCATTTTGGTCTCCATGACCTAGAAAACTATTACCAAATCCTTTTTTCTCGTTGAATGATTCACTAATAATGAGGATCCATACCATTCCCTAATCATCAAACTAGAATTATCCTTAGAATTCTGGTGAAATTGAAAGCTACTGAACATATAGATCAATGATTAATATGCTATCATGAAGGAAGATTTTTCTCCAAAAAATTGTTACATTTGGGGACTGAGGGCATAATAAACTTTTAAACTAATGCTGAATCAGGTTCCCTTCTCATAGAATACTCATACTAATTTTCTATATAATGAAGACTCATCCTTTCATATCTATGTCCAAGATTAGAGTATTAAATTCTTTTCACATTGAACAATATCCTCTATAGTCAACATCAATGAAATAATAGTGATAAATTAAATTATAAAGAACCTCAGGTTTGATGTAGGAATTCCATTGATAGATGGATTATCCCCATAATAGATTACATCTAAAAAATAATCCTCAAATCAGACTTTGTAAAAAACTAAAAAATTTGACATCGATCATTAAAAACCACAATTTATGATGTCCTAAATGAATAAATATTCTTATATAAATTGTTCATCAATGGAGTTCTCCTCATATGAATTTTTATGGAGAATCCCTCACTATCATGAATGATGTCCAGGTTGGCTATTATAGTACCCCCATATAGGAAATAGAATCTCAGAAAAAATAAAGAGGCTTTGATATTTTTGGACTAAAATTATACTATATTGCATGGAATTAACCATTAAATTTGTAGCCTATAAACTATTGGAAAACATTATCCACCAAAATCAATAATTTTTAAATATTTCTCAAAAATTAAAATCATTTACCCTATTTGGGATTGGTTTCTTGTCAAAATATTACCCATCTAAAAATAAAAATCATAGGTATATAATTATTACAATATATCTATTTTACAAGTGGTCCAAGGATATACACCTCAAGGAATTCAAGATAAAGAATTTTATATAATTGGTGATGTTTATCTTCGTCACTATATTTCATGTCCCTCACAATATTTAGGTGGATTGTGGAACCGTATTTATTTATTCTAAATTTAAATGGTCATACAATGGGCATAACATCGATTCAAATATTTAATTTCACAACCACATGTGAAAAAATTGGGGAATTTAATAAGACATTGTGAAATATACTACAAAAATGATATATGTAAATAATATGTATTTTTTAGAAGAATGATATCATTTTTTATGGGCCTATCAAACCATAATGCACACTATAAAACAACCGACCATATATTATCTTATATATGGTATTAAAGCAGTAGTTCTCCTCAATTTAAAGTAACATTTAATTTGAATCACTATATGTAGTAAACTATTATAAAATGAAAAATCATAATAAAAATTAGATAATATATAAAAACTCAATTAGAAAATAATGCATGTGTTTCCCAATATGGAAGTCAATTAATATCTAATTTCACATGAATTTAATATGAAGTCCAACCTAAACTCATTATTCCAAGGAGATATGGTGTTAGTTATTAGATCCCTAATGATATCTAGATATTATAATCAATATCTAGATCCATTATGGGAGGGGATTTCCATCATGCACAATGTCTATACAAATTGATCTTACATCTTTTCGACGATGGTTGGGTTAAAAATCAAACGAACTTCAAATATAATGTTACTAAAAAATAAATTAATTTTTTACTAAATCATCATATGAGTCCAAGATACAAGACTCTATAATTCACTAAATCCAAAACATTGTGGAATAATGTTAATCATGATAGAACCTACATCTTTATTAATTGATGATAATGTGAAAAGTCATTATCACATACAAATGGTTGAAAACAATGATGTGAATGTCTATACTGAGTTACTCTAATCTTATATATGGGACAAATTTTTTATGGTCTCTTTTTATCCTACATGACATCTTGATCTCTATATAATTATATGTCTTACAATCCATCAATTACATGGAGCATTAATTCTCATATTCTTAAAATATGATCTATATCAATAAAATTAATAATATTAAAAATAAGTACTTGGGGATAGATTCATGTAAATACATTATTTGTAGAGACACTCATATTTCATATCGTAACTCTAAATGTAATGTCTAATAATTCCCTATAGTTTTTTAGATACATAAATTCATGGGATTTACTTTTAAAGTTATGAATGTATTGGTTCTTGGACCATTATGATATGTAGAAACGCTAGTGTATATTATCCTAGGCACAACCCCAATCATATCACTATCATAGCTTCCTTAAATTCATAGTCAATAACAAAACAAGTCAACATAAATATAACAATAATATTGTGATTATTTACCCCACAAGTGAAGGATTATCCTAATATGATTTTCCTTTACCATCACAATATAATCAATATTCAATACCATGAAACCATACCATGTTAAATAAACTATGTGTGGTTTTATTCTTAATCGTAAATTATATATAGTAACACATGTATCTCCTATAATAGCCCCATATTCAAATTTTATCATCCTAAATATAATGTATGAAAATGTCCCTTTTCTCAAGGAATGGTAGACTCTATAGTCACAATAAATGTCTATTCACAAATAATAAATCACACATATATTACCCTAAACATAGGACTGATTAGTTAAATTAGAAACCATTTTCATGTAGTGTCCCCTCGTCTATCCCTCCTATTGTGGATCTCTATCCATACAATTTTCTAAATAAAATCATCAATATTTTGAATGACATAGGTTTTTATTTTTATATAAAACTCAAGGAAGGTTTTTATCCCATTTCAATCCCCATTATCCTATGAGGAAGGATTATTTGAATGAATTAAGGTACAAATAAAAGACATAGAATAGAAGGGATTTATCAGGTGGATTACGTAATTGTGTGCTTAATCTCTTTGATTATCCATGAATGTGGATGTTGTTCTTTGACTCTGTATAGAATAACAGAGTCTAAATCAATAGAAGTGCAATAATATTTATCATTTTAAATGAATGGATAATATTTTTAACCAATTTATGGGTTTCTAGTGGTTATAAATATTGATCTTTGATCGGGCTATCATAAATTCTGGGATAGAGAATAAAACACATAGAAGGTAGTGATATTGAGTAGTTGTGGCCAATATAAAAATGTTTCGGTGAAATTTTTTCTAATGAATATACTGATAATGTTCATGGATATAATGAAAACATGATTCCACACATATCTTTATTATTCCATAGTAGTGTTTACTAAATTCATTCACATCTACTCTCGAACACCGATGTAGTATTCATAACATCATAAGATAATCATGAGTTAACTTAAAGAACAACATATTTATGCCCTATTGTCACAAAATAACTTTTCTATCTTGGAGGCGATGTTCTTGGGGCATGTGGTTTTTAGGATAGGTATATAAATTTACCCCTAGATTGTAAAAGATTGTATATCCTAGAATTGTCCTTTGAATATGTCATAGATAATAATCATTCCTAGTATAGCATGATTTTATCACACTGATATCCAATACTTATCTAATTTATTAGAACCCATGACAATACTATTGAATGAATATGATTTTTTTGTCCTCAAACTAGTATGAATTGAAATTTAATGATCACAAGATTATGTTTACATTAATAACAATAATGGTCATTTTAGATCAATGGGTATGTTATTTCCTTCAAAATGATATATTTGGTGGCATTTTTGGGTTAGTAATACTGTGGAGGCTCATGGTGGTAGCTTATGGGTCAAATCATCTATGACCCATGAGTGAAACAACCCTAACAATGAATAAAGTTGGAAGTTTTGTTCTATTGATTATATTGTTGGTTACACTATATTTTTGGTGATAGATATTTCATCTACATGGATCATAAGATCCTACACTATATCTTCAAATTTCATCACATGCTTCTGATTAAAAGGTATAGGGGAGAGTACCTAAAAACATATTACTTTGAGATGGTTGATGCAATATATAAAGCTAACCACATTGTATATTATCATAGTCATAATAATCAAGTTCCTAAAGATATTAATTAATGTTCTTAAAAGTAATAGTGTATTATGATAATCTTGTTGGATAAATAGATAATGGATACTTTAGAGGAAATGGGATAGATGAAATATTCCACACTTTGATATCATATGTTTTTTAGTATACAGGATGAATGATAGTTTTAAATCAATAGTTGAGTGTGTTGTGATGTGGGAATTACGAGTAGGTGGTGACCTTATACATATGTGGTCAATTGATGGTGGTAACATGATTCATGTAGAAGGGAGAGTTATATTCTTGGCTTCTATCAGTGAAGTGATAATGAGATATCTTTATACCTATAAGTGGGAGTTAAATCATTGAGTGAAAATGATTTACCATGACTTCTAGAATATATTTTGGTGGACATGAATGAATATGGACATTACTAATTTTTTTTCTCAATTCCTTACATGATAATGAATAAAGGAATAATACCGTAATCTAGGTAGTTTTCTCTAATCACATCCCATTTCGATTTAGATATTTTCAGATACCATTATGGGATTCTTGAAAGGGTACCCTTGGACCTCAAGGAGTCAAGATGATGTTTGTTGATGGATGGTCGATTAATGAATTTTTGTGTTTCGTATTGATCCAAGAAACTCTCTTAATATAAGACCGCGGAAAGCAGTATATTTTTTTTATTTTCTAAAATGGACTTTCAATATGAATTATATTTTATTGTGAAGAATAATATATGACATGGATATAGAATGGAATATTGAAGGCCTTAAGTTCTCACATGAGATTAATTACTTTGTACAAACATCAAATAGAAGGATAATAAGATTAGATGATTCATATATTGGAGGAGATTCTATATAAATTTTTATGATACATCAAGGTAGTATATAATCATCACCAATAATTGGATGAGTTTTCATATTTTATAACTGACAAAACTTAGAATGAGATGGAACCTTAGGTGGATCTATATGGTCGTCCAATATTTTCACTACATTATTAGGATATTGCTGGTGATGTAGTGGTTGTGGGGCTTAGTATTGAATAAGAGACCTCCAATAGTGTGCTTTAGAATCAAAAGTTGTTGATCATATTATAGAGTAGGTTTATATCATATTATAATTGTATGTGAAAAACATCATAGTTTTCTATTGGAAACCTTATTTTTCTAAGAATGACACCTTAATTAGGCCATTGTAGTTTATGGAAGAAATGAAAGATTACCCTATGTTATATTCATCCCATTAAGATCCCTGAGTGGGTTAATTCGGAGTTATACCATATAGATCATCCTACACATTACCAAGGTTCTCCTGATATGTTCCATGTGTCTCATCTCTGGATGTAAATGCCCAATCCCACGCATGTTATCAACTACTAGATTGTGGAGCTAGTTTCAACTACATAGTATGAGGATATGTCGTTTAATATTATATATCATATGGGATAATCCCTTCAAGGGAAGATAAACCCACTTTTAAAATTTATATGGCTTCATGGATAGACCTAGGAGGTTACATAGGAATGAGAGGCTAATTCTAAAACATTATGACATGATTTTTAGACCAGAACCATTAATGACACATCTTATTTATGAAATGTAATTATAAGAGTAATATTGAAATATCCACACATTGTTTGTTGCATGAGATGTTTATAGTTTCGAACAATTCTCCTTTCTATTTTGATTCATAAATGAAATTTTTGTTTATGTGGTAGATTTTGTGAAATATGGTATGTGTAATTATGGTCGAATACCACTGTTGAGGGATTATTTAATGGTGGCTATAAAATACCACCATCCATCTAGTTAACTCCCTCTTCTTCCCAATGTAGTTATAATAGTTTTTAGGTTTATATAGACCCCATTACACCATCAGATTCCATCTATTTTGGCTTTGATAAAATTTCAATAAATTAAACCCATTGTTTTTAATTTTAATTCGCTTAGGCCATTATTTAATGACCAATTCCCACACAAACAATGCTATTTCAGTCTAAGAACCTATCTCCATGACTCTTGGGCTCTCCCATTTGTATCTCATTAATTCATCAATGATATACCAATATAATATCGATATAATGATAAGTGTTCTAAAAGTATTCTCCCAATTATTTATACATGTTGAGATTTCTACTAGGATCCATGTTGGATATATTGTATCTATGTCAATTTGAAGATAAATTATTCATATATTAATAGATAGTGGGAGTTCATAGAATGATTTCAATTTCTATTGATTATAAAATGATCTACTATTGATTGTTGATGTCTACTATGCAAATCTATAGGAGTTATCTTCCTAGTACTCATCCTATTAGAGGATTGATGATATATCCTTAATCCATTTACTATTATTTTATAAAATATGAGATTATTTGATGTGCCAATGAAAACCCAAATGATTAGGGATGTAAATATCAATAATAGCAGATGTATAGACCACACAATTTCTTCTAGAATAGATGTGCAATGTTTTATTCATTATAAATTTGAAAATAGACATATCTAATTAGAGTCCACTACATTAAGATATATTATAATTGTTTTCATTGATGGTCTCAATTAGGTATACATGACTTGTGAGTTAATTCTCTATTGGAGTGTAACATGGTTCATTAATTAGTCTAGGAAAAACCATGGTGTTCTTCATCAAAAAATGTTATGTTAGAAGTTCCTTACCACATAGGGCTTTTTTATACACATGTTTCCTTGGAATGATTATTGTGTTGAAATACTATGAGGATTGTGCTAAATTATGATCTTATGTGGGTGATTGTATTTCCAATGTTAGTCGTTTTTTCTATCAATTTCTATTATTATTCTTATATATTTTTAATCAAATTTTATATCGATCACACGTGTGGTATATTAGAATTTTTTAAAGGAAAATATGTTTTTATTTCTCTTGTATTTAGTTCCATATTTGGAATGTTACCATAGCTTTATACGTATTTTTCTTGGTGCATATAATAGGTGAACATTAGTAACATGTTAATACCGTAGGGGTGTAGTGTGCATGAACTTTACAAATGGCGACTAGGGAAAATAGAATATGGTACGGATGTGACAATTTCTCATGGATATGTGTTCTTCAGTAAATTTCTATTAGATTCCAATTAGTATGTTGTCTTGATGACTAGTGGATATTAAGTATCACCATCACTAAATTCTCTGTGGATTTGGGGTAACATGATTTCCTTGATGACTAATGGATACTAAGTAACATATTAACATCATGTATTGATTATATTGAGAAAATAGTTCACTAGCATTGTACCTATTACTAAATTACATCGAATATCTTGATTATCATTCCAGTATTGACCCAATATAAAGATGATCGAGGTACTTGGTTGTAACATGGGTTCTCAGTGAATGATTGTTTAGTCTCCCTTTTTAATTTCTTTTTATCATTGGGTAAACCTATAATACCACTGCACCCATTTTATGGACCCATTAGTGGTTTCTTACAGGGATTTATTACTCCCAACATACATTGGAATCTTGATGCACATGTGGACATCATGTGTAGAGATATAGGTAAGGGTATTGGTCCCATGGAAGAAAACATAGTTATGAAGCATGAATCTAGTAGCGGGACAATAATTTAGTATGGATGATCTTAAAAGTGTGTTATTTATTGAACTCTTTGCACTTTATTTATTGGGTTTTCCACCAGAATGGATACTTGGTTTCTTTAACAAATATTTATTACCTTCCATCTTCTTAGGAAATTACCCACTAGGACATAACTTTCCAGATATTAATTGAGTATAACTATCCCATTCCATACTAAAACAGAATAGGGTATGCATACCAATTCCATTTAGACATATATCACACATTGGAGGCTATAGACTATGTACCGATAGGTACACACACACACACAACTCCAAGCCACTAAGATACCAAATAGTAAAAACAACTGATATCATAAATTCATTCACACCATTCATTACATATCAAAGAATGGTAATCAGTATTGTAAAGAGATAAAGGTACAAAAAAACAAAATAAGTCTAAATAGGAGTTAAACCTGCTCAAAAGGATGTGACTAATATCAAATGAAACTATGGTATGAACATCAGTCTTTCTCATGTAATGATCTACTTTTTATCATCATGGTTATCCCATGACACTATCAGAAGGTATTTTATGTTTATATGAAAATAAATATGTATGAATTTCCCATCAAGGGTGGGTATAATAATACCCAGTATGCAAACCCAAAATAACTAAAAATAATTCAATATTAGTCAACTAAACAAAATATATGTCAAAAAGATAACAAACATGTCAATATTAATCTCATAGAAATAATCATTATATACAATTGGTCTCAAAAGTACGCAACCATACTTTATATCCAAATGATTATACACAAGGATTCTATGTAATTATCATAAAGGAGGAATCTATCCCTTAATCATGTTTTCAATGATAAAACTCATCCGAGAGGTCATTAACACATGACCTCTCCATTTATTACTTTAATGTTCTCTAATGATCTCACCATCTAGAAAGGGATGGAACATATGGCCATATAGGTACACTATAAAATTTATTGGATTATACATATAGGTATGGGATAAACACCATATGCATAGTGGTTGGGCTGATATGATGAACCATACATAGGAATGATAGAGTATTCCAACATTTTCTTATAGGGGGATACACCAAACTCTATTTGACACTTAACCCATAGAGGGGATAAAAATACATTATCATGGATTCAATTCATCAATATATCCACATGGGAATGTACCATGGTATAATAATCAACTAAGCATAGTCTACACTAGATAATAATGAAGGGATCCAGAAACAATTAGAGTCCACACACAACATGTACTAGGGGAACACAACAAGTATTTTCAATCTCAAGTTTTATTGGGTCTTTCCATCTCACAAGACATTTAATTATAACATTACACAGAATACCATCTACCGTACAAGGTATGTCAGTGGGGGAAGACACGATACCTAGGTCAATTTCTCATGCCTATATACACATATTCATTCCCATGTACTTCGGGTTTTTCTTGAGTATATTGTTCATTCCTGAATAATATTCTATTTCTGAGTACCCAGTCATGCCTTTGTACTCTATACACACACATGTGCCATTCTCTGTACATTCCCACATACTCCCAAAGTACACAATGAAACACTATCCATGGGATACACAAAATATGAAACATGTGACATTGTGTGTGAAATATAATTTTCCCATGATAGCCTGGTGCCACAACTGGGGCCCCATATGTCGAGGCATGATGCTTCTACCTGGTTCCATCAATAAAATAAAACGAAAATGAATCATTTCTCTTAAAATGACAAAGTAATTCATGGTAAAAAATAAGAACTATTTATTTCATAATTCCAATAATTATAGGATACTTATTTATTCCCACATCTCATATCTTGGGCCCAATGGATGTTTTTAAATAAATCCATACCTTCTACTATGCATGTGTGTCAAATCTAGATTGGGGATTTATTTATAAAAACCATATGTATGATGATTCTAATTCAATATTGGATATTTAGTAACTCTACAACCCCGTATCCTGGGTGCAACCACACTTTCTAAAAAACCATCCTCACACCTAGGTATTTTTTCCATGTCTAAGACACTTTTGTTATTATGGTAGTGATACTATATGTTTAATATTATCCTTATTCCATCAAATATTATCATTATTTTTGAATAATAATAAAAAAAATGTTCGTTATATGATGTATAAACATGATCCATATATGAGTCTATATTTATAAGTCATTTGAAAACCTACAATGAAAATACATGAACTCATATGTAAGTGGATGATATGGAGAATGAATTTTATATTATAACCATATATGAATTGATTCATATCACAAAATGATTTTATAAAAACCTACATGGGACTAGATTTTGGGATCATAAAGCCAAACCAACTCATCTCAGTTCTTGATCATACCAACCATCTTTCACAATGGGCCTCATCAATTATCTATGTTAAAATAATTATTTTTACCTCACACACAAATCAGTTCCATGAAAAAAACAGAAATCAGAAAAGTCTCTACTATCTCAAATGATTCAGATCTATGTTGGATATTTCTACATATCTTTCCTCATTTATTGGCCCATTATCCTTAATTGACTCTACGACATACACATGAGTGAAATATCTATCGAGGACACGTTTTTGAAGAACTATGTATTCCTTAATTCATGTTATCATAAGATGTGCCAAAATCATATATTCAAGGCCCAATTACCTATTCTATCTGGGAATATCCCCCCTTTCATGGATAGATAATTTATGGTGATATTCCATTTACTAACCTATTTTATGATAATTTTTCACCAACATTTCATATCAATTCTTTTTTTAATTCAACCCTATGATTCAAGGTATATGTTATCCACCAATCACCTCTAGTTTCTCACACCAATAAAGACAGACATGATCTTATAGGTCTCGATTGGTCACCACACTATTCTGAACTGTTTTCATCACAACTAATTAGGGGGGGGGGGACATCATCCAACATGAAAGGCTATAAAATATTGAAGACTTTTCTAGTCCTATAAACCTACATAACACTAATAAGATTAAACCACATCTAATATCCCTTTTCATATATATATTTATACCGAACCATATACATTAATGAAAACATAATCTATATCACATATGTATTATATGAAGATAATATAAATAGAATAAGGTCCGCATGTTATGAAACTAAACTACCGAACACTTGAGTCCTTATTGTTGGAATTTAAGTGGTAGGATAGTTAAATATATATTTCATCGTGTAAAAAAATGTAAACCACCATCTGTTATCACTCATTATTTAAGGATCATGGTACCCTAACTCTTTTCAACTGAGGTTCGGGATACATCCATATTATATCAAAAATAAATATGTCCACAAATCACACTTCATGTCTTCATTATCTTGGGTTACTATAGTATATTTATGGTTATTAATACTGAGTGTATCTATCTTTAAGGGATTACTTCGATTGACAATATATATAGGGCCCATATTGGCTCCAACATATGCACCACCATTTTATCCTATAATCCTACTGTATTTTTTCTAGTGTAAATTATCTCCAGATCACCATGTCCCAAAAAAATATTATAGAAGAATACATCACCATATTTTGATTCACAATCACCCCCAACCTATCTATCCAAGACCATTAATAATGATCTAAGAACCTAGATCCCTGATTTACCATATCATCATCCTTCATTCAAAATATTTTTGGAGTTGTTATGGCCATGGGTAACATAATTATGAGATTATGTCACAATACCCTATTATTGATTTTCCATGTATCAATATACTTAAAAGATTTTCCCTATGGTCAATGTTATATGACCATAAACTCTAGACATTAATGGTGTAATAAAAAAACATAATCTTTTATGAATGTTATAAAAATATTGTAATGATGAATGCCCATAAAGGAATGTCAATGAAATTTTTACATCCCCACATGCTAAACATTGCTATATAAGTGGTTTTGAAAAAATTATATCATAAATAAAATAAGTTCATACCACATACGACCTATCCTATAGGCTAAAAAATGATCCATAGATTAAAAATTCAATGAATTAGTTATCATATCCTTTTCCTTGATAATGTATTCAGTACACTATAATTCCACTTCTAGGTTTCCAACATCCTTTTTAGATAACTCTTATTCCATATCATGCTTAATTTACCATGTGATTCAACTATTTAAAACATTTCCACGATAGTTGTAATGATTTTAACATTTAACAGGGGTCTCATATTCTTGAATATGAATACATGGAATATATTAGGTCATCCATATACACTCAGTATATTTACTATTAACTATAGTCTTTTTCCTTGAAAAATGTTGCCTCAAATTCCAATTTACAATAAAAATCAATACCCAAAATAGTCCATCAATTCAGCTTGAGTTTAACTTATTGTTTTTTTATAAAAAATAATTAAGGTACCAGAAAACTTCTACAGATATCATATCCTTTCACCCAATTTATGTATTGACTGTTTAAATATACACAAATCATCCATGGCTAATAAAAACATTGAGTGTATCAATCTCCTATGGATTACCCCCCATATATATGCATACATACCATACCTTAGCTCATATATATATACATACCACCAATTTATCTTATCAACACGACATGATTTATAATTTCAAAATTTTCCTTCCATTTATTTATTTGGTAAATACATCACAGAGGCTCACATCTTCCCATTGTGAGTCGTTATCACCCCAAGAATGTTTGTTCCATCAGTTGACCCAGATTGAAGACCTTTGTGAAATATTTGGTATTTAGAATAAGGTAACCAATCCTAATCTAGGGATTTGATTCATAAACAAAATTAAATTATACATGATTTTAATCTACATTAACAGTAGTCCAATGATATGAATACTTATAATATATAAACACAAGGTTAAATAAATATGAACATAAATGAATCACATCAATAAAAAATGTATAATTATAAAATTTAATATGAATGTAGACATATTACATGTTGGGTTTAAAACATAGAAATGGAAGTTTAGTTCAATGTTGATCCTCAACTCAATGGACATTCACCTTGAATTATCTAAGAATAAATTATAATTAAAATCAAAACAGATAGGCCATAAACAATGTTAGGTTGAAAACCCACAATAGGTATCCCAAAAGAAAGAAATTTCCCAACCTGAAAAACCTTCCACACATGATGTTTTGTTAAAAGTATGGGGTATAATAAAACAATTACAGAAATAATCTAGGTCCCATCACATTGGCTAAACAATAATAAAGATAAAAAACTAAGACAATTGTAGAGGAAAAATATAGAGTGCTTATTTTCTATGATAAGATCAACAAAATCACCCCCTTGAGATAAATAATTCATCAACATTTTTAATGAACCGAATATAGTGTTTTAGGGATGGTGTTTATAGTGATATAAAATTATGAGTCTTGTATCTGAGAAATTTGTCATTATTTGGAATGGAATGACTCTAGAGATTTAGTGATGATATTTAATGAAATATCAATCTATATGATTATTTCATTGAACAAATTTATCTTTTTTTAATGTATAGGATCTAGTGTGTAGATGATAACATTTATTTCAATATACATCCATGAACAATCCCGAAGAGTATTTCATTAGGGATCAATTAAATAAATTTGGATTTTATATTAGCTTAATATTTTGATATAACATGACATATATACTTGATTTATATGTTATTGGGATTTAAAGATACTATTAAATAAAAAATAGTATTGAAATCAAAACATGAAATTTGATGGATTTTATTAATTGACAGTTTAAAATAATGGAGGAGTCTCTACTTCTCAAATTCTCTCTTATGATGAAACAATTAAAGGGTAGTGACAATATAAAATGATTAAAAATAATGAGATCGTAAGACTCGTAGAGATATATAATATTTTTCAACATAATGTTCATGGTTGGTATACTAGATATACCATTTCTATTTCCACCTATGAAATTTTATGTAGTTCATTTTTTATGAATAAAACATCATGTTTTTTTTCATTTTTGGAACACTCAATGAGATTCTTATTTTCTATTACCATCACCTATAAGAAAATATGTATTTTATGTAGGAATTGTAAATCTAGTGGGATCCTGTCAATTTCACTCCACCCTATGTTATCCTTGTTTTTGAGAGTCATTATTTTTGTCACATACTTGGCAGTTTTATTAAGGGCTTATTTGCTTGTTGTATGCCAAAAGATGAAACCTCCACCACTAATACTCTAAATTCATGGACCCTTGTATTATATCTAATGGTTATTAATCCCTTTACCTTACCATGTTATTTTAGATTGTTGAATACACCATAGTTGAGGGTCATGACCTTGTAATGGAGGTGACCCAATAAGTCTCTATGATTTTGGAAGGTACCTCATGATCCAATTACCTATATCTCCAAATAAATATCACAAAAGTTTATAATTAAATAATAATTAATTGTTTTCAAAATCTATAACTAACTCAAGAATATATTTTAATCTAAAAACTATGTCACCAAGAGGGGAAGATATACTCCAATCGTTAGGAGGTAATGATATTAAAAATTATTATATATCTATTATCTTCATTGGCCTAGATCCTAGAAAATTATAATCTATTATCTCTAAGAATTTAGTTGGGGATAGGTTATTTAACCCCATAAGTCATGTTAGTTAATATACATTAATATTTTCCAAAATCAATCATATATTATATTATCCATTGAGAATGAAACATCATGAATTATATTCATAACTACTTTTATTTCCTCAATTTGAACGAGAAGGGTGATAATAATGTCTTCATATGGCAAGGGAATGTATAATATAAATGGAAACCAATTTACCAGTATAGTATTCAAATAGGTCATGTGGAGTCCACCACTCATAAGTGATTTAAGAATAGATAGAGGTCTACACAATATGACTTTCTCTCTATGTCATATTCAACTTCATAGAAAACACTATCCATTTCATAATTATTCCTCTGTAATAGAATGATTAGATAGATAATAGATACATACATTATGGGTCTCACCATGTGAACATAACCAGAAATTATAAAATGAAAGAGGTCTAGTAAAATTTCATCTGGATCTTGGTTTCATCATGTTTGAACCCCAATCATTTCCACCCCTCCTCAAACCCCACTAAATACAAAATATTACACCTGAGGGGTGGAAGGTGTATCTTACTAGTCCATAGAATTTTGTGTCCTAGATGGGACTAAATGTGAGAATTCTCATCAAAATAGGCTAGTATCATCTATTAGACAAAATCAAGGAATGAAATATACAAGTACAATAATTAATAATTTAACAAGGGTAAGGTTGCATCATTAATGACCTTCCCTAATTTTAATTCTTAGTATTCTATGATGGAAGACATTATGAAGGTACTAGTTTAGGATGTGTTGGTTGTGGCACCAATTGAGGAACATGAGACATTTCATCTGGATTAGTAATTACCTCTTATTGAATCTGCATTTCAGTAGGGGATCCCAATTCATTTGCCTTTGGGGTATCTTGTGAGATAGCGTCATCCCTCATTCCCTACCAAATTATACTGGAGGGATAAATGGTGGTGAAATATCTCAATATTCATAAAATATTTAATTGTAAATATAAGTATATATTCAGTTAACCAGAATAGAATCTTTGACTTATAATAATATTTATCTCACCACTTCAATCATGCTAGATTTATCTTAATTGTCTTCATTAGTGAGCATCATCTTGGGCATAATCATTTACAATTTCATGGCCATGTCGGGGATATTTAATTTGAAAAAACATATCAGATCATTGAGGTCCTAAAGTATCCATTTTACATGATTATTTTATTACTTATATGATAGGAATTTTTGATATATGACACTACCAAATCCCTTCATCACTACCTTCTCCTTGAACATGACCATCTAGATCATTATAAAAGTCAATTTTATCCTCCAATTTTCTCATTGTAATAATGAAATAGAAGGAACATTCATGTCTTGAGTACCAGAATAAAAAAAACATCACATACCATCATTCGTCGTATTTTGGTCATGTGTGTTTACCCTTACTTATTGAGTAAATCAACTACACCTTGTGGTTTTTTATTCTAGAGAATCATTAGATCTTTTGGTATACTTTAATATGACTTATTACGTGGACTTATTATTTTTAATGATAAAAAATAAATGAATACTCACATGTGATTACCAATGGTAGATATTTATGAACTTTTATTAAGACATACAACCATCTATTAGGATAATAATGGATCCAAGTGTCTTGATAAACCATTGAGAGACTGATAGATGTAAAAAATAGAGGGAAAGTAACACAAATTTATTTTTCTTCTCATGAAAACATCATCCAAAATTAGAGATATGTTGTTAGGTTCCTTTTATATTGTATTTTATGAGGAGGATTCAAGAATATTGTTTGGATGCACTGAAATTTCCACCCAAATCTGAAGGAATATACTAATAACCAATTTTTTTCCATTGATCTCTAAAGATAAGGAACCCTAAATAATATGTATCAGGTAAGATCATTTTTTAAGATATCTTATTTCATGATCAATTGTGGTGAATGATAGTGATCTATATTCCCTGAATATGAATTTATTAGACCAAATTTCTTTATTTTTATCTCTTAATTCTAATATGTAATGGGAATTTCCCCCCTAATGCTATGAAGCAATGGCATTAACCAAGCATTGGGAATAGTATAGGTGTTGATAAATTTTTTGCCTCTAATATAAACTCTCATACATCCCCAAAGAACATGGAATGTGATAGATATCACATGTATGTTATATCCTTATTAGATTTGGTATATCTCCAATAAAATATTGTCTTGTATAATAATGGCCAAGAGGATGTGTCAAGCACTGAACATCTATGCCACCATCACGAAGGGAAGAAATGTTAATACACCCTTTTTTTGAACCAATCATAAATTCATATTTAGTTTTAAACACTAATATTTCATCTAGCATGACAAGGTGATGGACCTTGGAGATGTTTTTCTACCCCCAATTGTGAAATTATACTATTGTATTCATTTTCAAATAAAATTACTTGGAAACTTCTGATTCACCTAACTTGTAATATTTAAGATTATTTAATAGAGGTTCGTGCTATTTATTATCGATGAATAATGTTGCTCCCTTATTGACTGTTCTGTCATCCTCACGAAACAAAACCTTCCAGAATGCCTCAAGGGATAAATTGATAATACACCATTCAATAAAATGAGTGATTTACATATCATCCTAAAATGATAATGGAAATATAAATTTATCATACTTGTACCCTATAATTAGGAAACCACTAAAATTATTTACACCTCAAATTTTGATAATAACATCACCATGTATCATATGAAATATGATGGTTTCTGTACACCCATAACTAACGATGTCTTCAATAAGACTATTAGCTAAATATATAAGGGTATGAGAATACCAGGCAACCATATAGAATCCCACTATATTCAACCCAATGGAAAAAATGAGTCTATTTCAATACACATAGAAGGGTTATCCATATTCCATCAGGAAACTCCTTACTGATTTAAGATACAAACTAGATTAACACCTGAATTTCTGATACAATATATACTTTCTTATTATGGCCTTGTAGATATAGTTTTCAAGATCAGACTCTTGTATGGTCCCTTAAATATCCATCATAAGATACATCAGAATGTATCATTTGAAAAATTACCCATCAGGAATGAAATTACCCACAAATAAAAAATTAAATCCAAATGTATTTTGTGTATTAATGGTATAATAAAGGATCCCAACCACAAAATATATGGTCATTGTTTCGGTGTGGATGTGCGTCGGGTTTCTGTTCCGATGCTGTTCCGCCAGGATGCGTTCGCGCGTGCGCCCATCGACCCGAGGGGATGGGAGCGTGGCTTGTGGCCCCGCAGTCCCGATTTCCAATGGCGGGCGGCATTCGTCCCTTATTCAGGGATGTCTGCTCCTTGATCGAAACCGGGATGATGGGATGTCGGCTCCTCCTTCCGTGGACGTCTCCTCGGAACTCTTCGCCTAATCCGGGTCTCCCTCATAGATTTAAGAATGTTCGTGAATCTCGTTCCCGGCGCCATATCTTCATGGACATAAGTTAATTACGCTGCTTCCTCCCAGACGCTCCAAGGAATCTGGTCGGGGCAGCAACCCGCGGTGAGGAGACCGGGTAGCTCTGGGTGTTGGGGGCGTGTCTTAACACTGCGGCTCTGCATGTCTGCCTTCCGTCCCTAATAGGGCTTCTCGAAGGCATGATGGCCTGAGGAATCCCGTGCTGGGTGCGGGGAACCGTGTTACCTGAGGTTTTCCTAAGCTGCCCATGTTTAACACGGGGTATGCCACGAGTTTAACGTCCAGCGGGGACGACATCAGACTGATCAACACGAGGAGTGGATCAGATGACAGAACCCCTTGCAGGGAACCTCCAATGTTGGGGCCAGCACATGGGCGGCTTCCCGAGTGAGGTGTAGAGGAATGAAATGGCATGACCCCACCGGGATGTGGTGGCCCGGGTAAGGATCAGGCTGGATGATGGAGTGAAGAGCTTGGACCCCGTAGAGGCTTCCTACGTACCGCGCGTTAGCGCGGATCAATGTCAGCGTAGTTCGGATATACAGTTTAACGTCATGATGGATGATGGAAAGCCGACTCACGAGGAGGTCGAGGCTGCCGGGCGGAGGATTTAACCGAACCACCTCACACAGAGGGGGATGGAACGGCCGGGTGGATCACAGTTTCACGTCATGCTGGACGCTGGTGTTTGGGGCATACACTTGGGCTTACACTCTAAGGAGGCCCATATGCGGCAAAGCTCAGTTGGAGAGGGACTTGGGCCGAAGGTGAGAGACCTCGATCCCTGTCACGCCCTCTACTGGCTTCGGCAGTGGGGAAGCACAATGGAGATACACATGTGCAGCCCCCTACAAGGGAGGATTCATAGGTGAATCGACGCGAATGTGAACCCGGGAGGGGTCCACTGATGGACGAGTCGACGCGAATACGACCGGGATGACCATGTGGTGGGCTTGAAACTCAGGGAGGCTTCCTACGTACCCTGTTTAGGAGACAGGGATCAAAGTCCACGTAGTTCATTCTGTCAGGACTTACGCACTGAGGCAGCCTGAGTGCGGAAAACCTTAGTCGGAGAGGGACTTGGGCCAATGGTGAGAGACACCTCGATCCCCGTCACGCCCTCTACTAGCTTCGGCAGTGGGGAAGCACAATGGATATACACATGTGAAGTCCCCCACAGGGAACTAGGGGTTTGTAATACCCTGCCCCCGTGGGCGAAGGCCACTCCAATAAATCGTCCCTAAAGAGGGGCAATCCCGACATCCCTGCAGAGGGGGATGGAATGGCTGGGTGGATCACAGTTTCATGTCATGCTGGACGCTGGTGTTTGGGGCTAACACTCTAAGGAGGCCCATATGCGGCAAAGCTCAGTTGGAGAGGGACTTGGGCCGAAGGTGAGAGACCTCGATCCCTGTCACGCCCTCTACTGGCTTCGGCAGTGGGGAAGCACAATGGAGATAGACATGTGCATCCCCCTACAAGGGAAGATTCATAGGTGAATCAACGCGAATGTGAACCCGGGAGGGGTCCACTGATGGACGAACCGACGTGAATACGACCGGGATGACCGGGTGGTGGGCTTGAACCTCAGGGAGGCTTCCTACGTACCCTATTTAGGAGACATGGATCAAAGTCCACGTAGTTCATTCTGTCAGGACTTACGCACTGAGGAAGCCTGAGTGCGACAAAGCTTAGTCGGAGAGGGACTTGGGCCAAAGGTGAGAGACACCTCGATCCCCGTCACGCCCTCTACTAGCTTCGGCAGTGGGGAAGAACAATGGATATACACATGTGAAGTCCCCCACAGGAAACTAGGGGTTTGTAATACCCTGCCCCCGTGGGCGAAGGCCACTCCAATAAATCGTCCCTAAAGAGGGGCAATCCCGACATCCCTGCAGAGACGAGCGGGTGGGGGCCACATCCAAACCGGGGGGGGGGGACCCTGCGTGCGAGGCACTGGATCGGATGAAGCGGACGGTTTAACGTCTTTCCGGAAGAAGTACAGTTTAACATCGTGTGTTGAGGACGAAGAGGACGGTTTAACGTCTTACCGGACGAAGTACAGTTTAACGTCGTGTGTTGAGGACGAAGCGGACGGTTTAACGTCTTGCCGGACGAAGTACAGTTTAACGTCGTGTATTGAGGACGAAGATGCTTGGCAGTTTACCGTCCTGCAGCGCGGAAGAATGCTGAACAGTTTAACGTCTTGTATCTCGGACGTGGTAGTGCCGCCAATGGGTCTGTGTCACTTCGTGCGAGCCTAGAAGGCCGCACGGGAAGACAACGTACGGTGCGGGCACCCGAGATGAAGATCATCGGGCGCCACGCAGGCGGGTACCCTCAGGGGGTCATAGGGGGCGACCCATGGCGGTTTGCGCGCAAAAGAGGAGCTTGGCGCGCAATACCGCATGTCGGCGCGCAATTGGGCGGGCTGGCGCGCAATTGGGCCAGCGCTTTGCGCGCGGAAGATGGAGATTGCGCGCACCGGGCCTCTGATAGCGCGCGGGGGCAACGACCCATTCTTTAACGAATGTCCACTTAGTAAGGGGGTGCGTGCAATCGGGCTGGATTGTGCGCACCCGGGGGGCAATTGCGCGCAAGAGGCTTCTTTTGCACGCGCAGGCCTTTGGGTGAGGAGTTTGATCAAGGGAAAGAATCCAAAGGGGTTGTGCAAAATAAAAGAGGTTACCTGAAGATCGACATTGTGCGCGGAGGGGGCTGGATTGTGCGCACGAGCGACTCTTCGAATTCTGGCAACCTCCAAAACGTTGGGGGTCGCCTTGTATTTATAGGCAATCTCGGGCGCACGATTCGGCTCGCGGGCGTGCAATTCGGCTTGCAGGCGCGCAATTCGGCTCAGGCGCGAAATAGGGGCCCGACGCGCAAGAGGGTCGCGCGCAGGCATCAGGCGCGGACAATTAGGCGCCGACCCGGCCCATTGCGCAAATCCCGGAAGGATAGCGCGAGTATAGCCAATATTGCGCGCGAGCCTCTGATATTTCGTGCAAGACCTTTGGGCCTTCCGAAACATGCTTCTGACTCCAAATATGACCTCGCTTTCCTTACCCGGAACTTCGTTTGAGGAGCAACGGACTTTTCCGGCGTCTACAAAAGCCCCCCCTCGGAATCTGATCGGCGAGAGGTCTCAACGATCGGGTTCCGAGGGAGACGCCGGAATGCCGAAGTCCTGGGCGGCACGGGACGTGGGCGCGCAAAAAGGGCATCGGGCGCGAAATTCGCTGCCGTGGTCTCATAAAGCGCTTTCCGCGTGGCGCGGACACCTGGCCTCGCCTATAAATGGGGGACCTGGGTCCCTCGTGCCATACACAGGCTTTCCGCGCGATAAGCTTCCAAGCTCTCGTGCGCGAAATTGCCATTGACGGCATGAAATTCGCCCGTTCGGTGCGCAAACCCATCCGGATTTCGGCTTGTTTTTTGCGCGAACACCCGGGGTTTTACGCGATGGACTTCCCAATTGCACGCCGTCCACTCGGATTGCGCGCCAACTCCCAAATTTCTCCACCAGCATCCTCCGATTCCGCACACCTCATCCCTTAACCCACACGACTCCCGGAGCTTCTGAGATGGCCGTGAATCAAGTGAACGAGGGGGATGCCGCCATTCGCAGAGCTGAGATGGCGGCGAACGAGGAGGTCTACCGAGCCAAGGATATTGTTTCCAACAATCAATCCTTGTTCGATTTGCTGACGCCGGCCCAGAAGACGTATCCGCTGTCAGTAAACCTGCCACTCTGGAACTACGGCATCCTGGATGAGGTTCCGGTGCCGGGGTTCGAGGTTGATGCGCCACAGACCTGGGTGACTCGGGAGGACGAGCTTCCCCGCTACAACATCACCAACAACGGGCATCCTGCCAGGGAGACCAGGCACTTAAATGTCTATGTCCTGAACTCGAGGACACAAACCATTACCGGGAGTGAGCCTACTGCGGAGAACTCTCCAGCCCTCTACTCGAGCACGTATCGCCAGAGTGTCACCGACGAAACCAGGGGCTGGATGAAGGACTGGGAGTTGCGGTCTAAGGGAAATTTCACCAGTGAGTGGGCCTGGTCGTTTTGGGTACGCCACACCTGCGACCACTTCGCGGAGGAACTGCTGTACATCGGCCTGTTTGAGGCGGTGTGGACGTCGCATTTCCACTTCTACCAGTAGCCCGAGCTCGGGCCGGAGCTGTTCACCCGCTGGTCCCCGGATACCAACACCTTCCATCTTCACCATGGGGAGGTCAGCATCGGTCTCTGGGACATCCACTGCATTAGAGGTATCCCGCTGGAGGGTTACCAATACGATGAGTTCCTGCCTTCGAGGAACACCTGGGGCGACAGGTCACGGACTCCCATCCTGACATGGCATCTACTGGACCTGGCTACGGAGCGGCTCGGGGTCAAGGACTTCCGCAAGGACATAGCCTACAAGGAGTGGTTCAGCCAGTTCTTGGAGCATGACCCAGCGGTCAAGATGCCAGGTAGGGGGAAGCGGTGCCCGACCGCGGCTCAGAGGAGCCGGAACGGGTCGTACTGGCGGGTCCTGGAGACGGGAGACTACCGCTCATGGGGGTACCGCATCATCGAGGCCCGGGACCCAAATGTCCAGTACGCGGTGTTCCTGGCCTCCTTTATGAGTGGGTGGCTCCTGCCAGTGCGGGACGCGAGGATGGGCGTCCGCCCGACGACACTGGTGATGGCGGGCGCCATGGCCGCCAACAAAAGATTCAACCTCGTGGTCCCAGTGCTGGCTAAGCTGTACGCCATCCTAGGACGCATCACGCGAGGGGGGTCGCCACGAAGGGTCTGTGGGCCCTTTCAATTCTTCCACGGCTGGGTGGATGCTCACCTCGGTAGGTACACGTTTCCAAACGCCGTCATTCCTCCGGGCAACGGCCTGCGACCCTCCCTTCTGAACATCGCGGGGGTCGCTCCGATGACCCTAAATGAGGAGGGCGTGAGGATTCGGATTGGCAATCACGTCAATTTCAACTTCAGCCCGTTCCCCACTCCCGTTGGCCAGATGATCGACAATGGGCAGGGTCTGCTGGAGCACCACAAATACTTCCTGAGCATGCGGGGCAGGGTGCTCGTGGCTCGAATCGACGGGAAGGTGATCTGCGAGCCCTACGTGCCAACCCTGTTTGCCTGGCTGTTCGGGTGCCTTCAACGGATGCCGAAGAGGGTATTGGCTGCTGTCCGGGAGGAGACGAACCCTTGTGTCCTTCACCAGATGTGGTTAATGTTCGCCACTTTCGGATCTGGCGATTTCATCACTCTCCCTCCTACCGGGGTCGACGTAGGCTTGGCAACTGAGTACGCCAAACACTGGGCCATCGCGTACCCCGAGGGGCTTCTACGGAAGCCAGTTCGGCCGCTCGAGGTCACCCGTGCGGAGACCGGGCGTCAAGGAAGGAGGCGAGGCGCCGTTACGCGGGGGAGAACGGAGGCGCGCCAAGCAGCGGAGCCGGCGCGGGCAGGGACTTCGGCGGCGGGCTCATCGCAGACTGCCGCCATGGCTTCAGCGCCCAGAGAGGGGGCACATGCGGTAGTCGGGGAGCGGCCCGGGAAGCAGATAAGGCGTCTGCTCGAACCCTCCCACGATGCAGTCTTCCCAGCGCTGTGGTCGGCCTGGATGACCCTGCGGTAGTCGCTGGGGACCGAAACCATCTGGAAAAAGATAACCAGAGACGGAATCCATCTGCCAGAGGTTGGGCGCCTTCAGGTCGCCGACAGGGTGAAATTCCACTGGAGGTATGTGTATCTGACGGCCATGGACGAGTACGCACGCCAACGTGGCCAGCGTGCGGAGCCGTCCCTTCTGGTGAAGGTGATGCTCGGTCAAGAGCCTGCTCCAGAACAGATGCCGCCGGAGGAAGATGATAGTAACGATGATTCCGAGGAAGAGGAGGAGACGGGGTAGGATGAAGGCTCTGAGGGAAGGTCCCATCCGGGGAGCTCGCGGGAGAGCGGCGAGGTGGTCGGCTCTGAAAATATCGATATCACCG
This sequence comes from Viscum album, assembly GCA_963277665.1. Classification (NCBI taxonomy): domain Eukaryota; kingdom Viridiplantae; phylum Streptophyta; class Magnoliopsida; order Santalales; family Viscaceae; genus Viscum; species Viscum album. The sequence goes on from OY728140.1 coordinate 2,061,347,890, forward strand.
AGCTCCTCGAGGTCCGCTTCTATCCCTACTCAACCTTCTTCGTCCATTCTCTTATGCAGCTTCTAACCCATTTCTTCATCTTCCTCAGGAGTGCTCGGATGTTGGTTAGGCATCCTCAGTAGGAGTAGGAGAGGCGCCAATAGGACATGGCGGGGGCCAGACACCTATCATTGAATTGACAAGAGCTGAGGGGTCCCCTACTGCAATTGCTCCTGCGGCGGCCGGGACAGCGGGAGATGATGCTCTGGACTCCCGTAAGTCTTCTTACTTTACTGCTGGTGCTTTCCGTTGACGATCCGTGATTAACCGCGGCATGCCTTGCGCAGTGATCTCAATACTGGAGGCTCGTCGGGCTGTCGAACCCGGGCCATCCACGAGTGGACCAGCGGAAGACATGCCGCCTTCTCCGGAACAGACTTCTCACACCGAGCCGGCCCCACCAACTGCTGATCAGGGGGCAACAGACACTGGCGGTTCTGCCATCGGAGAGAGGTCGGGGGCTGACGAGGGTGTCAACGCCGCTGGGGCGAGAGAAGAAGGTCGCCCAGATGTTGGGGAACCTATCCCCTATGAGGACATCCCAGGGGCGGACCCTACATCAGACTTGCTGGCTGCCTTCCCTGCCTACCGGCCTGCCGACCCTGAGGAGATGTACGACTCTGACGCGGAGGTGGTCGAGGAGAGCCAGATAACGCGCCGCAGGGGGTGGAAGTGCATCCAGCGCTTCCTCAAGCGACCCTCATCGGAGTGGCTGGGGCACATGGGATCACTTCAAACCTGGCTGCGCTTCCTGTGTGCCGGGGGAGCTGATGCTCGACGCCTCCATCTGACGGTCCGTGATTTCATGGCCGAAAAGATGCGCAAGAGCCGCCGGCATGCTGACGTCGCACAATGTCGGGACATGTCGGAGAACACGCGGGTGCTCCTCGTGGCGGAGCAGGAAGTCCGGCGCCTCGAAGGGCAGGCGGCAGAGAAGGAGGCCTTCGTCGCAACGTGCACTGAGCTTGTGGAGCAATTGACGGCCCAGCTAGATGACGCCCAGGTACAGCTGACGGAGGCGGGCCACCAGATGGTCACACTTCAAGTCGAGCGGGAGCGTGCATTGGCCAGGATCGGCGAGCTGCGCGCTGTGACTGCCGACGAAGAGAGGGGATGAAGATAGCGAGAAGCAGCTCTGGAGGCCACCAGCCAAAGAGTAGCGGCGTTGGAAAGATCCATTCAGCACGCTAATCCCTAAGGGCTTTGTTTTTTCCATTCCCGGAACATTTTTCTTCCGCTACTCAATACTTCAATCCATTTGTATGAATCAATATATTTATCTGCATCTTTTGGCTTAACGTGGTCAACCACAATTCATTGTCTTGCGGGAGCGTTAACCAAGCTTCAGGCAACCACAATTGGGCCCGGATTTCTAAGGAAAAGAGGGAGGTCATTCCTAGGACATGAGACCTCAGACTTAATCAATGTACCATCCCCCCAACTTGTTCCGACACACGAGCGGGACAATGCTAGGGGCGTTGAGATTTTATCCGAACATAGGGAGATGAAAAAGGGTGAATCGCGTGTCCCGAATTCAGAAATCCACGACGGTCAGTCTTCCAGGAAATGCCCAAGACGGCAAGCGGACAATGGATTAATCGACCATACTACTGCAATAGACGGACCGAAGGTCATCATTCATATTGCAGGAGGCGGATCACATGTCATTATCAATACCGCTTTGGCGGTTCCTTCAGACACAAGGGTGGAAATCCGGATCGAAAGAGCATGTGAAGTGTGGGGAGAAGTGATGATTTGTTCGGACAGAATCTAACACTCCCAAAATTGCACCACCGTGGGGAAAGAGTATTAGGAGGATGCACCAATCTGGCCTTGAATCACCCCAATTCTCAGACAGAACCTCTTTGACGAGGAAACTGTCGCTTCCCATTATTGCAATGGGGCATCCCGAGCTGAATCAGGGAGAATATCACAACCGCACCACTCTACCAGAAGCCAAGCCAGACGGCCGGCGATGGGGAGGGGCGGGACTTAGCGATTCCTGAGGCTGGACCCGAGTCGAGATGCCCGGGCGTTCCTACGTACTCCATTAGGCTGGAGATCAAGCCACACGTAGTTCTGAGAGTGCAGTTTTAACGTCATACGGGACGTATAACCCCGATTAGGGAGATCTTAGTTTAAAGTCGTAGATCTCAGACCATAGGGGCAGATCTTAGTTTAAGGTCTTAGAGCTCGGACCATAAGAACCTCAAAGTACGCCACATCGTGGTCCTATCCCCTGGATATGCGAAGATGCACTGAGGGACAGTGTCAAGAGTGCCGAGGTTTTGCCTGGTCAGAATGGGAGGTGGAAAACGTAATGTGAATCATGCGGCCATTCACTCAAGGACTGGGGGCATCGACGTAACGATATGGGAGTACTGCCGACCGTGGCGGAAAAGCAGCATCAATATCACACTGACCGTTGATGGAATGAGGCAGAAAATGAGCATCAACCGCTCAAGCGTAGGATTCATATCGATTTGCTGCCCGAGGCCCTTGGGGGCACCAGCCCGAATCGGTGGGAGAGCACTGAGGCATTGTTTCCAGACCGCTCATGGGGGTTCCACCCAGGGCGTAGGCGATGGGTCCGAATGAAGGGGAGCATGAAGCCTGAAAAGTGGAAGGAACCTGACCAAGCTGAACCTGTCCCTCCTGGCAATAGACCAGAGTGCTCTTGACACCGGTGGGCCAATGCAAGGGGTCAAGGGACATGCCTTGAGGGTGACCCGAAGGCGGCGGATTCCCAAGAGAAAGGGGAATCTTTTAAGAGGTGGGGGGTTGGACCCAAAGTTTCAAACATCCGGACATTCCTACGTATCCCATAAGGATGGGAATCAAGCCACACGTAGTTCTTGAAGCGCGGCGCAACACAATCGGGCACCAGCGCGGGGAGGGGTGCGGGTCTGGCCCTTGCACCCAAAAGGAGCGGTATTTGATATTTCTTGTTTGTCCATAAAGGTGGATGGTTTTTCTTTGTGCAGCGACATGCCTGTGATTAAGAAATCCCTGGCGTCGCCACAATAATCAAGACATGAAAGGCATTGATAAATGGCGTGGTTATTAACCAGCGCCCAACGTGAGTGTCCCCTGAGGAGAACATCACGATGCAGTGCCGTTTCTCGTCGGGCGGCCAATACGATCACAATTTACGGTCGTGTGGTAAGACCAGGCAACACAGTTTAAGGTCGTGTGGCTCGGACCATGGAGGAATCTGCTTATTGCGATACGGCGGACCCAGCGGAGGGGGAGACACATCCCAGCCCTGCGGTCACGCACAATTTCAGGAGAAGGATCCTGGGATAGGGGTCTGCATATGTCTATCAACCGAGGGGCAGAGATGCTAGCCTCCAGCTATGCTGGGCCCATAACACGATTGTTCGGGCGACTCCTCCCTCCTCATGGGGACGAGGGTCTTGCTACACATGGCCCTTAGGGAGGACATTAGCATATATCATTGGTGCTCATATCGTGGGAGCCTCGAATGGCACCATTACCATGGTTGGCCAGCCTAACGCGTAGAGGTGTACTGAGGGTCAGTATGAAGAGAGAGTGTCGAGTTTCCACCACAACGCACTGAGGCGGAGTGTGATAAGGACCGCGCGACCAATGTTCAGAGCCTGAAAGAGTTGACATGGCGATCAAGAACATTGCTGACCATATTCGCAACACAACATCTGATCGCGTCAGCCTAGGATGAGGCAAGCAAACGAGCATCAACCGCTCAAGCGCATGATTCATATTGATTTGCTGCCCAGGAAGGCCCAAACAAGAGGAAGCGTGAGGCCCGACAAGTAACACAGGACTTGTCGGGATTGAATCTGACACTGTAGGTCATAGACCAGAGTAACCCAAAACATGCTAACAGATCACCGGAAAGGGTAGGAGGACTCACCTTGAGAGCAACCAAAGGACGGCAGATCCCCGTGATCAACCAAGAGACGAGGCTGGACCTGGAACACAAGCGTCCAGGCGGTCCAACGTATCCCATAAGGATGGGAATCAAGCCACACGTAGTTCTTGAGAGGTAGTTTAACGTCATGCGGGACGAAGTGCAGTTTAATGTCATGAGGGACGAAGTGCCGTTTAACGTCGTGCGGGACGCATTGCAGTTTAACGTCATGCGGGACGCAGTGCAGTTTAACGTCATGCGGGACGAAGTGCAGTTTAACGTCATGCGGGACGCAGTGCAGTTTAACGTCATGCGAGACGAAATGCATTTTAAAGTCATGCGGGACGAATTGCACTCAGGCAAAGTACTACTTGAGGAACTTAGCGTTGGTGGGAGGAGTGACACGCTCACCATCCATAGTCGCTAGGGAGTACGCGCCATTGGGATAGACCTTGTGGACGACAAAAGGTCCCTCCCACTTGGGCTCCAACTTGGGTGGCTTCCTGCCGGGGATCATTGGTGCTCTTAGGGCCAGTACCAGGTCACCCTGTAGGAAGGAGCGGAGGCGAACCTTCTTATTGAAAGCTCGAGCCATTCTGCTTTGATGGCTCTCCAAATTATGCAAAGCGCGAAGCCTATTCTCATCCAGTGCTTCCAACTCGACTAGACGGGCTTTAGCAGCTCTGTCTGGCGCTTGCTGGTCGTAGACCGCAGTGCGCAAGGATGGTAACTGGATCTCGATGGGCAGGATGGCCTCAGCTCCATACACCAGGGAATAAGGGGTCATCTGGGTGGAATTGCGAGTCGTCGTCCGATAAGCCCAGAGGGCGTTGGGGAGCTTGTCCGGCCAACTCTTCTTGTTCTGACCAACCATATTTTGCAGAATGTTAGAGAGGGTCTTGTTAAACACCTCAATATGTCCATTCGCCTGCGCATGATAGCGAGATGTATGGTTTGAGCGAATGTTTTACTTGGTGTACAACTTCTTCAACTCGGCTGCTCGGAAATTGGCTCCGTTATCTGTGAGGATAGCGTGAGGCACTCCAAATCGATAAATGATGTCGGAGGTCACGAAGTCAGCGATAGAACAGGATTTGACCTCTCTGAGCGGAATCGCCTCTGCCCATTTGGAGAAGAAGTCTGTGGCGGTCAGAATGAACCAGCACTGGCGAGCCATCGCCGGCAGGTAAGGTCCCACAACGTCCAGCCCCCAGACTGCAAAGGGGCAAGAATACCTGGTGGTATGGAGAGGCTCCGGTGGCCGATGCACAAAGTTCACATGAACCTGGAACACACGGAACTTCCTGGCATACTCGATGCAGTCATGGATCATGGAGGGCCAGAAGTATCCCAACCTCTGAATCTGGTGGGATAGCTTCGGCCCAGTCTGGTGGGCACCACATGAACCAGCATGAACCTCTTGCATGACTCGTGGGATCTCAACTCCCTGAAGGCAACGGAGGAGAACACCATCAAATCCGCGTCTATAGAGGATCTGCTCCGGGCCGGGACTGCTCCGGAGGACAAACTGCGATGCGCGGCGTCGAACTCGCTCGCGCTCTGCCCGATCCGACGGGAGAATGCCATGTTGGAGGTACTCAACCAAGGGCGTCCTCCAATCAGGGGCTGGTTCGACTGCCATATTTGTGGTACTCGGGGCTCCAGGCACAGGGGCAATCGTGGTGAGATTACTTACCGATGGGCCGTGATCTCCCTCCGGGATAACGGGAGCGATGAGCCTGCGGTGCATCACACGGATGATCAGGTTGTCCTGTTCAGGCTCCGCGAGTGACGCAGCAAGGCTGGCCAAAGCATCTGCTCGACCGTTCTGCGACCGGGGAATATGGACAATTTCTGGCCGAGAAGGGAACTGAGCCATCAGGAGGAGGGTTCACTCCAGCAATGGCACAAGTTTCGACTTCCGGACAACATAGTCGCCATTGATCTGCCTAACGACCAGCTCGGAGTCCCCTTTCACACACAGATGGGGCACGTCGATCTCGAGAGCTAACTCGAGGCCAGTGATGAGGGCATGGTATTCCGCCTCATTGTTGGTACATCCCTCTGACAACAGGAAAGAGTATGGCAGCACGGCTTGCTCCGGGGTAATGAAAACGATACCCAAGCCCACTCTGTTGAGCTTAGGATTATCGAGTCTTCTACCGGTGGGGCTTCGGGAGGCCCCGTCAAAGTGCATCTGCCAGCATGGATTGGCACGATCGACCGAGAGAACGACCTCATCAGGAAAGCCTAGATCCAGCGGCTGATCCGCGGAGGTTGGGTGAGTAGCCAGAAAGTCCGCCAATGGTTGCCCTTTGATGGCCTTCTGAGCCACATACCTGATGTCGAACTGCTGGAGAATCACAGCCCACCGCGCTAGACGACCAGTCAACATAGGCCGGCTCAGAATATATTTCAACAGGTCTACCCGAGAAACCAACTGTACCTCATGGTGCTGCAAGTAGTGTCGTAATTTCTGTACGGAAAATACGAGCGCCAGGCAGCTCTTCTTGATAGGGGAATACCTAACTTCTGCATCGAGGAGCATGCGACTGAGGTAATAGAGGCTATTCTCTGTTCCCTCGTTGTTTTTCTGGGCGAGAAGGGCACCAAGGGACCGTTCCAGGGCAGTCACATAAAGGACCAGCGACTTCCCGGATACAGGCGGCATCAGAACCGGAGGTTGAAGTAGGTACTTCTTGATTTCCTCAAAAGCGGTTTGACACTCCTTATCCCATACATAGGCGGAACCTTTCTTCATGATCCGAGAAAAGGGATTACACTTGCCGACTAGATTTGCGATGAATCGGCGTATATAGGCTAAGTGGCCTTGGAACCCTTGCAGTTCCCGAATGTTACCTGGGGGAGGATTCTGGCTAATCGCCCTGATTATCTCTGGGTCGATATCAATACCTCGGTATCTTACCACAAAGCCAAGAAACTTCCCGGAGGTGACCCCGAAGGCACACTTCAACGGGTTCATCTTCAGGCGGTGAGACCGGAGGAAGCCGAACACTTTCTCAAGATCTTTGAGATGGTCCTGACGCTGGCACGATTTGACCACCAAGTCGTCGACGTAGCATTCCACCAGTGTTCCGAGAATTGGCTTGAATATGCGGTGCATCGCCTGTTGATAGGTGGCACCAGCATTCTTCAGGCCGAAGGGCATGACCTGGTAACAAAAGATACCTTGGGGGGGCCTGAAGGCAGTGAACTCCTCATCCTCAGGGGCCATCCGGATTTGGTTGTATCCGGAGTATCTGTCCATGAAGGAGAGGGCTTGGAACCCTGCCGTGGCGTCAATCAACAGCTCTGTCACCGGAAGGGGAGAATCATCCTTCGGACAGTGGCGGTTGAGATCGCGGAAGTCGATATAGACTCTAATCTGCCCGTTCTTCTTCCTGACCGGGACAATGTTGGCCAGCCATCTGGGGTACTGAACTTCCCTCACGAAGTTGGCTTTGATAATCTTGTCAACTTTGGCCTAAACCATGGCACCATGGAATGGGTGCATCTTCCTGGGAGGCTGCTTGAACCCGCGATGGTTCGCCGGGAGACCAAGGCGGTGGACGGCTACCTGAGGATCTAGCCCCGGCATCTCGTCATAGCCCCAAGCGAACACATCACGGTGCTGTCTGAGGAAGTCCACGTACTGCTGCCGCTCCTCAGAGGGCATGGCGGCACTGATCAATGTGGGTCTTGGATCTTCCTCGGTTCCAAGGTTCACCTATACTAACTCATCAGCTGTGGCGGAGACGCCCTCCTCAAAGGCTGCGGGTGCATCTTCCAAGTCCTCTCCACTCGGGGAGGGACCGTCCACTGGAGAGACTGTATTGGAAACTGAATTGGGGCTACCAAATCGTGTTGGGCCGCTGGTGCTGGCATGGTCGGTCGCGGTCATCTCATCAGGAGACTCACAGGCCATCGAGACCATGGCTATGTCCAACCGATGGATCGGGAGGACGTAAGCGTCATCCAAACTTGCCCAGAGATCATTTGCAATAGCGACAGGCTCAACCCCACCTGTCAGGATCTGCTTATCCTTGCTCTTGTAATAGTCCGTGTCCAGATAGCGGGCTTCACATGAGGCAAAAGGAGAGGCATCTCCCTGAAGCACGCCTACTCAACCATTAAGGGAGTATTTAAGGCATTGGTGGTATGATGAGGGAACCACCGCATGAAGGTGGAGCCATGGCCTACCAATCAATGCGTTATACGCAGTGTCCTGAGAGACCACCATGAATTCGGTGTTGGCAACCAGGTCACCGAACTGGGTCTTCAAACGTATCTTGCCGACTGGAGTTTGCTCGGTGCGGTCGTACCCCTGGATCCTGAGGTCGGAGGGAATCAAGTCATCCTCAGACAACCCCAATCTCCGGAGCGTCCGAGTTGGAATCAGATTAATCCCGGACCCCGTGTCGACAAGACAGCGCAGGACATCAAGTCCATTGAACTATCCAGTAACATACAACGGACGAATGTGCCCCTGTATAGGAGGGTCTTCATCCTTACCTGAGAATGAGATAACTGCCTGACATTCGGCATTCTCAATCGCTTCGGCGTGAAAGGCCTCTGCAGCCGCAACCTCCGTCTCAAACTAGAGGGGGCTCTTCAGGGCTTCAGCGAGCGCCTCACGCATCTCAGGTGACAGGCGCAGAGCCTCAAGGATGCAGTGCCTTGTTGGGATGTCGGCCAAGTGCTTCAAGACATCATACTTTATTGCCAAGCGCGAGCCCCTGGTTGCAGGAGGTTGCTCTGCGGTTGGAGGCATGACGGGCCTTGCCGGTCGGACCGGCGGCCGACTGGTGCTTGGCGCATCTCGTTGTTCCCTGGATGAAGCCCGGGAAGTAGTCACCGTACTGGGGCCAGGAGGCTGGGATGGACTCGTGGCAGGACGTAGCTGGTCGCGACGCGGCTGAGGCAGTTCTGCCTGGTCCCTTACCACAAACAGTGGCGGGGGAGAATCGGTCATCCCCGGATGGGGGGCTGTGCGCGCTGAGCTCGGTTTTGAGCCTGCTGCCTATTCTCAGTGGCATGCACGGCCTGGCTGGAGGTACCAACTTTCATGCCCCAACGACTCCTATTGTTGCGGTTCCTCCGACGGTGGCGACGACTGGGGACACTAGGGAGATCCACCTGGTGTTCTTCAACATCGGGAACCAAAAAGGGATTTACCAGCTCGACGGTATTAACCGAAGCATACCCAATACTGTCATCGGACGAATCATTCATCACTGGGCAGATCCGGGGCGGGATCCCCATCCCCGGGGGCATGAAATCGCCGAGAGTGCGGGATAGTGGCGGAACTGGCGGGGCGCGCTCTTCCTTCTTTCGCCGCCACCGTTTGCTCTTCTCAGAAGAGGCAGGCTGGGACGACGATGCCGAAGCAGCACCCGCAGATTCTGGGGCCTCAGGCTGATTCAAGTGTACACGGATGATTCCTTGGGCGCGAATGATCGTCTTTCGGGCCATCCAGTCATTATACTTCTGGGATCCGTGGTCGGAGACCAGCTGCCATTCGTCCTCGTCGCCACTATCATCGTCTGATCTCATGAACACACCCGCCACTTGTGCTGGAGCTGGGCCCAACCTGATTACATTGTTGTTAATCTGGTCTTGGAGCCAGTCCTTAAACACGTAGCACCGCCGGATGGTGTGCCCCAGGGCCCGATGGTAAGGGCAGTAGCGGGGGTTATCCGTGAGATGTGCCTCCTCTAGCCTCCAACACTCAGGAAGTCGCACAATCCTCTGCTCCAGGGCGCTCCGGAAATAACTGGGGACCTGATCCTCGTGAAATGAGTAAGTCAGGTATCGCAGGGCCCTGGGAGCGTGGTCTTGATGAGGGGCTGGAGGGGCCTGCCAAGGAGGTGGACCCCGATTATCTCGCTTGGGTTGCGGCGGTACATTACGCGGAGGGGCCGGCTGGTTCTGGGGCTGCCGCTGCTGGGTCGGGAACTGAGCTTGTGGAGGTCGATTCCTGTGAGGCTGTGGAGCTGGCCTCACCGGCAGCAGCTCCAACTGCCTTGGGGCCTCTATCTGGGCAACAACAGCGGGCTCAGCCCTGCTGACTCTCCTTGCAGGGATCATAGGAGGCAGCGGGCGTGCCTGACTGGCCTGTTGCAGGGCTTCCTCAAGACGTTGAGCTTTGTCTGAGAATTCCCTGAACCCTCCGGGGTAATTCTGAGTGATCAAGGAAGGGACCAGCTTGGTCTTGACGTTCCCGACGCACATTGTCAGCAACTGCTCCTGAGTCAATGGCATGTCAAGGGAATACGTGAGACCCTTCCATCGGGCGACGAAATCCACGACTCGCTCAACAGGCCTTTGCTTGCACTTGAAGAGGTCTGCGATACTCGTCTTCCGGGTCGTGGAACTGAACTGGTAGAGGAACAGTCTACGAAGGTCCTCCCAGCTAGTTATCGACCCGATGGGGAGCTGGCTGTACCAGACAAATGCTGGCCCTTCCAGTGTCTGGACAAAGCAGCGAAGCTTAGCGGCCTCCTGCTGCACCGGAGTTCCTATCATAGGCCCGCACCTCAAGTTGAAATGGGCCAAATGTTGTGGCGGATCTCCAGTCCCGTTGAAGGGGGCGAAAGTGGGGTTCCCGAATCCCGGAGGTGCCGGCATGTCATCCACCCATGCTGGGTATGGCTTGCCGTCCGGTGGGATCGCCACCTGCCGAGTCTCCAAGGCTTCCAAGCGGGCGATGAGTGCCGCCATCGGATCGTCCGGACATGGGTTCCAGTCCTGGCGAGGATCTCTAACCACGAGCGTGTTGCATGGCTCTTCAATCGGGTCGTCGACCGGGTCGTCGAACTCGGAAACTCGTGGGATGGCGGGCGGAGCGGCCCTTGGGGCAGCGGGAGGAATCCGAGCGGGGTCTCTCAGGTAGTCACGCCGTTCGGGAGGGTGTGGTGAAACATACCGTGCCCTCTTTCCATAGGCAATGGCCTCTCCCCTGTCGGCAAACACGGAAAAATCACGGTTGCCCGGGAGAGTCTCGTCGAGGAGTGGTTGTTCCTGTCCCCGCTGTCCTTGCCTAGGATCACCGTAGTCAAGCCGCCGCTCTACAGCGTGCTCGGCGAGAAGCTGGTCAAATAGCTTCTTCTGCTCGGCGAGCTCTTGACATAGCGTGGCCTTTTCGGGATCCTCATCCTCCCTCTGTATGGAGGCAGATGGGTCGGCGGGCTTTATAGCCCCGCCGTGCTCTTTACCTTTGCTGATGTTTCGGCTCAACGTCAGTGCTTCAGTGGGTGCGGGGAGACCCAGGAGGCTCCTCTGGTGACGAGTAACTCTCACCGATGGATCCATCGATGGATTTTCTTCGGGGGAAGATCCCCTGTCGAGAAGTTCCAAGTCGTCCCCCTCTCCCGACAGGCCAGCCATATTGACCGTTACCGTCCCTGGGGATGTACCCTCAGGGCCACCCAGCGAGTCGGGCTGTCGGTGAATCGCATTGAAGTGTAGGGCAGCATACTGCCCCCATCCACGGATATACACGTGGGGGTGGCTGCCTCGATAACCTTGCGGAGTACTTGAAAACACTCGACGCATCGTTGTTGGAGGGCCTCGTGGTGCCCAAATGACCCAGGGTGCCGAACCGCGGGGAGCGTGGCCAGGTCAATCTGACGGCACTGCTCACCAATATCTTCCAGGTGTGCTTGAATCCCAGGATATGGCATTTGTAGGTGGTGAATACGGGAGTGAGTCTCCCGGAGAGTTTGGCGGAAGCATTCAAACTCATCCGGGGTGAGCGATTCTGGTGCATCAAAGTCCGGTCCTGGGACTGGCCAAAACTTCTCAGGGAAGTGACCCTCTGCAAGGACGGTCCAGAAGCTCCACGACTCAAACTCGGGACCCAGGTCTTCTTGGTCCCCTTCAGCGACTGGGAATGGACGGGGAACCGGCAGTGGTGCTGAGGCGGGCCGCTGGGCCGGCGGGCTGGCCGGCGGTGAATACGGCGAGCAGGCCGATTGGTCTCCATATCCCGGGCCGGCCTCTGAGGGTTGCGGTGCCCCAGCTACCACATCTCGATAGGACGGTCCGGCGAGCGAACATCCTGCCGTAGCGTTGGTGCTCGCCGAGGGTGCACTAGATCGTGGCTCGACCGTCGGTCCCCAGAAAAGTTCTTCGGCTTCCCTGATCGAGGCATAAGGCGCTTCCGGAGGGGCCGGTACCAACCGCAAGCTTGATCCTTGGGGGTCTACCAGGCCCTCGCTACCCCGGATATACCTTCGGAGAGAAGCGTGGATCACATCGATCTCGCTCTCGGGGAGTACAAGGCTGACATGCCGCATTCCTACCCCTGCCCATAACTGGCGGGATCGGGGGGAGGGCTCTGTCGCCGAATCATACTCCACCTCTGTATCAGAAAAACGAACCGGTCAGATCTCTGTCCGGAATTCCCTAACATTCCTCCCTCGACGTCGACGCCTCGCCTTCCTGCCCCTGGGTGGTTCTTCGGGGCATGGCTGGTTTCTGTCCTGGCGTCCTCTGGCCGCACCGGTGCTGGGGCCAAGAGGACTGGAAACTAAGGTGTGAGGAGCACCGGGACAGATATCAAAGGGGACGCGGGGAGAGATGATTCCGGGAAGGCCTCCGGGCCGGGATCGGAAGGTGGGATAACCCATGCCTCTTGGATCGGCCACACGGAGTAGACCCTGCTGGTGAATAGCACTACCGCGAGGTGGTCCGCGGTGGCTATTTCCTGTACCAGCAACCGGGAGAGTCAACCCAACCTACCTTTGGGGCGGTCGGGGCCTCGATCCAGGTCGGGCATAGAAGTGCCCCTGCTCAGGATGCGCAGGGTCCTGGTGACTGGAGCCAGCAGTGTCTTGGTCCAATGCGGCCGCTGTTGCTAGGGCCCCAAGGTGGGCATCCTCTTCCGCTCGTGCCTGACGTTGGCGTCGGGACAGACGAGTCGGGATTAGCTGCGCAGGCAGGTGGAGAGTCCGTTCTTCGACTTGAGAAGCCTGACGGCGGTGTCGACGTGGCCTGGCAGGAGCCTTTATCACGGATCCCTAGAGCGAATCTCGGATAGGGTGGTCCCGGACATCCTCCACCTCATCCGCATAGGGGAGGGAGCTGTCGGAGCGTTCCGGGGATAAACTCCCGAAGCGGTTGGACGTCGAGGTAGGCAGCAGTGCCTCCCTGTGCGGCCCTCGGGGGCGGCATTGGTGGCGGGGTGCAGCTTCCTCGAGGTCTAGGCGAGACATGTCCCTGGTGGGGATGACTCCCTCTTCCTCATATCTCCACACCAAGTTGTTGATCACCCTTCTCTGGATGACCTCCGAGGGGGAGATAGGGCGTGGTCACCCCGCAGTTGCGGCTGCTGGGACGGCTGTGGAACGGGCGGGACCGCGCGGAGTAGCCGTGTCGGTGTTTCCCCTTCCCCTGCGCCAGTGGGTGGGCGGCGATCGGGCACTGGATTGGGCGACCTGATTTCTGAAAGCAGGGAGAAGAACCCATTAATACTGACAAAAAAAGGAACCGACGACCAATCATTAGTGCCACGATGCCTTCCGTGGGGGGAACCCAGGCCATCGACGTCGTGAGACGGAGTGCCCGATTTCCCTTCCCCTGCCCCTGGCGGGTTCCGTGCCCCGGTGCTGAATGCTCGGCCGGGCAACATGCTAGTCTTCCAACACCTCTGAAAGCTATCGGTCTTCGTATTGAAGAGAAGAGATTCACGTCGGGATCACCATTTTCTGTTTCGGTGCGGATGTGCGTCGGGATTCTGTTCCGATGATGTTCCGCCAGGACACGTTCGCGCGTGCGCCCGTCGACCCGAGGGGATGGGAGCGCGGCTTGTGGCCCCGCAGTCCCGCTTTCCAAAGGTGGGCGGCATCCGTCCCTTATTCAGGGATGTCTGCTCCTTGATAGAAACCGGGATGATGGGATGTCGGCTCCTCCATCCGTGGATGTCTCCTCGGAACTCGTCGCCTAATCCGGGTCTCCCTCATAGATTTAATAATGTTCGTGAATCTCGTTCCCGGCGCCATATCTTCATGGACACTGGTTAATTATGCTACTTCCTCCCAGACGCTCCAAGGAATCTGGTCGTGGCAGCAACCCGCGGTGAGGAGACCGGGAAGCTCTGGGTGTTGGGGGCGTGTCTTAACACTGCGGCTCTGCATGTCTGCCTTCCGTCCCTAATAGGGCTTCTCGAAGGCGTGATGGCCTGAGGCATCCCGCGCTGGGTTCGGGGAACCGCGTTACCTGAGGTTTTCCTCACCTTCCCATGTTTAACACGTGGTATGCCGCGAGTTTAACGTCCAGCGGGGACGGCATCAGACTGATCAACACGAGGAGTGGATCAGATGATAGAACCCCTTGCGGGGAACCTCCAATGCTGGGGCCAGCACATGGGCGGCTTCCCGAGTGAGGTGGAATGGAATGAAATGGCATGACCCCACCGGGATGTGGCGGCCCGGGTAAGGATCAGGATGGATGATGAAGTGAAGAGCTTGGACCCCGTAGAGGCTTCCTACGTACCGCGCGTTAGCGCGGATCAATGTCAGCGTAGTTCGGATATACAGTTTAACGTCATGCTTGACGATGGAAAGCCGACTCACGAGGAGGTCGAGGCTGCCGGGCGGAGGATTGAACCGAACCACCTCACACAGAGGGGGATGGAACGGCCGGGTGGATCACAGTTTCACGTCATGCTGGACGCTGGTGTTTGGGGATTACACTCTAAGGAGGCCCATATGCGGAAAAGCTCAGTTGGAGAGGGACTTGGGCCGAAGGTGAGAGACCTCGATCCCTGTCACGCCCTCTACTGGCTTCGGCAGTGGGGAAGCACAATGGAGATACACATGTGCAGCCCCCTACAAGGGCGGATTCATAGGTGAATCGACGCGAATGTGAACCCGGGAGGGGTCCACTGATGGACGAGCCGACGTGAATACGACCGGGATGACCAGGTGGTGGGCTTGAACCTCAGGGAGGCTTCCTACATACCCTGTTTAGGAGGCAGGGATCAAAGTCCACGTAGTTCATTCTGTCAGGACTTACGCACTGAGGCAGCCTGAGTGCGGCAAAGCTTAGTCGGAGAGGGACTTGGGCCAAAGGTGAGAGACACCTTGATCCCCGTCACGCCCTCTACTAGCTTCAGCAGTGGGGAAGCACAATGGATATACACATGTGTAGTCCCCCGCAGGAAACTAGGGGTTTGTAATACCCTGCCCCCGTGGGTGAAGGCCACTCCAATAAATCGTCCCTAAAGAGGGGCAATCCCGACATCCCTGCAGAGGGGGATGGACCGGCCGGGTGGATCACAGTTTCACGTCATGTTGGACGCTGGTGTTTGGGGCTTACACTCTAAGGAGGCCCATATGCGGAAAAGCTCAGTTGGAGAGGGACTTGGGCCAAAGGTGAGAGACCTCGATCCCTGTCACGCCCTCTACTGGCTTCGGCAGTGGGGAAGCACAATGGAGATACACATGTGCAGCCCCCTACAAGGGAGGATTCATAGGTGAATCGACGCGAATGTGAACCCGGTAGGGGTCCACTGATGGACGAACCGACGTGAATACGACCGGGATGACCAGGTGGTGGGCTTGAACCTCAGGGAGGCTTCCTACGTACCCTGTTTAGGAGACAGGGATCAAAGTCCACGTAGTTCATTCTGTCAGGACTTACGCACTGAGGCAGCCTGAGTGTGGCAAAGCTTAGTCGGAGAGGGACTTGGTCCAAAGGTGAGAGACACATCGATCCCCGTCACGCCCTCTACTAGCTTCGGTAGTGGGGAAGCACAATGGATATACACATGTGTAGTCCCCCATAGGAAACTAGGGGTTTGTAATACCCTACCCCCGTGGGCGAAGGCAACTCCAATAAATCGTCCCTAAAGAGGGACAATCCCGACATCCCTGCAGAGATGAGCGGGTGGGGTCCACATCCAAACCGGGGGGGACCCTGCGTGCGAGGGACAAGATCGGATGAAGCGGACGTTTTAACGTCTTGCCGGGCGATGTACAGTTTAACGTCGTGTGTTGAGGAAGAAGCGGACGGTTTAACGTCTTGCCGGACGAAGTACAGTTTATCGTCGTGTGTTGAGGATGAAGCGGACGGTTTAATGTCTTGTCGGACAAAGTACAGTTTAACGTCGTGTGTTGAGGACGAAGATGCTTGGTAGTTTACCGTCCTGCAGCGCGGACGAATGCTGAACAGTTTAACGTCTTGTAGCTCAGACGTGGTAGTGCCGCCAATGGGTTTGTGTCACTTCGCGCGAGCCTGGAAGGCCGCACGGGAAGACAACGTACGGTGCGGGCACCCGGGATGAAGATCATCAGGCGCCACGCAGGCGGGTACCCTCAGGGGGTCAAAGGGGGCGACCCTTGGCGGTTTGCGCACAAAAGAGGAGCTTGGCGCGCAATACCGCGGGTCGGCGCGCAATTGGGCGGGCTGGCGCGCAATTGGGCAAGCGTTTTGTGCGCGGATGATGGAGATTTCACGCACCGGGCCTCTGATAGCGCGCTGGGGAAACGGCCCATTCTTTAACGAATGGCCACTTAGTAAGGGGGGGGGGTGCGCGCAATCGGGCTGGATTGCGCGCACCCGGGGGGCAATTGTGCGCAAGAGGCTTCTTTTGCGCACGCAGGCCTTTGGGTGAGGAGTTTGATCAAGGGAAAGAATCCAAAGGGGTTGCACGAAATAAAAGAGGTTACGTGAAGATCGGCATTGCGCGCGGAGGGGGCGGGATTGCGCGCACGAGCGACTCTTCAAATTCTGGCAACCTCCAAAACGTTGGGGATCGCCTTGTATTTATAGGCAATCCTGGGTGCGCGATTCGGCTCGCGGGAGCGCAATTCGGCTTGCGGGCGCGCAATTCGGCTCGAGCGCGAAATAGGGGCCCGGCGCGCAATAGGGCCGCGTGCGGGCGTCGGGCGCGGACAATTACGCGCCGACTCGGCCCATTGCGCGAATCCCGGAAGGATTGCGCACGCATAGCCAATATTGCGCGCGGGCCTCCGATATTTCGCGCAAGACCTTCGGGCCTTCCGAAACATGCTTCTGACTCCAAATATGACCTCGCTTTCCTTACCCAGAACTTCGTTTGAGGAGAAAAGGACTTTTCCGGCGTCTACAGTCATATTATAGCATCATTGGAAAATATAAACCCATGTACACAAAATAAATCACCAAATGAGTACTCTAAATGAATTATATACATCAATACCCTAATATGATCATGCGTAGTCCATATAACCCAATGATATTCAGCTTCCACATTTTTAGTAATTTCATTTAAATGAGCCATAGCATTTTCTACTTCAAATCATGAATAAATACGCATCATAAAATTTTAATATTCATCTTATGTTTGAATATTTAGGGAGTCAAAATTATGAAGAGGTTTAATAGATAATTTTTCTAACTTAAGTAATCAATATTCATCAAAATTGAATGATGTATAAAAGATAATGTGATCATGTGGAGGTAAAAGGGCCATGTGATCGCATGATCAATAAATAATCAGGAGATCACAAGAAAGTTTGGTAGTTATATGTTTTTGTTGTCATATAGAGAAAATGAACCCCCATGGAATATCTACGTACGTATAATTGATTGGTCACATGTTGTATATAATAAGAATTAATCTCATGACCTGGGATATGTGATTGATAACATTTTGATTGTTACACATTGGAGTCACATGACTTAATCAAATGAATAATCTTATATGAAACTCTCATGCGATTAAACCAAATCCAAATGTGCTGAAAATATGAGTCACAAGAAATGTTACATCCACTCTTCCTCTTATATAATAGGTTAATTAAAAAAATACCAAGGGTGGCATTGAATTATAATGGACATTCAATTTTATTGTGGGAATCAGATGGGAATCCACTTCCTCAAACCTAATTCATATCTACTTCTACTAGACAATGTCTCACAGGGGGTGCATTTATTGACGCCCATTAAATGAATATTTAAAATATGAAGTATTGAATATAAAAAAAATACATGGTCCATATTTTGTACAAATAAAACGAATTATATTTAATTATCACATGAACCCTTCTTAATCATTTGACCAAATTATGCACCACATGATTATATTCATACAAATATGAAATTCCATCCCATGATCCAACATGGGTTATGTGATCCAAAACATATAATTGTGAAAATTATTAAAATATTTCCAATGATGATGTGTATTGTGATCTCTATTAGTCACATGTGTTTATGGAAATAAATTTTAAAAATTCAAGGACATTCAATAATGATATACAACAAAGATTATGTGATATTTATATCATGTTATTTGGTTCAAAGAGTTTGTCCATTACAAATGGATTTTTGATTACTATTCATCATGTGATATCTATGAGATGTGTGATTTTGTTACACCAAATAGTATATATGATCATCATTCAAGAGAATATTAATGATGTAAGAAATTCAAAAGAGACACATCAGATATCATGATGACATGATCTCATGAAACACACGAGGAACTACTAACATATGTCAACATATCACAAAATGACAACCTGTAAATTTAATTTATATTATTTAATGATTCATAATATAGAGATACCTTTTGTATAACACCAAAATATCCTAATGATTATTGTATTTTTAAAATTAGTTACATTAAATAAGAACATAAAACATTGGAACGACATTATTAATTACAAATCTATGAAACATTTTCTTATATTCTTAAGATCATCTAAATCCTTATTGGATAACCTATGGACATTAAAAAAGGGGTTATCTATAATTATATATAAGGTAGAAAACATAGAATAAAATATGAAATTGTTAAATTTAAGTCAATAAGTATATCAATTAGGCATTAAAGGGGTGATATTAATAAACATGATCAACAAATCATTATATAATCTAATTACATGAATGCACCCTGTAAATGTAGAAAAAAATAAAACATGAAATCATAAACACAATTCAAGGATAGATATGATTGATTTTTAACATTAAATCCATAATATAACCACATAGGCATAGAACATGTAATCTCATGAGATAAAAACATTTCACATTTCGTTAGAGTGATATAGAATTTTGTGCTCATCTGTAAATTCATATCATAAACAAGCATATGTGTTCCACCGGGATCATACAACAAAAATATTTATTTCATCCCTATTATCCTCATGATCAAGGTGTGTGGGATACATAAATATAGATTCATAACTAATTAAGGATATATAAAACTATGTGAATTCCATTTAGTAATAATGGTAGTGGGTATTCATTATATTAATTTTATACGTGGAAAATCATAGAATAATTTCAGCAGCATAATGGGTTAAGAGAATCCATGGAAGGGTCAAATAATATTAAAAGAGATGCATCATCACAGTGATATCATAAGGGTTATAAGAAGGTTTTATAAAAACATATGAAAACATAAATTATTAGGGAAATGAATAATTTAATGATGTTTCTCATATATAGAGGAGAAATAAAGGATCCATTACATTATGATGGAACATATTAAAGCATGGGATGAAGTAAGAAAAAGATTTGGTCATATTTAGAAGGTTACAAATTTGTAAGAGAAGATTAATATCAAAATGAAGGGGTCTTGATTGAATAGGAAAGGGATGGTGGGTCAGTTTATTTTGCTCGGAGTGGATACTTAAGAGGGGGGGGGGGGTGAATTGAGTTCCAATTAAAATTTCTGCTAAAAACCATTTCTATTAAAATCCCCCAATTTCAAAAACAAATTAAACTGTAGTGGATTTATACAGATTATAAAGGTTCAATTAGTTTCTCAATGATTGATTAATTCTCAGTTAACATAATCTGATGATTAGATTAACTTTTGAAACTAACTTACTGGTTTATAATAAATATAAACACTTGCGAGCTTAACTATCAAAGTAGCTTTGAAAATAAATTATATTTCAAAGTAATAACAGCAGAATATGAAATAAATGTATATAGTATGGATATAGGTTGTAACTAAAAACACAAGAGTTAACCAAGAGGTTCAGTCTCAAGCCGAGACTTAGTCCTCTCAAAATTTATATAAAGTGATCCACACCCTGGATCTGGGTTAACAACAGTGATCACACTGTTCAGGTCAAGAGACCTCTACCACAGTTATACGTGGGATAACAAACTGCAGCTCAAAGTTGTCCAGGTCACACTCGACCTCTACCACTATCCAAAGTGGGAAATAAAGGATGTAAAGATTGTGAGTGAGGATTTACAAATCCTCCAGTTAAGGTTCAGGAGACAGTGTGTGTGTAATAATTAACAGGCTACACACACTGCTCGTAATGCAAATACTAAATCACTTAGAGCAAGATATAGAGTTTAGAATGGCTCTGGTGATCGCAGTGCAGCTCTGGACTCCTTTGGATTTGATCAGAAATGGTTCTGAGTCCTTCTTTGGTATTTAACTGAAAAATAGAGTATCGTTTCTTCTTTCAATGCATCCAGATTCAGTTTGGTTATCGGCTCAGAAAATGAAGTGTTCGGTGTAGTTCTTATTTAGCATAGATTTCTCGATGTATGCTCTGTGTTCTGGAGTCTGGTAGTAGTAGTCTTTTGAGTGCAAGTTCTCCAGTTGTTCTTGGAACGTTTTTAGCTTGATCGCATGTGTGTTCTGTGTGCTGGATCTCTTCAAGTCTCTCGTTTTTTTCTCTCTTCACGGATACATACACAATGTATTTTTTTATGCCTTCCTTTTTGTTTTTCTGATAAGAAGTAATGATTATGCTTTAGGATCGTACTTGGTACGGTTTCCTAAAATGGAAACATAAATCATTTAATAACATTAAATGCATCAAAAGTAACAAATGTAATCATTAGTGTAATAAACAAATAGTGTCGAGGATATAGGATTTGACTCCGCAGTTCATTATAGGTAGTCGTTTGTTTGTAGACGTGTACGGTTGACTCGGTGTAGGATCTTCCATCGGTATCTCTTCAAACTCTTATCAGTGGCTCTTATCGGTATCTCTTATCAGTAGCTCTTATCGGTAGATCGATGTCCATCGGTAGCTCTGTGCATCGGTAGCTCTGTGCATCGGTAGCTCTGTGTATCGGTAGCTCTGGCTATCAGTAGCTCTGTACATCGGTAGCTCTGGCTATCGGTAGCTCTATGCATCGGCAGCTCTGGCTATCGGTAGCTCTGTACATCGGTAGCTCTGGCTATCGGTATCTCTGGCTATCGGTAGCTCTGTACATCAGTATCTCTGGCTATCGGTAGCTCTGTACATCGATAGCTCTTTGTCCATCGGTAGCTCTGTGACTATTATGCATATCGGTAGCTCTCTTCAGGTCAGTGATACTAACACTTGACTGTCTTATGAAAAACACATCTAATTCACTTATAATCATTTCAAAACTTATATAAACATGGATCAGCGAGATTAACATAAATCAGATATTATTTTAACATTATTATTAACTTAATCATCGATTTGAAAGTATTAAAGTGTAGATCAACAGTAATTGTGAATATCATAATATATGAAAACATAATTGGGATTTTTAAAACATATGAATACAAGATTGGGATTATCAAAACAGGTGAGGTCAACAATCTCCCCCTTTTTGATAATCACAACTTATGATATGACCATTTTAAGATAGTGAGAATATAGTATTAGATAGTATAACACTAATATCCAATTTTCTCAAAGAAGACAGTATCATAGGAAAGAGGAAATAGCAATAGAAACATATAGATCAAAAATTATCATAGGTATAATTAATTACAATAGTATCAGAGATAAAGTAATGTAAGAAATAGTATCAAATGCATGTAAGAAATAGTCTTAAACGCCCCTACTTTGATCATATGTCTCCCCTTTTATATTACTCCTTTTATATTTCTTGTCTCCCCATTTGTGATAATCAAAAAGTGGGAAACCAAACATAGAAAACGGATAAATTGAGATAGTGGAAAAAATGGATTTTTATTAGATCTGACAAAAAAGTACATAAACAGAAAAAAAACAAAAAGATTCCTATCAAACAACGTAGCCACTTTATGAATCCACATCTTCAATGTGAGCTTTTATCTTGGGATCAGAAGAGAATTCAGGTGTTGAGGATACTGGGGAGGACTTTGGAATTCCAGAAATGATCAGTGGGGGCTGAGCAACTGATACAGTGCCAGGCCTGTAATGGGAAGTCCGTTGAGGGATCATAGGTGTGAGAATTCTTATGGCTTGAGAATGATTCATCTGAACTGTAGACGCAGTAGAGGCAGAGGCAGGCAAAGCAGGAGGTACACTGACCGGTCTGGCATCCACATGTAGGAAGGGCAACAATAGGTTTCTGAAATCCATTATAATGCTTCCTCCTCTCTCCATTGCAGACACAAAATCATCTCTATTTTCATTGAATTTATCCAAAGCAGGAGTAAGCTCCCCGAGATTACTAACCTTCTCTCTGAAGGCCTGAGTCACTAGAGGTAACTTTAGATTCTCAAGCAGAAGTTTGAAATGGTTGGTCAGTTGTTGCTTGGTATAAACCTTTTAAAAATAAGTATCCACCTAATTCTTGATTGCTTCTTGAGAAGCAGAGGCCTCTCTCATGTAGTCCTAGACGATTTTCATTATTTCTCTGACTGAATCCCCGGTAGACAGCACAACTCGACTTAAATCTGATGAGTCCACAGAGCCACTGGTTGACATAGAACCAAGCTCCTCCTTCATCAAAGCACGAAATTGATTCAGATCAATTACACGTTTTGGAACTAGAGGACCAAGAGAGAAGGATACAATTTCTTTGAAGCATGTGGTCAACCCACTAATCAGATTTTGCATTTGAGAGTCCTGATCTTTGACATGATCCTTCACATGTGTTTTGAAAGCTTCAAACACTGAGACCAGCTGACTTACAACAATCTTCACATAGGCTAAATCCTTATCAGCTTGAGATTTTGAACTCACGAAAGAGTCTAAGGCAACAACAGATATCCGTAGAGCTTCAAGATCTGCTTCTAGCCTAGATGTTTGAGTCTGGCACTCCTTTACTTCTCCCATTAGCTCACCCACAAAAGTTGATAGATTGCAACCAAGAGAAAGCTCAAAATACCTTTCTAACATCTTCATTTATTCACCAAAACAGTGCTTTATCTCAGCAAGAGAGGCACTGAAGGATTCCTTCAGCTCATGCTTTAGGGATTCGAGGTCAGAATTTGTAACAAAATCAGTAGGAGAAATTGTAGTAGATACTCTTTCAGAATCTAAACTGACTACAGAGTCAGCCATGACAGATTGAATCGAGGATACTAAAAAAGCTTCCATTGTCTTTACTTCTTCTACAAAACTGACTTTGAGATTTTCTTTCAGCACATCTAAATCATGTACTCGGACCACATCAGCAGGTAATAACTCAGAATTGATGTCATAGATGATCTTTGGTCTATTCAAAGATACTTCATTATCTGAATCAGGATAATCCAAGCCAAAGACAAAAAAAACCTGGGTTTTCTACCCAGTCTTCAGACTCGATAGTCACTGTAACATTTCCAAACTTGGTGTGATGCTCCCCCTCAATGGGTGAATTCTCATATATAGCAACTACATTCTCTACTGGTCTTTATTCATCAGAATCTTCCACAACAACTTCCATCTCTATAGCAGTTGGATGATTTTCTGGAATAGGTACAACTTCTCCTCTTTCTCTTTCTTCATCCATAGAAGGTACAACTGAGCTTCCAATAACTGGACTCAGACTCAATTCAGTAGAATCAGATAATTCAAAGACATTATTTTCTTCCTCTACATGCTTAGAGACCGACTGGTCTTCCTCATTAGTAGGTGTCTCTACTTCTACTAGTACTTCCTTTTCTAAAGACATAACTTCAGCAACAGGTCTTGGAAGAAAGTTATGATCTCCTCCCTCATCCATAGGAGTTTCTTCCTTTTCTTATTCTTCTTCTGACTCATCACTGTACTCAGGTTCCTCTTCATCAGGTCCTAGACCTGGATCTCTTTTATCCTTTGGCTTTGAAGGATAATCCACAGGATTGAACTTATCATATACCTTTTAGTCATCATTGACCCATTCTCTTCTCTACGGATTCCAATTAATCTTTATATATTTGAAAATTGTAGTAGTGATACAAAAGTTTCTCTTCACTACAACTGTCTCATCTTGAGACTCAGCTATCCCTTTCACTTTGATCATTACATAAATCAGCTTAGCAAAGAATAGGGCGTTAGTCTTTGATTTCGGCCTTGTCATATCTTCCATTTGACTCATCACCAATCTGCATTAATTGACTTTGACATCATGCCTCAAAAGATGTAGGAGATATATATCCTGATATCTCAAATTAGAAAAGTCTCCTCTCCTTGGTATCAATACATGTTGAACAAACATGAACAGTAATCTGTTCTCTCCATCCATTTCTGCAGCATCCACTTGCCTTGGAGTTCCATCACCAGTCAGTTCTTTCAACGCGGTCTCATGATAAAAAATGTCACTTGTAGGTGGTATTTCTCTTGATACATATCCAGACACACCTTCAAGAGGAACTTTTAAGCAATCATCCCATTCTACTGATGAAAATGATAGCACTTTACCATTTACAAACGAAGATACTTGGTTCTCATTTTCTAACTTCTCGAAGATTAGGAACTCGTAAAACTATTTTACCAACTTTGGGTAGTAGGGACCGTTGTTATTTGAAAAGCAGTCTACCCATCTCTGCGTTTCCAGAACATCGAGCACCAAGGACCTGCTGGGCAACAACCAGTCCACACACAGCTCTTTTTCGACCACAATAGCTCTATTTTGCAGATGAGGATTTACTGGTCTCCTTCCTCACCTAGTTCTAACAGCAATACTCGCTTCTGGCTCGGACTTCTGCCTTTTTTCTTTAGGCTCAACACAGTCTTCTCAGATGACAGGAATTTTGGTTTTTCCCATCGCTGGTTCGAGGGATCTCAGGTTTGCAGAGGGTTCAGGTTCTAAGGTTCGAAGGTAAAAGGTTTTGGGTTCGGTGGAGTGAGAAGCGGCTTAGACATAGTTTTATCATTTAGGAATCATAAGTTAAATAAATAAAAAATAAAATAAAAGAAAACGGTTCACATTCTTGACGGCAGACAAAAGATTTAAAACATCACTTTATCGGTGATGATTTTTATCGGTGAGGATTTCTATCGGGGAGGATTTCTACCGGTGAGGATTTATATCGGTGAGGATTTATATCGGTGAGGATTTTATCGGTGAGGATTTCTATCGGGGAGGATTTCTATCGGTGAGGATTTCTATCGGTGAGGATTTTTATCAGTGAGGATTTCAATCGGTGAGGATTTCTATCGGTGAGGATTTCTATCGGTGAGGATTTCTATCGGTGAGGATTTCTATCGGTGAGGATTTCTATCGGTGAAGATTAAACATCCCCATATCATGCCTAATGTATCATAACCTATCCACACTTAAGGGTTTTGTGAAAATGTCGGCCAATTGATGTTCAGTGCCGATAAATTCAAGAGAAATATCACCCTTTTGATAATGATCTCTCAGAAAATGATGCCTTACGTCAATGTGTTTGGTTATTGGGTGAGATACAGGGTTCTTTGAGATGTTTATTGCACTAGTGTTGTCACAGTTAATCGAAACATGCTTAAAATCATATCCATAGTCCAAGAGAGTTTGTTTCATCCACAGAATTTGTGCACAGCAACTACCAGTAGCTATATACTCTGCTTCGGCAGTGGATAGAGCTACAAAATTCTGCCTTTTTACTACACCAAGATACTAAGGATTTTCTTAATAAATGACATGTTCCTGAAGTGCTTTTTCTGTCTAATTTTCAACAAGCAAAGTCAGCATATGAATAACTCATTAACTCAAAGGATTGTCCTTTTGGATAAAATAAACCAAGGTTAACAATATGTTTGAAATACTTGAAAATTCTTTTAACAGTAAGCAAATGAGATTCTTTCGGTTTAGCTTGAAATCTTGCACACATACATACACTGAACATAATATCTAGTCGACTAGCAGTAAGATAAAGTAAACTACCAATCATACCCCTATAATTGGTTTGATCCACTGGTTTCCTAGTTTCATCTGTATCCAATTTACAGATTGTACTCATAGGATTTTCAATCTCCTTAATACTATCCAAAACAAATCGTTTTAAAAGATCCTTTGTATATTTACTTTGATTCAAAATAATACCATTTTCATTTTGAAATACTTGAAATCCATGAAAGTATTTGAGTTTTCCCATTAAACTCATTTCAAATTCATTTTGTATACTTTTTTGAAAAATCAGTACATAAAGAATGTTTAGAAAATCCAAAAATAATATCATCAACATAGATTTGTACAACTAAAACATCTTTATAAATTCTTTTAATAAAAAGATTTGGATAAGCAATCTCTTTAGTAAAACCTTTTGAAATAATAAAATTGCTGAGTCTATCATACCAAGCACTTGGAGATTGTTTTAAGCCATTTAATGCTTTAGAAAGTTTAAAAACTTGATTTGGAAAATGGGGGTTTGTAAATCTAGGAGGTTGTTCTACAAAAACATCTTCAATTATAAAACCATTTAGAAATGAACTTTTGACATCCATTTGATATAACTTGAAATTTAGATGTGCAGCATATGCAAGTAAAATCCTAATGGCTTCTAGTCTAGCTACAGGTGCAAAGGTCTTCTCATAGTCTATGCCTTCTTCTTGACTATATCCTTGTGCAACTAGCCTAGCTTTGTTTCTAACTATGATTCCTGATTCGTCAACTTTATTTCTAAAAACCCATTTAGTGCCTATTGTTAGTGTGTCCTTAGGTCTGTCAACTAATTCCCAGACTTTGTTTCTTTCAAATTGGTTTAACTCTTCTTGCATACCCATTACCAAGAATTCATCAACAATAGCATCATTAATGTTTTTGGGTTCTAGCTGGGAGAGAAAAGCTTGATGTTCAACCTGATTTCTTAGAAAATCTCTAGTCTGTGTTCCTCTATGAAGATTACCAACAACATCATCCAAAGGATGATTTTTTAGAATTCTTGTTGATCTAGTAATGGTAGGACTAGATACTTCTGGTGCATAAGTAGGTTCGGGTTCAACCGAAACAGATTCTGGAAAAATTCCAGAGCTGGAAGTTTTTATAACAGGTTCTTTGGATTTATCATTAGGGTCCAGAACAGAAAAATCTTCTTCAAGATTCTCAAGAGAGGTTTTAGGATCATGTGGATCGGTTTCATCGAATTTGATGTGAACAGATTCTTCCACACATTTTGATTTCTTATTAAACACTCTACAAGCTTTACTTGAAGTAGAGTAACCCAGAAAAATTCCTTCATCACTTTTAGAGGCAAACTTGTCCAGATTATCCTTTATGTTAAGAATAAAGACTTTGCAACCAAAAACTCTGAAGTAATTAACCTTAGGCTTCCTATTGTTCCATAACTCATATGGGGTTTTCATAAGAAAAGGTCTGATGAAGACTCTATTGATAACATAACAAGTTGTATTTACAGCTTCAGCCCAAAAGTAAATAGGCAGTTCATATTCATTGAGCATGGTTCTAGCTATTTCTTGAAGGGTTTAGTTTCTCATTTCTACTAAACCACTCTGCTGAGGTATCCTAGGAGCTGAAAAGTTATGAGTGTAGCCATTGTGTAAGCAATAAGAATCAACGTCTTGATTTTCAAACTCACGTCCATGATCACTTCTCAGGGTCTTAATTTTGAGTCCACTAAGATTTTCTGCAGACTTGGAGTATTTAACAAAGGAAGAATAAGCTTTAATTTTGTGAGATAAGAAATATACCCAAGTATATCTAGAGAAGTCATCTACTAGAATATAGACATAGTGCTTCCCATTTAAACTAGAAACACTTTATGGTCCAAAGAAATCCATGTGAACCAACTCAAGTGGTTGAGAAGTTGGGACTTCTTTATTTGATTTAAAAGAAACTTTGCGTTGTTTTCCCTTTTGACAGGGATTACACACTTTGTCATTTGGGAATTCTAATTTAGGTAAGTCTCTAACAAAGTTTTTCCTAGCCAGTTTTCTAAGTGAGTGAATGTTGCAGTGTCCTAATCTTCTATTCCATAGCAAAGATTCTTTATGAAAAGCATTCAAACAAGAAATATTTTGTTTGGCTAAAGAATTTAAATCAACAATATAATCATTTTCATTCCTTAGAGCAGAAAATTCTAAAGTATTTTTGGAGTTAAAAACATCACAGGAATCATTTTCAAACATGAAATTGAAACAATCGTCACATAATTAAGATATACTAAGAAAGTTATATTTATGTCCATCAACGAATAAAACTTTAGAAATTAATACTGAGTCAGTGTTACCAATCTGGCCTAGGCCGATGATTTTTCCTTTAGAGTTTTCACCAAAGGTGACATGACCTCCATCAACCTTTATTATGCTCTTGAAGCAAGAATAATCTCCAGTCATGTGTCTTGAGCACCCACTGTCTAAATACCATATCTTCTTGTGACAGCTCTTCAAGCAGGTCTCCTATAAAACAGATTTAAAAAGGAAATGACTTTGGTACCCAGATTTTCTTGGGTCCAGATAGGTTAGAAATCATGGCTTTAGGTACCCAGATTTGTTTTATTGGTTTTATACAATTAACTGAAGTATCAGATTTTGAAAGATAAACATTATGTGGTCTATAACCATATGAATATCCTGTTGAAGCATATGAATTTCCAAAACTGGAACTAGCAATATTTTTCCAGACTTAGGAATAAATCGGGTTATAGTGAACTGTCTCTGTCCAGGTTGGTATCCTAAACTAGTAGCATATCTAGGTGCAACTTGCTGTCCTAGCATTTGAGTTAGAGCACCCTTTCCATTTGTAAATTTATCTAAGTCCTTTCTAAGTTGCTCATTTGACAGTTTCAGTTCTGTATTTTCCTTTATTAGTTGAGAATTCTTTTCCTTTTCTATATCAAGATCAGATTTATGCTTAACACTTAAAGCATACTCTTTCTTTAAACCTTTGTATTTTTCTTTAATCTCATTACAGGTTTCTTCTAACATATCACAGTACTCAAATAGTTCATATTTTGACATGTTTTCCGAATCAGAATCATCTCCAGAATAATATGTATTTAAAACAGGAGTGTCAGATGTTACCTCAGAAGTATTTGTCATGAAACACATGTTGGCTCGATTCCTTTCAGAATCCGATGATTCAGCTTCACTAGTGCTATCTTATGAAGCACTCCAGGTAGCCATCATGGCTTTCTTGTACTTCTTGTCTTTGTAATCATATTTCTTTTTGAATTTTTCTTTGGACAGTCTACTTTGATATGTCCTTTTCGCTTGCATTCGTAGCAGACAACTTCATCAGTCCTGTCAGCTTTCTTCCAATCCTTTTTCCATTTGCCTTGTTGATCATACTTTCCTTTGTAATTTGTTTTCCTAAAGAATTTCTTTTTCCTATAAAACTTCTTGAATCTCATGGCTATCTGAGCCATTTATGCATCACTGTCATACTATGAGTTTTCACTTGTTGAAATCTCATCCTCCATTTGTATTTTTTCCTTCTCCTTATTCTTCAAGGGAGTAGACTTGAAAGCTACAAATTTTCTTTTCCGTTCATCATCTTCCTCTTTGTTTACCTTGATCTCTTCTTGCCAATAAGTTCTTTGACAGGTAGAGCAGAAATGTCACATGATTCTCTGATTCAGACAGATGTGCCTCTCCATCGGTCTGGTAGACATATCTAGATTCTCATAATTTGTTCCTTTGGTGGAACAGCTTTTCCGAGTGAATTCATCGTATTGACTATCTCATTAAACCTGAGATACATGTTAGAAACAGGTTCATCAGACTTCATTTTAAAATTATCATACTTAATAGTATAAGTGTTCAATCTCATTTCTTTAACATTATTTGTTCCTTCATGAGAAACAGCCAAGGTATCCCAAATTTCAAAAGCAGTTTTGCATGAAGAAATTCTGTTAAATTCTTCATCTCCTAGAGCACAGTACAGAGCATTCATAGCTTTACAATTATTATTGTAAGCAGTCTTTGTAGGTTCATCCCAAGTAGATCTATCAGTAGTGGGAATTTTGTATTCAGATTCAATAGCAGTCCAAATATCAAAACTCATGCTTTCTAGATGAATTTTCATTTTATGT
This sequence comes from Viscum album, assembly GCA_963277665.1. Taxonomy (NCBI): domain Eukaryota; kingdom Viridiplantae; phylum Streptophyta; class Magnoliopsida; order Santalales; family Viscaceae; genus Viscum; species Viscum album. The sequence goes on from OY728140.1 coordinate 2,061,377,910, forward strand.
TTCCACTAAGCATAGTTATTCCCATTAAATAAAGGTGTCCGGTTAGTAGCAGCACCCTCAAGTCTATTATCCATTATAAACAAAATTTAAAGAGATAACAATTTAGAAATAACTGAAATTTTAAGAACATTAAAATACAACTAAAATCACAGTTCCAAAGCAGAGATTAAATAAAAAGTTTTGCAAAACAAACAACCTCTGATACCAAATGTTGGTCAGAGTGGATACTCAAGAGGGGGGGGGGGTGAATTGAGTTCCAATTAAAATTTCTGCTAAAAAAATTTCTTTTAAAATCCCCTAATTTCAAAAAAAAATTTAACTGTAGTGAATTTATACAGATTATAAAGGTTCACTTAGTTTCTCAAAGATTGATTAATTCTCAGTTAACTTAATATGATGATTAGATTAACTTTTGAAACTAACTTACTGGTTTATAATAAATATAAACACTTGCGAGTTTAACTATCAAAGTAGCTTTGAAAATAAATTATATTTCAAAGTAATAGCAGCGAAATATGAAATAAATGTATATAGTATGGATATAGGTTGTAACTAAAAACACAAGAGTTAACCAAGAGGTTCAGTCTCAAGCTGAGACATAGTCCTCTCAAAATTTATATAAAGTGATCCACACCCTCGATCTGGGTTAACAACTGTGATCACACTGTTCAGGTCAAGAGACCTCTACCACAGTTATACGTGGGATAACAAACAACAGCTCAAAGCTATCCAGGTCACACTCGACCTCTACCACTATCCACAGTGGGAAATAAAGGATGTAAATATTGTGAGTGAGGAATTATAAATCCTCCAGTTAAGGTTCAGGAGACAGTGTGTGTGTAATAATTAACAGGCTACACTCACTACTCGTAATGCAAATACTAAATCACTTAGAGCAAGATATAGAGTTTAGAATGGCTCTGGTGATCGCAGTGCATCTATGGACACCTTTGCATTTGATCAGAAATGGTTCTGAGTCCTTCTCTGGTATTTAACTGAAAAACAGAGTATCGTTTCTTCTTTCAGTGCTTCCAGGTTCAGTTTGGTTATCGGCTCAGAAAATGAAGTGTTCTGTGTAGTTCTTCTTTAGCATAGATTGCTCGATGTATGCTCTGTGTTCTAGAGTCTGGTAGTAGTAGTCTTGTGAGTGAAAGTTCTCCAGTTGTTCTTGGCACGTTTTGAGCTTGATCGCAAGTGTGTTCTATGTGCTGGATCTCTTCAAGTCTCTTGTTTTTTTCTCTCTTCACTGATATATACACAATGTCTTTTTTTATGCCTTCCTTTTTGTTTTTCCGAGAAGAAGGAATGATTATGCTTTTCGATCGTACTTGGTACAGTTTCCTGAAATGGCAACATAAATCATTTAATAACATTAAATGCATGTAGAGACCCGAAGCTTGACGTACATGGACTTTACATTACTTTTGCGGAATACTTAGTACATTACAAAAACACACACATAAGGACCGTAATAGTTTAGTGTCTTTGGAAACTCGGACTATAATCTTCTAATAGTGGTGAAAGATCTTCAACATCTCCCATAAAGATCTTCCTTTTTTTACCTAAAACCTTTCTTTATATCCTGGGGAAAAGAAAACATAAAAGGGTGAGCTCAAATGCTCAGTAAGGCTAAACAAAAGAAATATCAATCACATCATATTCATAAGAACATAACATTTTGGAAATCATAACCTCCAAAAGAGAGCATAATTTCATAACATGGGATAAATTATGGCAGTGAAATGTAATCACAATAATCATAACATAAAACATGGAACTTTGTGGCATACACACATAATCATATAGAATCATTTCTTGTTAGTCATGACTCATTGCCAAGACTATCTTAGTGGACAAAGTCCCTTTCTGAATCGAGTAACCCTCGTTTCAGTCCTGTTTCACTGAACCGGTATAACCTACCATTCCAGCCATGTCTATCTCATGAGATATAAAATCTTTACCCAATGCATTGGAGGGAGATATAGGTCCCACCCATCTCATAATGAATCCTTTCTCATGTGTGCCACATAATCATAAAACATACATCATCGCATAACACATGTAACAAAAATGGGATTCTTGAAACATCATGACATCATAAATCAATTCATATAAGATAAAGGAATTCATAAACATAATTCCATCACAACATAGTCAAATCAATGTAAAAATATGGATAGAAATAGAACCCTTTATTATCTTAGATGGCAAAATAATTTTGATAAAACACTTGAATTGAATTCTTGAGGAAAATATCCTTTCTTTTTCAAAATCAATTTCTTTTCACAAAACATCATGCAATTTTAAAAGAAAGAGATTTTATTGAAAATAGTCATGAAATCTTTTAGAGGAATCTTCATGAAAATAAGGCTTTATAAAACAGTAGAAATCCATTCGTGCCGTATAAGTTAAAAAAAACATTCTTCGTACTTTTGTCGGAAAAGTCAAAAAGTACCTCGTACGAAAAACGACAAAAGATTCCTTTCATACGTATTACTAAAAACTCACCAAAGGGTAAAAATGGATTTAAACAATTTTAGGTGGATGGAAATAATATTACATATTGAGTAAACATGGATGTGGATGATAAAATACACCCCAGTAAATACTTACGAATAAACAATCTCGGATAAAAATGAGATTGTGATATTTCCCTTACCTTAGGTCCGACTTGCTTTGTAAGTGTCCGAACCTCCTGTATAATGATTTAAATCATGTTATTGACTTATTACAGAATCATATTCATTGTTATGATATCATATATGGTTCACTTATGACATTATATTACCCGTTCTTTTGTAAACTCCATGTTAAAGAAGCGTTTTGGGTAAAATCGTTTCATTTATCATAGGTGTTTTGACTTGTTGTTCTTGACATCATTATTACTTATATCATGATTTACTTACTTCCAGAATATAAAATATGATTTATATATCATATATATTCAGTATATATATATATATAATAGGTAGATAAATAAAATGAAAAACACCGTTCATGGAGACGGTAGTCCGTACGTACTCATGAACGCTGTTTTCCTTTCATTATTGTCTTGAAATGGAAGTAAGTAGATGACATACATATGTATATATATATACATAAATCAAGTAGCTTTATAATGTCATATATTTCATTATTATTTCTTATATATACATTATAATCATTCTTAAATGGTTAACATGGAGAATGAATCTCATCGCGTCGTGGAGACGGTAGTCCGTACGTACGCACGAGCGATGATATCATTTCTATAAATATTGAATTGAATTGGAGTGGATTATACAATATATCAGAATCAATATGATGTTTTAATAACTATGTATAGTTATTCTTTACACCATTATACCCATCCATGTAAGGTGGTGGTGGAAAATAGATTACACCACGGCGTGGAGACGGTATTCCGTACGTACGCACGCGCGGTGATTTCTTTTTCCGTAGGATGGATAGATGGTGAAATAGGGTTGTTTCATACTTATAATAACATATCAGTATATGAGTGATACTGATGTTATTACTTCATAATGAAACAACCTAAGAAGAAGAAGTGGAAGAAGAAATAAAGATGAAAGAATTGGTAACGGTAATTACCTCTTCTTTGAAGTGCCTCTTTGAGACCTCCTCTTAGGGCACTAAAATTGGTCTTTGAGGAAGACCAGAACCTCTGGGATGTTTTTAGGGAAGTGGAGAAGAGATTTTGGCAGGGGTTGGCCGAGCTTGAGTGCTCAAATTGGTGTGAGGAGGAGGGGGAGGAGGTGTCCTTTTATAGGGGAGGAGAGGGGCACCTTAGGAATATCTCAAAATATTATTTTATATTAAAGTAAAAATCGGTTTATAATGATTCCAAAGGGTCTTATTTCGAATCTAAAGTGGGTATGGGTCGAAATACTATCAACCAATAGGAGTTAGACAAGTTTAGGGTATTATTTTAACCTTATCAATTAGATTTAACTCTAAGTTAAATAATTTAACTTTTACCGTGTCTTTTTGTTTTCTTTCACTATATGGTTAATAAACTTACTATAACACGCCAAACGAACCCCAAATTGTTTATTATTAATATATATATCATTATATAAGTCATTTGGACGAACCTTATATTTTTATGAATAAAATAACAATTAATAATATAATATTTGATTTAAAAACTATTTTGTGTCAATTTTGACACTATTTGATATATGATTTTTGTGAAAGTCATAACAGAATTATATGTTCGAACCAAGTTGATTAAATCAACACTAATATATCATAGTAACCTATAAAATTAGTATAATTCATAAAAAATCTCAAATTACATTTATTTTGGTGTTTATAACATCGATTATGTCAATATTTCATTAACAAGATAATTACTGCATCATCTTTGTGTCATAAATAAATTAAATTATTTGATGTCTAAAAATTACAAATAAAATACCATCATGTAGTAAATAGTTTTAGCTTTCTAATGAATATTTACAATCGAATTTATCTTATGTATAACCCCATATTAAAAATGATTTACTTATTAAACTTTGATTTTAACTATTTTAACCCTTCTTTAAATAAATTAATAATAATTGTCCTAATCTAATCCAAGTGGGCCTAAATGGTCATATTTTATTCCTAAGTTTGATTTTGGTCGAATTACACTTATCCAATAGAATTAGGACATGTGTTAGGGTAATAGTAATATCATATTTACCCTTAGTTACCCTATTTACTATTAACCGTGGTAAAAAAAAGTAAAAAGTTACTATTCACCAAAAATTAATTTCATCTCATTGAACCACATTTTAGTCCTTGATATTAACCGTGTCTGTCGGATTTTCGAAATTCCATTCACAGAAGAGGTAAAATTAATTTTTATGAAAAATTCAGTTTTTAACCTACCACTTAGTGGTTTCACTATTCATCAAAAATTGAATGTTTTCAGAAAAATACCGAAAATTAGGCCTAAGCTATATTTGATATTATGAACTCAAAAATGATTTCTATTTTACCAAATTCAAAACATATCAGTTGCATTAATTAATTTAAAAATTAATTCCCGTCGTCTAAACAAAAGGCGTGTTTTTAAGAGATAATAACTATCAAAAGATTGACACTTGTTTATAACTGGTTTAAATGTGAAATTACATCCAATGACCAACATTGTATTAAATTGTAAAAATATATTATAAATATACTTTAAAACCACTCAAATTAATAATTTATCACTATTATTTATTTCGATTGAAAAAGTTGTTTTTAATAAAATTTAGTAATTTTCACTATTCATCAAAATATGAAAGTTATCCGAAAATCACCAAAATTTCAACCTAAGCTAATTTCGATATTCCGAATCCATAAATGATGTCCATTTTGAAATATAAAATTTGCAAAATTTCAAAAAAGTGGTTATTAATATTCATAACGGCTAGTTTTAATAATATCTTAATAGCATATCGTTGTTTAGCGAAACTTGGTGTTGCGTACAACACACGCTATCGTGGAAGGTCGCGATTGCGTGTAATGGAAGGAAAGTCAAGGATGCGTGTTGTGAAAGCTTCTTTTGGTGTAGCGTACAACACAAGACATTAGTCAAATAAATAAAAAAATATATATTTTTCATAAAATCTCGGGCTGTTACATTCTACCCCCCTTAAAATGAATTTCGCCCTCGAAATTCGTCGGGGTTATAAATGGTTTACTATTCGAAAGTTTCTTTAATAGAAACCCACATCGTAAAAGGGAATACCAAAACTTGGCTTTAAAAACTAAAGTATGAAATGTAACGATTACCCAAATAAACTAATCACTGGGTTTCTACATAGGTGAAAATATGGATATGGAAGAGAAATCTAACCATCATGTTCTGATGGAGAGTGGTAGAGAACATGGCTATGGAAAAGCCAGTAATCACAAATCCATAAATTTGTGACGATCTAAGGTACCATCTGATTCATCAGGTATAAGAGAACTAGGACAACATTTTTGGTTTTCAAGATCATTTCCCTAAAGTTAAAGAATTTGAATTAGAATAAATACTTACTTTATTTTGGTACAATCTCGCTGTTGTTCGTGCCTTTTACAATTTCCACTTCATCTCTTAAATAAATGAAGTTGAATTTGTTATTCGTGAAGTGTTAGAAGATCATGTGATAGAATGACGGGTCATTCCATCTGTCTCAAACAAAAGGTTAGCAAAAATTATATACATAAGTCGATCTATAGTGAGATTAATCACATATGGTTCCTAAAATGGACTTATACTTCATATATCATACTGCTTAATATAATAAAACTAGTTTCTACTAAATAGGGACTTCCTGTAGGTCAGTGGTAGGCGATAAAGGCCAGTCGCACTTCGGTTGTGGGTTCGATTCCTACAGCCTTGTCCGAAGCGATGGGCTGTCGCCCGTCCTGCAGGTTGTCCCTTTTTCTAAAACTACGTTACTATAAAATCCCATCAATAATATAGAGAATCTTCTATCCTTAAACAATACTAACTTATGTCCAACATAATCCAGTCAAATCTTTAGGCTTATACATAATACTGCAGTCCACTCTCATAATATAGTGACAACGATTACCAGAGATTTAATACTGTCGTTGATCCCCACATATCATAAGATATGTCTTGTTGGTCACATTCCAAACATTCAAAGTCCTTAATCGTGTATTCTCTTGAATACCTTAGTGAAAACATGAGTGCAGTTAAAAGTTAACACTTTCCACATACCAAAATCCTCAAAATTATATATACTCAAACCATGATATCACTTAGTCATTATATCAATCATGAGCTCATGAATACTATCAAACATTTAATTTTCTCCTTATCCCTTCATTATGCGCATATCATCTACATTCCAAAAATATCTGAATAACCTTTCATGGATACTGGTAACATTAATCAGACAACAGTGTAACAATCCTTAGATGTCTTTTTATTCTATAGTACAACATTACACTTGATAAACATGTAATCATTCCACTACCTTCTTAAACCATTGACCGAGCTTCAATAATTCTTTCATCTCACATATCATTTGTAGTCTCTTCATCATCATCAACATAAATACTTCCCATATGACCATACTGATTATCTTCATGAGACTTTCCCTTAGGGCATTGGTTTGCATAATGCCCGTACATTCCACATTTAAAACATTTAACCATTGTTGATGTCGTAGCAATACCATTATCCTCATCCATGGTGTTAACCGACCCTTTTCCTTTTCACTTACTTGCTTTGTGTCCTTCTTTTCCACACCCAAAGCATCTTCCAGTTCCTTTGAAACATTCTCCTTGATGCCACTTCCCACATGATTTACATAGGGGAAATTGAACTTTCTTTCATCTATGATCATCATGAAACCCCATCTTTCTCTTATTAGCCGAGTCAGGAAACTTACCAAATTTTACTTTATTGATCATATTATGAGATTGCTGATTCGGCATAATAATGATGTTTGGACTTCCAAATCCCATTTCAGAATATCATTCCATTGTCCATCATATCCTCCATTATCGTGAATCATCTTGTTTCCAGCCATTTTCTAAAACCCAAAAGAATAGTGTGAGAGGCAAAAATCATAATAAAGGGGGAGTAACTTCAATATCTAACATCTTAGGTTTAATTCTATGATCTTTAGCGTAATTCTAGTACTATAACCTATACGCATACTTAACCTTAGAGACATCCCTAGACATACCTTAGAAATATCTCTAGGGATCTCACTAAAGTTCTCACATCCTAGTTTCCAAAGGTTGACTAAACCTTTCCTCTGATACCAACTGTAGAGACCCGAAGCTTTACGTACATGGACTTTACATTACTTTTGCGGAATACTTAGTACATTACAAAAACACACACATAAGGACCGTAATAGTTTAGTGTCTTTGGAAACTCGGACTATAATCTTCTAATCGTGGTGAATGATCTTCAACATCTCCCATAAAGATCTTCCTTTTTTTTATACCTAAAACCTTTCTTTATATCCTGGGGAAAAGAAAACATAAAAGGTTGAGCTCAAATGCTCAGTAAGGGTAAACAAAAGAAATATCAATCACATCATATTTATAAGAACATAACATTTTGGAAATCATAACCTGCAAAAGAGAGCATAATTTCATAACATGGGATAAATTATGGCAGTGAAATGTAATCACAATAATCATAACATAAAACATGGAACTTTTTGGCATACACACATAATCATAGAGAATCATTTCTTGTTAGTCATGACTCATTGCCAAGACTATCTTAGTGGACAAAGTCCCTTTCTGAATCGAGTAACCCTCGTTTCAGTCCTGTTTCACTGAACCGGTATAACCTACCATTCCAGCCATGTCTATCTCATGAGATATAAAATCTTTACCCAATGCATTGGAGGGAGATATAGGTCCCACCCATCTCATAATGAATCCTTTCTTATGTGTGCCACATAATCATAAAACATACATCATCGCATAACACATGTAACAAAAATGGGATTTTTGAAACATCATGACATCATAAATCAATTCATATAAGATAAAGGAATTCATAAACATAATTCCATCACAACATAGTCAAATCAATGTAAAAATATGGATAGAAACAGAACCCTTTATTATCTTAGATGGAAAAATAATTTTGATAAAACACTTGAATTGAATTCTTGAGGAAAATATCCTTTCTTTTTCAAAATCAATTTCTTTTCACAAAACATCATGCAATTTTAAAAGAAAGAGATTTTATTGAAAATAGTCATGAAATCTTTTAGAGGAAGCTTCATGAAAATAAGGCTTTATAAAACAGTAGAAATCCGTTCGTTCCGTATAAGTTAAAAAAAACATTCTTCGTACTTTTGTCGGAAAAGTCAAAAAGTACCTCGTACGAAAAACGACAAAAGATTCCTTTCATACGTATTACTAAAAACACACCGAAGGGTAAAAATGGATTTAAACAATGTTAGGTGGATGGAAATAGTATTACATATTGAGTAAACATGGATGTGGATGATAAAATACACCCCAGTAAATACTTACGAATAAACAATCTCGGATAAAAATGAGATTGTGATATTTCCCTTACCTTAGGTCCGACTTGCTTTGTAAGTGTCCGAACCTCCTGTATAATGATTTAAATCATGTTATTGACTTATTACATAATCATATTCATTGTTATGATATCATATATGGTTCACTTATGACATTATATTACCCGTTCTTTTGTAAACTCCATGTTAAAGAAGCGTTTTGGGTAAAATCGTTTCATTTATCGTAGGTGTTTTGACTTGTTGTTCTTGACATCATTATTACTTATATCATGATTTACTTACTTACAGAATATAAAATATGATTTATATATCATATATATTTAGTATATATATATATAATAGGTAGATAAATAAAATGAAAAACACCGTTCATGGAGACGGTAGTCCGTACGTACGCATGAACGCTGTTTTCCTTTCTTTATTGTCTTGAAATGGAAGTAAGTAGATGACATACATATGTATATATATACATAAATCAAGTAGCTTTATAATTTCATATATTTCATTATTATTTCTTATATATACATTATAATCATTCTTAAATGGTTAACATGGAGAATCAATCTCATCGCGTCGTGGAGACGGTAGTCCGTACGTACGCACGAGCGATGATATCATTTCTATAAATATTGAATTGAATTGGAGTGGATTATACAATATATCAGAATCAATATGATGTTTTAATAACTATGTATAGTTATTCTTTACACCATTATACCCATCCATGTAAGGTGGTGGTGGAAAATAGATTACACCACGGCGTGGAGACGGTATTCCGTACGTACGCACGCGCAGTGATTTCTTTTTCCGTAGGATGGATAGATGGTGAAATAGGGTTGTTTCATACTTATAATAACATATCAGTATATGAGTGATACTGATGTTATTACTTCATAATGAAACAACCTAAGAAGAAGAAGTGGAAGAAGAAATAAAGATGAAAGAATTGGTAACGGTAATTACCTCTTCTTTGAAGTGCCTCTTTGAGACCTCCTCTTAGGGCACTAAAATTGGTCTTTGAGGAAAACCAGAACCTCTGGGATGTTTTTAGGGAAGTGGAGAAGAGATTTTGGCAGGGGTTGGCCGAGCTTGAGTGATCAAATTGGTGTGAGGAGGAGGGGGAGGAGGTGTCCTTTTATAGGGGAGGAGAGGGGCACCTTAGGAATATCTCAAAATATTATTTTATATTAAAGTCAAAATCGGTTTATAATGGTTCCAAAAGGGCTTATTTCGAATCTAAAGTGGGGATGGGTCGAAATCCTATCAACCAATAGGATTTAGACAAGTTTAGGGTATTATTTTAACCTTATCAATTAGATTTAACTCTAAGTTAAATAATTTAACTTTTACCGTGTCTTTTTGTTTTCTTTCACTATATGGTTAATAAACTTACTATAACATGCCAAACGAACCCCAAATTGTTTATTATTAATATATATATCCTTATCTAAGTCATTTGGCCGAACCTTAGATTTTTAGGAATAAAATAACAATTAATAATATAATATTTGATTTAAAAACTATTTTGTGTCAATTTTGACACTATTTGATATATGATTTTTGTGAAAGTCATAACAGAATTATATGTTCGAACCAAGTTGATTAAATCAACACTAATATATCATAGTAACCTAGAAAATTAGTGGAATTCATAAAAAATCTCAAATTACATTTTTTTGGGTGTTTATAACATCAATTATGTCAATATTTCATTAACAGGATAATTACTGCATCATCTTTGTGTCATAAATAAATTAAATTATTTGATGTCTAAAAATTACAAATAAAATACCATCATGTAGTAAATCGTTTTAGATTTCTAATGAATATTTACAATCGAATTTATCTTATGTATAACCCCATATTAAAAATGATTTACTTACTAAACTTTGATTTTAACTATTTTAACCCTTCTTTAAATAAATTAATAATAAATGTCCTAATCTAATCCAAGTGGGCCTAAATGGTCATATTTTATTCCTAAGTTTGATTTTGGTCGAATTACACTTATCCAATAGAATTAGGACATGTGTTAGGGTAATAGTAATATCATATTTACCCTTAGTTACCCTATTTACTATTAACTGTGGTAAAAAAAAGTAAAAAGTTACTATTCACCAAAAATTATTTTCATCTCATTGAACCACATTTTAGCCCTTGATATTAACCGTGTCTGTCGGATTTTCGAAATTCCATTCACAGAAGCGGTAAAATTAATTTTTATGAAAAATTCAGTTTTTAACCTACCACTTAGTGGTTTCACTATTCATCAAAAATTGAATGTTTTCAGAAAAATACCAAAAATTAGGCCTAAGCTATATTTGATATTATGAACTCAAAAATGATTTCTATTTTACCAAATTCAAAACATATCAGTTGCATTAATTAATTTAAAAATTAATTCCCGTCGTCTAAACAAAAGGCGTGTTTTTAAGAGATAATAACTATCAAAAGATTGACACTTGTTTATAACTGGTTTAAATGTGAAATTACATCTAATGACCAACATTGTATTAAATTTTAAAAATATATTCTAAATATACTTTAAAACCACTCAAATTAATAATTTATCACTATTAATTATTTCGATTGAAAAAGTTGTTTTTAATTAAAATTTAGTAATTTTCACTATTCATCAAAATATGAAAGTTATCCGAAAATCACCAAAATTTCAACCTAAGCTAATTTCGATATTCCGAATCCATAAATGATGTCCATTTTGAAAAATAAAATTTTCAAAATTTCAAAAAGTGGTTATTAATATTCATAACGGCTAGTTTTAATAATATCTTAATAGCATATCGTTGTTTAGCGAAACTTGGTGTTGCGTACAACACACGCTATCGTGGAAGGTCGCGATTGCGTGTAATGGAATGAAAGTCAAGGATGTGTGTTGTGAAAGCTTCTTTTGGTGTAGCGTACAACACAAGACATTAGTGAAATAAATAAAAAAAAATATTTTTCATAAAATCTCGGGCTGTTACAATGCATCAAAAGTAACAAATGTAACCGTTAGTGTAATAATAAAATAGTGTCGAGGATATAGGATTTGACTCCGCAGTTCATTATAGGTAGCCGTTTGTTTGTAGACGTGTACGGTTGACTCGGTGTAGGATCTTCCATCGGTAGCTCTTCAAACTCTTATCGGTGGCTCTTATCGGTAGCTCTTATCATTAGCTCTTATCGGTAGATCGATGTCCATCGGTAGCTCGGTGCATCGGTAGCTCTTTGCATCGGTAGATCTGTTCATCGGTAGCTCTGTGCATCTATAGCTCTGTGTATCGGTAGCTCTGGCTATCGGTAGCTCTGTACATCGGTAGCTCTGGCTATCGGTAGCTCTGTGCATCGGTAGATCTGGCTATCGATAGCTCTGTAAATCGGTAGCTCTGGCTATCGGTAGCTCTGGCTATCGGTAGCTCTGTACATCGGTAGCTCTGGCTATCGGTAGCTCTGTACATCGGTAGCTCTGTGTCCATCGGTAGCTCTGTGACTATTATGCATATCAGTAGCTCTCTTCAGGTCAGTGATACTTACACTTGACTGTCTTATGCAAAACACATCTAATTCACTTAGAATCATTTCAAAACTTATATAAACATGGATTAAGCGAGATTAACATAAATCAGAAATTATTTTAACATTATTATTAACTTAATCATCGATTTGAAAGTATTAAAGTGTAGATCAACAGTAATTGTGAATATCATAATATATGAAAACATAATTGGGATTGTTAAAACATATGAATACAATATTGGGATTATCAAAACAGGTGAGGTCAACAGTTTATATTGAAACTGATAGTCGATTTTTTTATTAATTTTTTTATATTGGTTTTGGAATCTATATAATAACATAATTCAAACCAAAAACTATTCCATAGTATTTTACCAAGTTTTCTACCAAATAGTACTGAATTTCATTATTTTTATATCCATGAAGTAAAATAATTAACATAATATACTAGGTGATTTCTAAGTGAATCATGTTTTTAATGAATGGATTTTATAAACTTATAATATATTCTATATTGTTTTAGGATTCCTAAATAGTTTATAAAATTAATAAAATAACTTAAGAAAAACTTATTTTCAATGCAAAATTTACTTTTTATGGATACTATTTATAGTATAAACTACATTAACTTTGGGATTTTAAGATGTCATAATACAAATTTTGTAATTAAATGATATTTAATTTTCACAAAAAAATTTTACTATCTTATAAAATTGATAAAAAATGACCGTTTATAATTTAAATTGATATATTTAAAAAATATTATTAATTTTATTAAAATAATTATCTAAATCTTATATTTTATTTTATAAATTATGAATCCTCATTTTATTATAAATAAATATCCATTATTTCAAAAATATATTTCTGAACCTTATAAAACATTTAAATTTGAATTAATAAAATTATATTATCAGTTAGATTTTAAAAATACTATTTAATAATAATACATTATTAAAATTTTATATATTTAAAAAAATCATGAATTAATAAAAAATATTTTCATGATAGATACTATATATTTTTTAATAGTAAATTCAATTCTTAGCATATCAAAATCTAATTTTATAAAAATATATTAATTAATTATTATCATTTAATAAAAATAAAAAAATTCATACTAATTGGGTCTAGAAATATAGCTATTTATAACCCAAGTGAATTCCCTAAGGTAAAGGTGTGCGATGGTAAATTTTATTTTGGTAGGTCAGTGAACATTGTTTTGGTTTGGACCTCAATATGCATATACTTATCAAATATATGGTTTCAATTTTACTTTATTTATTGACTCATAGCATTTTCTTCGATATGCTCAAAGATGAATGATAATATCTCCCTTAGAAGCACTGATAAATGGGCTTCATTGGGTAGGATCCTGCTGCTCTAGGACATCGCTCCTTCCTTATCTGTCAATTAGAAGTTATCATTACCTTTAAAATTTTAATCATAATGGTCAGTATACCATTGTTATCTTATCCATGGTTATGATTCTTAATAAAAATTTAAATTTGAAAAACCATATATAATGAAAAATAACCATGTTATTGATTTTGTTTTCTATAAATGCATTACTTAATAGTGAATTCATTCATTTAATGATGAAATTTCATTTATAAAAGCTTGGATCATAACATTCGCCCTCTTATTAAAGATTTCTCATTCAAAATTTTTATTTCATACATTAAATCATATAAGGGTATTTTTGTTTCATCAGCAATTTTTATTCCCATATCACTTTCTAAATCATATGGTTCTTCCATAATACGTTGAAATGGTGGGTTTTTTGGTTTCATAGATAATTGAATCTTTGATAAAATATCTTCACTAGATAATACTGGTATGAAAGATCATTCTCTAATGATACATTACCTATATTTAGAACATATGAGGGTTCCTGTTTCTACTTTCTCAATATGGATATATATAACACATCATGTTATTAATATATGTTTGGTGGGAGATATAATTGATAGGAAACCACTATAATGTGAACACGTATCTCAAATGGGATTATGTGTCTTGAAGTATTTTTTGTCTTATTCTCAAACATCATTACATTCTTATATGATGATATATGAAAGAACACTTTTTCTGTGGCCTAAAATATCATGTCACATTCACAATTTCTTACATATATTTTCCCTCGTCATTGAGTGTATTTCATATATTTGTTTATGAATTGAACATTCTCAATCATCTTTTACACAAGATTTTTCCCAATCGACTTGTTCTCTCTAAATTCATCCCAACATGTTAGACTCTAACACATATTCCTATGTAGATCCTCAAAAGGTGACACTTTAACGAATGGAAACTACTATTATATGAGAAACCTGCTAGGGTAAGCAGATTATCTCAACATCATTACATGTCCATTAAACAATAACATAGAATACCCCATAGTTTGAATAGTACTTTTAGACAATCCATATATCTATGTGTGATAAGAATTACTAAATCTAAATTCTATATCAAATTCTTGTTGATGTCTTCTACAAAAAAATAAATTTAAACCCAGAATTTAAATTATATACAATAGAGTGTTGAACTCAAATTCAGAATAAAAACATATCTTATTTATATCTAGGAATTTTGGTCCAGATAGAAATAATCATTGATAAATATGATAACATTTTAATTGTAAATTGACCGAAAACCACCTAGAACATATTATTACCTTTAAGAGACCCAGTGAGTCCAATGATAATGGTTTTATTATCCAATATTCATATTGTTATTGTAAATTCCTGCTTAATACCCTTATATTTCTATCATACCTTCCTAAATGCTGGTATACCCATCATCAATATACAAACAATGAAATCTCATTTATCATGTTATCTAAAGAAAATTTTTCTTAAAATATCTATTGTTCTTAGTGATTCCTAGATGAATAGAGAAGGATGAACATTGAGCATCAACCATGATTTTCCTGTTCATTTCTTCTTTTTAAAGGACATATATCTAGGTTCCAAACCTTATAAATATATCATTACCAAATGATAAATGATAAATATTATCTACCATTTTATAAAGCACCTCCATGTCTTTATTGTCCTCCATGATCTACTTATGAATAGATTAGTGAAGAGTTATTTGAGAAATTTAAAATGATGATCCTTTTATTATTTCAATATACATACATTACTTGTCCAATTGTATTGTATCCATCACAATCATCATCATGGATAGGTTTAAGATTCTTTATAAAAAATTAATTTTCCACCATTTTCTCCTTCCCAATATCTAAATGGATTAAAACATAACTATAATTAATCATATGCAACCAACATCATTGGTCCCTGTTAATATTATTTTTTCATAATATAAACTTACTATTATTATGTTCCTTATATATGTCACACTTTTCTCCATAATGTGAATTTCACCAAATAATCAATGAGGAGATAAATACATGCAGTTATAGATCATGTGGTGTGTAGTAATTCACATGGTTCATTAATTGGAGTGTGTCATAAGATATGACATTATCGTAATGAAAGAGTACCAAACCAATGATCCTATCACATGCACTGTTTTAGATCACAAATCCTTCCCCCACAGGCCCGTTATTTGGGTATAGGTGTAGTGATTATCCATTAATTTAACTCCTTAAGGATCTCTTCCCATTTATTTTTCTCTAAAAACATGACTACATTCCATGTTAGCATGGATAGTATGATTGATATTGGAGAAAGGTTTATCAAAAATCAATGGTAATACCCAAATTATACAAGGGAACAATCGATGTATATCATAGATTTTGGTCTTAGTCATAATTCAATAGAATTATTTTTAGAATAATCTATAAATAACTCTTTTATGTCTATAACATAGCAAAAGAATATTAATTTCCAAGCTAGAACCCATATTTAGAGTAGTTTTTAAAAAAATTCTTTTTGAAATTTATTTTGTACATATTTCAAATACTCCTCATGTTTATATAATCATTTGGAGTAGATATGAATATATTGGATTAATACTTCTATAAATTTATTAATGTAATCCACAAATAATCTATTATTCATTTCAATAATGATTTATAGAGAAGCAGTGATTCCAAATTCCATCACTATGAACTCATAATGCTTGTTCTTTATGAAAACATAATTCTTATGTATATCCTTTTTCACCTATAAATGATAATATCATAAATATAAATCCACCTTAGAGAAGTATTAGACACCACATATCTAATCAAGTAATTCATCAATCTATGTTATGGTATAAATGTTATTTATCATTATCTTATTGATCTCATAATAATCTCTTATAGTGGTGTATTTACCCTTCTATATTCATGAAAAAACGACAGGTATACCCCATGATTATCAAATTTCGTGAATAAAACCTTTATAAATAATCTTCTACAGAAGTTTCTTCAACTCTAAAATCATAATAATGGACATTATATATGAAGTCTTCGATATTTGAAATGATCTCAGTATAAGATTGATTTATAACATAACCCATATCCTAGAACGAAGACAACACAATTCATTGGGAAACATATCAGTGAATTACCTTAAAATGGAACATCCTAAAGGAAGTTCATTTCCCTTGTATAAAACATTTAATTAATAAACACATACTCATAGGGAAATTATCTCTATGATTGAGATGATGATACCAAAAGAGATTCGTCCTCATCTATTCAAAAGTATTGAATCAGAGGATGATTCATGACGCAGAGTGTGATTTCCTTCTCTTAAAAAATTGTGTTGGATTTATATAAATAAATTCAATCCATAACTAGAATATCATTTAATTCTTCTAAATGGTGTATAATAAGGTTCTCAGGGGAATAAGATGACGTTTGACAAGAGAATTACTTTTATCCATCATATTGGTGGGATTCATCTATCTCTAATTGCTAGCTAGGAACCCTTCTTCCTTGAAACTAAATAAATTCATTTTCCACTTCATGAAATTCCATAGATGTTTATTCCTATACTCTTAATAAAAGGGATGTTATAATTTAAATCCATCAATATATTTTTATATAATACCTCCTAAAATAAAGTATGTGTTATGATTATTATCTCCCTTAGAAACTTGACATCCACTAAACTCCATTTAATCTTTATGCGACCATCATAGAATTTTCATGTAGCTATTAGAATCATGAATGGATATGGATTTTAAAACACTATTCTTTATCCCACTATATAAGTTTCCAACTCTATGTTTTGGGGAAATGAAAAATACAGAGGAATTTAATTAATGGATTGTGAAGTTTTATTTGTACATTATAATGGACTATACACTCTTTAGCTTATAGGAAATGAAAATCAATTTCCAATTTATGTTGGAGAGTGTGTGGAAAATATTTTTTCCCAAATTTATTCCACTCTATCGCATCGATCTTGTCATAGGGTTCAAATTATTGACCATGGTTCTCTGTTGATTAGCATTATAATGGAAAAGTTAAACAGCTAGCATGAATTTCCATTTCTATTATCATTAAAGGACCTAGAAGTTAATATCAATAGAGTTGATCAATTATACCTCAATTAATAGATAAATATACCCCTAAATGTAAGAGGAATAAATCATATAATGGTCACAATTGCAAATCAAAATTTCATGATAGGGGTTTGGGTATTCCCCCTTACTCATTTTATTAGTTTATAACATCAGTTAATTATGAATTTATTTGGATGAAGCTAACATATCTTTCTCCCACTTGGTAGGGAATAATTTATTGAATGTCTTCACATTTCACCTTACATTGGTTATTGATTCAAATTATCTTATACATAGCACTTGACTATAATTTAATGGTAAAATTAAGGATGAGAATTCTAAATGTCCTTAACACTTAAATATTAATCAATGAAAATTAAAGTAATAACTCATATATTAATTTACCAATTCATTTCTCGGTATCAATCTATGTCATCAATTACCTATTACAAAATATAAAATCTTATGGTAGTTTTATTCCCTTTATAATTCTCCATGAATATAATTTCATTTTACTAAAGATAATCTCTATGGAGTTCCAAACTAGGAGACCAACATGGACCATTATTTTGCCTCAAGTGACGATCAAGTTAAACTTAATAAGATCTTTCTAGGTTATTACCCTTAACAATAGTTGTGACAGATCAACATCCACATAAACTATCTAAAAATGGATTTATCTTCACGGAAACCACATACTCTATATAGTACCAATGTTTTGGGATTTTACGAATACTTTTTTATACATAAGTCTTTGAAACAAAATTCTAATACCAAACCCCATAAATATCAATAACATCCTTTAATACAAACTATGATAGACCATATCATTAATATACATTATATTGTGATTTATTACATAGATAATCAATTAATAAAACCCTATAGAATCATAATTTCTAGTGTTTTGAGGACCTATGTACATTACATAATAACATAAAACATAACTACACCATCATTATTTAAAAACAATGAAACATTCTCTTATACTCCTTCGATCATTTAAAAATGTATTGGATAACCTATAGTTGTACATAAGAAATATTTGTGACATAAATCCCATTAAGGGAATAATCAAATCAAAATATGAAGAAATTGATACATGTGTGTCAATACAAATATCTGAGAGACATAAAATTTGTTATAATAAAAAATATTAACATCAATATATGATATAAAATGATATCAAGAAGGCTACCTAGTAATGTGGCAATGACATAAAACAAGAAATAATAAAAAATATTATAGGATAACATACAAGGCATAATAACATGAGTTTATTGTGATATACTCCCATGACCCATAAATTTCATACCAGGAGGCAAAAACATTACACAACACATTGGAGGGATATATACTTCTAAGCCCAGCAATCACTTTCTTGTCACATGCTTGCAAAAGTATGCCACCTGGATCATACAATTTATGGATGTAATGTTTCAATTTTAAGAAAATGATTACGAATTTTGTGTAAAATTGATAGAACATACTAATAAATTATAGATAGATACAACAAGGTTAATTTATTTAACTGAATATGGGAAAAGGTATTCACTACAAAAAAAAATGTATTGCATCGAAAATCATAGTATGATTTTGGTGGAATTATGTGGTTACATAATAAATCATGGAGTGGTTATATGAGAGTGAATGATGGAAAACCTCAAATTTTAATCATAATAAAATTAATATGGTTGTGTTATAATATATCCCAACATGGAAAATTAGAAAACTAAAGGCATAAATTGAAGATGGTTCTTAAATTCTTATGGGATACAGAGGATTAATTTCTTTGAGAGGGAACCACTTAATGAGTGGGAAGAACGTATTATGAGAATGGGGGAACGTTGTAAGGTATATAGATATTAAATGGAATACTAAATTAGTTTTATAAGGGTTTTTAGTGAATATTAATGGGATGTTGGGTGCGTTTGTTATGGAAAATTTAGTGGAATTGTTAATTAATTTCTAATAATAGGTTTTAGACTCTATATAATAAATTAATACAAATAAAATCTATAGAATATATATTTAATTTGGTTTCATTAATATCAGATTATATTTAATTATTTTATAAACAAATGTGCCAAAATAATTAAAATAATACACATCATTATGTGAAATTGATTCAGGTTTATAAACAATTCATTTTAAAACATTAAAATATCATATAGTATTGGGAGAATTCATTAAGCGATTATAAAACTAACCATATTCCATTAAAAATATATTTTTAAAAGCTAAATATAATTTTGGTCTTTTATAATCTTTATAGTATTTACTAAATCAATTTTTAAAAATTATTATGCAACGATACATACCACATAATTAATTTATATTTAATTGTTACCCACGAATTTCACTATTAGTGAAAATTATGACAAAACAAAAATTTTATATTTTTTAAATGTTTATTTCCATAATAATAATAATTTTATCAAATTAATACTCCAAATATGATAGTTCATAAATTTAAATAAAAAATGATCATATTTAAAATTACTTGTATTTTTAACAAGGACAATTTCATGATATTATAAGATGAAGTGCCTCTTTGAGGTGAGTCCCTCACCTCTCACTGCAAATTAAATAACTTCCGCGAAAGATCAGGGGGGCTTGATCACTACCTCTCTATCATCGTCTACCCCTCTCCTCCCCTTATGTTCCGTTTACATTTTTCGTCCCTCCTCCCATTATTATTTCCCACTATTGTGTGTTGTCCAGCATTGGTAGTTTTGTGGAGGGTAGATTTAGTTCCGTTATTCTTTAGATGGAGATGATTTATGCAGCATTGGTGGCCCTCTCTCAGGAAGCATGTTATGACCTCGTTTCAGATCTGGTGGATATAGAGGCTCAGATTGTGCTGGCTTCATATTTTGTATTTGGCTGTCTCTTCAGGCGATAATGATTCTGCAGATTACCAATGGCTTCAATATTCAGTGGGGATGGCTTTGTGCGATAGTACAATGGGAGGATTCTGATGAGTGATAATGATTTTGAATATTTTGTATTTCAGCTTAAATCAGTGGTGGCAAGGGTTGGGTGTATCCAATAACCGAATGATGATCCTAAATATGAGCACAACCAATGTAGTTATTTGAGATAGATGAGTCATTGTTTACATTAATTTACATAGCCTATCTTATTTTCCTCAAATTGATATCCCTATTGATTTCGATGATGTGATCCCTTGGCAAGTGATGATTTTTATCAGAGCTACGGATGTTTTCTCTAATCATGATGTTATTGGTATCATATTATGTATGATTGAGACATGAAAAAGAAGCTAGTACCTATGTGTTTTTGTTACAGTTCTAAAGGTGGAAATAAATTGTTCATATTTTATTATGGGGGTTTCATTTAGTGTTGGGGGGTGATGTAATCTCTCTCCATAAATGGAGGTGGTCAATTGTGTCTTTATCTTTCTTCTGGACTCAGCCACTTTATCCAAGGAGGATCAAAGTGGTGGTATTCATGATGCATTGGGTTGTGAGGGAAAGAAACTGCACTTCTTGTGATGGTTCGATCTCTAATGGATATGTGAGGTTGATGACATCTATGATTTGATGTTCTATGATAACATTGAATAATTCTATGAATTATGATGTTTGAAAGTGTTATTTAGATTCTCTACATCATGGTTGTTAGTGATAGTTTGATTTTGGGATGTGAAAGAATCTAGAAACTCTACAAAGAACATCTCAAGATGATGATTTAGAGCAGGATGTAATCACCAAATTTTGGCCATCTACATTTGGATGTTCGAGTGGGTATGAATTTTTCCATCAGGATTAGGCCCATGAAACACAACATGGGATAGCTAACCAAATGGTCTTGTGATGGTGGATGCTTGACATAACATCATAGTCACTCAAGAGGGGATGCTCCTATGGATACATGGGATAAATTTCCTTCTCATGTTTCAAATTGGTTTATGTTGTCAGGGTTTAAACATCAACATTAAACTTATCATTTAAAAATACAAAAAAATGGATTGTGATAGTTTAAAGATCATTTTTAGGAACAAAATTTGAATGTATAGAATTATTTTATCATTTAAATTTTTAAAATATTATTTATTAGTAATTTTTTTATTAAAATATAATTATCTAAACCAAATTATTTCATTAAAAAAAATTTCTTTATTGAAACTATATACTTCCAAATATTATGATTTGAGTTTCATCATGTCATATTCGTATTTTTAAAAGCCATATTTTTACTCATTATAGGGTTGCAAAATATAAAAAATAACACTATTATGGTATAGATACATATCCCATTATTATAAATTTAAATCCCCTAACGGAAAGGTGTCTGATTCTGTTATTTTCATTCGAGAGTTCTATGAACATAGTTTGGGTCATCATCTCAAGGAGCATGAACTTCTCTCATAAATGGTTTCACTAAAACATTAGTTATTGAATCTCAAATTTGGATTGGTCAGAGGGAAAAAACAACAATGAAATCTTTCTTATAAAATTTGAATAATGGGATTTTTATGGTATGATCCTACTAGTCGTGGTCATCACACCTTCATTTTGAGTCAATTGTACATTAATATAACACATGATATACTAATCTCAATGAACATTGTACCATCGATATATTATTAATGGGTTTTGCGATTAATTTTACATTAAATATGATATACAATATAATAGTCTAAAATAACTAAATTTGTTTATTTTTTCTATAACTACCTTACATAATAGTTAATTTATTCTTTTAATGGATAATTTAATTATAAAACAAATGTCCAATTCACCCACAAGATAAAAATAATCTATGTGGATGAATACCATACAAAAAAGCATAGATACAGAGAGAAAACATATATGAATCCTTCCTTAAAATTGAACTGGAAAATTATATACATGATGTGAAAAATGGTCAGAGAGAGGCACACCTGAAATAATGGGAGAGTTATTAGTGTTATGAGACATCGATGTATTCATCTTGGAAATTTTGTGAGTAACATACATCGTGAGATCATTAAATCATGTTTTAAAATTTGAAAATCACATAAACCATTATAAATATCATGGGTGGGTGACTACATTTTCAAGAATGTTTCATGTGATTGTCTCTTTATTATGAAATCATATCTTGAAATTTTGGGAATGCGATCCTGTCATATTTATACCCCACCAAATTCAGTTTATGAAATAAACCTCATCCTTCCATTTAGGTGACCATGAGACCCCAATTTACTTGAAATGATCTTGATACACCCTTACCTTCATGTGATCATATTATCTCTCCTCTTTTATGTGATCTAATGATTTTTTTTATTTGAACACCTGAATCTTAACTAAACATGATGGGTGCTCCTTCTATAGTGTGCCACATAAACCACTTAGGTATCTATTGTTTCATTCCCTTATAATTATATATCTCTCTTTGGAATCCACATCGGTGTAAGCCCCAAAAATTTCTTAACTACAATATAAATATTCCCATTAGTTAAATTATTTTTTCATAACCACTATTGATAGATGAAATTATGAACTATTTACACTATGATGCATATCATAAAAAGAATAAAAATAATTCTTTTTTAATTCATCAGATGTATATAAAACATATTTTCATATAATATCATTCCATGTGGCAATAATTCTTATGAATACCATAATTACTTCATGATGTTATCATTTAATTCCACTCCAAATCCGTCATATTTAAATTTTCCATATGGTATATCGTCTCTTTTCTCATAGAAACTTATTCTCATTATGACTCATCATCATATTCCTCTCAAGGTGTCCTCGATCTGTAATACCCATTAAAATCCGATCTTATGCTCATTTTAAATGTGTCTAGTCTTCTGTAATATATTTATTCTCACACCGATAATGAAAATGTGGGATTAAATACCTGTGGTTATTATGCCTTAACCATATTCAATATTCCACCATTTTTGTGTATTCTCATATGTGTAAGCCCCGTTCAATCAATTATTTGTTTCCGCTTTTTAGGAAAAAATGTCATTGAAATTTGAACTATTTTGACACTAATTACTATCATTAAGGGATATGTAATATTAAACTACAAGGCTTGATCCCTAAAATACAATTTTCAAATGTCCTTATGTACATCATAGTATCATGATGTTAATCTACATGGCCTAAGTCCTTATGTTTTTTTAAAAAATTCATGGTGTGGTCCTTACTTATGACCTTAAATAATGGTTATTAAATTATTTGGGATTTTATTCCTTTATCAGGAAGAAAATTTTTTATTACACCCCATAGGTTCAAAGTCATCGTTTTTAATCTTGGGTAAATAAACTCATTAATAAATATTCTTCTTGATATTTTTTTTATTTCCTGGTTTCATGGCTATGCTCCCATTAAATTGAATGTATTTTCTATTATTCCCATATTACCTAAAAACAACACTCTATTAAGAAATATTTTCAAAATTTTCATTAGAACACCCATATTAATTTATATTTTTGGGGCCCATAATATCATTATTATATGTCCATACTCATAGTGGGGGCCATCTTCCCAAGGCAATACTCCTTGTGAAACTAATTCATCTTGAATGTGATATATTATTTATATTGATACACTAAAAGGTATTGTCATTCATTTCCCCCCAAAAACCTAGAAAGTAATAAATCTAAATTTCAAATAGCTCATGATGTCAAAATTCATTGATAGATCCATGACACATAACCTTAAAAGGTTTGACATGTCCCATTATGTGGAACCAAACTACATTGGTTCTGATTCCATTGAACTGGATACGTATAGAACCCCATCATTGGGCCTAATTCTAAAACATGACACCACAAATTCATTCTAATACGTTGATAAAATCTAGTTTTCCTTATTATATGGAATTAAAATATAAAAACCACTAAAATAGAATCATTTGGTAATGTTATTTAACAAGAAAATGTACCTCAAATACATATAGATATTGAAATTGATAGGAATTATAATATAAACATATATATATATATATGTGTGTGTGTGTGTTTTCCTTCTGGAGGGATATACCTAATATGTTTATATATTCAAATTACTATATTCTAAGGATTTATTACAAATTTTAGTGTTATCGGTTGAATATCACAATTTTGGAAGGTATCACAAAGAAGATATAAATATATTAAGGATTCCCAAATCAGGAAATAATTCCCCACAAATTGGCGATATGATCCCAACCTATCATCATCTCTATTAATATATGTTCCTAAGTGTCATTGTTAAATAATATAATAACATTATCCATTTATAACGAATATTAATGTCTTGTTAAGTATGTGGGAACAAATGGGTGTATTTGGTTTGATGATTATACCATGTTTGAATCCTTATGAGATAAGAATAGTAGAACAGTATGAGGATTATATACTCATTATCAACCCCTCACATGACTAATATGGTTTTATAGGTGACCACAAGCATTCCTTCTAATACAATAGAGGTTGAATTAATATATTTGGGAGACCATTCCCTTTGGAACTGACTAACAATCAAAACTGAATTAAGATAAATCAATGAAACATGAAACATTGAAAACAATAAAATTAGAAAACAAAAACAAATCAATAAAAAATAGAATAAACCATGTAATGTCAAAATAAATTTCATCTCAATTTTATATTGAAATTCATATAGGTAATTATCCCAAATAACGACTCTAAGCACATATTCGGATCCCATGTTTGGTCCCAAATAAATTTTTTAATCCAAACTAGAATAGAAACTAAATGATCTTATGGCCCCTTTCCCTTACCCATAACTCCATTAATGAAATATTCTAGGGTTCTAAATGGTATATAATACATGGTGTGAGAAAAAAAATGTAGGTCGACACCCACTATGTCCATAAAAATGTAGTCTGAATATTTTTTTTTGAAAAAGAATGATAAAAAGGTTTATTGATTCATAAATTTGTATTGAAAATCATAATAATCATACTGGCCCGTGATATTCTTGTTTACCCCAAAGGTCATCCATAAATTCTTCATCTTGATGTCAAATATCACTATTTGAATTATCATGGAACCTAAGTGGATATGCATTTCAAGGACCAAAACACCATTTGCGGAATCAAGTAATTGTATATCTCTTATTGGTCAACATGTAACCATGCATATCACTTGTAGGAATAATTTATCCATGTTTATCTCCCACATGAATGATTTATTCAGGTAATAATGGACAGTATGTGAATACTATTTCTAAATACACTAAAAAAATTATTTAGTGCAAGACCATACAATGGGAAAATTATCAATAGACATTTTCAGAATTCCCAAACATGGACCACTTACATTCTTAGAGGGAATCAGACACTATGTGAATTCATGTTCTAGATTTGATTAAACATTTCAAAAATAAAACTAGACTAGATCCATTGAATATTAATTTTTCCATAAATTACAAATAAGGTGTCACGACCCGTCCTCGGGGCCCGTGCCGTGACTACCCCAAGCCTGCCTTCCATAGGCCAGGGGCTGGAGACTAGCACCAAAGATGTAAATCCTGATAACTGGAAAGGAATTGCCTTTATAAAAGTAAACAAAGAGAAGTGCTGAAGGTAAATGGGCCAGAAAACAAACCCAAAAGAAAGTACACCTACAACTGAACAAAGTACAATAGAAAAAGAGACCAGCTGGATGGACGGAAGTGGCTCCTGGGTCATCCTCCTCGGATCCTACCTTAAGGGTAGGTACAGATGGCGCAGCTCCTAGATCGTCCACCACGGATCCTACTTGAAGGGTAGGTACAGATAGCCTCCACAACACTCTCGCCCGTCAACCTCCTCCGAGTGTCGTCTCGCCGTAAAGTCCACCTCCAGATACTGACTCGTCGTGTAGTCCACCTTCGGGTACTAACTTGTCGTGTAGTCCACCTCCGGGTACCGTCCAATCCTCGAACACTCGACCTCCATCAGCACTGCCCGTCGTCTGCAACCAACACAACGAGGTGCGGGCATATCTCGTGCAGGGGTGAGTATAACGATACTCAATAGGGACCCCGAGACCCTCGAGGTCTCACTAAAAACCAACAAGGATAACCACAAAGAAGATCTCTACAGATAACCACTACCCAGGTATATGCCCATACATATACCTAAGTTATCAAGTGACCCATCTCAATCATGAGGTAAACACAAAGGTCAAAATTCTCATCTCAAACAAGGATTTTCATTATCGAAACCGTAACTGCTGAAGAGCCCTGTCTCTAGAGTGTACAGTGGCCCTGTCACGACTCCGAGGTACTGCTCACTAACCTAAGACTACTAAGGTACTCCTCCTGTCGAGCACTATGGGCCTGCTGCTACAACCAAGCGCTTCCCACCATGGGTCTGCCGCTACAACCAAGCGCTCCCCCTCATAGCCTCAAGAGGTACTCCTTCTGTTGAGTACCGCGAGTCTGCTGCTACAACCAAGCGCTCATCCGCCGTGGGTCTGCCGCTACAACCAAGCGCTCCCCCTCATAGCCTTCAGAGGTACTCCTTCATTTGAGTACTGCGGGTATGTCACTACAACCAAGCACTCATCCGCCGTGGTTCTGCCACTACAACCAAGCGCTCCCCACTGGGCTATCCAAAACACATCGAATCGATCAGTCAAGCTGTCGTCCAGTCTCAGCCGGCTACACGGTCTCTGTACTCCGCACGCTCATCTCCAGGAGGGTCCGCTCCATGAGCTACTGGTCGATACCCCACGTATCACAAAGTCCCAAGAAGAAGTGTCTCAAAGGACCACCTCATCACAGGGGTCTCAACATAATAGACGGAGCGTCAATCAGATGCCCGGTCTGTGAGTTATTAGCCTATTCGTCCCAGGGGCCCGGTTTGTCTCGTGTACGAACCAACCCGGCCGTATCTCAACTGTACCCCAACTCTCATAGGGTAAAATTAATGGGACTGTTTCTCAACGTGATCACCAACGCCGCAGACGGTTCGTCAAACAGACGTTTGGTCTGAAAGATATCAGCTTTTCCGTTCCAGGGGCCCGGTTGGATTTCGGGTACAATCCTACCCGGCCACTATCCAAAATCAACCAAAACTCGGGCGAAGTATGCCAAAAGTTCCGTCTCATCAAGAGGAACTCAACGAGATAGACGACGCGTCAATCGGACGCCCGGTCTGTGAGTGATTGGCTTTTTCGTTCCAGGGGCCCGGTTGGATTTCGTGAGCAAACCAACCTGACCGCACTCCGACGGCATCCAAACCTCAAGCGGAGTAAGCAAAAAGATCCGTCTCACTTATAGGAATCCATCAATGTCGACGGAACTTCAATCGGACATCCGGACCTCAGGATATGAGCGAAAGACCGTGAGGGGTCCGAAAACGGGGGGGGGTCTGGGCCCGGACCGACCCGTCCCGACCCCCCTGGGTTGGCCCAAACTGGGTCAACCCAACCCGGCCGGCGTGGCCCGGCCCGGACGGCTCAGTCCGGCCCGACCGGCGGGGTGCGCGGCTTCCCCACCCTCGCCGCTCATTGAGGCCGGCGGCAACCGCCGCGCCGGTGTGGCTCCCCGCCACCGCCTTCCGCGGACCACTGGACGCGCTCCAGTGGTCCGTTTCTCTTGCCGTCGTTGCCAACGGTCCTCTAGGGACCCGACCTTCACTACGAAGGGATTCAAACGCTATAGCAGCCTGCTTCGTCGTCGTTCGTTGATCCGCAAGTCAATTAACAAAACGTACCATCTTTGTGGTTTTCCGGCGCGACGCGGTGGTGCCGCGCCCCTTCGCTGCGGCCCGACTCCGGGCGCGGTTCCTTTGCGGTTCTTCGGCACGGCGCGACGACACTGCATAATTGGTTCAAAAATTTGAATGCGCGGCGTTACAACATCGCACATTTCTTGCCGCTCAATCCCACGCGGTGCGACAACACCGCGTCACTTTCATTCGATCCGCAATAACAAGAAAAACAATAGGAAGGGGGCGGCCGTGTTAGTGTGGTCCGACCTCCTCCTGTTAACTGATATCATGTGGTCCAAATAAACGTGGATAAAAGATGGAAGAGAATCACGTAAGGAAAAATCACGTAAACCCCCTACCTCGTCGTAGCCGTCGGACGAGTTCTTCACCGAATTGACCATCACAGAAGTAGATGATCGTCGCGTCGTGGAAGGGCGTCACGTCGTCGCGGTATACTGCGTGGCGTCGACGATATCTGAGGTTTAAAGAAAAACACACAGATTTTTATTTCATGAATTAAATCTGTGTTAAGGATAAAATCCACAAAGGAAATTAAAAGTTCTAAAATCTCTTACCTCAAGAAATTGATCGAAGATTTGTCACGGGAGGAGAAACGTCGCAGAAGAACGTCGCGGGGGAAGAATCGTCGGAATCGCGGAACACGGCGTCACGTCGTCGATCTCTGAGGGTTCGGCGTTCTCCGCGTTCTTTGCGTTCTTCGTGTTCTTCACGTTCATCGCGTTCTTCGCATTCTTCACGAAGGAGGATGAAGATCTCAAGCCTCTCCCAACTCTCTCAACAAGCAACCCTTAAGAGAAAACAAGCATTGGTCTTATTTTATTAACATGCCAACAAACTGAAAAACAAACTAAGTAACAACCCATTAATTCATAGAATTAATTTCAATGAATAAACCGCCCAATTAATAAGAGCGTTTAAGAGTTTAAGAAAACGCAGTAGTTGACTTTCATTAAAGAGGAGTTTTCACGGATGCGTTACTTAGAGGAAAAAAATGATAGGGCTCGTGCGGGCCCCACCTCACAAATATCCTACCAAGAGGGTAGGATATTTTGGATTGCACCCTATCTACTTTAACTTAGCTCAAGTGGCTTTTATGTGGCTTTAAGTAAAATAAAAATAAAGTTGTCGCACTACTTTATTTTATTTCTTAACTTAAACCCAAAAATTTAAAACCACACCCGAGCAAACGCAACTCCTAAAAATGTGTTTCTAAGAAAATACCCACCCTGCGATTCCCTCGGTGCCCTTGGAATTTGATTCCGAGAACCGGTTCAAAATTTAGAAAAACCCGCTCATTCGTTCACTGAACGTACCTGAGCCAAATTTCGGAAAATGATTCCGAGCACACCGGGCCTCGGAATCAGGTGCCGTCAGAAACTGCGTTCATGTAAAATTCCAAAGAAAACTAAGAAAAATATTTCCTTGAAATTTACGAGTCTTTAAATCACTCCCACCTTAGGGCTTTACGTGCTCGTAATGCTTTAACACAAACTAGGGTTACAAAAGTGATACTGGGCACACATCTGAGCCTTCTGCTCCCATGTGCTCACCTGGAGGTTCCCATGCTGCCAAAGAAAGTGCACAAGAGTAATCGACTATCCTCTTAGGATCTGCTCCTGTCGATCCTCGATCCCCATAGGAACCTCCATGGAAGTCACCTCATTGCCATCGTCCAGCTCCCCATGGTCGAGGATATGCGAAGGGTCGAGCACGTATCTCCTCCGTTGAGATACGTGGAAATCGTCGTGCACCTGGTGAAACTGAGGTGGATGGGTCAAGCGGTAAACCACCCCGCCTGCCCAGCTGAGGACCTAAGAAGGTCTGCTGAACCTCAGAGATAACTTGCCTCCTTGGCCACATCTCTATAAACCTCGTCGAGGTGAGACCCGTATAAAGACGTGATCATCATCATCGAACTCTAGAGGTCTCTAATTCCTGTTAAAACTCAAAACAACTCCTTCCACGAGGGTAAGGTTGACCGACTCAAGAGTGATCAGTCACACCCTCCTGTGCATGAGTTTATCCTGGGTTGCCCGGGGTTTCCTTTTCACCGACCAAGGAAAACCCATCCCGACGTCGTAGTTAAACCATAACATTTTTCCTAATACCGTCAATTTCTGTATTAACTGTGATTTCCCAATCCATACTCAAACCAATGTCGTAAGGCCTCAACGCTGCCCCCAGGAGATTCCAACCGAAACTCTTTCCTCGAGGGTCTTACCACACCATCGGCGTAAGTGTGATTATCGAGTCTTCTCCCAAGGTATCTCCAGACGTGAGGGTCAAGTCTACGGCATACCGGAAACTCTAGGACTGAGAAAATATTTATGGAAGGAAGGAATGATTCATATCATTGTCCGATACTACAGCAGTTAGTAGTGGAAAAAACTGTCCCATGAATCATTCTTAGAGCCATCAGGTCACTCTCCTTGACCGCATGCAGTCGCACTCTTCCTCCACCCTCTAGCTCCCTGAGCCTGGCGGGGATAACTAAGGCGGGTGGTTGTAGCATGTTAAGATGTACACCACCTCATGCTGCTCTCCTAGATTTTCCTCCACGTCTGCTACTTCGCAGACTCATCTCTCCTTTGAGATTCCTCTTATGGAAACTTTTAACAAGCCCGAGTCTCCATGAATGGTGCTAGTTTCTTGTTTCTTACTGCACTGTGCAGTCTTTATCCGCTCCTGGATGATCTGCACCTTCTTTTCCTACGATATGAAAGAGCTGGTAAAATTTCTCCTTTGCCAGAAAGAGAAACTCGGTCTCATCCCCTGGATGAACCACGCCCATTGCCTAATACAGTAAATCCTGACATGAATGATGTATTCATGCCATGGATGATGTCCTAAGGCCTCGACGTAACTACCAAGAGATCGAAATGTCACTCTCGCCTCCAAGGGTCGAGTTACACTGTCGGCATCAGTGTGAGGTCACTGGGTCTCCTCCAGAAGAAATCTCGAAAGTGAGGGTCAAGTCAACAGTCTTGACCAGGACCACTCAGTATCAACCAAACAAAAGGACATGAAAGAAAACATCACAAAGATAAGTGTCTTTTTATTATTGCATCTCATAGTAAAAAGACATGAATACAATAGAAACATGGAACTAGAAGTACAAGGGACATATCCACTAGTTCCTCTCCTGTCCACCTGCTCCCAGATCTCTACTGCCTTGTCCACTGCTCGGCTATTGCTCAAGCACCCGCCACTGCTTCTGCCTCGGTGGCCCCTCCAAAGCCTGCAGATCATCTATACGAGGAGTTGGACAGTCACGTGCCAGGTGACCCTTCTTGCCGCATTCATAACACTTCCTAATCCTCGTACGGCTGGATCTAGTCCTCTTGGAGCTCTGCATCATCTGTCTACAACCCACAGATGACTCGGCTACTGATCGAAAACCCTACGGAAAAGGCAGAAGCTCATGTACACGCTCGGGGTGTAGATCTTCTGGCACAAACTCCACCCTGATGAAGGTCTCGATGTCTTCCACTGTGAAGGTCATCCCATCACAAAACTGGAACAAGTGGCCCCACCTCCTGCTTGCTACTTCCTGAAGAAAGCTGGCAGCAAAGATCACCATGAAGTCTGTAGGAGTCCCCACTAGCCTGAAGACTCTCACCACTACCTCCAGCCAATCCTCAGCCACCTGCGGGTCTATCTCTCCCCGCAACCTGAGTGGCCTCTGGCACTGGAACTCGTGCAGCGCTCTCAAGTGGCGTGCATCGCCTACTGCTGAGGCTTCGGTATAGGGCCCTCTTGAAGTTGAGGCACCAGCAGAGGCACCAGCGGTACTACAATACGTTGGGCCAATTTTTCACGACCCGTCCTCGGGGCCCATGCCGTGACTACCCCAAGCCCGCCTTCCATAGGCCAGGGGCTGGCGACTAGCACCAAAGGCGTAAATACCAATAACTGGGAAGGCATTGCCTTTATAAAAGTAAACAAAGAGAAGTGCTGAAGGTAAATGGGCATGAATACAAACCCAAAAGAAAGTACAACTACAACTAAACAAAGTACAATAGAAAAAGACAACAGCTGAAAGGATGGAAGTGGCTCCTAGGTTGTCCTCCTCGGATCCTACCTGAAGGGTAGGTACAGATGGCGCAGCTCCAGGATCGTCCACCACAGATCCTACCTGAAGGGTATGTACAGATAGCCTCCACAATTCTCTCGCCCTTCAACGTCCTCCGAGTGTTGTCTCGCCGTGAAGTCCACCTCCAGATATTGACTCGTCGTGTAGTCCACCTCCGGGTACTGACTTGTCGTGTAGTCCACCTCCGGGTACCGTCCAATCCTTGAACACTCAGCCTCTGTCAGCATTGCCCATCGTCTGCAACTAACACAACGAGGTGCGGGCATAGCCCGTGCAGGGGTGAGTATAATGATACTCAGTAGAGACCCCGAGACCCTGAAGGTCTCACTAAAAACCAACAAGGATAACCACAAAGAAGATCTCAACAGATAACCACTACCCAGGTTTATGCCAATACATATACCTAATTTATCAAGTGACCCATCTCAATCATGAGGTAAACACAAAGGTCAAAAGTATCAGCTCAAACCAGGATTTTCATTATCAAAGCCGTAACTTCTGAAGAGCCCCGTCTCTGGAGTGTACAGTGGTCCTGTCACGACTCCGAGATACTGCTCACTAACATAAGACTGCTGAGGTACTCCTCATGTCGGGTACTGTGGGCCTGCTGCTACAACCATTCACTTCCCACCATGGGTCTATCGCTATAACCAAGTGCTACCCCTCATAGCCTCGATAGGTACTCCTTCTGTTGAGTACCGCGGGTCTGCCGCTACAACCAAGCACTCATCCGCCATGGGTTTGCCGCTACAACCAAGCGCTCCCCCTCATAGCCTCCAGAGGTACTCCTTTAGTTGAGTACCGCGGGTCTGCCACTACAACCAAGCGCTCATCCACCATGGGGCTGCCGCTACAACCAAGTGCTCCACACTGGGATATCCGAAACACACCGAATCGATCCGTCAAGCAGTCGTCAGGATTCAGCCAGCTACACGGTCTCTGTACTCCCCACGCTCGTCTCCAGGAGGGTCCGCTGCACGAGCTACTGTTTTATACACTAAGTATCACAAAGTCCCACAAAGAAGTGTCTCAATGGACAGCCTCGTCGCATGGGTCTCAACACAACAGACGGCGCGTCAACCAGACGCCCGGTCTGTGAGTTATTAGCCTTTTCGTCCCAGGGGCCCGGTTGGTCTTGTGTATGAACCAACCCAGCCATATCTCAACTGTACCCCAACTCTCATAGGGTAAACTTAATGGGACCGTTTCTCAATGTGATCACCAATGCCGCAGACGGTTCGTCAAACGGACGTCTGGTCTGAAAGATATCAGCTTTTCTGTTCCAGGGGCCCGGTTGGATTTCGGGTACAATCCAACCCGGCCACTCTCCAACAGCAACCAAAACTCGGGCGAAGTATGCCAAAAGATCTGTCTCATCTTGTGGAAATCGACGAGACAGACGGCGCGTCAATCAGACACCCGGTCTATGAGTTATTGGCTTTTTCGTTCTAGGGGCCCGGTTGGATTTCGTGAGAAAACCAACCCTACCGCACTCCGACGACATTTAAACCTCAATCGGAGTAAGCCAAAAGATCTGTCTCACTTAGAGGAATCAATCAAAGTTGACGACACGTCAATCGGATGTCTGGAGCTCAAGATATGAGTGAAAGACCGCGAGGGGTCCGAAAACGGGGGGTCTGGGCCCAGACCGACCCGACCCGACCCCTCTGGGTCGGCCCGAACCGGGGCGACCCAACACGGGTCTGACCCGGCTGCGCCCAGTCCGGTCAGCTCGGTCCGGCCCGACCGGCCCGCCGCGGCTCGGCCAGTGCGGCCGAGCGGATGCCGCGGGAGGGGTGCGCGGCTCCCCCACCCTCGCCGCTAATTGAGGCCGGCGGCAACCGCCGCCGCCAGCACTCCAGCGGCGCGCCGCCACCGCCTTCCGCGGACCACCGAATGCGCTCCGGTGGTCCGTTTCTCCTGCCGTCTTCGCCAATGGTCATCCCGAGACCCGACATTCCCTGCGAAGTGATTCAAACGCCATAGCGGCCTACTTCGTCATCGTCCGTTGATCCGCACGTCAATTAACAAAACACGTATAGTCTTTGTGGTTTTCTGGCGCGACGCGGTGGCGCCGCGCCCCTTCGCCGCGGCCCGACTCCGGCCGCGGTTTCTTTGCGGTTCTTCGGCACGGCACGACGGTGCCGCAGAATTGGTTCAAAAATTTTAATGTGTGGCGTGACGACGTCACGCATTTCTTGCCGCTCAATCCCACGCGGTGCGACAGCACCACGTCACTTTCATTCGATCCGCAATAACAAGAAAAACAATAGGGAGGGGGTGGCCATGTTTGTGTGGTCCGGCCTCCTCCCGTTAGCTGATATCATGCGGTCCAAATAAACGCGGATAAAAGATGGAAGAGAATCACGTAAGAAAAATTCATGTAAACCCCTACCTCACCGTAGTCGTCGGACGAGTTCTTCACGGAATTTACCGTCGCGGACGAAGATGATAGTCGCGTCACGGAAGGGCGTCGCGTCATTGCGGTATACGGCGTCGCGTCTACGATCTCCGAGGTTTAATGAAAAACACACAGATTTTTATTTCATGATTTAAATCTGTGTTTTTAGGATAAAATCCACAGAGTAAAATAAAAGTTCCGAAATCTCCTACCTCAAGCAGTTGATCGAAGATTTGTCGCGGGAGGAGAAACGTCGCAGAAGAACGTCACGGGAGAAGAATCGTTAGCGTCGTGAAACACGGCGTCGCGTCGTCGATCTATGAGGGTTCGACATTCTTCGTGTTCTTCGCGTTCTTCGCATTCTTCATGTTTTCGCGTTCTTCGCGTTCTTCGCGAAGGAGGGTGAAGATCTCAAGCCTCTCCCAACTCTCTCAACAAGCAACCCTTACGAAAAAAGAAGCATTGGTCTTATTTTATTAACATGCCAAAAAATTGAAAAACAAACTAAGTAACGACCCGTTAATTCATAGAATTAATTTCAACGAATAAACTACCCAATTAATTGGAGCATTTAAGAGTTTAAGAAAACGCACCAGTTGACTTTCATTAAAGAGGAGTTTTCGCAGGTGCGTTACTTAGAGGAAAAAAACGGTAGGGCTCGTGCGGGCCCCACCTCACCAATATCCTACCAAGAGGGTAGGATATTTTGGATTGCACCCTATCCACTTTAACCTAGCTCAAGTGGATTTAAGTGGATTTTAAGTGGCTTTAAGTGAAATAAAAATAAAGTTGTCGCACTAATTTATTTTATTTCTTAACTTAACCCCAAAAATTTAAAAACCACACCCGAGAAAACGCAACTCCGAAAAATGAGTATCTAAGGAAATAACAGCGCATCAATTCTATTGGTGCCCTCAGAATTTGATTCTGAGAACCGGTTCAAAAGTTAGAAAAACCCGCTCATTCGTTCACTGAACGTACCCGAGCCAATCTTCGGAAAATGATTCCGGGCACACCGGGCCTCAGAATCAGGTGCCGTCATAAACTGCGTTCTTGTAAAATTCCAAAGAAAATTAAGAAAAAAATTTCCTTGAAATTTACGGGTCGTTACATAAGGTTAAATTGTATATATTGGTTAATACATCCAATTTAGCCATTAACATTCAATTTATTCTTTTATTCCACGTTACACATTTTCATTTAAATCGTCAATAATTTATAATTATTATTTCTTATAAATTTTTCATAAAATTATAATTATGTTGATTCGCATATCATTTAACCTAATTACCACATCACTTGTCACTCTGTCTTTATATCATCATGTCATTATCCCAATCTTATGCCAATTGACCAATCAGAAGCCATGTGACTCTTTATCAACCCAATTAATCCAATTTACGTGTTTTAAAAATTTGATAAATAATTTTTAGTTTAACAAAGGGTACAGGTTTATAAATTCCTTGACCATGCCTTGGGTAAAGGATTGGAACACCTCTCCTGTGGCCACAAGTCCTAGTCTCAATACAAATGTACCCAATGAAAATTATGGGAGAACTAAGAATCAAGATTTATATAATTATAGTTTATAAAGGCTATGAAAATGATATAGATGGTCGATTTATCTTGTTTAATATCTGAGAAAACCAAATCAAACCATAGGGAGATATTTTAGAACCAATACCTAAATACCGATGAATCCCAATAAATACCTCAATAAATAATGAATAAACAAGTTCCTCCTACATTTCATTCAATGTGTTCTAATGTATTTATGTCACAACATGTTGGAAGTCTAGGAGCTATGTATGATACTCTTGATATAGTGTCATCCCATAGAAAAAAAATTATGAGGTAAGAATGAGACCGTGAGAAATGAGTCCCACCATCAATTTATAGGTCTAATATACGAAGATCAATAAAAAACTGCTTTTTCATTGTGGAGGACTCTGAAAAGTGACTATCAAAGGGAAATTGTTTGGGAGAAAGGTTTGTGTGACTTGGGAAAATCATATGTAAAATTAATTAAATAAAATAATCAACACAACCAAATTCCTGATGTGAATTATGGGTTCTCATCATGAATATTAGATTTTCCATATACACAATAATATTCCTCCACATTATATAGAAAACACCAGTTCATGCCATCAATGGAACCTCTTGTATATAACCACTTCACCTCAAGAAACCCATTCATGATCTGAAAAAAATTCATGAAATAATCTACGTACCAATAATGTCATTAATAACTATATACATCCCGAATTTCATCCCATACAGAAACATAATTTTCGTTTATATTTTTTCTCCAAAAACATCTAGTAATTTTTCTCAACATCTACTTACCAAAAATATGTGGGAATATAAAATAATATATCTCAATAGTGTAGTGGGGTTATAAAACCACCCCATAATATAATAGCACATCCCTAAGTTGTAATCCCATGAATAATCAAGAGATATAGACAAAAAACATGGGCACCTACACCGGAATGTTAGACTCCCTCTATCAGGTGTCCTACTAAAGATGGACAGGTTCCCACAACACACAAACAAAGGAAATGGTCTTTACTCATATATTCTTATCACTATGGTCAAGTATATTAATCAATTTATCTATAAATATTGAACATCTATCATGATCAGTGTCATAAACATCTCTCTTTTGAGAAGGATCAAGGTGATATCTCCAAGGCTGTGACACATGAAACATATCTTGCTTGTAGCTGCAACACTATGGAACAACTAATTAGTACACACCTATAACAATCCTCTCCATGAACAAACAAAACCTAGAAAACATGGGTATTAGATTTAGTCAATTCTATATATGGTATTTTCCCATCCCAAGAGACTTTACATGAATACCATAGTGACTCATCTCAAATATTAGTGGATTTATTTGACACTCAACATAATATTTTATAATTCTCTAAAAAAATGAAAAATAGTGTCTAGTAATCCAAACATTCTTAGATTCCTCCTATATGACAATAAGTTCAACAATAAAGGACTCTCCAAACTCTAACTAGTACAAGATATAATTATTCTTCCTTCTATAAAAAACCCTAAAAGGATCAATTTTGGATCAATTCCTATAATTTATTGTTATAATCAAACACCATGTGTCTAGATTTTGTTATAATAATAAATGAAGTCTAAAACATATTCTCAAAACATTTACTCTAAAATCTGAATAGTCATTTCATATTAACCATATATCTATGGATGGATGGTTATTCTTAGATGAACGTGTTATCTTAGTTCCATTTGAGGGACCTGCACAAACTATGGTTTAAATCAGAGACTTCAATCAAAAATTATACTCATTGGAAAACTATAAAAATGAAATATATCCCACTCATAGTGATTTCCAATTTAATTTATAATTATTAATTCCCATATATAAAATTTGTTTGATACATTCATCAGTTGATATATTATCACCAATAAATCATTTTTTTAGTTTTAATAGGAAATAATGTCACAAAGTCCATAGGGATACCATTTTGAATCCATTTATGAATAGTAAAAGTATAATGTTACTGAGATGAAATCTAATGATCAGAATTCTTCTACTGATAGGTGAATCATCATGCCAAAAATCTTGTTACCACCTTCTTCAAACATAGACACTAGTATTTATTAGGTAGATCATTATTATTATATTTAAAAAATGATATAACATCCATTTTAAAGCATGGAATTACCCCTTAGCTCTTTCCAAATTCCTATAGAAACCTAGACATGGATATGGATAGGAAGAACCTCACCACATCAAAAATTCCGACATGATGGACCATATGTGATTTCCCCCATAGAAAGACCATGTAAATCAGATAACTTCAATATATAGATTTGATACAGAAGTCGAATTAAAATTGATTTTTTTTGTCAAAGTGTCTCTCCACTGGGCCTTATAATCATTGAAATTAATAAATTTATAGATCACTATCTTCCACCAATCATCAAAATATTCTCATACGACCTAAGCCTACAACTTCTTGCCCAACGAATAAAAAATGATTTTTCCATTTCATGTGCTGTATAAAAATGTGATGTTATAATATTGTATATACCTAACCCACTAACTATTTCTAATGTTTGAGTGTAGTTGTAATAAACTACATCAATAGGACATTTGATCGGTTTATAAATGGATCATCTCACCTAAAATTTAATGTTTTCATTATCTTAGGGTATATACCACCAAAAAACGATAGATCATGTTTAATGTAGAATAAATCTTATAGATCCATAAACAACCACTAAATACAGCGATATAAAAAATTTTCTAAGACCAACTCCCAATCCATTAGTAGTTAATGGTATACTCAATTCCATTACTAAGTGTGTTGTAGAAATGTTATGAGGTCAACCTTATCTTAAATTCCTAGAAAGTATAATAATGATACACATAAGAAAACATTACCTCTATCATGGTAATCTCTTAAATTAGTTTAAATAGATGAATGAATTATTAGATGAAACACTGATAATAAATTTCAAGATATAGAAATAGCTTAATCATTTATTCATTTACTGATAATTTCTCATGACACCATGGGTGAAAACAACTATGGGTTCACTAGCACTCCATCCACTATGATAACATTACCCAAGTAGTATATATATCGAATACATGCGAAATATTTATATATATATTGTAATATAAATGATTCTCTCTGAATATTCTTAAGATGATTCCATGATATTGGGAATTATTATCCCTAGAATGGGAGAACATCAAGATGTTTTTGACGAAATCCCTCACAATATAATCTAGATAATACTATAATATCTGATTCATCTAGGCCATAAATATAACTAGTAAATTTTTTATACCAAATACCATTAAAAATAACTCATGCATACCATAACTAAAAATAAATTTAGTTTTGGTTATTCCATATTTGATCACCCTTAACTGATGGTAAACTGACATATATTAAATCATAGTGAAAATATTGGAACCTCACAATTTATTAAAGAGATTATTGATGTGTGTTCAGATGATCTAGAGGTATATGTACTATGATCATTCGATAAAATACAAACATTGTTGAATTGTATTTAGATGCACATTTAAATCGAACTATGTAAAGGTTCGATTTAATTTTTTTGACTCTAATTATTTCATGCATGATCCTCATCTATTTACTATGGTTCACATTGTTAGAGATAACAATATAACATTCATTTTGTGGTGAAAATTTATAAATCTATTTCCCATCTAATTTCATTTTACACCCTAGTACAAAAAATTTCTATAATATCTATCATGTGATGGTTTAATCCATACAAATATTTTATTATGTTTGAATTTTTTTAGAGGGTGTTGTTTTTGTACCTTCAGGGTGTTGTATCAATCCCTTCAAAAATATCTAGGATTCGAATAGATCTCAAAATGAAAAGATAAAACAATTGAAAATTCTAAATTAGGTCCAAACTGAGTTTTCATGTATTAATAGTGAAGAACATATATTTATATATTCTATAAAATGATTTATTTTCTCCCTGAGGTGTTGGAAATTGATAATTTTAAAATGTACCTACTACTCAAAAAAACATTCCCAATAGCTAAAATTACATTTTTACACATGGTACACCTTTCAAGAAATTATGAAAATGGTAAAAAATTATTATCCAATTACTGTAGGATATTGAATTATTTTAAAAAAGAAAAAATTAAAAATTCTGAAACATATCGATGAGTCAAAAAAATAGAAAAAATAGGGAAGGTGCATGTTTTCCTGGCATAACAATATATATATATATATGGTGGGGGATGATTCATAAACCCATCCCCTTTTTAAAAATATGAGTCCCCGCACAGAAGGGGGCCTCAACACAAGGAAACCCTTTCACATGTGGTGTGACTATTGATATATAATTTTTTTTTAAAATTCAAGGGGAAGCTAAACTAACCCTCCCTATTCTATTATGAAAAATACCTTTTAGCAAGTGTGGAACCTATTTCAATAAATGATAATAAAAATACGGGTAGGCCTAACCCATGTGACCCAATAAAGTTCCTGAATTGTCCAATAAACCCCACATTATGGGTATTTAAGAAACCATTATCTTGGAAATATAAACAAATAAAAAAAGAAAAATAAATTCTTGCAATATATTTATTTCATTATAGCGGTCAAAAATCATATATTAGGCGATTTTCAATTAAATTAAATTATTTTAGTTTCTTTTAATTCACCTCTAGATAACTTTTTTCAAAATTAAAATGTTTTGAATTTATTTTTCATGACGACTGGTATTTTGAATTGACAAACGAATTTATGTTTGAAATTTATAATGTTTAATTTATTATAAATAACATCTGTGAAGATTGTTATAATTAATTTATTCATGATAGTCACTACATCTTCGTTAACTAATTTTTATGTATAAGGGTATACATGTCCATTTTTATTAATATACATGTACATTATACATTCATTTGTGTATATGTATAATTTTGAGGATGATATAATATGAAAACCACTCCGAGACGAGTAAATATTCCTGATGTGTTATGGATAATATGGATTGAGAAGAGCAATGATACAAGTCAAAAATGAATGCATTATTTAACCCATATGGTCATAGTTCATCCATTTAATCTCAATGGATCAACCAATCATAAATTATCATGGCCAGACACATTATTTATTTAATTTATTAATGCTTTACTATTGTTATACAAATTATAATGTCTATACTATCACTAAAAATATTAAATATAAATGAAAATATTAAAATTAATAGTGAGTAGATGAATATTTTATATTTAAATAATTATTTAGTTCAAACAATGATAACATAGTTCTTGCACATAAAATAGAAAATAAATTCATTTGTTACGCAATAATAACAAAACTCAATACAATATTTTATCATAAATCAATCGGTAAATTAAATTTCAATTTTTTTGGCAGATGAGGTGACCATAAGACCATTTTGGATGTGCCTTATACAAATGTGGTGTTATTATAAGAGTGATGGGTAGAATTAAATAATTTTGGTATCAAATAAGTCTCCATAGTTATCTTTTCTCTACAATAGAGTTTATTTTTTTATTAAATCAATGTTATCATTCATAGAGGGTTGGACTTCACTAAACATTTATGAAGCCAGTAGTTAATTCAGTTTTCCATTATAAAGCCTACATTGAGACTCAATGAGATGTTTTATAGTCATATTATAGAATATAATGAGATGTTTAAAGGATTATTTCCACTAGAATATTCAAATAACATTGTATTATGACCCTAGTAAGGAAGGATAATATGGTCTGATAAAATAGTGGATATTATTAAATGATATAATTAATAAATTATGACAACCCTACTTTTTATTTCATACATAAATATGATTTATTACATAAAATCTTAACTTGATACAACATGGATGA
Source organism: Viscum album (assembly GCA_963277665.1). Taxonomy (NCBI): domain Eukaryota; kingdom Viridiplantae; phylum Streptophyta; class Magnoliopsida; order Santalales; family Viscaceae; genus Viscum; species Viscum album. Next base: position 2,061,420,509 of record OY728140.1, read on the forward strand.
TTGAGTGGTCTAGTGTATTTGGGGATTAGGAACATTAAATAACAACATAAAACATGAAATACAATATCATTATTGGAAAATTCATTTACAATACCACTACATTCCCTCGTACTTAGAATTGCCTGGGATAACTTGAGGACATGCATAAGAAAAGGTTGATCTATAAAGCCCAATAAAGGAATAATCCTGGAATAATATGAGGAATTCAATACATGTTAGGAAATAGGCGTATCAATAGAGCACAAGAGAAGAATAAACATAATGGTATGATAAATAATGATAATTATAACATGGAAATGTGGTAACTGTACATAACATGGAATTAGCATGAGCCAAGGCTCATTGTAGATGGAGTGTGAGTAAATCCTCATTGTACATGAAGCATGAGTAAAACCTCATTTCAATTGAATTATCATGAGTCAACACCAATTGTAGATGACGTATCATGATATTATACTTTACCAAATGGATTGGGGTGCTATAAGGGCGCACACTTCTTAAAGATTTCATTTCATGCATAAGTGTGCCACATGGATCATTTATCATGGTTTGATAAAAAATCCTCATTTAGTCCATTATAAAGGAAAGTGTAATTAATAATGAAACATTATAATTAATAAGAAAACGTGCATATATGTGAATACCGTTGATAGGTAAATGGTCATGGAATTCACTACCTAATGACATTGTCTTGGAAATTCAGTGGAATTTCGGCAACATAACAGTGTGACGTATGAATTCATAAAAAATGGTTGATAAGGTAGAAAGGGGTGTGTCATCATATGTACAAGAAATGTACAGCAAGGGGTTCATATAGATACATGTCCCAACAATAGTAATGGAAATTAAATGCATAATACAAAAGGATTACTTGGATGTAAAAAAGAGATAGAAATACCTCACGGAATATCAACATTATATTGGGTGTACATGGAAGGAATTTATTGAGAGAGGAAGGGGTCTCTCATAATTCAAACATAAAGATGGAATTATGGGGTTGGTGTGAAACCATACCCCAAAATTTATAATTTTAATTAAAATTTCATAATAACATTAAGAAAATTGGAAAAAATGAGAAAATAAGAAAAACCCATACTTGGATGTGTGCTTCCAAAGGCTAGAGAGAGGCTTGAGAGTGGCTTCCTGAGAGCTTGGAGAACGTTGGGAGGATTCTAGGAAGAGTAGGGAAGAGGTTGGACAAACTATAATGGCTTTGAGTGAGGAGAAAGTGGGTTCTTGGGGCACCTTGGGATGATTCTTGGGAGTGTAGGGTAGTGGTTGGACGAACTCCAATGGCTTTGACTGAGAAGAATGTGGGAGCTTGGGTGGGTTTATATAAGAGGTTTGAGAGAATTCTTTATTAATTAGGGTTGGGACAACTCACATTAAACAAATTTAATCCAAAAACCATCCCATTGTTTTTCCCATGGTTTTTTCCAAAGGGTAGTTGAAAACAATATTTTATAAGGACAAATTCCGAACTTCTTAAAATAATGGGGTTTCTTATTGGAGGTGAGTCACACTCCAAAGGAAAATAATTTTAAAAGACAAGATGTTTAATAAGCCTTGAAGGGTCTATTAATGTTTTGAAAAAAAATTCAAACAAACCCAAAATCACATTATAATAATGGTAAAACATATATTTGATGAAAAAAGGCTTATAGTATTTCATTACATCACTATTGGGTCATTAGGATGTCATAAAACACATTATATATTTAAACGAGATTTAATTTTAACCAAAAAATTTGACTGTCTCAGAAAATTATGAAAAATTGACCACATGATAATTTCAGCGTCCTGATTCAAAAATAATAATCATTTTATGTAAATAATATTGTAAATATTTTAATTTTCACAAGTAAAATAAAAATCTACATTTAATGAAAATTCATGGGTTTTAATAAAAATGGCTTTCAAACCTTAATAAAAATAAAATTGCATTCATAAAATTAGACTCTACTTTATATTTACTAAAAATTAATTTAATAATAATAATAATATTTTATTAAAAACATATTTAATTAAAAAATCCATTAATTTATCAAAATATATTTGTTAGATTAAAATTAACTAAAAATATTATTTTTGCTTTAAAAACTTCTTACAAGGTAACAAAAATAACATGAAAATATATTCATTATTATATAAAAAAATAATGTACATAACCATAGTGCTAAGTTCTTGTTACATAACCCCTTATAAATCTTACATAAGATCGAAGTGTATGGTGTGCGATAGTGACAGAGCATTGGGGTTGATTAGATTACATTGATCGGGTGGTAATCTCTATCAACATCTACTTCTCTCATAGGTGGTCCCGCACGAGCTAAACCATTTGAAACTCGGATTGGGCTTAGTAAATAGTTAATCCGAATGACGCCGTCTCTTTTCCGAGTTCCGACAAATGGTATTTGTATGGGGCACGTCTACTGGATGAGGTCATCACTACCTTTGTCTGATTAAATTGGATTTCTTAAAGCCCTATATTTATACTAATCATGTGATCACTGGTCAATAACTATATTAGAAATGGTCACAATTGTTATCATAAACCAAAGAAGTTGACATTTTATACAAAATATTTTACATAAGGAGACATTTAATTAGATCATGAGGGATTTCCATTAATGAATGTTTGGGTCGTCACAATCTTCCACACCTTACAAAATTTCACCCTCAAAATTTCCTTTTTCCACACTAAAAAAATGTGGGTAACTCTGCTTCAACACTTCCTCTGATTCCCATGTTGCTTCTTCAAACATGTGGTTTCACCACAACACCTTGACGAAGGGGATTGTATTATTTCGTAGAATTTTTTCTCAATGATCTATGATCTTCAATGGTTGCTCCTCATAAGAAACTCATACTCTAACTGTACCTCCTCTGAAGAGAGTACATGTGAAGGGTATTGTGTGTACTTCTTTAAGAGAGATACATGAAATAAATCATGTACTTTGGCCATGGTAGGTGGATGTGCTAGTCGATAGGCCACAACCCCGACATGATCAAGAATCTCAAAGGGGACGATGTACCTTAGACTTAACTTCCCTTTCCTTCCAAACCTCATGACCTTCTTCCATGGAGATATGCAAAGAAAAAAAATGTCTCCAACATTAAACTCAAGGTCTCATTGACAGTTATCTACATAACTCTTCTGTTGACTCTGGACTGCCTTGATATGTTGCTGAATGGTTTTCACCTTCTCCAACATTTCTTAAACCATTTCAGGTCCAAGAAGCTTACGCTCAATGACATCATCCCAACACGCCAGTGTTCTACACCGTTTCCCATAAAGGGATTCATATTGTGCCATTTGGATACTCACTTACAAACTGTTATTATAAGAGAACTCAACCAGACAAAGAAGTTGATCCTATCCTCCATTAAATTGCATTGAGCATTCTCTCAACATATCCTCATGTGTTTAAATAGTCTACTCGGATTGGCCATCAGTTTGAGGATGATAGGTCGTACTGATGTTCAGTTCAGTATTCAGAGCATGTTGAATTCTCTTCCAAAACATAGAGGTGAATCATGGATCTCGATCGGACACAAGAGATAGTGGTGATCCATGCAGCCTTACCACTTCCCTGATATATATCTATTCCAGTTGATCCAATGAGAAATCTTATTGAATAGAAATGATGTGTGCATCATTTGTAAGATGATCCAAAACAACCCAAATTGCATTGTTGCCTTTGTATATCTTCAGAAGTCTAGTGACAAAGTCCGTCGTAATGTTCTATCATTTCCATTCTTGTGTGGGAAATGGTTACATCATCCCCTTAGAATTATTCCTCTCTAACTTCACATGACGACACACCAGGCACATTGATGTATATTTTGTGACCTCCTTCTTCATATTATCCCACCAATAATTCCCTTAGAGATCTCGATACATCTCTGTGTTTTCTCGGTGAATAATGAAATTTGAACTATGTGCATCATCCAAAAGATCCTTCTTCAGCTCCGGACATTATGGAACAAATAGTCTTTTCCAAAATCTCACAATTCCGTCTTCATTAACATTAAACTCTAAGGATTTACCTTTTCCGATAGCTCCCACTTTTTTCTGAATTCCCACATCATCCTTTTGAGCATCCTTTAACCTTTCCAAAAGTGATGGTTGAGAAATATTTTGTGAAAGGATTGATGATGTTCCATTATTTATGATTCCTCTGACCATCATCATAAAATCTAAGAAGATTGGATCCTTTTCAACTCTCATCAATGATACAATTGCTTTGTCCTTTCCACATAGTGTATCTGCCACCTTGTTCGTTTTCCCAGGGTAGTAATGGATTGACCAGTCATAGTCATGGATCAGCCAAACCATCATTGTTGGCACATATTAAACTCTTTCTATTTGAATATATACTTGAGGATTTTGTAGTATGTTTATATTTTACACTTCTCCCCAAAGAGATAGTGATGCCAAATTTTCAAAGCAAATATCACTACCGCCAGCTTGAGGTCATGTGTTAGATAGTTCTATTCATGAACATTAAATTTCCTTGAAGCATAGTCAATGACTTTTTCATTTTTCTTCATCAAACATACCTGGCCCCTCTTCGAAGCATCACTGCATACCACAGAAAGTTCACCACTTGTGGGTAAAGTGAGCATGAAACCAGTGATAAGACTCCTTTTCAACTCTTTAAAGAATTTTTTGCAATCATCACTCCAACAAAACTTTACTCCCTTCTGAGTTAGCTTGGTAAGAGGGTTGGACAATAGTGAGAATTTTCTCACAAATCATAGATAATATCCCACTAACCTCAAGAAGCTACAGATATTTGTTACTGATTGTTGGCCTCAACCATCCCACAATTGCATCTTTTTTGGAGGTATCCATAGATATCTCATTTCATGTGATGATATGTCCCAATAATGATACCTCCTTTAACTAGAACTCACACATACTGTACATGGCATTGAGGTTCTCCTTCTACAAGGTCTCTAGTACAGTTCTTTAATGCTCCTTATGATCCTCCTTGGTTTTAGAGTATATCAGAATATCATATATCTAGACTACCATAAATTTGTTAAGGTAATCACTAAAGACTCTATTCATAAAATCCATGATGATTTATGGAGCATTATTGAGTATGAAAGGCATTACTATGAATTCATAGTGCTCATATCTTGTACAAAAAGAAATCTTGGTGATATCTTCTTTCGTCACACTTACATGATAATATCCCGACCACAAATTCACCTTGGAGAAGTATTGTGCTCCACGAAGATGATCAAACAAGTCATCAATTCATGGGAGAGGATATTTGTTCTTTATTGTGATTTTTTGAGCTCAAGATAATTGATTAAAAGGAGCATTGATACATCCTTCTTCATGATGAAGGGACTGGTGCACCCTATGGTGATGCACATGAACGTATAAACCCTTTATCCAGATTCTCGAGTAGTTGTTTCTTCAGATCTTCATGCTCTTAAACAACCATTCTATATGGATTTTTGGACATTGGCAATGCCACTGGTAAATGTTCAATTGTGAATTAAACATCTCTTCTGGGAGAGAGACCAGGAAATTCCTCGAGAAACACTTCAATGAATTCCCTCACAATAACATGTCTTCATGGATGGTTGCTTCCTTGGAATCAATCATCTGAGATAGATATGCATTCTCATAGGGTAGTAATATCCATGCTTTAGATGATGGAGCTAAAGAAGATCCATCTTTCTATTTTCACTTTTAAATAATCGGGGGTTGATAATCAACATAGAGAGTAATTTACCTCTCTCGGAAATTTAATTTGGGTCTATAGATGGAAAGTAAATCTATGCCAGGAATTGCATAAAATTCCACCCGAGGGAGGGTCACGAGTGTCGCCTATATGTTCAATCCACATATTATGATAGGGGAGGAGTTATATTCATGGGATGCAATAATCAACCCATTTATTGTACTCAACGACATCTTCCCTTCCATGATTTTGGTGGTGATGTTATTGTTCTACTAAACATTGAAGATATAAAAGAATGCATAGAACCTGATTCAAAAAGTAAATTATCTATTCTTGAATGAATAACTAGAGTACCTATAAAAAATTCTTTGTCAGGGTTCATTTCGACAGTAGTGAGGGAAAATGATCGCACTTGCTTCCTTGGAGGTTGTTGGTTGCCTCAAAAAACCCTTGGCTTAGGGAAATAATTTTCACGATGCCATGGTTCTTTGCAGTTGTAGTAATGAATCACGCATTGAGGTTTGAACAGAGCATTGCTCTCCTCTTTTGCAGCCATGGGTCTTTCTTTCTGATTGTTAATAGCCATATTTCCTTCTCTTCTACCCCTAAAGCATTATCTTATACTGTTCAGGCAATTTACAGGGTGCTTCCTTCTGTACCTTTGGAAAGTGTGGTGATGGAACTTTTCAGCACCGTTGGATTTATCCATCGGACCACCAGTATTGAATTCCACCTTACGCTTCTTATCATAATGATACCCTTGAGATTCTATTATCTCCATTTCTACCATGAATACACATTGGACAATTTCTTCATAGTGGTCGAAGTCATGGATTTCTAGTGCTTCTTGCAGGCTAGGTTTCAGCCGAGCAAAGAAGCGGTCAACCTTGCATTCGGGGGTAACGACCAAGACGAAAGTGTATCGTGCAAGCTGTGTGTAGTTTCCCTCGTACTCTCCAATAGATTTATCACCTTTTTGATTGAGGGAAAGGATGTCCCATTCCATCTTAAACTGGAGGGTGCATGAAAAATATTTATCAAAAAACATCTTTCAGAAATCATTCAATTCCAACACCTCAATATCCTTTTGAGGATTCGTATTTTTGATCAATGTCCACCATTGATCATCTTCACCCTCCATACGATACGTATCCAGGAGAACCATCTCTTGTTCAGAACATTATAGGATGGAGAAAATCATTTCAATGGAGTTGATCCATCGTTCTGTGATTTAGGGATTAGACGATCCCTTAAAAGTAGGAGGCCATTGTCTCATGAAGCTATCAATAATGACTTGTTCTTTCATAGGGGGTGTTGAACGTTCCTTTTGACCTATGTTACTATACAAAGCTTGATTAGCTAAGAGATAAGTGTGACAATGATTGTGATTCCCGCTCCCACTAGATTGGGACTCTCCTTAGTACAGTCATAACATTGATCTTCACATCAGTTGTTAGCTCGAGTCCTCCTATTAACAACCATTGGCAAGAATAAAATGAAAGTTAGGGGTAACACATAAAGGGTAATACAAGGACCAAACTGATGACTTATAAATAACACTTATTTCATTAACATATGAATCTACTGGCATTAGTCTATGTTTTCCATGATATACTTTCAATCATATATTCTTAGGGAATTTTTTCCCTTAATAATGGTTCATACTAAGCTTGGGAATTTACCAAAGCATATCCCCTGAGAGTGTCGTAACCAAGAGTGATGCAAGGAACGTTATTGTGCACTAGTACCTATTTGAGTCTAGCTCTATGTGGTGTTTTCAGGTTTTACCCCTAGGATACATCTGTGCCAGAGCCACCTCTACCTGCTTGTATACAGACAAGAATGCATTTTCTTGATAAACCATTTACTCAATACCCACCAAAACATTGGGATGTTTTTATTATACTTATTCTAGTCCCGAAAGAATTACTAGGGTTTTCTAATCATAATCCCAAAAATAACTTAACCTATCCTCTGATACCAACAAATCCAACCCATATTTTTATATCATACATAAGTTTTATTTATTATATAAAACATTCACTTGATAAAACATGGGAGATTGAGTGGTATAGTGTCTTTGGGAATTAAGAAAATTACATAACAACTTAAAACATGAAGTACAACATCTTTATTGAAAACATCCTTTACATGACCACTACATTCCATCATACTTAGCATTTCATGGGATAACCTTATGAAAAGCATAAGAAAAGGGTGAGCTATAAAGCCCATTAAGGGAATAATCATGGAAGAACATGAGAAATAAAATACATGTTATACAATAGGCATATAAATAGAGCACAAGAGAAGCTAAAACATAAAGGCATGATAAATAATGATATTCACAACATGGAAATGTGGCAAAAACACTTAACATGAAATTAGCAAGATCCAAGGCTCATTGCACATGGAACATGAGTAAATCCTCATGGAACATGAAGCATGGGTAAAACCTCGTTTCACTTGAATGAGCATGAGTCAAAACCCATTGCACATGACGTATCAGGATACTATACTTTACCCAATTCATTGGAATGCTATAAAGGCACACCCTTCTTAAAAATTTCATTTCATGCATATGTGTGCCACATGGATCAGATAACATGGATTCATAAAACATCATCATATATTCCACGATAAACGAATTTGGAATTCAGACATGAATCTTTATAATTAGCAAGTAAATGTTCATAAAGTTTAATAACCTTGATAGAGAAATGGGCATGGTATTCACTACACAATAACATTGGCTTGGAAAATCGGGGCAATTTTGGCAGCGTAACGATGTGACATAAAAATTCATAAAAATTGGTTGATGAGAGAGAAAGGTGTGTCTCATCATATGTACATGAAATGGACAGTAAGGGGTTCATATAGATACATCATTAAACAATAATAATGTAATTTAGATTCATAATAAAGAAGGATTACTTGGATGCAATAGAAGAGAGAGAAATCCCTCATGGAATTTCTGCTTAGTAAAGGGTGTACATGGGAGGAATTTATTGATAGAGAATGTCACAACCGAGAGATTTATGAGAAATATTTTTTTATACATTATCAAAGGAATCTTTCTCTACAAACAAAAATAGCTTGGCTTTCTTTACACGCAATCACGACCTTCCTCGATAGCTTGCGTTGTACGCAATACCGAGTTTCACTAAACAACGATATGCTTAAAACAAGCCATTATAAATTTTAATACCCAGTTTTTGATATTTTATTTTTTGAAATGGAATTAATTTTTTGATTCGGAATTTCGAAATTTTCCTAGGGTGAAATTTTGGTATTTTTCTGAAAACATTCAATTTTTCATGAATAGTGAAAACACTAGGTTACGATTTAAAAACCGAATTTTTATTTAAATAATTGTTTATTTTATTTAAATTTATTTTAGGTCAAAATTTATATATAGTAGCTGTATAAGTTCAATTTAATTCAATGGAGTCATTTTATAATAATTTTAGTAATGTAAAAATTATATTGAACTTTTCAACATCTTTTACCCATCTCCTATGAGAATTTGGAAATTCACATATTACATAATTTTACCACTTATGTGAGTGGAATTTCGAAAATCAGGGAGACACGGTTAATATCAAGTACTAAAATGTTTTTCAATGAGATGAAAATAATTTTTAGTGAATAGTAACTTTTTGCTTTTATTTACCACGGTTAAAAGTAAATAGGGTAATTAAGGGTAAAAATGATATTATTATTACACTAAAACATGTGCTAATTATATTGGGTAGGTTTAATTCAACCAGAACAACCTTAGGAATAAAATATGACCATTTAGGTCCACTTGGATTAGATTAGGACATTTATTATTAATTTATTTAAAGAAGGGTTAAAATAGTTAAAATCAAAGTTTAATAAATAAATCATTTTTAATATAGGGTTATACATAAGATAAATTCGACTATAAATTTTAATTAGAAATATAATAATATTTCCTACATAATTGTATTTTATTTATAATTTTTAGACATTATATAATTTAATTTATTTATGACACAATGATGATGCATTAATTATCATATTAAAGCAATATTAACATAATTGATGATATAAATACCCAAATAAATGTAATTTGAAACTTTTTATGAATTACAATAATTTTCTAGGTTAATATGACATTTTATTATTGATTTAAATATCTTTTTTTAACTAATCATACTGTTATGATTTTTACAAAAATCAGTTACCAAATAGTGTCAAAATTGACATAAAATGGTTTTAAAACAAATATTATATTGTTAGTTGTTATTTTATTCCTAAAAATCTATGGATCAGTAAAATGACTTAGATAAGGTTATGTATATTAATAAAAAACAACTTGAGGTTCATTTGACTTGTTATAGTACGTTTATTAACCATATAGTGTACGAAAACAAGAAGATACGGTAAAAGTTAAAATATTTAACATAGAGTTAAATCTAAATGACAAGGTTAAAATAGTAACATGAACTTGTCCAAAATCTATTGGATGAGATTATTTTGACCCATCCCACCTTAGCTTCGAAATAACTCAATTTGGAGCAATTAAAAACCAAATATGACTTTATAATAAAATAATACTTTATGTTTTTTTCTAATGTGCCCCTCTCCTCCCTTATAAAAGGGAACCTCCTATCTCTCTTCTTCACACCACATTGAGCCTTCAAACTCTGCCAAACCCTGAATATTTGTCTTCTCCACTTCTCTAGAAACATCCTAGACGTCCTGATCTTCTTCAAAGACCATCGTTAGTTCCCTAATAGAAGGTTAAGAAGAGGCGCTTCAAAGAAGAGGTAAGGTCCGTTACCGATTCTTTCATCTTTATTTATTCTTTTTCTTCTTCTTCATTATTTGTTTCATTATGAAGTAATAACATAAGTATCTCTCATATAATTATATGTTATTATAAATATGAAACAACCCTATTTCACCTTCTATCAACCCTATGGAAAACAAAATCATCGTGCGTGCGTACGTACAGAATACAATATCCACGTTGTGGTGTAATCTATTTTCCACCACCACCCTACTTGGATGGGTTTAATGGTATAATTAATAACTATATATGATTATTGTAAAGTGATATTAATTCTGAAATAGTATACATACACTTCAATACAATTGCACGATCATGTGAACGATATCATCACTCGTGCGTACATACGGCCTACCGTCTCCACGATGTGATGTGACTCGTTTGACATGATCTTCAATGATTAATGATTATACAAATGAATTGAATGAATAAATATGATATATATTACACTAATACCATTATTTAAATGAGGTATCTAAAACCTAAAACGAGAATAAGATGTTATTCGACAAAACACGCATAAGAACAAAAAGCAATAAAGACCCGAAAAACAAGTAACAATGAAATATTACTAATAAGAAGCTAAGAATATGACCATATATGATATCATAACAATGAGTACGATTCTGGAATAGGTCAATAACTTTATTTAAATCATTATACAGGAGGTTTGGACACATACGAAGCCAATCGGACCTAAGGTAAGGGAAAATCTCGCAATCTCATTTTTATCTGAGATTGTTTATACTTCAGAATTTACTAGGGAATATTTATAATTCACATTAATGTTTCCTTAATATGTAATGTTATTTCTATCCTACTAAAATTGTTTAAATCATGTTTTACCCTTTGTTGAGTTTTTATTAAAATATATGAAAGGAATCTTTTGTCATTTTTCGTACGAGGTACTTTTTGACTTTTCCGGATAAAGTACGAGACGAATGTTTTTAAACTTATACGGCATGAATGGAATTTTATGAAATTATTTCCTTGAAGCTTCCTTTAAAAGTTTTCAAGTTTATTTTTAATCTACTTATTTTAGTTTAAAATGGTATGGCATTTTAAGAAAGGAAAAATGTTTTAGAAGTAGAAATGATATTTTTCCTCAAGAATGGAGTTCAAGCGTTTTATCAAAATTATTTTCCATATAAGATAATATAGGGTTCTATTTCTATCCCTATTTTTATATTTATTTGATTATGTTATGATGGAATTATTTTTATGATTTCCTTTCATCATATAATAGCATGATGGTTAAGAATCTCATTTTTTTACATGGGTTATGCTGTGATGTATAATTTATGATCTTGTGGAACAAATAAGAATGGTATCATTATGAGATGGGTGGGACCTATATCTCCCTACAATGAATTGGGTAAAGATTTATATCTCATGATATAGTCATGGCTAGAATGTCAGGTTAAACCAGTTCAGTGAAACAGGACTAAAATGAGGAGTGAACTTAGTTCAAAAATGGACTTTGTCCACTAAGATAGTCTTGTCAATGAGTATTGACTACTAATAAATGATTCTATATGACTAAGTGTTTATGAAACAAAGTTTCATGTTTTAAGTTATGATTATTGAGATTACATTTCACTACTATGATTTATCCCATGTTATGAAATTATGATCTCTTTTGCAGGTTAAGATTTCCAAAATGTTATGTTATTATGAATATGATGTGATTGATATTTCTTTTGTTTACCCTTAATGAGAATTTGAGCTCACCCTTTTGTATGTTTTCTTTTCCCCAGGTCAGAAAGAAGGATATTATGTAAGACATCCAAAAAGGGACTCTAGATATGATAAAATAAAAGGGAGATAGTGTAGATGATTTATGAACCTGTTGTTTATGATTCCCAGTTTCTAAAGACACTATACCTATACATTTCATTCATGTTTTTGTTATATGTGGTAATAAGTGTGCATTCATTTTGATGTAATAACAATGTATGTAAATTATTGGTCATTATAGTTGGTATCAGAGTAATGGTATAGTCATCCTTTGGAAACTAGGATGTGAAAGCCTTAGTAAGAACCCTAAGGATAAGTCTAAGAATAGAACACAATATTAGTGTTTTAGAAATGGCCTTGAATAACCTATTATAAGACCTTAAGTGTGAAATTTTATTCTTGATTATGTGGTTTTCCTAATATAATTAGTGTTTCACACACTATTTTTCTTGGTTTTACTCAATGACTGGAACCTGAAGAAATTGTGTTAATGAGGAATGCGACAGGAAATGCAATGATTGTCCCTGTGAGCAACCAAATGTTATGGGAGCTGGAATGAAATATATTGTAACCATGCTCACAAAACTTTATCAAGATATGAATCATGTAGGACTTCCAAATGAGCGAAGGAAGGAGCATCATTTTGTTGAATCCTTCATGAGGCAGTGTCCACCCTCATTCAGCAGGTCTACTGATCCATTAGTGGCTGAATAATGGATCTGTACCACTAAAAAGATATTTCAGTTCCTCAATGTTCTGAACAAGATAAATTCATCTTAGTAGTTTATCATTTGGAAGGTGAAGCAGATCAATGGTGGAATCTTATCAAGAATGCGATGCCAAGAGATGAAATTGAGTCCATGGAATGGGACAAGTTCAAGAACATATTTTTCAATAAGTACATCCCTCATATTCTTCAAACAAAGATGGGGAAAGAGTTTCTTGGACTAATGCAAAAGGATGATGAATCTATTGGTACCTACAAAGCACACTTTACAAGACTTGCAAGGTATGCTTCTAGGAATATTATCCGACCTTAGAGTAAGATCGATTGATTCTATAGAGGCTTAAAACCAAGTCTTCGAAGGGCATTAGCCATAAAGTACTTCAATAGCTATGAGGAAATCGTTCGATGTGATCTCAATGTTGAGATGTATATTGTAGTAACCCATCAATCATATGAGTTTGATAAGAAGAGGAAAATGGAATTCAAAGGAAAATCTAAAGAGAACACTGAATAGAGGAAGAATTTTCCCATATGCCCAATGTGTGGAATGAAACATGGAGGTTGTTTCCTTAAAGGGACAAGTAAATGTTTCAAATGTGGAAGGGAAGGTCATCTAGCATTTGAATGCCGCAATGATGGGAAGAAGATGTCTATTGATGTGAACAAAGAAAAGGCTACACAGAGTGCACCTCCTACACTTCAATGTCACAAGTGAAAGGAAATGGGGAATTATTCCAATCAATTCTCTAATCCAATGGTTGTTGATGATGATCGATGTCAACAAGGTCTTAAGGATAAAGAAAAAGGAAAGTCACATGAAATTTCTATCAGCGATGTGTAGTATGATAACGAACTGGTGAAGGTACACTTACCTTCCACTATAAAGTAGAAAATGTTTTATTTGATTCTAGATCCACCCATTTTTTTATTTCTGAATAATTTTATAAGGGTATCGTTGTATTACCTCAACAATTGGATTTTGAGTTAGGTGTGACAACCCCTAATGGCACAACAGTCACATCAAAAGTTTATAATTCTTCTCCAATTGATGTTTGTGGGAATGTGCTTCCTGCAAATCTTGTGATCCTTCCTAAAGTGGAATTTGATGTGGTTCTTGGCATGGATTGGCTTTATTTATATGGAGCTTATATCAATTACCAAAGAAGGGAAGTCACATTCCATATTCCAGATCAATCTATGATTGTCTATCGATGTAAGGATGAACATAACCTTCCAGTGGAAATTTCTTCCATCTTAGGGGTCTTGATTCCACTAAACGAATGTTATTTATCTCAAATGGTTGGTGAGAAACTCACGATTAAGAATATTTGCATTGTACGGGAGTTTGATGATGTCTTTCTGGAGGAATTTCTGGGTCTTCCACCAAATCATGAAGTTGAGTTTTCAATAGAACTCGTATCGGGTGCTTTGCCTATTTCAAAGACACCTTATAGAATGGCCCCAATTGAGTTGCAGGAATTGAAGAAGAAACCCCAAGAGAATCTTGATAAGGGATTCATACACCCTAGTACGTCACCTTGGGGAGCACCTATTCTGTTTTTTAAGAAGAAAGATGGATCAATGAGACTCTGCATTGATTATCGAGAACTTACCAAGATCACAATCAAGAACAAATATCCTCTCCCATGCATTGATGACTTATTTGACCAACTACACTGAACTCAATAATTTTCCAAGATTGATCTTCTTTCAGGTTATCATCAATTAAGGAACTAAAGGGAGGATATACCAAAGATGGCTTTCCGTACAAGGTATGGACACTATGAATTTGTAGTGATGCCATTTGTTCTTACTAATTCCCCTGCTATCTTCATGGATCTGATGAATAGAGTCTTTAGAGACTATCATGATTAGTTTGTGGTAGTCTTTATAGATGATACTTTTGTCTATTCAAAGAGCAAGTAAGAACATGAATATCACTTGAGAATTATATTGAAAACTCTGAGAAATGAGAATCGTTATGCCAAATTTACCATGTGTGAATTTTGGCTTCAAAAAGTTACATTTTTGGGTCACATAATCTCAAAATAGGGGATATATGTGGATCTAGAAAAATCAGAGGTTATTGAAAGATGGTCGAGACCAACAATAGTAACTGAGATCTAATGTTTTCTTGGTTTGGATGGATATTATCAACGTTTTGTGAAAGAATTTTCACGATTATCTAATCGACTCACTAGGTTGACTCGAAAAGTAGTTATGTTTGTCTGGATGGAGGAATGTGAAGAGAATTTCAAGGAGTTGAAAATAAGGTTATCCAGTGCACCTGTGGTCACAATGCCTTGTAGTGTAGAATGGTTTGTGATCTATATTGATGCATCCATGAAGGGGATGGGGTGTGTTCTCATGAAAAATGATATGGTGATAGCTTATGCCTCACAACAGTTGAAAATCCATGATCAAAATTACCCAACTCATGGTTTGGAGTTAGCTGTGGTAATCTTTTCATTAAAGATTTAGAGGCATTATCTTTATGGTGAAAGGTGTGATATTTATACTGATCATAAAAGTTTAAAGTTTATTTTCACACAAAAGGAGATAAATATGTAAAAAAGAAGATGGTTGGACCTGATTAAGGATTACGACTGCTCAATTCATTACCACGCTGGTAAATCAAACAAGGTGGTAGACACATTAAGTTGACAAGACCATGCTATCTTATCCATGATGATGATCACAAAAGATCGAATATTTATGGATTTAAAAAGGATGTATCTTATAATTATAATGGAAAAGGAAAAATCTTATCTTTCTAAATTAAATGTTCAACCATCTATACATGTAATGATTAAAGAGGCACAGAAAGAAGATGTAGAGTTACAAAAGAAGGTGAGAAATGTTACTGAATTCAACATTGATTGTGCTATGATAATAATGTTTAGGAATCGGGTTTGTGTTCCTCCAATCCCAGAATTAAAGAAGGAGCTACTGGATGAGGCTCACAGTTCTTCATTCTCTATTCATCCTGGAAGCACAGAGATGTATAGGGACCTGAAAGAGTACTTCTGGTGGGATGGCATGAAAAGAGATGTTGCTGAATATGTCTCTCGATGCTTGGTTTGTCATCATGTTAAAGCTAAGAGACATAAGTCTAAGGGGAAGTTACAACCATTACCCATACCCGAATGGAAATGGGAAAGCATCACTATGGACTTTGGCACTGGACTTCCTAAAACATCCAAAGGTAATAATGCTATGTGGGTCATAGTTGATCGTCTTACAAAGTCTTCACACTTCATTGCTATTAGAGAGGATTTCACTTTGGATCATCTTGCCAGGATATATGTAAAGGAAGTGGTAAGATTGCATGGAGTACCAATTCCATTATATCGGATCAGGATTCGAGGTTTACCTCAATGTTTTGGAAAAGTCTTTAGTATACTCTGGATTCAGAGTTGAGTTTCAGCACTACTTATCATCCTTAGATAGACGGTCAGTCTGAGAGAGCAATTCAAACTCTAGAATATATTTTAAGAGCTTTCTCTATGGATTTCAAAGGTGGTTGGGATCAACAGCTGCCTTTGGTGGAATTTTTATATAATAATAGCTTTCACTCCAGTATTCAGATGGCTCCTTATAAAGCTCTCTATGGAATGAAATGACGGACTCCAACTTGCTGTGATGAAGTTGGGGAATGAAAGCTATTAAGACCAGATATTGTTGATGAGATGGTAGAAAAGGTCAGATCTATTCAACTACACATAAGATCAACTCAGAGTCGACAAAAAAGTAATGCCGACAACTGAAGAAAAGACCTAGAGTTTGAAGTGGGTGATAAAGTGTTCTTACGAATATCTCCTTGGAAGAGAGTAATGAGATTTGGAAAGAAGGGAAAGTTGATCCCTAGGTATATCGGTGCTTTCGAAATACTGGATCGTGTTGGGAAGGTAGCTTACCGATTGGTGCTTCCACCGAATCTCTATCAAGTTCACAGTCTGTTCCATGTATCTCTCCTGAGAAAGTACATACCCGATCCTTCACATGTACTCAACTCAGAAGTTGTACCGCTGAAGCAATATCTTTCTTATAAAGAACAGCCGATAGAGATTCTAAATCATAGTAAAAAAATCTTACAAAACAAGACCACTCTCTTGGTGAATATTTTATGGAGGAATGACCAATTAGAAGAAGCTACATGGGATCTTGAGGATATGATGAGGGAGAGGTATCCTCATTTGTTTGTTACAAGGTGATGAATTTCGGGGGCAAAATTCATATTAATGGGGTAGAATTTAACACCCGAGACTTTTTTGAGAAATATTTTGTTTTTATACATCATCAAAGGAATCTTTCACTACACACAACACTAGCTTGGATTTCTTTACACGCAATTGTGACCATCCTCGATAGCTTGCGTTGTACGCAATACCGAGTTTCAGTAAACAATGATATGCATAAAACTAGCCGTTATGAATAGTAACACCCACTTTTTGAAATTTTATTTATCAAAATGGACTTCATATTTTGATTTGGAATATTGAAATTATCCTAGGGTGAAATTTTGGTATCTTTCTGAAAACATTCAATTTTTGATGAATAGTGAAAACCCTGGGTTACTATTTAAAAACTGACTTTTTATTTAAATAATTATTTATTATATTTAAATTTATTTTAGGTCAAAATTTATACATAATACCTCTATAAGTTCAATGTAATTCATTGGAGTCATTTTATAATAATTTTAGTTATATAAAAATTTTATTTAACTTTTCACCGTCTTTTACCCACCTTCTAGGAGAATATAGAAATTCACATAAAACATAATTTCACCACTTTTGTGAGTGGAATTTTGAAAATCTGAGATACATGGATAATATCAATGACTATAATGCGGTTCTAATGAGATGTAAATAATTTTTGGTGAATAGTAAATTTTTACTTTAATTTACAATGTTAAAAGTAAATAGGGTAATTAAGTGTAAAAATGATATTATTATTACCCTAACACATGTCCTAATTCTATTGGATAAGTGTAATTCGACCAAAAACAAACTTAGGAATAAAATATGACCCTTTAGGTCCACTTGGATTAAATTAGGACATTTATTATTAATTTATTTAAAGAAGGGTTAAAATAGTTAAAATCAATTTTTAATAACTAAATAATTTTTAAACTAGGGTTATAGAGATGTTAAATTCATCTATAAATATTAATTAGATAGCTAAAAAGATTTCCTTCATAATGGTATTTTATTTATAATTTTTAGACATTAAATAATTTATTTTATTTATGACACAATGATGATGCAGTAATTATCTTATTAATGAAATATTAACATCCATGATATTATAAATACCCAAATAAATGTAATTTGAGACTTTTTATGAATTCAAATAATTTTTTAGGTTAATTTGACATGTTATTATTGATTTAATAAATGTTTTTTGAACTAATCGTGCTTTTATTATTTTCAAAAAAATCAATTACCAAATAGCGTCAAAAGTGACATAAAATAGTTTTGAAAACAAATATTATATTGTTAGTTGTTATGTTATTCCTAAAAATATAATTATCCGAAAAATGACTTATATAAGGTTATATATGTTAATAATAAAAAACTTGGGGTTCTTTTGACTTGTTATAGTATGTTTATTAACCATATAGTGTAAAAAACCAAGAATACACGGTAAAAGTTAAATTATTTAACTTAGAGTTAAATATAAATGATAAGGTTAATATAGTAACCTAAACTTGTCTAAAATCTATTTTATTAGAGGATTTCGACCCATCCCCACCTTATCATTTAAATAACTCAATTTGGAGCTATTAAAAACCGAATATAACTTTATAATAAAATAATACTTTAAGTTTTTCCTAAAGTGACCCTCTCCTCCCTTATAAAAGGGCACCGACTCCCTCTCTTCATCACACCACATTGAGCCTTCAAGATCGGCCAAACCCTACCCATTTCTCTTCTCCACTTCCCTAGAAACATCCTAGAGGTCCTGGGCTTCTTCAAAGACCATCTTTAGTGCCCTAATAGAAGGTTAAGAAGAGGCGCTTCAGAGAAGGGGTAATGTCCGTTACCAATTCTTTCAACTTTATTTCTTCTTCTACTTATTCTTCTTTAGTTGATTAATTATTAAGTAATAACATAATTATCACTCATATAATGATATATTATTTTTAATATGAAACAACCATATTTCACCTTCTATCCATCCTACGTAAAACGAAATCACCATGCGTGCGTACTTACGGAATATCGTATCCACGTCGTGGTGTAATCTATTTTCCACCACGAGCATACTTGGATGGGTATAATGGTGTAAAGAATAACTATATATGATTATTGTAAATTGATATTAATTATGAAATAGTATACATACACTTAAATACAATTTCACGATCATGGGAATGATATCATCGCTCGTGCGTACGTACGGCCTACCGTCTCCACGATGTGATGCGACTCATTTTACATGATATTCAATGAATAATGATTATATAAATGAATTGAAAGAATAAATATGATATATATTACACTAATACCATTCTATAAATGAGTTATCTATATTCTAAAAGAAGAATAAAAATTTATTCGACAAAACACGCATAAGAACAAAAAGCAATAAACACCTGAAAAACAAGTAACAATGAAATATTACTAATAAGAAGCTAAGAATATGACCATATATGATATCATAACAGTGATTAAGATTCTAGAATAAGTCAATAAAATTATTTAAATAATTATACATGAGTTTCAGACATGTACCAATCAAATCAGACCTAAGGTAAGGGAAAATCTCATAATCTCATTTTTATCCGAGACTGTTTATACTTCAGAATTTACTGGGGAATATTTATCATCCGCATCCATGTTTCCTCAATATGTAATATTATTTCTATCCTAATACAATTTTTTAAATCCAATTTTACCCTTCGGTGAGTTTTTAGTAAAAGATATGAAAGGAATATTTTTTGGTTTTGCGTACGAGGTACTTTTTGACTTTTTCGGCTAAAGTACGAGAAGAATGTTTTTTTAACTTATACGGCCTGAATGAAATTTTAGATCATTATTTCTATGATGATTCCTTTACATGTTTGCAAGTTTATTTTTAATCAACTTAATTTAGTTTAAAATTGTAGGACATTTTAAGAAAGGAAAAATGTTTTTGAAATAGAATGGATATTTTTCCTCAATAATGGAGTTCAAGCATTTCATCAAAATTATTTTCCATCTAAGATAATATAGGGTTCTATTTCTATCCCTATTTTTACATTGATTTGATTATGTTATTATGGAATTATATTTATGATTTTCTTTTATCATATAATGGCATGGTGTTTAATAATCCCATTTTTATTACATGGGTTATTCTATGATGTATGATTTATGATCTTGTGGCTCACATAAGAATCGTATCATTATGATATAGGTTGGACCTATATATCCAAACAATTCATTGGGTAAAGATTTATATCTCATGATATAGACATGGCTGGAATGGAAGGTTAAACCGGTTCAGTGAAACAAGAATGAAACGAGGAGTGAACTCAGTTCAGAAATGGACTTTTTCCACTAAGATAGTCTTGTCAATGAGTCTTGAATACTTAAAAATGATTCTCTATGATTATGTGTGTATGAAACAATTCTTCGTGTTTTATGTTATGATTATTGGGATTACATTTCACTACTATGATTTATCCCATGTTATGAAATTATGATCTCTTTTGTAGGTTATGATTTCCAAAATGTTATGTTATTATGAATATGATGTGATTCATATTTATTTTGTTTACCCTTACTGAGCAGTTGAGCTCACCCTTTTGTATGTTTTATTTTCCCCAGGTCAGGAAGAAGGATATTAAGTAAGATATGCCAAAAGGGACTCTAGATATGATTAAATAAAAGGGAGACAATGTAGATGATTTACGAACCAGTTGTTTATGTTTCCTAGTTTCTAAATACACTATACATATACGGTACATTCATGGTTTTGTTATTTGTTGTAATAAGTGTGCTTAAATTCCGAAGTAATGACAATGTATGTAAAGTATGGGTTGTTATAGAGAATGGGGTCTCTCATAATTCAAACATGAAGGTGGCAGCATGGGAGAGGTTCGAAACCATACACGAACATTTATAATTGAAATTAAAAGGGCATAACAATATTAAGAAAATTGGAAAAAAATGAGAATGGAAGAAAAACACTTAATTGGATGTCTTCTTCCAAATGCTTGAGAGGCTTCATTGAAGCTTGGGGGACCTTGAGAGGATTCACGGGAGAGTAGGGCAGTGGTTGGACAAAATCCAAAGGCTTCGAGTGAGGAGAAAGTGTGAGCTTGTGGCACAATGGGAAGATTATAGGGAGAGTATGGTAGAGGTTGGACGAACTCCATAGGATTTGAGTGTGGAGAAAGTGGGAGTATGGGTGGGTTTATATAGGAAATTTGAGAGAATTATTTATTATTTAGGGTTGGGGCACCTCACATTAAACTAATTCAAACCACAAGCCATCCCATGGTTTTTGAACATGGTTATTTCAAAAGGGGAGTGGAAAATAATATTTTATAAGTCCAATGTCCGAACTTCTTAAAATAATGGGGTTTCTTATGTGGAGATGAGTCACACTCCAAAGGAAAACAATTTAAGAAGAAAAAATGTTAAATAAAACCTGAAGGGTCCATTAATGCTTTGTAAAATAAGTCAAACAAACCCAAAATCACATTATTTTAATGGTAAAAAATATATTGGCCGGACATAAGGCTTATAGTATTTTATTACATCACTATTGGGTCATTATTATGTCATAAAACATATTATATATTTAAATGATATTTATTTATTAACCATAAATATGACTGTCTCAGAAAATTATGAAAAATGCACCGTTGGATAATTTTGACGTCCTGATTTAAGAAATAATATTCATTTTATCTAAATAATTTTCTAAATATTTTAATTTATACTTTTAAAATAAAAACTGACATTTATCATAAATTAATGGGTTTTGACAAAAATGGCTTTCAAACCTTAATAATAATTACTATTGCATTCATAAAATTAGACGACCAGTTATATTTAATAAAAACTAATTTAATATTAATATTAATATTTTATTGAAATATTATTTAAATCAAAAATCCATTAATTTATCAAAATAGATTTCTTAGTTGAACATTAACTAAAAATATTATTACTGCTTTAAAAACTACTTACAAGGTAACAAAAATAACATGAAAATATATTCATTATTATATACAATAAAATTGTACATAACCATAGTGCTATGGTCTTGTTACATAAACCCTTATAAGACATGCATAATACTGAAGAGTAAGGTGTGCGATGGTGACAAACTCTTGGGGTGGATCAGATAACATTGCTCGGGTGGTAATATCTGTCAACATCCACTTCTCACATAGGTGGTCCCGCTCAAGCATAACCTGTTGAAGCCTGGATTGTTCTTGGTCAAGAGTGAAACCAAATGATGCCACTTCTTTTCCAAGTTCCTTAAAAAGGGATTAGAATGTGGCACACATACTTGATGGGGCCATCACTTAATTTTACTGAGTAAATTTGATTCATTAAAGCCCTATATTTATACTAATCATGTGATCACTGTTCAATATCTATATTATCAACTGTCACAATTCATAACATAAAAACAAATAAGTTGACATTTTAAATTATCATTTTATAAAATAGACATTTATTATATCAGGAGGGACTTCCATTAATAAATATTTGGGTCATTACATAAATAATATCTCAGTTTTAATCAATAAATATTACTAATATTATGAATTTATCTTATTTATACCAAATGTAAATCACCACAACCAATTCAAAATCATATTAATCTATACTTGATAATTAGAATATCCTTACAATATAAAATATCTAATATATGTTCAGGCTCTTTGACATGGTACTGTGCTAACAGAAGAAGCTTTATGTTCTAGATACTCCACTTTTTTTTATCATAATCAGGGAGAAATCATAGTAGAAACATATAAATATAATAAGTATATAATTGATTCACTTTATGCAGAATTTATTATGTTTTTATTGAATGGTTTTCAACTGCATTAAATGAATTAGGATAAAAAACCTATAATATTTTATCCCATATCAATGGGTTATATTAGGATAGACCAAGGAATAAAATATATGAGATATAAAGTGTAATATATAGGTGTCTTATAGTATAATGGAATAAAATAAGACTTAATGTACATACGAATATTTTGTACATTGAGAGACTGGAGTCCCTTGGTTTCAAACTATGAAAAAACTAGTGAATGATCACATTATTTCCCCTTTACCACATTTCATATAATCTTCCATCATTATTTATAACATTAAAAATTTATTTTGTCTCTACCAAATATATTGGATTCTGTCAGCTAATATGGGAAGGATATAATTAATACCAAATATCTAGTCATTATAGTAATCAAGTGGATTAAGTCAACATATATGTGGTAAAATTCAAAACCCATACTGAACATGAAAAAACACCATCAATCCTAGTAGATGAAGATATAAGGGGATGGAATGAGTAAGAGGTTAACAACTTTTTTATTGAAATAAAGTCAATTTTATGAAAAATTACATCAATTGGAATAAGAATCAAGGTATTTGTTCTACATCAGGTATCATTTAATTGAATGAAATATTTCTCTATAAATATGTTAGGTATTATATGTATCATGTGAAATAGAAATTCTTATTCATATATAGGAATTAAATAGATATTAAAAGACATCAAAGGATGTGGAAGATCATTAGGAAGAAAATGGAGAGGTATTAACTATGGTAGTGGTAGATTATCATGAGAACTTTTGTAGTCAGTTGGTTACTCTATTAAATAATAATTATTTTGTAATATCAATTACTAGAAATATAATCAATGTGTCAATTTTGGAAACCATGGGATTTTATGTTATTAAATAAAAAAATGTTTACCTCATTAATAATGATAAAATATGTCATGTTATGGTGTATTATGAAAATATAATGTATAAACATGAGCCTGAAAACCATATATTGGAAATCATTAATAATAATTGTGAAAATGATACATATAAAATAATCATATGGCACAATAGGGAAATTCTTATAATTTAGAATCATTTACAGAAATTAAATCAAGAAGAGTATTTAGAATTGACAAAGGTAAAACTCTTGTATGTATGTCATGCTATATTATATGGGAAAATGACCAAATCAACCTTCACTATGAATATATTAATGACCACATAACTGCTAGAATTGATTCAAAATAACATTTTTGTATTGTTTATAGTAGAATAAATGGTTGGGTTTTGAAAAATTATTACTCTAGTTGATGAATATAATAGATAAGAATTTATAATCTTAATTAGGTATTATCCAAAAAAATTAGATGTTTAAGGAATACCAATATAAAATAGGAAACCAACATAGTAAGATTATTAAGGTACTTCACTAAAAAGGAGGAACATTATATCGCAACCAGGTATTCCTTCACCATGTAAAATATATTTGGATAATATCCCAACTCAAATATCCTTATATTTATCAATTGAATAGTTTTAAGGAATGGATTAATCTGAACTTGGTTCGAATTTTCATATCAATGATGAGTAAGGAAATTATTTCATTATTAATTTGGGGATGCTTGTCACATACAGTGGAATATACCCTTAACTAGGAGTCAATTGAAGAAGAATATTGTATTCTATATGAGTTATGGTATGAAAGGAAACCCATTTACTATGCATACATGTGAGGAAGCTAGCCTTTTACAGTACTATACAACCATTATGAATCATGAATTACGTCTTTTTAGGTTATCCTTAATAATCCCAAGAATAATACATATATAACCGATAACATAGAAATGTTCTTGTGGAATAAAATTTTATATTTATCCAAAGGGAACCCATTTCTAATGGAAATATGTTTTCCAAGATTAACATCAATGATGTTACTATTTTTGGTTCACAGGAGTTGGTCTAAGAATAATATCTATGAGATACATTGTGAGATAAGGAAAATCCCATGAATCAAGTACTATATTGGCAAACTAGAGGGGTTGAAGAACTATAAATAAATTATTTTCATATCATTGAGTCTAGTGGAATATTACCCTTAGGCAATGATTAAACTAAAACCTATATGGTAGAAATAAATTTAAAAGTTACTACTAAATAAAATGAATAATGCATTCTAAAATGGATTCCATGTATAAAATAAATGTTTTAATTTTATAATACCCTCCGTCTAATGTAAAACCCATTGGTTAAAAATGGTTATTCAAGAACAATATACACCTGGGTGATTAATTAAATACATATAATGAATGAATGGTTGTTAAGGGGTTCATGAAACCTAAAGACATATACCATGATAAAAACATCCCAATAGTTCTAATGCTAAAATCCATCAAAATACAACTTCTAAAAAATCTATTAATGATTAGGAATGTTTGAAAATAGGATATCAATAATTTTTTTCCAAATGGTTCATTGGATGATGGAGTTTATACGAATCCACATGAATGAGTAATTAATTCATAGATTTTTAATAACAATATCATGATTCGAAGATATATTTATGGATTGAATCGTGAATCATGATCATGGAATGTTCATTTTTATGAGTCTCTGAGAGAGATTTGGGTTTTCAGGATTATAGGTGATCCCTGTGTCTATATTAAGGATAATTTTTATTCTGTTTTTTTTAAATATTGTATATTTATGACATATTAATTATTAGAAAGTAGGTGAAAATAATATTTTTGTTAAAGACTTATTTAATGTGTCTGACATCATAAGGGTATATATATATCAACATATATCCTCGATAATATATGATTTATGTCAAAGTTCATATATTGAGTAGGTACCCAATAGGTATAACATAAAACAAGCTATGAGGGTTTTTCTTCTCATGCCATATGGTATCAATCCTTCTAAGAAACGATGTCCAAAAATATAGGGGGACATTTAATGAATGATAAGAAACCATTGTACTTCAAAAATAAGATCAGTAATATTGGAAATTTAAAATAGAAGATTTGATGTTTTTGTTTATTTAAAAGTGGTTAGATGATATCAAAAGAATCCAAGAGATCTGTATTGGATAACTATAAAAGCTATCCTGAAGTCCTTGAGATATATATAGGATATTATCCTAGTGTTTGGATGATATAATATTCTAGTACATAGGGAATAAATTGAATCATGTTTCTACACTAATCATGATGATTTATTACCACAGTTAGGATATGTGATTTTTCTAAATGGTGGTATAGTGAGAAAGAGAGTACAAAAGAAACCTACGGCCAATTATTCTACACTAAAATCCATGTACATGGTTTCCTCTATTGTAGTAAAGGTTTAAATCAAGATACCCACCATTGATTCATATATTGTTTCTTCTCCTCATAATATATACCTTATTCATTTTTATTATCATAATATTTCATTTGTAGTTCTTTGCAAGGATCCCATCAAAGATGAGAGGATAAACCATATACATTGATAGTTTCATCCCTTGAAGGATTTTACTCAGAGAGGTGATGTTTCTGTTATTATTTTATCTATTGTGGAAAACATGGTACTCCCCAATACTGAATCTACATTTTTGAAGAAATATTTTTCTTCATGTGAGAGAGAATAGGTTATGGATTTTTAGTAGTTGGATTTGGTTTATGTTGGAGTTTTGGGAGTTTGTTACCAAGACCCAACTCCTTGTTGTACCATTCTTACCAAATACATTTATATAGTTTGATCTATACATATTTGTCTTGACGTAATAGTTATGATATTTCTATTTCAACTAGATATATAATAAATTTAATAGACTATATTTCATATAAAAAAGTTATAGTAGTTCCAAAGGTATAATGAAAACTTATATATATATATATATATCATTAAAGTAATATTAATGATATTATATATGGTCTAGATATATAAATCTAAAAATAAATAGACGATGATGGAATATCCAATATTAAGGGTTCATATGCATTAAGACTACATCTCATGATTTTGGAACTTGATGTAATTTATTAGACAAGATCCGGAGGATTGACATGCTAATTGGAACACAATATGATACAGTTGTCATTGATAGTTCTTATCCATGGGTATGTGTATTGATTTTCCAACATGATATAATTATCTGTGTATACTATTGGATCATATACATTTATTTATTATAGGAAACCTAAATTTTTTGTCTGGAAATGGAATATTTTTCATGGTCTTCCATTACCAGTATGATATTGATTTAATAATCAAGATATATTTTTTCACATATAAAAAAAGTTATAACTTGGGACCAATTGATCATGACGGTAGTACCCCATTCAAATACACGAACATTGTAGTGTAAGATATGTACATCCATTAATGTAAATGTGTAGTAAAGAATTATCATGTAATTTCATAATGTGTGGGTACTGTATTATGAGATATAACTAAATAATGTTATTATATTACATAGTCTTTTTGTAGGATGGTGTCGTTGCAATGACGATATCATATCTGCATTTGTGAATTAGTTTTTTTTATAGACTACACTCTTAGATGTTGAGTGGTACTTAATAAAATTGTGATAAGGGAACAGAGGGTCATAGACATAGCGTATTCATATGTATGAAATATTCTTATGATTATGATCAGAGGACTTGGTGGGCCACACCATGGGGTCCAAGTGATGTCTACGTATAAATGATCTCTATGAAATAAATTAATTCATTATCATTTCATTATATAATAATTGGGGTATAATTTAGTTATTTAATATATTTAAAAATATTAATCTAAGTGTATGGAAACAAATATAATGAATTAATATTATTTAAATATTCATGGATTGTTTAATATTTATAGTTATAATAAGATATATAAATTACTCACTGCCAGGCTATAATATATTTAATATTTCATAAGTGGTAAAAATATAAATAAAATTTATAATTTTTTTAATTGGTCATAAAATGTAGAATATGCATTCTTTATTGGAAAAACATGATTATGGGTTTGGGAGATTAAGTTATATTATTTTATTACACACTGTGTAAGGAATAAGAGTATCTCATTGGGTGTATTATTCATCTCAAGAATTTGAGATCCTCTCACTCATCTCTCTAACATCGTATTGAAATAATATTTTATTCACAACAATTAATCCATGTTCTTCTTCCTAGATCAAATTAACATCATTACAATGATTATTGGGACATTGTAGACCTTATCGTATCACCATTCTAGCACCAGAATATCAATGATTTGAGTTCTCATAAACCTTATAAGTGTGTGTGGATAATATAGAAGAATATGACCACATTTTTAAAGAGAAATGGTTTCCATTTACAAGAAGTTGATGAACACAGCTTAAAATGAAAGGAGGTGTATGTTTGATTTAATTTTTGTGCTAAATAACATCACATGATCTCCACCTCCATTCATGGGTGTAATCATCAATAGAGAAGACACTGTTTTGTTTATACGGTGTCTTAATATTTAATTTGACACTATATCAGACTCTTTTATGAACCCTGATATTAATATAGGATACATAAAGAAAACATATGTCTTGATGGATGAAGGTTTTTATCAAATTATATTTTTTGTCAGTCAATTTTATGAATCAATAAATGTAGTGATGCTCAATAAGGAGGCCATCATAATTAAAGGAAAAGATGGTCTCATTGTTTTATTGAGAATAACACCAATTGAAAACTATATATAATCAATAAAGAATATTATAGATTTATGTTGTCTGAGGAAGAATAAAATATTTTATAGAATATAGGGATTGATCATCTGATCCAAAAATCCATGGACGACTTAGTAAAAAGTGGTGGACTAAGAGATATGTCCATGATAAAATATAAAAACTTCTAATGGTGTGAACCTTTTCAAAATATGATGACTGATTGGAATAACTTAAAACAAAGAAAATATTAAAAATAATATTTTTTAAGATATTGCATGTGGATGTGCATTGAACCAATGAAACCAAATTATATGGATGGAAAATTTATTATGTCTGGTTTATTTATGATTTCATATAATTTCAATAGTGATTGTTAATATATACAAATAGAAAGTAATTAAATCAATTTTCTAATATTAAATATTATAAAATTGTATTATTTGTGTGGAATTTAGACGTTCTGGAAAAATTGCAATGGGAATTTTACTAATAATAATATTTATGTCTATCTTGAGAATCCTGTAATTTGAAGTCATTTTTCAGATGTATGGACTACGTAACAAAATAACGTTGTTGATATGAGGAAACATTTATCAATAAAATTAGTATATAATGTTTATTGAAATGAATCTATTTGGGAAATTTTAAAAATAAGTAGAACATATATCAATTTATATCACCACAAGATATTTTTATATAAAAATGAATAGAATACACTTTACGAGTTCGGTCATGTGTAGAAGATGAAACTAAAATACTTTAATGTGTTTGGAATAATATGTTTCACTATAAATAATTAAAAGAACCTAATGAATGAAACTTGAAAGAATTTAGTTATATTAAGGTGATATTTAGAAAAAATTAATAAATATAAATTCTATAATAAATGGCATTGAATGATTTCAGATTTCCAATATATCACAATCATTGAAAATTTGTAGTTTTTTACTAATAAAATTGGTTTCATAGAAAAGAATTAATTAAACTTCAAGAGCTAGTTTAGATGAAGTGTAAAACTCAGGTGGATCACCTAGAAATTTATAAAGCATAGAATATATATGAATTACTATCCCTAATAATAAGAAGAAATAATAGGGATAATATTAGGGATGAAAAAATAATTATTGACAAAACTACTCTAGTCCTAACACCTCTGAATAATGATAATAGGAAGACCAATATTATCTAAAATATATACTAAAAAATTGAACAGACTACTATAGATAAAAATAGGGTTATGGTGATTGAAAAAAACCGTTCATTGGATGTAATGTAAGTTAATTAATTTTTAATGGATTGTAGTTGATGTTGTAACATAGGTTGTCAGCATAGGGGAGATAAAAAATTCTAATAGGGGTGAGTTTGAGAAAAATAGTAATGTTTTTCTTATATGGACTATGAATTCAATTTAACATAGATATTAAAATTAGATTAATAGACATTGATGAAGTCGGGTTTGGCTTCCCATTTTTAAATCTTTCATGGCCTTAAAAAATTGTAATTTTACATTATAAATTAAAAAATGTGAGTTTCCATAATAAATTTCACGGATTATTATTTCTTGAATGATAATGGGGATATTAGCATAAAACATTTCGCAGGTATATCGTTCTTCAGAAGTATCATAGATGTGGAAATTCCCCTAGATTTACTTAGGAAATTCCCAATTAGGTTGTGTAATTACCATTTACTTCAATTATAACAACATGAAATTCCATATATTTTATAAATCACTATTCATTAACTAATTAGACTCCAATCATTCAATCTGAATAATATAAAACCGTGTATAGTGAGAAGTTAAATCCTTGGGAAAATAAATATGTAATATAAAAAATTCAATACAAACACAATCTCATATACAATTAAATATATTATAATATTAAAATATATTAATAAAAAAAGAGAACATGGATTTAATCTATAGTTCATGGACTCTAGATTCACTAGAGGTTTTCCTTCCAATTCCCTATCACCTAAAAGTTTTAAAATTACATTATAAATTAAATATAAAATAGAATATAATATGACATATTGAAATAAAAATGAACAAAAGGTCAAAATATTAATTTGGGGTAGTAGCACAATAAACCTCAAGCTAAGTCCCCTCCACATTTCCTCCTAATTAATTTATATATTAAGGTATTCATATGTAAGAAAATTGATAATGGTTTTCCTTCTAAATCTCAGTATAACCATTTCGGGTTCTCTAAATTTATACTCTTTTTTTATTTCAATAGAAATTTTCCCTATTATATATATGAGATTACTTTTCAAAATATCAAATAACTATAAAAATAATAATTATATATAGTTATAGGGAATTGGATGATTAATTTTTAAATCATATAATAGATCATATTTCTTTATCATTATCCCATTATATCACTATATATGTTATAAAATTTATAGGTTGAAATATCTACAACAAACTAAAATATTTATTCATACTCAAACACATCAGAGTGCGATTCTCATACCAACTTCTTCTATGTTCCATAGTTTAAAAAATTCAAACCCATTTATAATATTCTAAATGTGGAATGTAAACATGTACCATAGGGTATTCAATTTTTTGTTTCATTCATTATTCCACTGTGAGCCTTGTTCTTGGCTTCATTAATTTTTCCTGAACTATAATATCTATCTAAGAACATGTTACAACATCCCTTAATCAATGCAAACGAATTCATGAAATTCTATAACCAAGGGATTCTCGCTCATTTGTTCCTCTATTCAACCATGGAATTTTTTTATATGGGATATATTAACACATTTTATCTTTTTATCTATCTTCAAAAAACATTCAATTCTCAGAAACAGCAATCAAGAAAACATAAATGGGGTTTCATTGTCAATTTTAAAAATGTATTTCTTCATTCCATCACACATGAAATTATTATAGTGTAGGGAAAATAATAATAATGTTTCTCATCTTTCACACCTTAAAACATGTCCGACATCCCATTCTAAAGGGATTTTCAACTACATACCTCATTTTGAATCATATAAACAAGTCATAACATTGTTTATTAATCTATTTCATATTTTAGATCTCATAATGAAACTTGGTTATATCACTCTCTGGGAATAGACAATTCCATTTAGGCAATGATACATGTATAAGATTATTCAACATCATTTTAGGTTAAAAAATGTTCATATGAGCTACAAAGTAGTTCTATAATGGTTCCTAAGATGACCAAGGGAGATTGACTCATTTCCAGTATTTCTCCATCATGAGCATAGTATTTGTAATAAAACTATTAGTAGTTGTATTATGATTTCAATTGGTGTAGGTGGATGTGGATGTGTCTAAAAAATTTATTCCTCCACATCACATTGTTTGTGGAGTAAAATCTAATCAAAGGACTTATAAAATTTGTTTTACATACATACTTAATATGTTATATATACAAATTCCATGTATGATGACCCATGTGCACAATGCATGCATGAAATTCTTTACATGCCACTCCAATTGGAAAACATTCCTTTTTCCTTTTTTGTCGATCCTATTTTGTCTCTAAATATCCTGTGTTCTGGTTGAGATCTAACCTAGGTATTAAATAGTTTTTTTCACCAATTAAGTTAAAACACATGATGAAGATAAAAAAATTATGAACAATAATATTTTTTTCACAGCTTAAATAGTTTCTAAACATATATTCTCAAAATCTTTTACAAAAAATGTCATTTAAAATTTAAATTCCCATAAAATTATCATTTAATTAATATATAGAAAAATATAATAAAAACAAACAAATATTATACTTAACATTTTAAAAATTATGCATGTAAAATAAATAAATGAAATACCCCTATACATAATCTCAATATTTTCATAAAGCATTGAATCCCAATAGAGAATATATATCATATCCCTTTAATTCAATATTTAAATTTCTTCATTATAAAATCCAATAATTTTAATTGTGAAAATAAATCATTCAAGATACATATATAATATTTATATGAAATCACACTTTTTAAATACACCAGTTAACCAATGTACATGACTCTTTACTTTTTCAATTTCATGGGTCTTCACTTTCCTTCCATTAAAGAATCAAAATCCATTATAGTTAAACATTCATTATTATTACTTACCTCATTATGATTTTTTTTCTCATCACTATGGTGAATAATAAAGTTGATATATTCACTCACCATTACTGTATGTCCTTTGGTATAATAATTTTGAGAACTTACCAAATCATCATCATATATAAAAAATTTGAAGACAATCACGAGTCCTTGAATAAAACTTCTACTAACTCTTAATTATCATCATGGGTCTGTATTGATTTTTAAAACATTAAGGCTCAACAATGATGATTGTATATAAATCCTAACATATTTTATTAAAATTTAAATCACAATGAGTGTGTCCTATATAAAATGGGTCAATAACCACTTTTCTTGCTCAATGTAATGGTTATAACAAATGAATATAATGAATGATGTTCACCCACTTCATTGTTATCTTCATTTTGTTATTTCCCATATAACGTTTCATTTTTAATATATTTTTTTAAATTAATGATTCTAAGGAATATCAATTGAACAATCTATCCCCTTATGATATATGATCAGTACGATAACAATTATTTTTGGTTCTCCTAGGTAACAACACATTTTATTATTTTAATGAGGGGTAGTAATGAAATCCAAAAACTAAATGAATGTTAACCTTTAACAATTAATAAAAGAGAACCCAAAAAATATAATCCCATTAATTATATTAATCCCATTAACCATATATTACCTCACCTAAAAACATCAACATTAAAGTACCATTAGAAATACATAAATATGTGTAATTAATGGAAAAATTAGCTTCTAATATATCTCATTCCTAACAAGGTCATCCATGGAATCTACTAGATAAAGAAAAATTTATATAAAAGTTTTTCACAAATTTAAGGGATAAATCAATAAAAAATAAAAATCATACTAAATGTGACATTATAAATGTATATATCTGACCATTCCTAGTGAAATTTTTCTCATTTTTCATACTTCAAGTTCATTCAAGGAAATTTTATAACATTTAAAAAAAACGTACTAAATATTGAAAACTCTCATCAATGTGAAGGGTTTGACATTGAAAAATCAGACATTGAATTACATATAAATTAAAAGTCAATCCACATCAATTACATAAATAAAATATGTAAAAATGGTCAAGAGATTTCATTTATATGAATCAACCAATTCGCTCAAATCATGATTCATCATTCCATAATCATATTCTCATCATTAATCATTAAATTGCAAATATTAATTATTTAATTTAAAGAACATTAAAATTTAAAATATCCCTATCAATGGATTTCTAGGAATTTCATTTTCTTAAATTAGTCAACTAATAAAAAATTCAAGCTTGTTGGTATGAAATTATCCATTAAAGATAAAAATAAATTTTCCAAAAATATTCAGTGAGTTTTAAAGGAAAATGAAATAAAATATAAAATTACCTTAACTGATGATGTTCTTAATCGCTTCTACTTTAGTTCTAAATGTTTTTAGACTAAATTTTTCCTTCCATCCTTGATTAACCAACAAATATAATCTAACTCACAAAACTCTATGGAACACTTATTTTTTAGTTTTAATGATAAAAGGGAATGATTGATATACACTAGTGTCTTATATCTAAACAAATAATTAATTGATAGGTTTCATCATAGAAGATATTTTTCTTACAAATTCTTTCTTAACCTGACCCATTGAGCTGTGATCAGTGAATAGGTTATAGAAATGAGAGATACTATATCGGTTCATAGGGTAAATTTCCATGGAAAATTTTCAGCCTATTCCCCTTAAGGGGAAATGGGTTTCTATACCATTCATTATAAGTCAAAATAATCACTATAGGATATACTTTAGTGACTATAAATATACCTTCCCACCTTGAATTATTTATATAGTTATTATAATGCATTTATAATTTTTGTGATCCATAAAGACTCCCAGATAAATGGTTTTTAGATGGATCATCTGGAAATTATCCATTTAAGTTCATTCTTCTTAAATTGGGTAATTTAGAATATCCTACATTAAAAATTATTCCATCACATGAAATTGGAATTTCCTCCCATTAAAAATACTTAAATGTCCATATTCATATTCTATACTGTCTAGTATGCATGGTCCTCTAAGTCCATAAGTAGGTCAAAAAAATTTCCAAACAAATGCTATTATGATATCATTACAATGGGTGTATTGTAGCTTTTCCAAGAAGAAAATATGAGTTTTAAAAAACAATTTCCATAATAATGATATTTGGGTTTATATGGTTTCTCTAATATTATAATAATTTCAAACATAGACACTTTGAATTTTATCTTTTTTATGAGTGTGTTGTGTAGATTACTTAGAGTTTACTCTATAATTATTCGTTAGAGACAATCTTATGCTACTCCAAAAAAAATTCTCGTTGTCATTTATGATGGATATTTTCACTCTTAACATATAGAAAATGTTGGACATCAAATAATGACACCAAAATTTTGAATTTTCAGTTTTTATGTTACTTTCATTCTTTAATTTGGATACCTAACCAATAGAGAGTAGAAAAATTGACTTTCAAAATGAAAATGAATGGAATAAAATAAAGGAATACCTAAAACATTAATTTTTTTAGAAATATTAAATTATTAATTGAGGAATCTATTTTCTTTTGGAAATGATTAATAAAAGTAGAAATTTTTCATACATATTGAAATATTAATTTTTATCCCTGAAAAATAGAGGAAAATAAATACATTGTTCCAAAAATTTTTTGTGGTTATTTATTGTCCAAATGAACCTTGAAAATCTAGTATATTATATTATTTATAAATTCATTCAATATCACATGAAATAAAATGTATTTTTATTACATTTTCCTTAAAAAAAATTCAATGTAATAGATACTCCCATATAAAAAATTTATATTCATGTATATGCTTTCATTTTATATGATGTAGTATAATAAGTTAACTGATAAGTTACCAAATAATTCACTATATCACAATACCAATGAACTTCACCATTCATTATAAATAATTTTTCTCTTGGTATATGGTAGTGTAGTGTGTTGAGATTAAGAAATTTTGTTTTTTTCCATTTTGGGTAGTATATGTTGATTATCAATTACATAATTTTATAATCTATTTATATCATAATAACCAATGATGAATTAATTAATATGAAGAATATATATGACTGGAATTGGTATTGATTCTTCCTTCTTCATTATATTCTCAATAGCAACATGATTAGAAAATTCTGTAACTATTTCTACTAGTCAATATGGTCAAATCATATCTAATGTAGAAAAGAACTAGAATGAACTCTCTTTTTAGTTGTGTAGTTTTTTATCTGAGTAGTTTTAAATTTTATTAATGTATAATCTGGGACTTATGGTCTACCTTTAAATTTTTGAGTAGGATATACCCCCAGCTTAATTTGAAGCATGATAAATTAACTCAAATGTATTGTACCAATTTATTTATTTTTCATTTTGTGGGTGATTCACATTATTTTAATATCATAAAAAGATTACCAAAATTTATCCTTAAAATCAAATAAATCTTCTTTTGAAATAAAACTACTAAGTGGGAAAGTATTCAAATTAAAATACATGTGGAATATTCTACAGATTCCAACATTGATTTCAAAATTCAAAATGTTTCACCTAATTTTTATTGGGGGAATAATTTATCACATCTATTTGATATTTTTTTACTTTAATCCATTTTTAATTAATTATGTTTCATAACACTATCCAATTAAATTCAATGAAAGGACAATTTTATAAATTCAAACCCATATTTTTTTTCAAATCATATTTTCAAAAAAAATTCTTAATTACCTAAGATATGATCAAAATAATTACCAAAAATAGATAATTAATCTAAAAATACCTCATATAAATTCTCACATTTATCTGAAAAGATACAAACCAGGATCCTTTGAAATGAACTTGTTCCACTGCATAACCCAAAATAAATCCTATAAAAGGAAAAGTTGTCAATGGGTTATGTAATTTTTTTAGTAGGTATTTTGGTCAAATATAAACCTTAAGATATCCTTAAAATTCAAATAAAAAACAATAATGTGTTCCTCCTTACTTGATTTCCTGTATATTTTAATTAAGGAAATGGGTACTTTTTCATTTTTGAATAATTTTATTCTAATTTCTATATTAAATAAATATCATCCATCTATTTTGAACTATTATTACAATTCATTGTTTATGTTCATTATTCATAATGATAGATTTAAGTTTCATGGGAAATACATGGGTTTGATGAAGTGTGAGTATGAAATAAGATAAATGACGTTTTCTACTTGAAAATTCATGATTTACATCATCACAAAATCCATGATGGTGGTATTTAGTCTCCATTGACACTAAATAATGGGTTTAGAATCCCCCGGTACTAGAAATCAATATTTTTCATTTATTTGTTCTATTCCTAAATTATCACCTTAGATCCATATTATGTCTTGCTAAATCA
This sequence comes from Viscum album, assembly GCA_963277665.1. Classification (NCBI taxonomy): domain Eukaryota; kingdom Viridiplantae; phylum Streptophyta; class Magnoliopsida; order Santalales; family Viscaceae; genus Viscum; species Viscum album. Next base: position 2,061,457,696 of record OY728140.1, read on the forward strand.
TTTTCGTAAGTTTGATCAATGTTTTATCTTTGTGTCTAGAATGATTATTAACATTGATCTCATGAAGTTTTTCACTTTCTAGGTGGTATACATATTTTATCACATTAGGGAGATATTAAAATTTCATATTTTTGGGTTGATAAGAGTTGAAATTAAATTAATGTTAACCATAATTGAATCATGATTTTTAATAAAAAAATAAAGAATATAAACTTATTTATCCTTAAATAACTCATATGATGCATTAGATAACTTACATGTTACCTCATTTTGTAACATCGAAATAGAATACTTCCACTTTGTGCCATCCACATATTATATATTATTTTAGTAGAAAATTTATTTAATGAGAACAATAATTTATGGAACATTCGAAGATTTTAAATTGGTTCAGTAAGATAATCAAGGTATAAAGAAAAATTTAATGGTTACATGAAGGGTGAATAATGTAGTTGATATATTGAAGTCCATGGTGTTTAATCTGACCACTATAGTAAGGATACATTCTGAATGATTGATTTTTACAATGGATTCCTTTAGAAAAAATATACCCAATGTTGTGGGTGAATTTCCATCTTCTATATATTCTTATACTACAATCATATAAATTTCAGATGGGAATATAAATCCTTAAACTCTTACTAGCACATCCTTAAATAACCATATTTCAATAATTATGGACATATTCTTAATTTGAACCTCTGGTAATGTGGGATTTAAATATCTTATTCACAATTACGAATACAAAAATTGAGGCAAGAAATTTATTGATGGATGTAGAACACATAAAGAATAAAAAAATGTTTATGATCCAATCGTACATGTAAGATATAATGCCTATAGATCTTAGTGTTTTGATAGAAATGAAGGTCAGATAAGAGCTAAACACATCTCTATAATTTTACTCATTAATTCCCATAAATCCAATTTCATTATGTGAAAATTTACTAATGAAATTTGAATTTTTTTTAGTTCAATAGATGTATTCAAAAATAATGATATTGATGTCAACAATATAGATGGTTCTTGTAATTTCTAATTGGAGTTATTATTATTCAATATTCCTTGAATGATTCATTATATAGGGGAATGATATCATATAGTCATATTCTCTATTATTTGGATTCAAAATAGTGTATTTGAACTTTCCTTCATGTACCTTATTATCCTTTCTTCTTCTTAAAATTTTATTCTTCTTCACTAGGTTTTTTGGATTGGTCTTCAAAATTCTATTTTCTGTTTTGACCATTATTTTTTCAATTCCACATAGTTATTTATTAGAATTTTTTTGTCTTATATCTTTTACACGTCATTTTTTTATAATTTTAATAATCTATATTGGTTTTGGAGTGGTTTGGGATGGTTGTTGTCCAATAATTTTTGTCATTATGTTGAAAAATAAATCTATATGGCATGATAAAACACTCAATTTCTCTTTTAAACCCATAACCTCAGTCCATAACTATTAGTTTTGAAATTATGGTGCACTGTTAAATGTAATATCATATGATTTTTTTAGAAAGGGGGTGTTTAATAATTTTTTTGGTAGGGAGGTCTGTAGGGTTGGTGAAAATGTTGTGGGTTTGGAATTGTTGTTGTTACAGGGGCTCAAACATGTATTAGTTCTGATATAAAGGACTAGATTTTATTTTTTATATTAAAAATCCATATTGGGTAAGAATATTTCCATTCCATGGATTATTTTATTGGTATTCCCATGTTTGGACTATTATCCCCCAACTCTCCATCCCCAGTAGTTTAAATATAGAATAGTTAATTGATTTAATGAAGTGAACACCCACATAAATATGGTTATTCTTTTGATATGCTAGATTCTATTGTTTACATGTTAATAAATGATCCTCCTCATGATAAATCAATTTGATTCCTATAATTTACTATTATTCCTTTATATAATAGCATAATTAATCCTTTTCATCTATATCTCAATGTGGAAAACTGACACACCACATCCTAAATATCACCTAGTACTCATTGAGAGTCTCTTTGGATACCTGATGGATGATATAAAGCATATCACCTTCAAGGAAAAATGGGATCTACCTCAACATGGAACACTATTAACATACTCCAAGAGTCTTTAAACATTAATAGAAATAGGTGAATTCCCATATGTATCTTTTTGGATCTTTACCTACTAGACAATGAAATATTTGTATTACGTGTATAATTTTTATTCACAATTGAAAATAATTTTTTAATTATTTTAATTTAATGTTTGTTTTTTTGGATAATAAATAATGGGGTACACGAGTCTCAAAATTATATTGTTTTTTTAATGTCCACGACTACATGATAAGAGTGAATGTGGGATGTTTCACACGATTCTGCATGATTTATTTCATAAAAATAAGTATCTATATGAATGTTACTAAGAAAAGTTATTGATGTTAAATAAATTACAATATAAAATTGAAATAAATGTTATTTAAAATTTAAAGTGATCCACTTCTATTTATTGTTTGGCTCCGGATCCCAACCAATGACTCCATTTTTATACTCACACCAATTTCTTGGTGTGGAAAAATATAATTAATTTCCTAGTTAATGAAGTTGTAGTGGTAACCTAGGATCTATCTAGATAGGAGTGTTATAAATATTATTTAAATGAGTTATAAATTATATGAATTTTTTAAATTTTTTTAATACTAATAAGGAAAAACTGAATACTTGATAATTAAATTAAGAGATATGTGATAAGATTGGGATTGGATACCCAATTGTAATGATATCACAATCTCCAAATGTTGATCTATGTCCTTTATTAATTGATAAATGAGAGGTTCCAAAATCAATTCACATGTTTACCATTGATTTATTGATAAATTTTACACTATAATAACAAATTTATTTCATTTGAATACACTCATTTAATGCTTTAATGACATAGTAAATCACTAATAATTCACATTGTAAATTTTAAATTAAGTACTTTATTTCCCAGGCAAACAATGTATAACTACTAAAAATTAGTCACATGCTAAAAATCACTACAAAGTCACTAATTAAAGTAATAATATTCTATTGATACTAAATAAAACCACCAAGAGGGAGATGAATTATCCTCCCCCATGGAAAAAATAATATTGTATAATTTATAAAATAACAACCACATTTAAGATTATATGTATAAATAAATATTGAAATCAATTAACACTAAAAAAATTATTTTTAATTAAAGATCCTATAATAAATCAACACAATATGATTTCCTTCCCATTCATATTCACCCAAGAGGTAAACCCCTATATTAATGATAAAATAAAAACTAGAGGAGTAAATGAAAATTAAAATAAAATTGGAAAAAATTAATCAATACAAATAAAGAACAATTTTATTTTGATACTCTTTCCATGTACTCTCTTTATTCCCTCCTATTTAATTTATATCATCAGCTATTTATATATAATGGATTTTATAAGTTATATCCCCATCAGTATTTTCATATCTATAATTAAAATCATTGATTTTTCATTGTTTTGAATTTTCTTAGAGTTTACACTTTTATCTACACAAAATCAGTTTTGAAAATATCCCCTATTTTAAATATGAATCATAGGAGACAGATATCAGGCTTCATGTGAATCCTTATATTTTTAATAGATATTAATATTTTTTTTCTATATCTTTCATGAATGCATTATTTAAATATGGATTGAAATCATTATATTGAAATCTCATCAATCTCACAAATGATTTATTCACGAAAACATGTATGAGAGTATGTCTAGTCCAAAATTGTTCTATATTTCTCAGTATAAAAAATAAAGGTTCATGATTAATCCTCTCAAGATAGATTTTAAAATTGTACCATGTTGTAAGAATATCTATTTTGAGTTCATACCTACCTAGTGAGAAAATGTTTCAGCATCTATAATGTAGCATCAACCATTATAGTCCCTCAAATCTCATGAGCCAACCACCCATCATCTCTATCCAAACATTCATTATAAGGTAATTTCACCCATAGGTTCCTTCAAATAACCATAAAATATCATTCTTTGGTATCATGTTATTTGATTTACTCTTTCATCGGGCCTCTATATCAATGACAGAATAATCTGAGATGATCCACATGAGTTTAATAGAGTTTACATTTTCATTTTTTCATTTTCTTACTCTTTTCAACCATTCTAAAGTTGGATATGATATAGAGATAATATTACACCTATTTTCATTATCCTTGATATACACCAGGCCCAATATCTAATTTTAGTAGTCATTTTAAACTCAAGATCTCATGATGCACCATGGGAACACCTAATTATAGAATTTCATAATCCATTTAATCATTTATATCTCCTAGTGGAACAAATTTTTCTCTGTCAATTATCATAACCAATTTTATTTCAGAAGTGATCTATCTATATGATTCATTATCCTTATTCTATTATCACTATTGGTCATTAAATATTTATTTTTGTTCCATAATCGATTTAGTGCTTGATGGTAGTGAAATGACTCATTGTAGATCTTTCTATGAGGCGTCTATGGTGTTTCCGAGTGTCAGTAAGTTGTGTTTTAGTTATTTCTAGTGGTGGAGGTTGATGTGGATGTGATATTGGTGGAAATGAGAGACTCACAGGTGAAAAAGAATCATTTATATAAGTTGAAAATTCTACCAACACCCAAGTTATCCCATATAATAAATGTTGTTGCTTTCCTACATGTATCAATGTTATTCTACCACAGTACATAATTAATTAAGTATAAATCAATATGGTGAACTCATAATTCCTATCATGATTTATTAAATAAAAAAACCATCTGACACCTCTGTACAAGAATACTTTTTTTTTCACCATAAACTTCCACTCTTCCAACACTGTTTCTATATATAGTTGGTCTTTCCGGGTTCATGGTTTTCCCTCATTAGGAGTAGATTAATGAATTCATTTTCTTATTGAAGGTCATCCTATGAATTTAAATAAAAATTTATTAAAAGACACTATGTGAAAATTTATCAAATATGGACATTAAAAATTAATTAAACAAAAACCTTCTTAAATGAATATATTCACTCGCTTTCTCCCAAAATTTAAATTGAAATATAAAATCCAAAAAATGTAAAATTAAATTATTACTTAGTAGGAAACAATAATATCAATTAAATATATTACATAAAATTTAGAATACATTTTTATAAAATATAGACATCAATAATTCTTGATTTTTTTTTAAAAAAAGACTAAAACATCAGAGTTTGATTTTGGGATGAGAATGATGAATTCCATTATAATGAGGTGTGAATTAGAAAATAATCATAATAAAGTTGTTAATGTTGGGTGAAACTTTACAAAATGGGAGTGAAAAATATATTCCCAAACATAAGGAATAGTTTTGGATGATCTGTTTTCTCTAGATACATGATTTGAAACTATATAATTTTATTATAATGAATGTCAAGATAACATTGAATGTTCATAAAATGGATTATAAATTAGGGATACTTTGATTAATAATTATAAACTATTTCACTTGAGGGATTTATTATAGACGAATAAAAGAAAATATAGTTGTGTTTAAGGATCATATATTTTATAAATTAAAAAAACATTGTCTTGGAACTCTCAAAAATTCTAAAAACCTAGGAACCTTGGGTTCAATAGAGGATTAATTGATCCAAAACTATATGTAAATAATTAACAAGATCAAATGTTGTTGGTTTCTATCAATGATTATTATATAATTATTGTATTATTAGATGAAACAAAATATTGGATGTTTCAAAAATGTATAATATTCGAATTTAGGGTCTCGTTGATTATAGAAATTAAATATTCCCTTGAATTATAGATGATCAAGAAAATGAAGTGTACATTTATTTCTCCATTGTAACACCCCGATATTTTTTGAAAAATATTTTTTTTAATTTCATTAATGTATTGTGTTTTGCGCTACACCAAAAGGAACTTTCACAACATGCATCCTTGACTTTCCTTGCATTACATGCAATCGTGACCTTCCTCGATAGCATGTGTAGTACGCAATACCATGTTTCACTAAACAACAGTATGCTATTAAAATATTATTAAAACTAGCCATTATGAATAGTAATAACCACTTTTTAAAATTTGGTAAATTTTATTTTTCAAAATGGACTTCATTTTTGGATTCAGAATATCGAAATTAGCTTAGGGTGAAATTTTGGTACTTTTCGGATAACTTTCATTTTCTGATGAATAGTGAAAATTACTAAATTTTAATTAAAAACATCCTTTTTAATCGAAATAATTAATAGTGATAAATTCTTAATTTGAGTGGTTTTAATGTATATTTAGAATGTATTTTTACAATTTAATACATTGTTGGTCATTGTATGTAATTTTACATTTAAACCAGACATAAACAAGTGTCAATCTTTTGGTAGTTATTATCTTTTAAGAACACGCTAATCGTTTTGTCAATAGGAATTAATTTTTAAATTAATTAATAAAACTAATATGTTTTTAATTTGGTAAAATAGACATCATTTTTGAGTTCATAATATAAAGTATAGCTTAGGCTTAATTTTTGGTATTTTTCCAGAAACTTTCATTTTTTGATGAATAGTGAAACCACTAAGTGGTAGTTAAAAAAATGAATATTTCATAAAAAATAATTTTACCGCTTCTGTGAGTGAATTTCAAAAATCCGAGAGACACGGTTGATGTCAGTAAGTAAAATGTGGTTCAATGAGACGAAAATAATTATTGGTGAATAGTAACTTTTTACTTTTTTTACCATGGTTAAAAGTAAATAGGTAATTAAGGGTAAAAATTATATTATTATTACCCTAACACATGTCCTAATTCTATTGGATAAGTCTAATTCGACCAAAAACAACCATATAAATAAAATATGACCATTTAGGCCCACATGGATTAGATTAGGACATTTATTATTAATTTATTTAAAGAAGGGTTAAAATAGTTAAAATCAATGTTTAATAAGTAAATCATTTTTAATATTGGGTTATACATAAGATAAATTCGACTATAAATATTAATTAGAAAGATAAAAATATTTCCTACATAATGGTATTTTATTTGTAATTTTTAGACATTATATAATTTATTTTATTTATAACACAAAGATGACGCAGTAATTATATTGTTAATGAAATATTGACATAATGGATGATATAAATACCAGAATAAATGTAATTTTAAACTTTTTATGAATTACACTAATTTTCTAGGTTAATATGACATGTTACTATTGATTTAAGTAACGTTTTTCGAACTAATCATTCATTTATGATTTTTACAAAAATCAATTACTAAATAGTGTCAAAATTGACATAAAATAGTTTTTAAAACAAATATTATATTATTAATTTTTATTTTATTCCTAAAAATCTACGGATCGGCAAAAGGACTTAGATAAGGATATATATATTAATAATAAACAACTTGGGTTTCGTTTGTCTTGTTATAGTAAGTTTATTAACCTTATAGTGTAAGAACACAAGAAGACACGGTAAAAGTAAAATTATTTAACATAATGTTAAATCTAAATGATAAGGTTAAAATAGGAACCTAAAGTTGTCTAAATTCTATTGGATGAGAGGATTTCGACCCATTCCCACCTTATATTCGAAATAAATCAATTTGGAGCTATTTAAAACCGAATTTGGCTTTATAATAAAATAATATTTTTAGTTATTCCAAAGGTGCCCCTCTCCTCCCTCATAAAAGGGCACCACCTCCCTCTCTTCCTCACACCACTTTGAGCCTTCAAGCTCGGCCAAACCCTGCCAAATGCACTTATACACTTCCCTAAAAACATCCTAGAGGTCCTGGTCTTCTTCAAATACCAATTTTATTGCCCAAAGCGGAGGACTCAAAGAGGCGCTTCAAAGAAGAGGTAATGTCCGTTACCGATTCTTTCAACTTTATTTATTCTTCCAATTATTATTCATTGGTTGTTTCATTATGAAGTAATAACATCAGTATCAATAATACACTGATATTTTATTATAATTATGAATCAAACCTATTTCACCATCTATCCATCGTACGAAAAATGAAATCACCGCGCGTGCGTATGTACGGAATACCGTCTCCACGCTGTGGTGTAATCTATTTTCCACCACCACCTTACTTGGATGGGTATAATGGTGTAAATAATAACTATATATGATTATTGTAATGTGATATTGATTATGAAATAGTATACATACACTCCAATACAATTCCACGATCATGAGAATGATTTCATCGCTCGTGCATACGTACGGACTACCGTCTCCACGACGCGATGAGATTCATTCTCCGCGTTAACCATTCATGAATGATTATAAAGTATATATAATAAGTAATCATGAAATATAGGACATAATAATGATACTGTATTTATGTGTATATATATGTATGTAATCTACTTAATTCCATTCAACTCAATAAGGAAAAGAAAACAGCATTCATGTGTACATACGACCTACCGTCTCCATGAACGGTGTATTTATTTCCATTTACTGATCTATTATATATATGTATATTATGAATATATATTATATATAAATCATGTTTTACATTCTGGATTTAAGTAATCATGATCTATGTAATCATATGAATAATTACAAGTTAAAACACGAATGACAAATGAGACGATTTTACCTAAAACGCTACTTTAACATGAATTTACAAAAGAACGGGTAATATAAAGTCATAAGTGAACCATATATGATATAATAAAAATGAATATGATTCTTTAATAAGTCAATGACATTATTTAAGTCATTATACAGGAGGTTAGGACACTTACAAAGAAAATCGGACCTAAGGTAAGGGAAAATATCACAATCTCATTTTTATCAGAGATTGTTTACACTTCGGTATTTACTGGAGTGTATTTTATCCTCCACATCCATGTTTCCTCAATATTTAATATTATTTACACCCAACTACAATTTTCTAAATCTAATTTTACCCTTTGGTGAGTTTTTTGTAAAAGATATGAAAGGAATCTTTTGTTGTTTATCGTACGATGTACTTTTTGACTTTTCTGACAAAAGTATGAGAAGAAATTCTTTTTAACTTATACGGCATGAATGGATTTTTAAAACATTATTTCCAAGAAGCTTCCTTTAGAAGTTTTCATGTTTATTTGTAATCAACATCTTTTAGTTTAATATTGTATGACATGTTAAATAATGAAAAATGTTTTTGAAGTAGAAAGGATATTTTCCTCAAGAATGGAGTTCAAGTGTTTTATCAAAAATATTTTCCATCTAAGATAAAAAAGGGTTATATTTCTATCCATATTATTACATTGATTTGATTATGTTGTGATGGAATTATTTTTATGAATTCCTTTATCTTATATGAATTGTTTTATGATGTCACGATGTTTAAGATTCCCATTTTTATAACATGGGTTATGCTATGATGTATGGTTTGTGATTTTGTGGCACACATAAGAATGGTATCATTATGAGATGGGTGGGACCTATATCTCCCTCTAATGCATTGGTTAATGATTTTATATCTCATGAGATTGACATGGCTGGAACGGCAGGTTAAACCGGTTCTGTGATTCATGACTGGAACGAGGAGTGAACTGGGTTCAGAAATGGACTTTGTTCACTAAGATAGTCTTGGTAATGAGTATCAACTAATAATAAATGATTCTCTATGATTATGTGTGTATGGAACAAAGTTTCAGGTTTTAAGTTATGATTATTGGGGGTTTACATTTCACTACTATGATTTATTCCATGTTATGATATTATGATCTCTTTTGCAGGTTAAGATTTCCAAAATGTTATGTTCTTATGAATATGATGTGATTGATATTTCTTTTGATTACCCTTACTGAGCATTTGAGCTCACCCTTTTATGTTTTCTTTTCCCCAGGATATTAATAAAGGTTTTAGGTAAGAAAAAAAGGTAAGATCTTTATGGGAGATGTTAAAGATCTTTCACCATGATTAAAAGATTACGTTCCGAGTTTCCAAAGACACTAAACTATTAAGGTCCTTGTGTGTGTGTTTTTGTTATGTACTAAGTATTCCGAAAAAGTAATGTAATGTCCTTGTACGTCAAGCTTCGGGACTCTACAGTTGGTATTAGAGGAAAGGTTTAGTCAACCTTTGGAAACTAGGATGCGAGAACTTTCGTGAGATTCCTAGAGATATTTTTAAGGTATGTCTAGGGATGTCCCTAAGGTTAAGTATAAGTATAGGTTATAGTACTAGAATTACGGTAACCCAAGATGTTTGATATTAAAGGAACTCCTCCTTTATTGTGTTGTTTTCCCTAGCATGATATTTTCCTCTCACACTATTCTTTTTGGGTTTTAGACAATGGCTGGAACCCGAAGGAACCATGTTGATCAATGTAACGGATAATGCAATGATTGTACTCCTGAACAAACAAATGTTATGGGAGATGGAGTGAAAAATATTATTGCTATACTTACACAATCTATGAATCATTCTGGACTTCCAAATGAGCAGAGAAGGGAACAATATTCTATTGAGTCCTTCATGAGGCAACATCCACCTTCTTTCAATGGGTCTTCTGATCCGCTTGTTGCCGAACAATGGGTCAGTACTACTGTAATGATATTTTCAGTTCTTCAATGTTCTGAACATGATAAAGTCATCTTAGAAGTGTATCATTTAGAAGGTGATGCTGATCAATGGTGGAATCTTATCAAGAATACGAGGCCAAGAGATGAAATTGAGTCTATGGAAGTGGACGAGTTCAAGAACTTATTTTTCAATAAGTACATCCCTCGTATTCTTCGAACAAAGATGGAGAAGGAGTTTCTTGAACTAAAGAAAAAGGATGATGAATCTGATGGGATATATGAAGCGGATTTTACAAGGCTTGCAAGGTATGCATCTGGATTTATCATCCAACCTAAAAGTAAAGTTGATCGATTTTTCAGTGGCTTAAAACAAAATCTTCGAAGGGCATTAGCTATAAGATACTTAAGTAGCTATGACGAAATTGTGTGTTGTACTATCAAGGTATAAATTGGAAGTTGGTGTCACTTAGCCATCTCATAATTTTGAAAAGAAACGAAATATGGAGTTCAAGGAGAAATCTCAGAATAATGGCGAAAGGACGATGAATGCTTCCTTATGCTAAATGTGTGGAAAGAAGCATGGTAGAGATTGTCTTAAAGGGACAAGTAAATGTTTCAAATGTGGAAAGGAAGGTCATCAGGCATTTGAATGCCTCAATGCTGGGAAGAAGATGTCTAATAATGCAAACAAAGGAAGGGATACACAGAATGAACCTACTACACTTCAATGCTTCAAGTGCAAGGAAATGGGGCATTATGCTAATAAATGCCCTAATCCAAGGGTAGTGATGATCAACATGAGCAACCAATTAAGGCAAAGGAAAAAGGGAAGTCACATGCGATCACTATTGGAGATGTTGAATATGAAAACGATGTAGTGGAATGATTAAGTGTTTATGTAATGGGATTCCAAAATAATGTTGTATATAGTATCGTGGAATATTGGAATATTTATGTATTGGTCTATTATGGTTTTCAATAATTTTATGGTAGCAGTAACCATAGAAAGTGATAGAGATATTTTTGGAAAAAAGATGATATGTGCATAATGAATGGATAAGGAAAAAATGAAATGTTTGACAGTATTCATGAGCTCATGATTGATATATGGACTAAGTGATATCATGGTTTGAGTATATACAATTTTGAGGATTTTGGTATGTGGAATGTGTTAACTTTTAACTGCATTTATGTTTTCACTAAGGTTCAAGGGATATTCATTATTCAAGAGAATACATGATTAAAGTATTCACATTTTTGTAATTTGACCAACAAGATATATCCTATGGGGATAAATGATGTCATTCACGTGATTGTTATGTGACATTTCAAGTAATCATTTTCATTATACTATGAGCTTGGAACGAAGTATTTTGGATAAGCCTAAAGATTGGAATGGATTATGTTGGACACAAGTTAGTATTGTTTATGGATAGAAGTTTTTTCGATGTTATTTATGGGATGTTATAGTAATGTAGTTTTAGAAAAAGGACAACCTGCAGGATGGGCGACAACCCATCGCGTCGGACAAGGCTATGGGAATCGAACCCACAACCGAAGTGCGATTGGCCTTTATTGCCTACCACTGGCCTACAGGAAGTCCCTATTTAGTAGAAACTAGTTTTATTATATTAAGAAGTATGATAAATGAAGTATAAGTCCATTTTAGGAACCATATATGATTAATCTCACTATAGATGGACTTATGTATTTTTTGATAACTTTTCTAACCTTTTGTTTGAGATAGATGGAATGACCCATCATTCTATCACATGATCTACTAAAACAACACGAATGAAAAATTTAAATTCATTTCCTTAAGAGATGAAGTGGAAATTTTCCAAAGAATGACCAACAGTGAGACTATATCGAAATCACAAAAGTATTTATTCTAATTCCAATTTCATCAACTTTAGGGAAACGATATAGAAAACCAAAAATGTTGTCCTAGTGATCTTATATATGATGAATCAGATGGTACCTTAGATCGTCACAAATTTCTGGCTTTTTGATTTCTGGCTTTTCCATAGCCATGTTCTCTAACACTCTCCATCAGAACATTATGGTTAGATTTCTCTTACATATCCATATTTTCACCTATGTGGAAACCCTGTGATTAGTTTATTTGGGTAACCATTACATTTCATAATTTTGTTTTTAAATATTGGTTTTGGTATTCCTTTTTACATTCTGGCTTTCTATCAAAGAAACTTTCCAATAGTAAACCATTTATAACCCCAACGAATTTCGAGGGAGAAATTCTTTTGAAGGGGGGTAGAATGTAACACCCCGAGATTTTATGAAAAATATTTTTTTTAATTTCATTAATGTCTTGTGTTTTGCACTACACCAAAAGGATCTTTCACAACACGCATCCTTGACTTGCCTTGCATTACACGCAATCGTGACCTTCCTCGATAGCGTGTGTAGTACGCAATACCGAGTTTCACTAAACAACAATATAATATTAAAATATTATTAAAACTAACTGTTATGAATAGTAATGACAACTTTTTGAAATTTTGTAAATTTTATTTTTCAAAATGGACTACATTTTTGGATTTTGAATATCGAAATTAGCTTAGGGTGAAATTTTGGTACTTTTTGGATAAATTTCATTTTCTGATGAATAGTTAAAATTACTAAATTTTAATTAAAAACATCCTTTTTAATCGAAATAATTAATAGTGATAAATTATTAATTTTCGTGGTTTTAAAGTATATTTAGAATATATTTTTACAATTTAATACACTGTTAGTCATTAGATGTAATTTCACATTTAAACCAGACATAAACAAGTGTCAATCTTTTGGTAGTTATTATCTCTTAAGAACACGCTATTTGTTTTGTTGATGAGAATTAATTTTTAAACTAATTAATACAACAAATATTTGTTGAATTTGGTAAAATAGACATCATTTTTGATTTCATAATATCAAATATAGCTTAGGCCTAATTTTTGGTATATTTCTGGAAACTTTCATTTTTTGATGAATAGTGAAACCACTAAGTGGTAGTTAAAAAATGAATTTTTCCTAAAACATAATTTTACCGCTTCTGTGAGTGGAATTTCAAAAATCCGAGAGACACGGTTGATGTCAGTAAGTAAAATGTGGTTCAATGAGATGAAAATAATTTTTGGTGAATAATATCTTTTTACTTTTTTTACCATGGTTAAAAGTAAATAGGGTAATTAAGGGTAAAAATGATATTATTATTACCCTAACAGATGTCCTAATTCTATTGGATAAGTGTAATTAGACAAAAAAAACCTTAGGAATAAAATATGACCATTTATGCCCACTTGGATTAGATTAGGACATTTATTATTAATTTATTTAAAGAAGGGTTAAAATAGTTAAAATCAAAGTTTAATTAGTAAATCATTTTTAATATAGGTTTATTCATAATATAAATTAGACTATAAATATTAATTATAAAGGTAAAAACATTTCCTACATAATGGTATTTTATTTTTAATTTTTAGACATTAAATAATTTATTTTATTTATGACACAAAGATGACGCAATAATTATCTTATTAATGAAATATTGACATAATGGATGTTATAAATACCAAAATAAATGTAATTTGGAAAGTTTTATGAATTCCACTATTTTTATAGGTTAATATGGCATGTTAGTATTGATTTAAGTAACTTTTTTCGAACTAATCATTCTGTTATGATTTTCACAAAAATCAAATACTAAATAGTTTCAAAATTGACATAAAATAGTTTTTAAAACAAATATTATATTATTAATTGTTATCTTATTCCTAAAAATCTATGATTCTGCGAAATGACTTATATAAGGTTATATATATTAATAATAAACACGTTGGGGATCGTTTGTCTTGTTATAGTATGTTTATTAACCTCATAGTATAAGAACACAAGAAGAAACGGTAAAAGTAAAATTATTTAACTTAATGTTAAATCTAAATGATAAGGTTAAAATAGGAAACTAAATTTGTCAAAATTCTATTGGATGAAGTTATTACGACCCATAACCACCTTATCTTCGAAATAAATCAATTTGGAGCTATTTAAAACAGAATTTGTCTTTATAATAAAATAATATTTGTAGTTATTCCAAAGGTGACCCTCTCCTCCCTTATAAAAGGGCACCTCCTCCCTCTCTTACTCACACCACTTTGATCCTTCAAGCTCGGCCAACCCATGAAAAATTCTCTTCTCCACTTCCATAGAAACATCCTAGAGGTCCTGGTCTTCTTCAAAGATCAATTTTAGTGCCCTAAGAGGAGGACTCAAAGAGGCGCTTCAAAGAAGAGGTAATGTCCGTTACCGATTCTTTCAACTTTATTTCTTCTTCCAAATCTTCTTCTTAGGTTGTTTCATTATGAAGTAATAACATCAGTATCACTCATATACTGATATGTTATTATAATTATGAAACAACCCTATTTCACCATCTTTCCATCCTACGGAAAACTAAATCACCGCGGGTGCGTACGTACGGAATACCGTCTCCACGCCATGGTGTAATCTATTTTCCACCACCACCTTACTTGGATGGGTATAATGGTGTAAATAATAACTATATATGAATATTGTAAAGTAATATTGATTCTGAAATAGTATACATACACTCCAATATAATTCCATGATCATGAGAATGATATCATCGCTCGTGCATACGTACGGACTACCGTCTCCACGACGCGATGAGATTCATTCTCCGCGTTAACCATTCATGAATGATTATAAAGTATATATAATAAGTAATCAAGAAATATATGACATAATAATGATACCGGATTTATTTGTATATATATGTATGTCATCTACTTAATTCTATTCAACTCAATAAGGAAACGAATACAGCGTTCATGCGTACGTACGGCCTACCGTCTCCATGAACGGTGTATTTCTTTCCATTTACTGATCTATTATATATATTTATATTCTGAATATATATTATATATAAATCAAGTTTTACATTCTGGATTTAAGTAATCATGATCTATGTAATAAAATGAATAATTACAAGTTAAAACACGATCGACAAATGAGACGATTTTACCCAAAATGCTACTTTAACCTGAATTTTCAAAAGAACGGGTAATATAAAGTCATAAGTGAACCATATATGTTATAATAACAATGAATATGATTCTTTAATAAGTCAATGACAATATTTAAGTCATTTTACAAGAGTTTCGGACACTTACGAAGCAAATCGGACCTAAGGTAAAGGAAAATATCACAATCTCATTTTTATCCGAGATTGTTTATACTTCAGAATTTACTGGGGTGTATTTTATCATCCACATACATGTTTCATCAATATGTAATATTATTTCCAACCACCTACAATTTTTTAAATACAAATTTAACCTTTGGTGAGTTTTTAGTAAATGATATGAAAGGAATCTTTTTTCATTTTTCGTACGAGGTACTTTTTGACTTTTCCAACAAAAGTACGAGAAGAATTTTTTTTAACTTATACGGCATGAATAGATTTTTAAAACATTATTTCCAAGAATCTTCCTTTAGAATTTTTCATGTTTATTTTTAATTAACTTCTTTTAGTTTAAAATTTTATGACATTTTAAATAAAGTAAAATGTTTTTGAAGTAGAAAAGATATTTTCCTCAAGAATGGAGTTCAAGCGTTTTATCAAAATTATTTTCCATATAAGATAAAAAAGGGTTCTATTTCTATCCCTATTATTACATTTATTTGATTATGTTGTGATGGAATTATTTTTATGAATTCCTTTATCTTATATGAATTGTTTTATGATGTCACGATGTTTAAGATTCCCATTTTTATTACATGGGTTATGCTATGATGTATGGTTTATGATTTTGTGGCACACGTAAGAATGGTATCATTATGAGATGGGTGAGACCTATATCTCCCTCCAATTAATTGGGTAATGATTTTATATCTCATGAGATAGACATGGATGGAACCACAGGTTAAACCGGTTTAGTGAATCATGACTGAGACGAGGAGTGAGCTCAGTTCAAAAATGGACCTTTTCCATTACGATAGTCTTGGCAATGAGTATAAACTAATAAGAAATGATTCTCTATGATTATGTGTGTATGCCAAAAAGATTCATGTTTTAATTTATGATTATTGGGGGTTTACATTTCACTACTATGATTTTTACCATGTTATGATATTATGATCTCTTTTGCAGGTTATGATTTCCAAAATGTTATGTTCTTATGAATATGATGTGATTGATATTTCTTTTGTTTACCCTTACCGAGCATTTGAGATCACCCTTTTATGTTTTCTTTTCCCCAGGATATAAAGAAAGGTTTTAGGTAAGAAAAAAAGGGAAGATCTTTATGGGAGATGTTAAAGATCTTTCACCATGATTAGAAGATTACGATCCAAGTTTCCAAAGACACTAAACTATTATGGTCCTTGTGTGTGTGTTTTTTTATGTACTAAGTATTCCGCAAAAGTAATGTAATGTCCTTTTACGTCAATCATCGGGTCTCTACATCCATATATATATTTTTATAGTGTTTCAAAAAGATCTGAATAGAGGAATGAATTGAAATGGATACTTTTTTGAGTACCTAGTTGATATTCATGAAGGATGAGGATTGTAAGGAGATCAATTTGAAAATCTCAGTAACAATTTTTAGGAATGTTTTTTACATAATAGAAACACAACCCAATAAGTAAATGTACTCGATAACAGAATTTTAAAAAATAATTTCATAGGGTAGATTTGAAATGGATCCATAATTATATTAAACATATAGTGAACTATGGCCTATTTAAGAACAACATACAAAAACTATCATTATATGAATATATAGAAAAATATTTTTAGTGTTAAACACAATAATATAATTCAATATAATTTTTCCTATTTAACTTGTATGATCTTAAATTTAATCTCACAATATTATATGTGAATATATTTCCTTGAGAAAAATAGTGGATTGATACATAGCCACCACTCAATCTTGTATTTAATTATTTTTTGTGAAATAATATATTTAGTATATTAGAGTGGATGCAATCAAACGTTATGATATAATTTATGAAACATCATGTAATATCATCTTTATAAAAAATATAAATCATAATTATAGGAAAAATATCATTGATAATAAAGGCCATTACGCTATGTAAAATGTTTGAAAATGGATTCTCATGTTAGTGCACCTGACAGTGCTAGAGTAAATTGACAAAATCATTAACAACCAACATTCAAATGTGGATTTTGAAAGGCATTAGTTATTAATTTGGATCCCTACGAACCCTATAGAAATAAATGGTTTGAATGAAATAACCCCACTCCCTTATATGAATTACATTAATAGGAAATAGTTTGAAATTCAGTTTGGATCTCTATTTTTTATTATCTAACTCACCTTTCTGATATCTTGGATGAATGACATTTTTGTTCATTATAAATGGAGGGTGGGAGATATTTATGTTCTAATGGGATGAATATGTTCATGTAGTGAGCCTTCTTATTTTCAAAAGGTGCAGCAAGATCATTTTTGAATAGTGGTACTTGGATGATTCCTTAGGGGGGGGGGGATTTTGCAGCTTAATATAGTAGTGAATGAATATTAATGAAATGATTTCATGGGTTTATATTAATAAAAATCATGTTTCAAAAACAAATATTGAATCCCATGTGAATATATTTAGTTACTAGTGGGTCATCTATACCCTTAAGTAAGGAATGATTCTCATATTGAGGTTATTTTTTATGAAGTAGCTGATACAATCTGTCTAGAAATAATATTTCAAGGGGAAGTTGTCTTATTAATAATTTGGATATGAAATCTATGTTTATTAATATTGATTTACTCACTATCAATTGATAAAGTATAAATTTATTATTTTTTACATAAGGATTAAATGTGTACCATATCTCAAGATATTACATAGATGTATTTGGAAAAATCATCTTGATCATGAAAGGTGTTATAATTCATAGATAATAATCCTTTGGAGTGAAGAACATAAAATTCACGTATGAGACATCAATCATAACTACCCTCCATCAATGGGATAATCCATTATGTGGAATAATTAATTAATTAACTATTAGATTTCCTTTGTTAAAAAATATGAATGTCCCACTTCTAATGTTTGATAGTTTTTATAAATTATGTCAATTTTTTAATTATTTCACCTTATAATATGAATAGGTAATCTCATTCAAAATATTCTGAAACATTCTAGTAGGAATAATGGGGGTATGTAGTCTAAACCAAATCGGTATGTTTTATCTGTTTGCGATAATAAATTGCTATTTCAATACATATAAATTGAGATTTTCTTTTGTAGTTGTTATTATTTGTTTGATGTCCTATGTGGGGGATCCCACATAACCACTAAAAGTGATTTTCATTGAAAATGATGATTTTGAATTTGATGGAGAAGTAGGTTTTTTATATTTTGAAAGGATGATTAGTGGACTTTATTTTTGTATGGTTTTATTGAAAAAAATGGTTGGATTGTTATTAAATGGACTCTAAAATATTTTGGTTTATGTTCATTGAAATGGAAACTGAATGATATTCATGTGAATATTTGAAAGGTGTAAATATTATTAAAGGATTTATATGATATAGAATTTATTTTAGAAATTATATTACTGAAAATATTTTTGTTTAAGGATTTGGTCACTATATATTATACAATATCATGGTGTTAGTTTTAGAGTTGTATAAATTTTGAAATAGGAGATGAAATAAGAATTTTATGTGGTGTTTCATTTGATAATTACACCTTTGTGAAATGAAAAAATTTTAAATTATTTATTCGTTGATTTTTTTGAATTGATTATAATATCACAAAACTAATTGTAGTTGTGTTCCACTCCATCGTACTTCTTGATTTGTGATTAAAAAATTTCAATGAAAACAGTAAGGATATTATTGACTTTTTAGATGTTGTATATAATTTCATGTGGATGTATATTTTATCATATATGAATTATTTAAATGGAATACTATAGTACCCCAAGCTATGATACATGACTATTTAATTTATATAATAACCTAATTATATGAGGAACCAACTTATGGCCTTTTTACTAGATGTGGATTTTATCTAGAATTGTGATTTCAAGAGATTGTGTATCCTAGAATGAATTTTGTTTCATGGGAAATTCTATATGAAATATTTTCCTAAATACACTATATTGTAGTAGACATAGTACTCAGGTGTAGATAATCATTGTCAGAGAACTATATTTGATTTTTTAGTAGTAAAATCATCAAACAGTTTGAAAGTATTCAGTAACAATAGTTTTTTAATGTTTAAATATTTAATAAATTATTGGAAGTTATGATTAAATACACAGTGATATAAATGGATATCAATAGTAATTGTTTAATTAAATATGATCCAAATTTCATATATCAGTGAACGCAAGTTAAAATATCTATTATATTTACATTTTTAATTTAAATTCAATTGATTCATATATGATATTTTAGGTTGTATATAAAAATAGGGAAAGTGAATATGAAAAAGGGGAAAATAGTGGATTTATAAAATTTATAATAATAATGTATTTGAACTATAATTTTTTGAACTTTAAGTGGGGTATTTTATTTTATATCTCAATATAATGTTTTAATGATGTTATTAAATATAAATATGTTATATAAAATTGGGACACAACGTTAGTGTAACATCATTATCCATTTATAATGATCAATAAATAAAAATTTGAGAATTTATTGAGCTACATGAATGTTTGAGATAAATTATATTACTTTCTTGATGATTTTAATCTTGGAGGGTCAATACATGCACTCCAATATCATAAATACGTTATTTGATATTTGTTATTTTATGTGTATAGGATAATTTTCATCCATATTTGTATGATTATCCTATTTTATTTAACTAAATAAAAAATTGAGTGTCCCTTATTTAATAATATATCTTTCTATATCCATTTTATGTATGATAGAGGTGTATCAATTAAAAATGAGAGAGATTATTTTAAATGGTTTAATGTGAGAATTTATAATACCCTAATTCCCTCTACCCTAAGGTTATTTAAAATTATGTGGGACCATCATTACTCTTTATTTTCATATTTAGTGTTGTTAACTTCATGGACTAAAATGACATTTAGTTTTTTGAAAAATGTATTTTTATTTCTAGATTAACCGAAATTTCCCAATCAACCAAACATCTATGTGTGTCATTCAATAAAACATAAAAAATTAATCAATCATTAGGTGTACATACTATTTGGGTTTTTGAGAGATGGTAGACTCTTTATTACTATTCTTATAAGTTTTAAACCATTTTCTTCGTCATACAGCCCATTAATGGGTACAAAGACATCATTTATCTATATCATAATCTTATTATACGTTAATCCCGTTGTACATTTAGACCATAAAAATTAATAGGATAAAGAAAAATAATTTTCTCATTTTACTATATATATACATTATAAATGTTACATATATTAACCCACATAGATTTATAAATAGTTCAACTCATTATATTTATATTGATCAGGTTTAACGGTGTTGTAAAAATGTATTTTTGGGCTTTCACATCAATATTGAATATATTTTTATATTCATCATTCATGTATCATTCAGATACATCACTTACATTCATCCCATGTATGGGATAATAGATTGAAACATTTCATAGATATAGTAGACGAGATATCATCGAACACATCAAAATTTATTTATGGGGACATAAAATAAATGGAAGACCCAATAATTCACTATATTCTCTATATATGGATGAGATTTCTAATAGTAACAATTATTGCAACCTTATCTCCGATAAAAAATATTGTGACCACAACCCAACACACTATAAGAGGAGTGGTAAATTAGATAGTATAATTTTTCATCAAAGATAATAAATTTATCTCATTTTAAAAAGTATAGGATGATCATGCCAGAAATTATACCAACAAAACATTCATGATATAAAAAAATAAATGTGAGGCCATAGGGTTTTACTTGGATCTCCACTAAGTTATAATTCATGGGGAAAATGATGATTGTGTGTCAGTATTACAAGATGTGGCATTATCCACTATATATGTTACAATATTTTTGAAAAAACATGTTATTGGTGCTAAGTGAATTTACTATTATTTAGTAGCCATATAGTTTTCTAATTCAAGGGATTATAATATGAATAAAATAAGACGTTTACAAAAAATATTTTTCAAGAATCATAGAAGAACAGTAAAACAATAATGGTTTACCTTATTTTATTCCTATCCCAACATAAATCATGATCTATAAAAAGTATTTCTCTATAGTATGGTGTAGTTATACTCGTTTTTCATAGATGGATCCCTATTGTGGTTTCAAAACTTCTCCCTCTATTAATACAAATATAATTTAAATTATTATTTTTTTGAAATAGAAATTCCAAGAATTCTGAAATGAAAAATTCACTTAATTAAATCATCATAATCTTTGTCAATTTACAAAAAATAAAATGCCTCTATTATAAAAAAATACAAGATCCTATAACCATTTAGCCTAAATTATTAATAGTATATTATGATTGATAATATATTCAGAAATTTAGACACATTGTATGATGCTCTGAGTTGCGGTGTGATCTCTATCAAGAAAAAGATCTGTAGAAATCCATATTTTGTAATGTTTTATAATAATTTTTCTTATTTTATCATTAATATCCACAAAACATATTATAATATGGAATGATCATTAGCTACAAGATCTTGAACGGGCTCAAAAAATATCTTAGGAATATTTTCTCCTATTAGAGTGTTGGATAATAATAAAATAATTAATGATGATTATAAATTATCCCATGTGAGTCTTACAAAACCTCCATGTTTGATTTAAGATGATTCGTAATGAAATGTTATAACCCTTATGCTCATCAACATTATTGGATACATTGGTAGATTTTATAAATGTAATGACCCATATTTTTTTCAATGATACATATATTATATATATGGATATTACGATTAGGGAAATTAACCCTTACTATTTTATTCCCTTTCAATTTTTCATTTTTCAATTATCCTACATACCCCTACCAAATACATAGTGACATAGAAGATTAATTCCTTTGTTAATAATGTGATGTAATGAATCTTAATATCAAAGGTTAACATAAACAATTAGGCCTAATAAGCCTTATATTTTCATAAGGTTCTGAATATAAATTTTATTTATAACACATATTAAATGTGTACATTTACAAATTTCAATGTCAATTTGGAAATTATATTTTGTGTGATATTAGACGATAGTAATATTATATTACAATAACAATTGTGAACCATTACAAAAACATAAATTAAATTGTTATATTTGAAATCTATTAGAAGACATAGCTATATTTTTAATAGTTCTGTCACTTAAAAATAATTCCAGGTAAATACATGTTTGATTCAATCAATAAGGATATGAAATTTCAATAAATAGAATATTAAATGTTTTCTTTCCAATAATGTCATGACTGTGAAGACTCATTTGAAACTGATTAATATAGTGACACCAAAAATTACTATGAATCTAATTAAAAATAACACAGTGATTCTCATAATGATTCCATTTACCCTTAGGAGTTTATAACACCAAATGGAAAATGATAAGGACAGAAATGATGAAGATCACTGAAACATCCCCAATGACCTCATTGAACTCGATTTATTGGGAACCTAGATACCATTGATTATGTTTATGAAAATAATTCACTAGAATACATAAAAAATACCATGTTTTATAATAATAAATATAAAATTGACAATTTCAATGAAAAAATGATACTAAAGAATATAATGATGCTGATGAAAATGATTAAAATAATTACTTCGATGGAGCTCAAAATACCTATGAAAAAATCAACATGAATGGAATAGATAACCCTATGAAAAGGAATAAACAATTTAAAATAATGACCCCAAATACCTAGTGGATTATAATAACATTGATTTCATGATATCACTGATGAGTTTATGGAAACTGATCACCTTGGAAAACCTTATGATATTTAGGTACCTACTAGATCAATGATGATTGAAATATATAAGAAGATATTGACCCTGATTACACACATGGCATTGATGATGTTGAATACAGGTATGATAACCATAAGATCGATTTCAGTGATGTCCATGACAACATAGAAAATGAAAAGGATTCTAAAATTAATCAAGACCATGATAACATTATGCCACTAATGGAAACAAAAACCTAGACAATTTTGAGAATTACATTGACCATTAGGACAATGAACACCCCAATGATTTATATTACATATATTAACTAAACGACTATTATTATATGGTTACCTAAGAGTGATTGTTGTGCACTGACATATTTCTAGTTTAGAGGGATGGAGAGAGCGCCGAGAGCAACAGAAAATTCCTCTCATCCTTGAAATGGAGTATTCGGTCGCTCAAAGAGTATTACTTGATTCCCATCATGGGCTCTATCAATACTAATTGAGATTTTGCTTTCAAGGATGATCGAATATCAACTAAGGGTCTTGGTTTTTCATCGGATATTGTAGACTTCTCTGTGGTGTGAAATAAAGGTGTTTCTTTTGCCGATTTACTTTCTGGTTCTTCTAATGTGTGAAAAACGTGCACGTCTCATCCCACTAACATTACCGCAGTTGAGAATGGTGGCTTTTCTATTGTCACGGATTCAGAGGCTTTTCAAAAATATATTTATCATTGTATGGTTTCAATTCTGGGTCACGTTATTTATTCAATGGGTGATAAACCTTGGTTTTACCTTGATCTTAAAAAAAGAATATCTCATTTTAGGGGTTTTAATAACTAGAAATTGATTCCTATTGTAAGGGATTTTTCATTTCATTTTTCAATCAGGGGATGATTTTAATAGAGTATGGGATTTTGGTAACCTACATATCAAACCTGGTGCTTTGAGATTATCCAAATGTGATGTTAATTATAATTACTTTAAACATTAAAAACCAATTCCCATATCTGGATCAGACTTCATTCATTGAATTGGATGTATTGGCATCCTAAGATCCTTAATGACCCTGCCTCATGTGTTGGAACTCCTATTAGAATGGATCATAAAACTATCGAGATGGATCTTGGATATTTTTCTAGAATTATGGTTGATGTTAATCTGGAAAATAAAATACCCGATAATCACATTGATTTATAATCATAATAAGATTGATGTTAAAGTTGAATATGGATGTGTTCCATATTTTTGTGAGGTCTACAAGATTATTGGTCATTCGGTGATTAATTGTAGGATGCTTCAAAATAATGTTTATGAGGTTCCCAAAAGGAAGGATTGAAAGAGGTTAATCAGAATAAAAAAATTAAGAAGGTATTTGGGGAAAAGGTGGGTCCTTAAAAGGATATAACTAGACTTTCCATAGTTATAGTTACTTCCAATAAATCTTGTGCAGATATCTCTGATGATGTTGAACAAGGTAGGATTAAATATTTACCTAGTCCTTTTTGTAAGATTTTTTATGAAATGGGTAAATATGTTGGATTCGCATGCATAGAGGATAACATTTTGGATGACAATATCTCTTCTGAGATTTATGGACTGGTTATTTTTTTGGAAAAAGAGATTGATGATTATTTTTGAGGCATGATTTGGAGGATATTATTTTTGCACAAGTGGTTTCTTTTCAGGATAGTGAGAATTATAGGATTTCCTAGGTACTTATTGATCCCGTTATACCCTCATTTACACCCGTCACTTCCACAGTTCAGGTAGCTAGAAATCCTTTATTTTATTGGAGATTCTGCTATAAATAGAGTGCAACCTATTTCATTCAATCCAGATTCTGCTTCTCTAGAAGGGGTTATTGGGGACCCTTTATAATTACATAGTACTGCTACATTGGTAGAGGAAATTGAGGCTGTTGATTCATTTAGTGGTGATGTGATATTGCAGGACATGGGTAATCCTGATTTATCTAGGGGTCCTGTTGACATCCTCATGGTGGGTGTTAAACATGGAATGGGAACCACTAGTAATATGGATATAACTGATCAATTACAAGGGGCCTCTAGTTCTAAGCGAAAGATTGGAAGGCCTCCTATGTCTGGAAAACACATAAATGTGGTGGTTAAAAAGGGGGAAATCGCCTCGATCTTAGATTTAAATGAAGAATCTATTTTGGAATTATTAGGGACTAGCCAATCAATATAACATTAGGCCCCTTAGGCTCTTGATTCTAAATCAAAGGCCTCTTCTTATTGGTTTGTCCGAACCCAAAATATTTTTTTCTCCTAATAAATCAAATTTTGAAAATCATGGTTTTCACTTAG
Source organism: Viscum album (assembly GCA_963277665.1). NCBI lineage: Eukaryota > Viridiplantae > Streptophyta > Magnoliopsida > Santalales > Viscaceae > Viscum > Viscum album. The sequence goes on from OY728140.1 coordinate 2,061,483,515, forward strand.
TGGAATCTAATTGATCCTCATCATATATTAAATGGTTATGGGTATTGGATCATTGTTCATTATCTCATGTTTCCCTAATAGTTAGTTCTAATCATCATGTCACATGTTCCTTCAATCATCATGGGTTTCAACTTTTCTGCACTTTTATTTATGTCAATAACTGTTATCAGGGTCATAGGAATTTATGGATGGATATTGGATCTCTCAACTCTTCAATCTATGGTCTGTGGTCTATACTGTTGTACCCCTCTCTCTTGGATTTCAATGATCACAATCACTCTTATTTTGTTCTAACTTGTTTTCAAGTGTTTTTGTTGATAGGCAAAAGATTGCCAAGGAGTTGGGCCAAGAAGGACTGAAAGTAGACTCTCTGAGTCTACCGGCCAACCGGTGGATTCCCACCGGCCAGCCGGTGGTCTCTGGCAGTAGAAATCGTTTCTGTCCAGAGCCACCGGCCAGCCAGTGTGAGCTCCCCGGCCAGCCGGTATGTCACCAGCCAGCCGGTGGAACCTGGGCAGAGATCTTGCTCTCTGTCTGGACACCGACCATCCGGTGGCTCAGGACCGGTCAGCCGGTGGACCACAGACCAGTTGGTGAGACACCACCGGTCAACCGGTGAGCCCAGTCAAACTAGCCGTTGGGCTTTGACAAGACTTGTACTTTTGACCCCCAACGGCTCCGAAGGCCTCTCCAATGGCTCCGAAGCCCCCCAACGGCCATTTGGGAGTTCCTCTCCTATAAATAAAGGACTAGGAAGCCCCGGAAACATAGAAGCCCACGGGAACATTTTTCGATCATTTGGCGAACCTCCGGCACATTCCTTCAAGGATCCCCACTTGCTCCAACTCACTTCCACAACCAAGGAGCACCACCATAGAAGCTTGGGAGCGCCCTTCATCATCACCAATCAATCCTTTGGCACCCAAGACTTCTCCTCTTTACGGTTTTTATTATTTTATTATTTTGAGATTTATTTTGAGTTTGGGCATACAAACCCTTCTTTCTCTCATCCTCTCTTTGTTTGGGTTTTCACACCACCTTCAAGGTGTGAAGAGGTTATTCAAGCCTTCCCTGTAAAAGGCTTGAGTCATAGGTGAGCTAGCCTTCACCTGTAAGAAGGCTAGTGGGTTTCTTGCTACAACCAATAAAAATCAAGCTGTAATAGGTTTCTAGGCTACCTTAATGTCTAGTGGGTTTCTTGCTAAAACCATTAAATAGCAAGCTGTCGTATAAATCTCTCAACGGTTGAGTTGGGAGCGGAGACGTAGGCCTTGGATTTAGGCCGAACTCCGTTATCAATTTTGTGTCTTGCCTCTTTTAATTCCGCTGCGCTTTAACTTTTTCTTAAATTGTTAAACTTTTTTTAAAAGGCAATTCACCCCCCCCTCTTGCCATCACTCTCCGCCCAACAATTGGTATCAGAGCAAGTGTTTGTGTAATACCTTAACCGGTTTCAAATTCAAGATCCATTGTGATGGCTTCATATTCTTTCTCCCCCGAAGGTTATTCATTGGGTTGTGCTCCTTTTTTTGATGGAACCGACTATACCTATTGGAAAACCCGCATGTATACTTTTCATAGAAGTATAGGTTATCCTATTTATAGAATTGTCATGGATGGTTACTCTCTCTCTTCTCTCGATGAATCCAAATGGACTCAAGCCGATATTAAAAATTTCGAGCTTGATGGCAAAGCCATGAACGCTCTTCATTGCGGCCTTGATCGTAATAAATTCAATCGAGTTTCCACATGCACTTCATCTCATGAAATCTGGAAACTTTTGGAGGTTACCCATGAGGGGACCAACAAAGTTAAGGATACTCGATTGGATATGTACCGTCAAGATTTTGATTCTTTTACCATGAATCTATCTGAAAATATTACTGAAATGTTTACTCGTTTTACTGACGTTTTCAATGGAAGAAAATCTCTTGGAGATGATGTTTTTGCAGAGATGATGGTCAAGAAGATCCTTTGGATCTTACCGAGTTTATGGGCACTGAAAGTTGCGGCAATTCAAGAAGCAAAAGATGTCAAGAAAATTCCGGTCGAAGAGCTCATCGGATCCCTCATGACCTACGAGATCACCATGAGGAGGAAAGATGAAAAGGAAGGCAATCTCATCAAAACTCCAAAGAACATCGCCTTCAAAGTTCAAAAAGAAGAAAGCTCCTCCTCCTTATCTTCTTCCTCTTCAAGCGGCGATTAAGAAATCGAGAACCTTGCCCGCAATATGCACAAATTCACGAAGAAAAACAAAAAGAAGAAATCTCGCAAGACTCGAAAGGAAGAACTCGACGAAAAATCCGAGCCCGAGGTAATATGCTATGGGTGCGGCAAGAAAGGCCATTATAAGCCCGATTGCCCACTCCACAAGACAAGGGCCAAGCAAAAGGAAAAGAAAAAGGCATTCAAGGCCACTTGGAGTGATAGCTCCTCATCCTCCTCCTCCTCAAAAGACAACGGTAAAAAATGTCTAATGGCATTTCATGAGGTAACCTCTTCCGACTCCTCTTCCTCTTGTTCTTCAAATTCATTCAATCATTTATCATATGAGGATCTCCAACATGCAAGAGATCAATTGGAGGAAGGTTTTCACGAACTTTCTTCCAAATTTATTGCTTTAAAAAGGAAATTCAAAATTCTTTCTTCCGAAAAGGATCAACTTCTCAAAGAGATGGAAGACTTGTCCCTCAAGATCCAAAACCTTCCCGATGTTGATTCTATGGAATCAACAATCAAGGATTTAAGGGAATCCCTAGCTAAGTTCACCGAAGGTGAATATAACCTTTCGAAGCTCCTTGGTTCCCAATGCATATCTAGAACCACCCAAGGGCTTGGCTATTCCAAGCAAGCTTCCTCTTCCCATGCTCCTACTATTTTTGTAAGGGGGAGCTCCCAATATAAATTTTGAAACTATTGAAAAAAGGTCGGGCACATAATTTATGAGTGCGACTGCAAAAATGCCCGGTATGGAAGGCCCAAATCCATTTCCTTTAACGATGTATTTCATAGGAGAAGACCTGCCACAAGACAAGTTTGGATTGAAAAAACCCTTTTAGCGAGTCTCTCCGGACCAAAATTTGTCTCGGTTCTAAAATCCTCTCCCCGGTGATTTGTTGTTTTTATTTAGGGGGAGTTACGTTTAATCCTTTTTCCGTTTTTCTTTCAAAACATTCAATTCAAAACTTTTTCTTTCAAAACTTTCAATTCAAAACTTTCAATTCAAATTTCAAAAATTTCAATTGGTTTAAAAACTCTATCTTGTTTTTCAATCCTTTCCTTCAATCAAATTTTATGCCCCGTGCTATTTTGATAATCACAAAGGGGGAGATTTCTTTGGTTGATTGGGGGATAAATTTTTCTCTCATGCTTTGCTTTACTTTTCAATTTATCCTTTAAAGCATGCCTTTCATTTCAGTCTTTTACATTGCTTGTTTTGGTGATTGTGATCATCAAAATAGGGGGAGATTGTTGTACCCCTCTCTCTTGGATTTCAATGATCACAATCACTCTTATTTTGTTCTAACTTGTTTTCAAGTGTTTTTGTTGATAGGAAAAAGATTGCCAAGGAGTTGGGCCAAGAAGGACTGAAAGTAGACTCTCTGAGTCTACCAGACAACCGCTGGATTCCCACCGGCCAGCCGGTGGTCTCTGGAAGTAGCAATCGTTTCTGTCCAGAGCCACCGGTCAGCTGGTGTGAGCTCCCCGGACAGCCGGTATGTCACCAGCCAGCCGGTGGAACCTGGGCAGAGAGCTTGCTCTCTGTCTGGACACCGGCCAGCCGGTGGCTCAGGACCGGTCAGCCGGTGGACCACCGGCAAGCTGGTGAGACACCACCGGTCAGCCGGTGAGCCCAGTCAAACTAGCTGTTGGGCTTTGACCAGACTTGTACTTTTGACCCCCAACGGATCCGAAGGCCTCTCCAACGGCTCCGAAGCCCCCCAATGGCCATTTGGGAGTTCCTCTACTATAAATAAAGGACTAGGAATCCCCGGAAACATAGAAGCCCACGGGAACATTTTTTGATCATTTGGAGAACCTCCGGCGCATTCCTTCAAGGATCCCCACTTGCTCCAACTCACTTCCACAACCAAGGAGCACCACCATAGAAGCTTGGGAGCACCCTTCATCATCACCAATCAATCCTTTGGCGCCCAAGACTTCTCCTCTTTACGGTTTTTATTATTTTATCATTTTGAGCTTTATTTTGAGTTTGTGCATACAAACCCTTCTTTCTCTCATCCTCTCTTTGTTTGGGTTTTCACACCACCTTCAAGGTGTGAAGAGGTTAGTCAAGCCTTCCCTGTAAAGGGATTGAGTCATAGGTGAGCTAGCCTTCACCTGTAAAAAGGCTAGTGGGTTTCTTGCTACAACCAATAAAAAACATGCTGTAATAGGTTTCTAGGCTACCTTAAAGTCTAGTGGGTTTCTTGCTACAACCATTAAAAAGAAAGATGTCGTATAAATATCTCAACGGTTGAGTTGGGAGCAGAGACGTAGGCCTTGGATTTAGGCCAAACTCCATTATCAATTTTGTGTCTTACCTCTTTTAATTCCGCTGCGCTTTAACTTTTTCTTAAATTGTTAAACTTTTTTTTAAACGGCAATTCACCCCCCCTCTTGCCATCACTCTCCGCCCAACATATACTTGGTGATTTTAACTCCATCATGAGTTATAATGAGAATATTTGAGCTATGAATAATTTCATTTCTTCAAGGGATTTCAAATCTTGTATTGATGATAATGGGTTTATTGAAGTAAATCTTTTCGGGGATAAGTACACACTGTACTGGAAAGTTTTGGATAGATTTTTTTCTAGTTGAATAGACTGGGATTTTGAAAATGAGGCTTGTCTTGATTTCCGGGGTTCTATTTCTTATATGACTCATTCAAAAATTAACTATGATCATCATCTTATTATGGTTGACCTTGTGAGTAAGGATCTTAAACCTCCTTTTCCTTTTAGATTTAATAAATATTGGATTAATCATCCTGATTGTAGAACTATTATTGAACAAACTTGGAGTTCTTGGAATGGTAGGGTCCATGATTTTTTTTTCGTCATCAAGATCAAAGTCCTTAATTTTTTTCTCAAATTATACAGTAAATATCTTTTTAGTTCCCTTGATTCTGAAATTTCATTTCTTAAGGAATCTCTTCAAAAAATGTAGGAGAATAATTATTCTAATGACTTCTTTAATGATTTTTTTGTTGAGACTAAGTTGGTCACCATGATTAATAATTTTTTGAATTTCAAAGAAGCTTTCTAAAGATACAATTTTATGGCTAATTGGTTGAGTGATGGGGATAGAAATTCAAAAAATATCAATTCTTTACAGAGAATTAGGAATGTCTCGAGGCCTATCCCTTTGATAAGAAATGTGAATAATTTCTTCGACAACAGAAAGGATCATTCAGATCATGTTGTTACTTATTTTAAGGATCTATTTACTAGTCATGCCCCTTTTTCTGATCCTAGGGATAGTATTATTCCAACAATTGTTAATCAAGAGGATACTTCCAACGTTACATCTATCCCTATGGACATTGAAATCAAGGAAGCTGCCATTAGTCTAATGTCTGATATCTCTCCAGGTCCAGATGTTTTTGAGATATTTTTCGTTTAGACATATTGGGTTGTTATTAATGATAATGTTTGCAGGCTGGTTACTTTTTTTATAAAGGTCATTCTCTTACCCAGGTCATGAATGCTCAATTCCATTCCCTCATTCCAATGATAGAGAATGCTAACACGATTCATTTGTTCAGACCAGTTTCCATGATCAATACAATTTTTAAAATTATTTACCAAATCGTGGGCATGAGGTTGTCCTATATTGCCAGAAACATTGTTTCTCCTAACCAGTTTGTCTTTATTAAAGGTATATATATTCAAGATTGTCTTATTACTGCCTCAGAATGTGTTAACATTCTTAAGAAATCCACATGGGATTGTAATATTTCTCTCAAGTTAGACGTTAGGAAATATTTTGATTCAATAAATTGGAATTTCATTTATAAGGTTCTTCATTTATTTTGTTTTGATGGTGTTTTCATTAATTAGGTTAAAATCCTTTTTTAGTTTTCTCATATCTATGTCCTTGTTAGTGGTTCCCCTGATGGATACTTTTCTTGTTCTTGAGGTGTCAGACAAGGTGACCCTCTATCAGCCATTTTTTTCCATTGTGGAGGATTATCTTAGTAGAATAATTTCTATTATGTTTGGTAATGGGAACTGATGTCTATTAGTGATGGTAGAGGTTTTTCTTCTCCCACTCACTTGTTGTATGCTGATGATATTATTCTATTCACTAAAGGGGATAAGAGAAATATTAAAAATATTATGTGTGTCCTTTTGATTTATGAAAAGGTCTCTAGGAAAGAGATTAGTTAGAATAAGTCCTTTGTTTATTTTGGTTGGAATTTTCTAATTTTTTGGTAAATGTGAATTATCATGGATTTAGGTATTCATGAAGTTGTTTTTACCTTTAAATATTTGGGTGTTTTTATGTTTTTATAGAGTCCAAAATATTTTTATTTTTTTTATATTCTTTGTAAAATCAAAGTCATCTTGCTACCTAGAAGGGTAAGTCCCTCTCTCTGGCGGGTCTTGGTTTCTTGGTTAGGGTTGTGATGATTTCTATGTTTGTTTATTCTTTCATGTTCTATAATTGGCCAACCACTGTCATCAAGAGAAATAATTATTCTATTAAAAAATTAATTTGGAGTGGTAATATTTTGGATGGGAAATTAGCTTCGGTCTCTTGGAATAATTGTTGTAAACCCTATGATGTTGGGGGGTCTTGGTATTAATAATCTTGAGGTGTTTAATGATTATTTACATGCTTCTTTCATTTGGATTCGTGTCAATATTAATTATGTGTCTCTAGACTTTCCACATAATAAATTTTGCGATAGGCTTATGAATGGCGTTTTTAATCATCTAGATTCTTCTATTTGGCCGGATTTTAAATCCATTTTTTCATTCATTGATTCTCATGCTAGATGTCTTGTTTCAAGGAACTAATCATTATTCTTTTGGAAGGCCAACTAGAATAGCTATCCCATAGATGATTCCATGATGAATGAGGATTTTATTGTTGATCTGGATTCTGAGATTAAAGATCAGGTTGATAATATAGGGGGTCTCCCTAATCATATTGTTAATATTAACAATTGTAACTGTTTCTCTAACAGAGAGTGTTTTTCTGCTTGGGAACCTGCTAAAAATGTCCTGTTGACATCTAAAAAATTTTATAGTCATTCTCTATCTTGATATATTGGTTGTAAGTGGATGATGTATCTTCATATGAACTTTAATAGGCCTTCTTGGACACCATTTTCTTGGAGACTAGCTCATGGGAAACTCCCTACTAATTGTTTCCTTCAAAAATGTAGAATCTCTCTCTTTTCTTCATGTGTGTTTTGTCATCAACATAGGGAAGATATTGATCATTTGTTTCTTAGTTGTGTTAATGCAATTAAATGTAGAAGGCCGTTTATAATATTTTTAAAATTTTCATGACTGTTATGTCTTCAATTCATCATTTCCTTCAAGGCTGGAATATTATTTCACATTCTCTTCAATTGATGGATATTTTTAGGGTAACTACTACTAAAATCCTTCATTTTGGATTGTTTTCTCAAAATAAGGAAATTCATGATAGTATTTCCTTTTTAATAAGTGGGGTTTTATCATGCATTCTTCCTACTATGTTTAATTTTGATATTCCAAGGAATCATTTTTTGCTTCAAATTGGTTCATGATTTATCCGTTTTGAACTGGAAGGGTATTATGGGAAACATCAGGCCTTTATATGGTATATTAGAATTTCTATGGAAGGAACCTCTTTTTGGTTAGTTAAAAGATAATTCGGATGGTTCTTCTAGGGTTAATCCAGGGTTTCTCTTTATGGTGTTGTTTTCAGAAACCATAAATGGGATGTCCTTGGTTTATTTCATGGTTCTTGTGGCTTTTCCTCTTCACTTGAGGATGAAATTGTTGAAATTATAGTTGCAGTGGATCAAGGTATGATGCATCGCCTGGATAATTTATTGATCGAAAGTGATTCTACTATTATCGTGTCTTCCATAAGGATGGGACTTTCATATTTGTACGGGAAGCTTACTAATCATTGGAATAATTCTTTGGATATTCTTTTTTCCTTGATTCAGGTCATCAATCACATTTATATGGAATCCAATTCTGTTGCTGATGGCCTGGCTTAAAAAGGTGTTAATGGAGTTGATTTTGTTTGGTATGATAAAGATCGTGATGATCTCCTTCCTTTTCAAAAAATGGATTGTGACAAGTCTCCCATTTTTAGACATCTGTAAGCAGTCTCTTATCACTGTTTGAGGCTGTTTTGTATGGATTTTTACAACCTTGTGTTCTGATTTATTTTTTTGGGTTTGTTTGTTTAGTTTTATTCTTTATTATTCTTTGGAGTGGTTTGCTTCTATTTTTTCTATAGTTATAAATTAGCATGCCTTCTGTTCTCTGTTTTTCTGTAATGGTTTCTATGATGCGGATTTTTTTCAGGGCTTCTTTCATGGCGTGTCAGGCTGGAGTGGTCTGCTTTGTTACTATTTTTAAGAGCCTGTTTATCTCATAGGAGTAGTGTATGATCCGAAGATTTCGTTTTCTGCCATTTTGGGGGCCCGTAGGTGTCTTCGATGTTTGGTTTTTGGAATCTTTGTGGAGGAAGTGATCATACTTATATAGAGGGTGTCCTAAAGACTTATGTTGTGGGTTTCCTTTTTCAAAACCTTCGTCTTGTCTTCCAGAGCCCACCCTATTTCAATGGGTGTTTATTGTGGTTTTGTTTTTTGTTCTTTTTCACTATAACCATACATTATGGTTGTTTGGTGTTTTTGTCTGTTTTTTTTCCTATATTTTTTTTCATTTTCCTTTAATAAAATTCCATTTTTTAAGGTTCCCTAAACCTACACAGCCAATATTCATTCAAAAACCCCTTCCATTAAATAATATTGGTAAAACATTATGATTAAAAAATCTTTATAATACATTATAATAATAATTTAGACAGTACATATAAATAAAGATCAAATGGTATTAAAAATTTCTTGTTTTTTACTTTATTATTAGCTATATAAGAAAATAATTTTTCGATACTCTTTGAAACTTTCTCCATAATTGAACTTGACAAAACCCCCTTCAATAATTCTTGTATGTTTTACACATCTTCATAACCTAGGGAATGAGAACATATGAAAAGGTTGTGATCAAATTATTGATATGGAAAAACATAATATGATTTATTTAAGGTTTATATAGTTTTCAAATGATAAATCATCATCATGATAGATATATATTTTTAAAAATAATTTTCGAGTATAAAAGTATCCAAAACATAATAATATAATGTGTTATATGATAATCAATCATATACCATATAATTGGTGGGTAAAACATTATATAACAAACATTGTATATGGTAAAATAAAATTTGAATATAAAATAGATATATTGTATAAAAAAGCATATGAAATAATAACTTATTGATTTAATCATTGAAACCATATTCTCATAACATTGTGGGATTGGGAAAACAACATATGAACACTATTAGAGATAGGACAAAAAACCATATACCCTCTTGGTCTTGGGATACTACCCATTTACCATATTTATATTGGTAAAATACCCATATACCACTATGTTATTTGGATAATAACTCATGTACACTCTTGGTTTTGGGTTTCTACCTGTGTACCCGCATTTGATTGGAATTTGAAATGTGTACCTTTTGGGGATTGCAATACTACCCATCTACCATATTGGTCTTATTATACTACTAGTGTAACATATTAGGATTGAGATACTACCTAGGTATCATCATGATTATGGGATGATACTATGTACCCTCTTTAATCTCATTATATATAAAACTTCAAAAAACTATATTGGAAGGTTATATATGTCCTCATTCATCAATGATATTTTTCTAACAATTTTTGTTCCAAGACACATAGATAAAAATCTTATATCAAATATCAATTGATAAAAACATTGAATATAGAAGGGTTTCAAGAAAAAATATATAGAAAATTTAATAATATATTATAAGAGAGAAGGTGGATGGTAGTAAATAACATATATATAATGTAACATAATAATAATTCAAGATATTGTCATTGATGAATAATACTATTTCAATATTATTCCATAAATATCATTTGAATAATAAGAGTAAATACCATTTTAATTTTTAATATCATTATGTAATTGTTGTTTAAATACTAATAAGACTATATTTTGGCAAATTAATATTGACATTAATGAAAATTTGAAATTACATATAATTGTAATTATTCATTTAAATTTCATGCATTTCTGGTGAATAAATTTTTTAGTGATAAATATTAAAAAAATATGCATTTCCCTAGAAGAAAAGTTATGGTAAAATATTAAATATTGGGATGGATGAAACTATAAATAAAATTAATAATATTGATGTTAAGCATTATAAATCGTTGAATGTTTTCTTGAGTTAAAAAATCAATGAAAACAACATATTTTTAAATTATAAATCATATTAAATGGAAAAAGAAAGAAAGAAATGTAAAACCATTAAATAAAAAATGGGAATATATAATTATACTATTATATTTCAAAATATAACTAACACTTAATATTGATGTTCTATAGGAAGAATTATTACTCAATAAAAAGAAAATAATATTATGAAAAACCATTCCAATTTTGTTATCTATTGAATCAATATCCCATGAAAAGTATAAAACAATATGGATTTATAAATCCATTAAATCTCATGAAATATATCCTAAAAACACATAAATTTCTAGAATTTAGACCACACTGAATTAAACAATTTGTGAATATTTTATATATCTCAATAAAATAACTGAGAATATAATTCCATACCATTATTCCTAAGTTGCCTAACGTTCTCTAATATCACAACTACTTGTAAAAGATGAATAAAAAATTATGTTAGGGAATTGATATGTGATATTTTTATAAGACCAGGATGTTTAGGATGTTTTTAGGTTTTTTTAAGTTATATGGATTGAGAATGGAATAACATTATTAGAATTTGTGGTGAGAAGAAGTGTGGTATTGATGGCTCCATTTATAAGTAATGTAAACAGAATTTCTATAAATAATCAATTATTTAAAATAATGTAATGTCACTAATCAAGGAAAAGGGATCCAAGAAATATAATAAATGAATATGGTACATGTTATGGCCCATACACTTTTCACCTGTTCATTTTGAAACAACTATTGGGTTATTTTAGGAATTTAGTTTACTGTTATCTTTTTATACAAATAAATATTTAACATGGTAACACTTTTTTAACATTGGTAAATAATTATAATGAAAATCATAGTTAAAAATGAACATATAATATTAAATAATATGATTATTTCAAATAAGTAAAAATTTTTACAAAATAAAATATAAAATGGCAAGAAGTATAAATTTTAAAATTCTAAAACATATTTCCTATAACCTAATATTTAAAATAAAATTGATTTTCTTGCCTGAAATTTAGGTTTATCATTGAGGTTTTGATGAATTTTACATTTATTACATAAATTTGTTTAAGAGAAAAAGAATCTATTTTCTTCCAAAGAGAACTAGAACTGATATTTTAAAAAATCGTAATTAATTAAACTAAAAGGGGAAATGATTTTTTTATTAGAAAAATTAATAATGTACTTAAAATATTAACCATCGGTGTTATAAATTGAACACAAAATTTTTGAAATGTGAAAAATAATTTTTTAAATACATATTTTACAATTTTGTCGACACTTATATTTCATGCTTATATATTCATAAATTAGTAAAATTTATATTTTTTTGTTAAGAAAAACAATTTCTCACTATTCACGTAGAAATTTTTTATTTAGAAAAATATTAAAAATTAAAAGTAATTTATTTTGTACATGATTTATCAAAAAATGATGCTCATTTTATAACAATTATCATAAAATATTTTAAAATTTATCCATTAAATGAAAATTAAAAATATAAGTATGACATTTTTTTATTGGAAATTGATTCCTTTAACCATTAAGTGTAATTAATATTATTTTATAACAATTACTAATTTAATTAATGTTTATAAATAACATCATATATTCAAAAAAATATTATAAAATGTTTCAATTTAATATTTTTAAAAAATATTTTAACACATTACAAACATTTATTTAATAAAGTACAATTCGTTTTAGTATCATATCATATTAATTATTTATCTGATCAATATATACAATTTTAGTTCCATAATATATTTATATTTATAAGATGTTTTAGTATTTATATATTTTTTCTAATAATATTCATCTAATATGTTAGGGATTATTTTAGTTTTAAGTTTCATTTGGAGAAATCATTATAACATTTTATTAATTATGAGAAATGAAATATTTTAAATTCATATTGTGTTACATCCCTGTCATTAAATATAAATATTGAAATTTTAGTTAATAATCACAAATAAAATTTTTAATGATGACCAAATGATTGGAATGACACATCATCATATTCCTAATTTGGTATCTCCCTTACAATACAAGGTAAAACTAAGAAAAAGTTAAACCATAATAATCATTATTAGGATTTTCTAGAGAAAAATATTTCATAGTTCCACCACCCTGATCTTGTTACCAAAATATAATAAATCTAAAATGGTTTTGATGTTATCAAATAAAATCAATACTAAAGATATTTTGATCACTAAATCTTAATATTTCAACTCAAATAATAGTTTTGTTTCAACCTATGATATATTCAGATCGACTATGAAATAATTGGATCAACCTATCACACATTTAAATTAACATATTCATTTTTATGTTAGGTTATCTAGTAAACTACTACATGCTTAAATTTAATATAAATCATTTATAATGGTTAATAATGTTAACATAGATTCACAAATTAATATCCCATGGGAGATTCCTTCTAGCTGTACCATATTAGGCCCAATCATAATTCATTGAGTTATAATCAATTTAATACTAAAACAAATTTTTTTAGTGTGATTAAAAATGGCTACTTTACAAAAAAATCTGGTTTTTATTATACACATTATATCATACCTAGTGATTTCAGAAATTGTTTATCATCAAAATTATAAGGAATTGAAAAAAATAAATAATAAATAACTAAACAACGCAATGATATTAAATTAGGAAACCCCAGTCCAGTATTCCTATTTCTTGAGGTAAAAATGATTTATTTTAAAAAAACAAGATGAAATAATATGAAATTAATCTATATTTATTTTACATATATTTGATAATATTGACATTATATCTCAAAAATAATTATAAAATCCCACAAATGGAAGATTCTATGTATTTTAGGACCATTCCAAAAACATATTTTATGATATTAAATAAATAGGCTTCGTTATAGAACCATGCTAAACCCCCTTCTATATATCACATAAATCATACACAAATTCAAAACATATATAATTTAATTATTTAAAATGGTATATATCAGGAAATTTATATAAGGAAAATCTTTACAAAATTTCAACAATGTTTTAATAATAATAGTTTTAGAAATCATGAACATTGAAGAAATATATTATTAAAATGATATGGAACAATAATATTTTCCCAAAATACCTATTATAATGACTTCTAGTCTAAAATTATCAAATATATACCATATCATGTGAGTGTAGAAACATGAGAAAATAAATTGATCCACATTAGCTTAGCATAAAGAAATAATATATAAATTTCACATACATAAAATCATTCAAAATAGTTACATGATTGAGTAATAATTTCATTATAATTATCTTAACATAGTGGGATTGGGATAACAACCTCTTTAACCTATTTGGATTGGGCAGAAAATTCATGTAACTTCTTAGCCACGAGCAACTACCAGTGTACCTTCAACATATTAGGATACTAACATTTTATGGTATTTTTATAGGGTGAATGAAATATGCATCCTTTGGCTATTTTACTCCTACCCATGTACCCTATTAGGATTGGGATATTTAAAATTCACTTTTATGGGCTTGGGATAACACAAGTTTTCCCACATGTGTTTTAGCTAATTTTAGTGTACCTTTTATGAATTGTGGAACTATTTATGCCCCGTTTTTGAGCTCATGAGATATAAGAATTTAATAAATACATTATTGGGTGATATATGACCCCACTTGACAAATATATTCATTCATGATTCCTTGTTCCAATATTATATGAAACCATCATTTTTGAAACAAATTTAATTAATCCTTGTCAAATAAATTAGTGTCAAAAAAAATCCCTCGATCATTTCATAATCCCAAAAAAGAATTAATACGGATGGGGATATAAAAATATAGTTATATTGTAACATGATGTCCATTAATGATGTTATTGTATATGAAAAAACTATTACATGAACATTGGTTAAATTATCAGGAAAAATAATATTAAATACTCATTTTAATTAGAAAATCATTATTAATTTTATACTCAATTTTTATGGAAAACATTGTTGGGAAGGTAAAATATATACATGGATGTAAATTCATTATATTTGATAATTTAAATGATTCATAATAAATTAATAATTTTATATGGATTACATTTATTTAGGAGGATGAATTGAATCAAAATCATCAATTCATAAAATATAAATATAATGTATAATATAAAATCATATTTTTGACAAAATAATACATATAAGTAAAAATGTCTAGATAAAACACTATAAATTAATGAATTGTGATTTGAGTTAAAAAAATATTATAATAATATCAATTTTTTTAATTTAGAATCATTATGTATTGATTTTATTATAATGAAATTAAATTACCTATAAAAAATAGAAAATAAAACATGATACAATCATAGATCAAAATATAAAATATATAATAATAATGATGTTCAATAAGATGAATTATAAATCACCTAAAAGGTAATTGATTTAATAATAACTTTTACAAATTCATTATCTTTTGAATTATAATCCCATAAATGGTATAACATATGATTTATTTTTACATCCCTTTAATTTTCTAATGAAAATGATAAAAATAAAAAACATATAGTGTACACATTAAAAGTGTTAAATAAGATCTAAATATGTCATAATACATAATTAATTAAAACATAGATTAGAATCCCATACAGTTAGTCTTGCTTAGCAGAACGTGCTCATACCTTTCTACTCTTGTTAAAGTAACATTTTAAAATTCAGTTAAATCTTTTAGAGGTGAAATTTTGTGAAAAAAAATCTTCTAGGATAATTATTTGACTTTTCATAAGTTATTTGGGAATATTTTTTTCAAATATATAATTTATGGGGGTATGTGGATAAGTGGTGTGGTCATGGATAATTTTATAAGTAATGGATTTGTAATTTTTTATAAATATATTTTATATGAAATAATTTCTTGAGAATATTAGTGTTTAAAGGCCCAAAATATAAATAATGTAATTATGTACATGACAAGGTCTAGAAACTTCTTGTGCATTTCTTTCTGAGACAATGATTGGGTGATTTTAGTCCATTTTCCACACATAAATATTTTTCCAAAATTATATCTTACCATTGTAAAGAATTTGATACATCGATAATTATTATCTATAACAAAATTTAAAATTTAAAAAATTATCTAAATTTAAAATTATTATTTCAAATATGTGAATAATTTTACCAAATAGAATTTTTAATATTTAGAGAAATCCATTTCAAAATTGGTGCACATAATGCGTAGAAACCATTTTTTAGAAAATGTGCACTGTTGTGACTAAAATGTTTATGTAAGAAGAAAGTATAAATATCATTAATTTTCATTAGATAAATTGGTTTACAAAAACTAATAGTTATATGGCTTCCAAATCTATCACAAAATTAATACTATAAATAATAATATTTATTAGAAAGAAATGGCCAAAATGTTTTTATTGTAAAATGCTACATGAGCCCTTATAATGTTAATCATTTTATTTCGAAATTCAAAATAATATTTTTGAAATGTATATATGTACATGTTATATAAATATTTGAATAATTAAACTATTTTATATTATTTTATATTATTCATATAAATTGATAAAATCAAAAAACTTATAGTTTTGGTAGAAAGGTATTTTTCAAAATTCACATAAAAAACAATTTAATAAAATAATCATGAAATAACCATGGGATAGTTTTTACATTATGATTGAAAACATTAATTTCATTAAATTAAGTACCTAAATTTGATAATTTTACCTTTTAAAGAAAAATACAAAATATAATGAAAATTATCTTTTATATAAAAAGGGAATTATTAAACCTTAAGTGCTCTTAGTATTATTTCATATCAATTCCAAATTTAATTACTATCAATTTATTAGTTCATATACTATAATTATGTTATGATTTTTTTAATGAAATTTATTATGATAAAATATACAACAGTATAGTATCTAATTTTTTTAAAAATAATATTCCTTGATAATATTAATTGATCTTATTTATTGATATAATTAATATATAAAATTTTATTTTAGTGAAATATTTTTATTTACTAATTATTTTTATTTATATAATATTCTTGAAAATATTTATATAATAATTTATAGAATATTTTTTTGGAATTCAATGTAGTGATAATTTTCAATCATGATATTAATTAATAAAATAATATTCTAAAATGTTGTGGTGTTCTATATTTCTCTAAAAACCTTATAGAACTAATGATCATAATGATGAAGAAAATTTGAAGCCTTCCAAGAGTATCAATAACCCCAGAGATGATGATGACACAAATATAAAGAAATAATGTAATTAAATTGGCTCCAAAGATGACATCTATGAATCCAAAAACAACAATGACTATCATTTATGATGATAAACCCAATATTGAGGACATCGATGACCCATGCGACCCTATCAATATTGATAATGATGATGGCCTTAATGACACATCAATTCCTCTATCCACATTAATTATTATTTGAAAAATGATATTTTATATCTACAATTATGACCATAAAAAATCTTATATACCCAACAACATTAATGACGGTGAAAAATTGTAAAGAACCTTAATGGGGCTGATAACCTTAATGACCCAAATGAAATGACAATCATGATGACCCTAATGATATTAATGTCATATCTTCCATCAAAAATACTGATAACAAAAAATCCACTACTGACCATAATAAAATATTCTATGGTAATGGAACTAATGACTCATATGACACTAATGACTCCAAAATTATAATAACCATAATGACCCTAATAACCATGATGAATGTGATGGAACGAAAAAATCCAACAATATCTACTGAATGAAAATTATATTTTTTATTACTCATAAACTTTTAATGAAAAAGTTATAAAACCAGGAGTTCAACCACAAAATGAAATGATAGATCCATTGAAGGAAAATTTAAGCTTATTTTATTTAAACTCTGCAAAAAATTTCCATGAAATATTGGTGACCCGATTTTTGGGTATATCCTTTTCCAAGTCTTCAAACACAATGTACAAATTGTCTCATGACATGATATACTCCTCAAAACTGATCATCCCATTATTGAATCCCCCATTGAGAATCAGGTCCTGCATGTCAATATAGGAATATTTAACCTCATTTAGGTTCACCCTTAGATACATTCCCATCATTATACCAGTCCCTGATTCATTATCATTGAGAAGTAGAACCCACTCAACCACCTCTTCTTCTGATCTTTGCAGTGGATCCAAGGATTTCTCAATCACAACATCTAACTTCTATAGCTAAAATTTAGCATCACTATCTATAAGCTTGACTTTAAACATATTTGATGAACGAGTCACCATTGGGGGTGGTAAATAGGAATAATCCTTCATTTATTTATTGATGCCCTTCTGGGACCTCCAGGATCTTAGAGTCATATCTCCCAGAACATCTTCCTTCACTTCTCTTGCATTAGAGATGAACCCAAATTCTTATTTATAATCCATGGGTTGCCTATCTGGATCAACCATCCACTCATAGACTTGTTTATCAATATTTAAATGTTTTAAGTGATTACCCAACTCAACGAAGACAAAACATCTAAAATGACTTGTCTTACAACCTCCCCTAGGGAACACCACATCTGCATATAATGCACCCATGATATGTTTAGAAGGTTCCATTGTCGCTTCATTATCCCCATCACGAATTAGAGAATCTCTAACCATAGAAAAATGAGCTACATGAATTTTACCTATAACCCTTTCCATCAAAGAATGTGTTTCATTAATAACCTTTCTATATCATAATTGATAAAATTTAAAATTGAATCAGTTAAATAACCCACTGTATTGAAAAGTGAATTCACTGCCACTGGGGGTTTAATACCATTAAGTTCTCTAATCAACCTGTTGAAAACATCCTTGATCGTCGACACAGAGGTTGAGGTACTAAATTCAAAGACTTATTATTCTAGGTGATCCAACTAGGATTTGAAACATCTTGCCTTATAAGTGGAAAAATATCTTCTTTAATAAATCCCATACCACTTTAAACCAGGGAATTTCATTGGGTATGTCCATATAATGGGACAAGATACAAAGGCTCATCCAAGGCCACATCATGCATCTGTAGGGGGAAACTAGTACTATCAGGATCCGAGGAACCCACAAATGGTTTCTCAAGGAGAACAATCATGAAATAAAACAACTTTGATTATTTTAAAAATAGTGAATGGAAATCCCATTGAACATGTTCTAATCGAAAACACGAAGTGAAAAAATCATATCAGTTCTCAAAAGACACCAGCTGTTGGAAACAAAGATTGTTTTAAACATCGATTGATACTTCCTCAAATGGGGTTTAGATATGTCTACAACCATGAAATACTGGGGTCTTATAAGATGGAACATGGTCCTCAACCACTTATCTAAATCCTGAAACCTCCCAACCATATTTCATAACAATTAAAGACTACCTTGTTTTTTAAAGGGAATGGGGAGAACTAGAAATATCACCCAGATCCCAACAGAGGGGTAATCCCTCTTCCAAAGAAAATTCTAGCTCTAGTGAAGAAGAAAAAAGATGTTACCTTCATTGGAATAAATTTTATTGGACAAAAACATGGAAAATAATCATCATTACTGAACTCTATAATGAAGTAACAAGGATCTATGAGCCCACCAACGATGTGATCTTTTAGGGGCCGAGATTCGTTGAAGAAATAGAAAAAACTATCAAGAGATGAGTTTGGATGGATGAAATGATCTATTAGAGATATCCAATAGATTTATATTCCTCAAAGAACTCATGGATGGAGATGGGAAGGGAAGGTTCCCCTCAGTGGAGGGTTGGAACTATAGGGCTAAGCTGAATCTAGGGGATGTCACATAGAATTGAAGGATCAGAGAACATAGTGAAAGGTGGTGAAGTTAGCTATCATTTCCAGAGAATTTGGGGAGGTGGGGCAACCATCTCCTACCACAATATCTATAATATTAATGATTCCTCTTACTATTATGACATTTATATACATTGTGACTACAATCACCCTATTAATCTAAATGACAAAGATAATCAAAATGAATCTTACATTATGGAAAAAATCACCAAACTAAAGAGATGGTTCCTAATTCACTAATAATGTTTAGAAACTAGATGAAACTGATGATCATAATGACTCTAATGCAACATCACTTTTTTCAATGGGTTTTAAAATGGTATCATTGTCATTAGTTTCATCAATAAAGTATAGGTTTTTAGGGTCATCCATTTTTCCATGAACATTATGTTCTTACATGTCACTAGGTTATTTAGTATTTTTATTATTGTAAATATCTTCTATATGATCAGTGTTGTCAGATTTATTATATTTATGATTTTCATCACTATAATTAGTGATATATCTAACATTTGTGTAATTTTTATCATCAGAATTGTCAATATATTCTTTTTCAAGAGTGTCATATGTGCCAAAATTAGTGTTTCGTCCATCTTTTTCATTTGTTTTATAATATCTTTCAGGGTCTATAGATTGACTTTCTAAATCATTATATTGGCCTATAAGTATAATTGTTCACCAGTTTCATGAGGTTTTTCAATATATTTGGGTTCATTGGAGTCATCAACATTTTTTGAACAATATTTTATTTAAATTCTTCAGTATCATCCTTGTCATTTGGGTCATAAAGGGGGATATTTAAATTGTGTTTTCTATTTCCTCAGTGTTTTAGGATTCATTGGTGTGGTCAGTATCATAAATGATGTTAGATTAATCAAGCTTATCAATATATTTAGGGTCCCCAAGGATAAGAAATTTTTCAGATTCATTTTTTTTTGTTTTGGACATTAGTACTATTTTATCATTTGTATCACAAAAATCATGGTTTCATCATTTTTTAACATTAATTGGTATCTCTGTGGCCATGTACATCATCATTTTCATCTCGGACATCATAATAGTTATGGGTTTTCAATGTTTTCTTCATTGGTGGTATACTTAGTGTCCTTGACGATGCTGAGTTTGGTGGTGTCATTTAGAAAATTATATTATTATGGATCCTTGATGTCAATTGTGTTTCTAATATCATGGGCCAAGTATATGTTGTTTATTTCAATGGGCAATCAACCCATTCATCCTCATAGAGGTTATAGTGGATATTAGCCTCACCAAGTTACTTGTTACATTTATATCATTGGAAATATTAATTTATCATGGTTATTTGCTTTGGTGTATTAATCAGTGTAATCAATATCATCTATATTATTAATGGCACTGTGTACATAAAGGTTTTCATCATCATCTAGGATATTGATATCATTATAATAATCATGTTCACAAACATCGTCATGGTGATGGTGTTATTATTTTATCAAAAACATTTGATTTATCGGGTTCTTCAATGACATCATATTCATTATTATTTTCATGGTCATATATTTAATTAGTATTATAAGCATCTTTGTTAGATTTGTGATCATTATCATCCAATGAATCATAGTATTTTTTTGAATTACCATTTTCAGTGTCATTAGATTTATTGATGTCATCATTAAAATTTAGGGATTTAGTATCATTATCATTGTTATCATCGTCAACATAGTATGTTTCACCTATGTTATTGGCAACATATGGGTCATTAAAAATTTCATTATTTTTAGTGTCATCGGGGTTTGTGGGGAAGAATTGGTGTCTCCTAAGTCATCACCATCATTGGGGTTTCACATCCCCAATTACATTTTCTTCATATGAATCATTATGTAATTGTGTTTTTTGGTTTCATTAGTGTGATCATTATTACATATGATATGGGGTTCATTGTGGATGTTTGAATCATCAGTGTTAATAAGGTCATTAGAGTCATTAGTATTCTATGTTTCTGTGGAATCGCCAATGAAATTTCATTATTACTATAAAAAGTAGAATCATGGTTTTTATGATATTTGATGGTGATGGTATCATCAAAATCATTATATACATTGGTATCCTTGATTTTCCCATTATTATTAGTTCATTGGGGTCATCAATGTCATTAACATTTTTGGTCCCATTAATGTCTTTATGGTTCTTGATTATGTTGATTCATTGCTTTTATTAACGTCATTGGTGTTATGAGATATATTATTTCTTCAATTACATCACTAAATAAGGAATTGTGGGGTTCATAATTTTCATCCTCGTCGGTGTCATCAATATAGGAAGGGCCATAAACATCATACAGGGCATATCTATTTTCGGGGTCTTTAATATTTCCTCCACAATTAGTGTTTTCAAGTTCATAAATGTGATAAAAATCATAATTTTCATCAACTATAATGAGATTATGTGCACCATCAGTATTGAGAGTGCACCATTAGTTTCTTATTCATTATGTGTGATATGGGGATTTTCGAGATATTTATTATCATCAATGTCCTAAACCATTTCATAATCTATAGGACCATTAGTTCATCAATATCATCAATGATATCAATGTTGTTTGGTTCATTTTCATATTTTGGCTCATTGAAATTTTTAGTCTCAGTGGTATCATCTATGACTTAATATTCAATGATATTATTAGTACCCTCATGTTGGCGGAGAAATTAGTTTTAAATTCGTAATCCAAGTAATCATGGTCATTAATTTCATTATTATTATAGATGTTATTAGGTTCATTTTTTTCATTGTTTTTAAGGTCATCAGGATCATCAGAGAAATTGGTTGTGTTAGGGTTAGTGGAATAATTAGTGGGATATGTTTTTTTAAATAATTATTATTTTCATAGTCATTTCAAACATCAGGGTTTTTAAAATCACATATCTCGTGTGGTTCAATGGTATTCTTGAGGTTGTTGATTTGTTCATCAACATTGGGTAGTTTGGTTTATTAAGGTCAATGGTTTTGGTGTATCCATTAGGGTATATGATTTCATGATGTATGTGTCATATGTTTCATGAACATGAACATTTGTTATCATCATTTACAATTTCATTTTCATATGTGGTGTCGATATCATTAATTCATCAAGGTCATCAGATATACTAGAAAAAATTTTATTGTAAGGAATATAATAGTTATTGGAGATAAAAAAATGATGTAATTGATGGCGGCGTAACATGTTTCATTTGTATGACTAGTTTAATCTGTATTATTTGTTTTTATATGATTATCATCATATTTAGTATAATTAGTTTCATTAAATTTTCCAGGTTCATTAGTGGATCTAGATATTTTAACAACGATAACATCATTAGGGTTATCTATTTTATTAGTGTCCTTAAAATCTTCATGGTCTTCTTGTGTTATCAGTTCTATCAATTTCATCATGGTCATTGGGATCATAAACATTTTCTTTTTTTTCTTAATGATTTTATAATTTTCATTTGGATTATTGTTACTATAATTATAGTCATAATTGGTTCAGAATAGTTATTAGTGGTGTTCATCATAGAAATTACTTTAATCTATATCCTTAGTGTCAACATGGTCATCAAGGGAATTATAATGATCATGGTTATGGTACTTTTAATGGTTGATGGATTTTTCAGATTCATTAGGTTCATCAAGGTAAATGGTGTCACTAGGGTCATTGGGTTCATCATGGTTCATATCATCATTGGTTTCTTCAAGATCAATATTTTCCTATGATTCATCAATGTCATTAGTTTCATAAAAATCACATATTAATTAGTTTCGATCATTTATATATGACTTAAAGTGAATTTAATTATTAGTGACAAAAACATTAATATTTTCATTAGTAAAATTATGATCCTCAATTTTTTATTTAAAAGGGTTATAATATTTTTTTCCAGTGTCATTTCATTTATTTATTTCATTAGTGAAATTAGGGTCTCTATTAGTTCATGTATTGTAAGGGTTTTTAATGAAATTCTATTTCACAGAGTTTTTAAGGGATATTAGTGTCATTGGTCTCATCTGTTTCACCAATATTTTCAATGATAAGGGTGTTATTTAGATCTCGAGTGTCATCATATATGTAGAAATCTTCATCAATATCATTGGTTTAATAAGATTTTTACTGTATTGGGGGTCTTCATAATTGGCAGTGCCTTAAAGGACATTAATATAATTTGTGTTAAAAAAGGATGTTGAAATGAAAAATAATAAACAAACCATTCTAATGGTATATGTTACTCTAAAAACCCATTGTGACCATGATGGTGCAAATATCACCAATGATCCCAAACACATAAAATACCCCGATGAACCCCATGAAATCGATGAAACCATATACCCTAATGTATCCATAACCCTAGTGACAATGATGAAATTTTCTGTTTAATGATGATAATGTCACTAATTACACAGGTGAACTCGGTAAAAATGATATTAAAGTTGAAATTGATGACTCCAACATAAATGATTACATGATAAACATTAATGGAAATAATGACTCAATTACCATGAAGAAAATGGTTTCAATGATGAATATAATTATACTGATGAACATGAGTAGTGGATGATAACTATGAAATATCTGATGAACCTAATTAAATAATAATCCAAAGAATCACTGATAAACCGGAAGGAACCCGAGATATTAAAAAAGTTTAACACATTTAGAATATTGATGATGATAATGGCATAAATAGCTTACTCAGTTTTAATGACCCTAATAATGTTGAATGCACTAAAGATATCAAGATCCAATATGCTAATGATGAGCATGATTAGACTAATAATAAATGACCTCTAATGTCCTCATGAACCCTAATGGATCTATAATACACAAATCCATTAGATATTACATTGATTTTATAAAAATCAATATTTCAAATTATCTCACTGATAATAATTTCATTATTCGACTTGAGAACATTGATGAAGATGAAAACACCAAGGACAATGATGAATTCAAGGACCTTGAAAACAGAAGTGATTAAAAATAACCCAAATAAGATGATTATATATTTGAAAATTTTTATTCTATTAACACTAACGATGTTGATGATGTTGCCTATATTAACCCACCTAATGATCCTATTGATGTCGACGACACCAACAATATCCATGATCTCAACAGAAAAGATATACTTGAATACTCTAAAAATACAATGATACCAAATATAGTATTAATTAGAAAAACAACAACAAAAATGATTACCATATCGACTGGAACAACCTGAGGATAATAAGGACACCACTAACACTATCATTGATATCAACAAAAAAGAAACTATTGAATTTTAGGAAATTAATGAGTCTAATGAAACACATAGATCCATATATGTTTAATTCTTCAATTTCCATGGTGACTATAATTATTCTAATAACAATAATGAATTATCTAGGTCACTAGGGAGATTGATACCATCAGGTTAATCCATTTCATTGGCATTGTTTTCTTCATAGGCATCATTGGAGTTATTAGTGATATCAATATCATCAATATAATTATGGTTCTCATATAATTAATGTAATTAATATGATTTTCATCAATAACATCATTAGTGTCCCAAGGATGATCAGTTTCATGAAAATCATTTGCATGATCAGGGTTATTGATGTCTATATTTCATTCACATTTTTTTATAATTAATTTTAATAAACTTTTTAATTAATTAATAATTATTACCAATTTTAATTATTGTTTTTCATTATATAGGGATTAATTTAAATTATTTATTTGGAAAATATGAAATATATATATATATGTTTATCTAAATAAAATTTTATAATGGTCATTTTCTCCTCTTTTTCGTTCAACACATATCTAGACTCACAGTCTCCAATAATCCACACAAAATAATGTATGTTTAATTTTGAATCTTTGTGCCATTAAATGACAAAAAAACTAAGAGTATATAGGAGGGAGAACTATAAATTTTCAACATTGAGTAACGGGAACCTATGAGGGTGCCCTCTAGGATAATCATCTATGACTATCATATCACATGTAGTTTTAAAAAGAACTCTCCACCCAAATGATTAATTGATTTGGGAATGTGATAATATCAATAATATTTCACTAACCAAAACTCTAATACTCTGATGAGGCACTTGAATCCCCCACCAAAAGAATAAAATATCACATGGTAATAAAATTATCAGTCCATAGAGGTTAATTTAATCCATAGGTCCAAAAAATAGAATTTATAAACAAGGAACCACAAAACACTAAACCCCAATAGGTTATTATTGGAATTTAATATCCAATGGTGAAATCATAATGACTCAAAGAAAATAATAACTATATAAATATTATGTTAACTAAAAACAAGATAAGCTACGATAAACACAAAAAAAACTAATGGAGAAGGAAAATAATATTAATATGAAACTTATGGATCAAAAAAAGATGAAGTAAGAAATGAATGATAAAAGACATGAAGTGGTCAAAATCAAGTCCTAGTGGATCTCACATTTGGGGTAGAAAAACACCTCTCCCATAATATCACTTTTCACAAACCAGATACATTATATTTCAAAATTAGTTGTATAACCCAAACAATATTTATACATAAAATGTAAACCTACCTAAATGGTCATGATATAAATCACACTTTAAATCTCTCAATATAATTCACACTATCTATCTACGGAAATTTATATTCTCAATAGTAATTAAGGGAGATAATGAATATAGAATGAGAACCGAATTGAGAATTTTAAAAAAATATACATTATTAGTCAATCCTCATAAATTATAAAAACCTATTAGATGAACTATCAAATATTCCATGTAATTTGAGGAGGGAAAATAAAGTAAATACTATCAAACCCTATAGGCAACATAGAAATACTTTATAGGGTATGTTTAGTGGTGGAACTCTACATGATTTGACAACTTATATTAATAAAGGATACCTCTGTTCATATGAATAAATATCTCGGATATCTCATTATTTATATACCCTATATCTCTTAATTATATTACTTGAATATATCCATCATTGACATTTACTCAAAATCCATAAGTATATAGTAAAATAGTCATGTAATTTTTTTATATCTCCCATATTATATAGAATTATATTATATAGAATTATATTATATAGAATTATATTATATAAAAAGAGATAATCAATGTTGATATATATTCTATATATATACATCTAAAACATGGTGTTTTCTCTAATAAAACAACTAATACACATTGAAACTAGACAATAATATGGGACAAATCCTATTGTTCAACAGATCTAAAACCAAAACACCAATCAATACATTCTAGACACCCTCTATGTAAAATATTAAAAAAATCAGATTGTTCATAAAACTCATCAAGACATAGCACATGAGTCACTTTTCAATATTGATCCTCCATATCACATAACTCCCCCACACAATAAATCAAAAAAAAATCTTCTAATATACATAGAAATGGGGAACTGGTTGTGTTAAAAAATAATTTTATCAATTCATTTCAAAAAAAACAAGGTAGTCTACTACTCCCTTGATCATAGGATGGAATATAAAGATCATTCATTACCTAATGAAACTTCATACTGGACTCTTCGATGGCCTAAAAAGTAGATAAAAGCATTATTTTATATGGTAGCTTTATCATCAAAATAGAATTTTTGAGATCTACTAAAGATAGCATGAGTCTCCCCGATCACCATAGGGGAACCTTGCGATGCACAACAACTCTTATGGTTGTCCTATAATATTTATATGATTCATAAAGGATGAGATTGATATTATATAATTGTAACAATAGAGGATTATATATGGGTGTGTGTGGTATATATGTAGAAATTTTTGTACCTATGAGTGAGGATCTATTAAAAAACATTTGAAATGGGAATGGCCTTGAAACTGTGGCATTTTGGGTAGTGAAATAGTGTCCAGTATTTTCAATGAGTAACATAGATTTATTTGTTGGGTGTCTAATTATTTTTATATGGAGACTTTGTATTGTGGTATTAGATGACTACCACTATGGCCTCCATTTCATAACTTTGCCTACCCTACACTGATAAATTTTGATCCTTTATCATATAACCATTTCACTATGCTCAGTCCTTCCTCATATAACCTTCCAAGAAATGTGTGTGCTATTTTTCTATTGTGAGGAATCATTTTTCCTTCTAGAATTATATAATTAAATTACAATTATAAAATAATAAATATATTATATTATATTTTTCATAATTAAAAAATTTATATTTCTAATGTATCTTAATATGATGAATATAAAATAAATAAATTTAAATTTAAGTATCAATTAAATTATAAAATTAACGAAATTAATATAATCAAGTGTTCATGAAGTATAAACATCAGTAATCATTATTTTTGGCTCATCGATGTCAATAAAACAATTAAAAATAACTAAAATGTCAACTTCACTGTCATTAATAACCCCTATAATGACATCAGCTATAGAAACACTGATATACCTGAACGCAAATTTTTTTTTAGAATATAGATGAGCATGAAAATATTGATTTCAAGGATGACACCAATGGACCATTAGATCATGATAATTTGGATGATGTTGGTTGGATCAATATCATTTATTGTCCCAATAACCTGGATCTTTATAATGATGGAGTTGATACTGCTAATAACATTATTGATGATGCCATCCCTGGCAATGGTGAAGACCTTAATTGTGAAAAAAATGAATCCAATGATCCCCATAATGATTTTAAAATATATATACATGGTGATACTGAAGCCTCAATTACCTATATTACTCTACAAAACCAATGAACCCTATTATTGTTATGACAACTTCCTTAGTGAACATAATGATAATTATTCTCATGATAACCTAGTAGACACCAATGACATCGATGAAAATGATGAAACTGATAGATATAGTTAAATGGATGATCTTGATTATTTCAATGAACATAAGTATCATAAATACATTTATCCTACTAGAAACCATGTCCACAATGATGGCATCGATGACGTGGATGAAACTGACATCTTTTTTGATGTAAATGTCCATAATAAACCTGATGATATTGGTGAAAATGATGATGTTTATTACAATAGGAACATCCATAACACTATAACCTTGATGAATCATACAATTTAAATTCCCCCAATGAAACTAGTGATATTATATAATCTTAAAATGATTAAGACCTCAATGACTATGATGACCCTGAAAAATCTGGAAACCTCGATGACCAAAAAGGCATGAAGGACAAAATAAATTATTTGATGGTGAGGGATATGATCATGTTAATTTCATTAATAACATTAAAAACCATATTGATTTTAATTATAAATATGAAACTGATGAAACAGATTTCCCTAGTGATTCCAACAACTAAAGCGACTCTGATGACGCCAAGGAAACTGAATATGACACAATCTATAATTATTATTATGAATCTAATTACATTGATGACCATATATTCTATGATTACACCATGGAAAAAAATTAAATAAAAAACCTAGATGACGTCAAATCCTATAGTTATTTTGACGATGTTGTTGATTTTGATAACTTTGTTGACGAAAACCCAGTCGGGGACATTGTCTCACTTGATGAACATGACAACATTGATGGCCTTGCTGACCGAAAATTCCAGGTAATACTAAAACCCTAGTGGCAGAAATTCCATATTCAGCAATGATTATGTCAAATACCTTATGACCAATACATCATTGGGGATTATGATAATATTGAATACCTAAAATACATGCATGGCCAAGATATCTCTTCTGATATGCTTTTACTGGATGGAGTATCCAAATAAATCATGACCAGGTGCTTGTATACATAGAGATTAACACTAGTGTCCATACTCACTGAGGCACACCTTCCAGAATATCATCACATTCAAATTAGTCTGGTTAAAGGTGGTAGGGATCTTAAGGAACCTTTAGGTTTAATGTGGGCTATGGCTGCTTCACAGTGAAATACGTAGAATAGCATGAAATACGATCATTGGTGTTCGAGCAGTGCTATCCACCCTAGGCCTTGTCGAGGGAGACATCTATTTCATGTTTGGATTCTTAGGTTGTTTAGCCTATCTAAAATGGTGGTCTGACATCTAAATCATGATTTTCTTTATTATCAAGAATGTGAGGGGGATATGACCGTGGGTAAATTTTGTGTTCTTAGCTTCAGAGGTTCATCGTGTTAATGCAGCTATGGATATAGTATTGGAACATAAGTAGATAGTAGAACATATGTCTTTATTTACAATATCTTTTGGCTTTGTAGATTGCATGCATGTCGACTTCTATAATAAAAACAATTGGATTTTATCGATGTCTTCTATCTCGGTGATGTTTGTGGAAGCTTCTTCTATGCATATCACAACCAAGGTTAGATAAGGGAGTGTGGAAGTTCTCTTCACCTTTGTGTACGCGAGTTGTGTTAATATTGAAATAGTGAATCTTTGGTAGTGATTATAGATGTTTAAACCAGGTAATTCTGCATGGTTTATTTGTGTAGATTTTAATACCATTGTAGAATCATCAGAGAAGAGAGGAGTTATGATGATATATAGTTTTTCAAAGTAGGACATCAGGTATTATTTACTAGCCAAGTGTTTGATGGACATGGGTTCTACTTTTAACAAATTCACTTGATTCAATAATGGAAAATGAAAGAGGATGATATATAGGAGGCTTGATCGATTTCTATCCAACTTTCATGGTCTAGAATATTTTTTTCATTCTTTAGTGAATAATTTTTCCATAACAGTGGCAGGCCATGGTCCTCTTATTGTTTTGTGACAGATGAGTGAGAGGTGGAGTAAACAATTTTAGTACTCTTCATGATGGAATCAAAAAGGTGACATCATGCAGGTTGTGAAGAGTTCATGGGACAATCGACAGATTGATCTGAATGGGCCAGGTTCACGAGATGATTACATTGTTTTAAAAAGGACTTTCATGAGTGGAGTGGAAACTGGGTGGATGAGGACCTCAACCTAGAAAATTTATATGCTGATATTGAGAATATGTAGGACATCCTTTTAGAGGCCTTGGATGATAACACGTTTCCATGTTTAGTGGATATGTAGAACATAATGGCTGGAAAACTTCTAGAAATTGAGAAAATAAGTAGAAATAAATATAGAGCACGACAACATTAGGAATCAAATAAGAACATATCTTATTGTCAAGCTTGAATGAAGGAAATAAGAAAGTATAAGAGGATAAATATAATACTTAATGATGGAACATTTACTTCTTATCTTCAGGTAGCGGGTAAGGTTGCTCAAAATAATTTTGAAGGGCTTAGGGAAGGTCATAATAACTACCATGGAGATTAGTATAGAAGGGGTGGTGAAGATATGGATTTATTAGAATTTATACCTCCAATGGCGGAGGATAGGGACATAAGTTATTTGTAAGACACGACTAGTGATGATGCACTCTATGAAAGAGTTCTCAGAATAAAAAAGGAAATCAAACCGTGACCCGATGGTTTCCTTTGGTAATTTTATATTGAGTCCTGAGAGATTGTTAGAGAGCATGATAGGGGCAGTTTAGCATTTCTTTAGGGGAGGAGAACTTATTAAAGCATATTGTGCATCAAGGGTAGTTTTTATCATTAAGGTTAGATATCCCATTGAAATTGATCAGTACTGACCAATATGTTTATTTAAAATTGTATTCATGATCCTCTCCATACATTTAAATATAAGAATATGCATGTTGATACCAAATAATGTTTCTAAAAAGAAACATAATTTTTTTTGAAAGGTATAGGCATCAATGTAGCTATCCGTACAAAATGAAAAATGGTATAAAATCTGAATAAAAAATGATTGGATCTAATGAGATGGTGTACGTTGATATGGAGAAGGTGTATGATATAATTTAATGGATACTCTTGTTAAAAGTGATGATAAAATTTTTCTTCCATGATTTTTTTGGGATCTTTGTTTCAGGTGATATGCTTCTCCATGTATTATAATTTCTCTAATGGAGAATTTCTTTGGATTGTTCAAAACAGTTTTGCGAGTAAGGAAAGGAGATCCATCATCTCTGAGTCTCTTAATCATTACCCAGGAGGCTATTTCATGGAACATTCACAATGTACTAATGGATGTGAATATTATTCCTTTAATTAAAAAATTAGGGGACAGTTTAATTTCTCAACTTAGGTATGTTGATGACAAGCTTATCTTCATTAATGAAAGGAATCTATCAGTGCATGGCCTAATGAATATTATGTTTACCTATGGCGTGTTGAGAAGAAAACAGTTCATCTTCAAGAAAAGTAATGTTTTCATTTCAATAAAATGTTTTGGGAGGCGTAGTAGGGGCATTCATGAAAGGATGGGTATGAAACAACGTCAATTTCCATGATCTACCCCAGTTCTCCAATTTCCAATGGTAGAATAAAGAAGGATCATTTTGATGACATCTTGAATAGGATCATGATGCAGATATGTAATTGGAAAATTAAATTCAATTCCATTGGTGGGAGGATAATGTTGATCAATATGTTCTTGACATTAATATTAATGCATATTCCTTCCATTATCAAACCCCCCATAAGAATGATTATCTTGCAATAAAATATCACAAACACTTTTTGTGTGATGAAAATCAGGTAGGACAGTGTTATTGGGAATCATGGAAATAACTATCCAATCCAAAGAAAGAGAGTGGTATTGGGTTGTAGGGTGTGGTTGAAGCCATGAAATCCTTGAAGGATTAATTTTCATGGGAGGTGATTGAAGGGACTTCATTATGGGCAATTTTCATTAAAAATAGGTATGGGTATGATTGGCGGGAATTGGCTGATTGCAACAACAAGATGTTTAATCTTAGCCGATGAATGGGTGATAATCTAGAGGACTTGTAGGACAAGGAAAGGTGGATTGTTGGATGACGAGACATCAAACTATGGATAGAAAACTGGGTAGGAAATTAGACTTATTTTCTAGGATGTTCGGTGCTGAACATCAATTTCAATGAACAACTTGGTATCCATTATTTCTAAATTATATTTTAAATGCTTATCAAAAGGATGTTTACATATACATTAGGCTAGACGAAGAACCAGATTATTGTGTGTTTGTGGGATCAAGATCAGGTAGGTTCTACACACATGACTACAAGAACCTGACACATGTGAAATACAGTGGCGATGAGTGGAATTCCAAACTCTAGAGTAAACCAATTCATGGAAAATTAAACGCTCTATTTTGGAGACTTAGATTTCTGGCCATTCCTTTTTAGGACAACATTCACAAGAAGGGAGGGTCTTTAGAATGTTATTGATAGTATTGTACCTATCATAAAAAATAATTAGATGAACAAGTATTTTTCACGGGGGAATGGTAAATAATGATATAGGACTTCTTGAGGCAGTGTATGCACAAAAATGGGTGCTGGATCTCGCTTCTAAACATCCTAGAGGATAGGTTTCTGGGTGACGGTCATGCTTACGATGAAATCAAAGTCAGGGAAATGATTTTTGTGGTGGCTTGTTGGACACTCTATGAAGCAAGGAACAAGGCTAGAGACAGTATCAGATGATCTCAAATCTTTCTTCTGACGTGGGTTATATTTATGGGGACAGACATGGGTGCACTCATTGATGGGGGAAAAGACACTGATTCCTTTAAGAAGCTCATTCCAAGGGGTTACCATTTACATTGGTGAATGAATTCTTCATTGATGATGGGTAAGATAAAATTATGTTCATTCAGGTGTTAAATTGAATGGGGACAACTCTTGTATGGATGGTGGTATGAGGGGGGGGGGTATTAAAAGAGGAAACATGGGATCTATTCTCCTTGCCTGTAGTTCTTATTACAGTGTAGGAATGTCTATTGGAGTGGAGGCACGTTCCATGGATACTAGGCTATCACATTGCAGGAGCTTCAACATTCATATTTCCGATGTGGAGTCAAATTCAACTATTCTGGTTGGGATGTTACATAGAAATGGTAAGGTTCTTCAGGAATTAACATATATTATTATGAAATTCAGGACTCTCCTAAATCAGGGCAGTTATATTCCTCATATGTAGAGTGAGGGAAATGGTGAAACTAATGATCTTTTCAATAAAGGATTGCAAGGGGAAAGGTGGATTTTGTACAGTAGTCTGCATTCCTTACCTAATGATGGTAAGGTTTTTGCTAACAGATATGTGCAAGGTAATCATAATTTTCTCCCTCCATAAGGCATAGTTGCACTTATTTGGTTTTAAATAATAATTTAACTTTCAATTATTCAATAACACTTGTGAACCTTAGGACATGAGGATAATGATTAAAATAATAATAAGGCCCCCAATAAGAATTTTTTTGAGGATATAAATGACTTTAAAAATCATGATCACCATGATGAACATGATGATTCAAATTCTGACACCCCAAGATTTTGGAAATAAATATTGAATCGATGAAACTCTATGTCCCTAAAAAAATAAATTTTATAATCTATCCATCAAACACAACTTATCATCTTCTATGTTTTTAATTTCTCAAAACGGTTATCTAGAGTTGTAATCAGTAAGTGACTAGACGCATGAAAGAACCTACTTGATTTTTTTGCAGAATAGTAACATACACTTATGAATATAAATATTAAAAGTAAAATGACCATTATGAATATTAAATAATGATACTATTTTATTTTCATAAGGTGATAAGTTACCAAGATCAAAATTAATTTTTCGACGTGATATTAAACTAATTATACCTTTAAAATTGTTATTTTTCTAATTAACTATGATTTTATTTAATAATTAAACTTGTAATATTTAGAAACTTTTTATCATAAATGGAGTTCAATTTTTTATTCTACATGTCGAATTATGGTTTGGGTTACTTTTTGGGTTTTTCAGGAGATATTGATTTTTTTATGAATGGTGAAATACGGTAAAATACTGTATATAAAAATTATCAGTTAAATACACTATTTATGACATCATGAGTTATGCATGGACCCCTATTTCGTACTCACATTCCCTTATTTCAATTATTAGTCACACAAAACAACACTATTGGTTTTCTTATGAGAAATTATAATATAATGAGTAAAATATTAAAATTTTATTCTTCTCCTCCACTATAAAAAACCCCCATTACTCCCTCTTCTCTTCACTTCTCAATGCCTTGAAGCTCATCAAGGTTATACCCATATACCATTACCTAGTCTCTCCCTACTTCTATGAATCTCTTGGTATTTCCAAAATAACAAAACCCCTTACCATAAAGATATTCTCAAGGAGGAGCAATCCAGAGGTTAATTCATATTTTGTTTCTTTCAATTTCATTTCAAGTTCATTTATATTGTCATCCTCTACTCATCTCCTCTGCCCAAATGACCATGATAAATACATTATCAAATATATACTGTAATTATATCATGATAATGGAAGAACCATCATTAATGTTCTTACTCTCTACCTTTTATTTTATAAACAAAACCATTATCCTTGAGGTTCCAATTTATAACCCCGGTGGATGACAGAGTTTCATTCATCAAATTATACTTCATTACTAGTCACAAAACCCTTTTGATGGTTTAAATAGTCTAAAATATATGTATTATCACCTAAATAATATTTATTAACTAGTAAATTTACATAATATAAAATCATATAAAAAAAATATTTCTTAATATTCAAAATACCGCTAGAATAATCTATGTGATTGTCATTAATATTTATTCTAATGATTCATCCTCAGGCCATGTAACCAACAGAAAAAAAATTCCATTAAAAATTATCTATGTTAATAAATAATATTTAATTTCAATTATGGAGATTTAAATCCATTCCACAAGAACATCTATACTCATGTACAAATATACAAATCATGAAAATCATGGAAACAAACACTCCAGAATGAAAAAATTCAATATTATAACATATCAATAATGACATAATAAAATTAATTTTTTTTGTTAAAATAAATACTTGTATAACAGGATTCTATTTAATTTATTAATATGTCTATGTTCATATTCCATGAACTTAATTTATTGAGTGGAACACATTCAGACTTAAAGTAATTTTTAGCAACTCGAACTTCCATTTTCATTCGAGATAATTTCATTGTCTAATTACCTGAATGAAATTCTTATATATAATTATTTACTCATCATAAATTAGGTATGAGTAAACAATATATGTACAAAAACTATAATCCATCCTTATTTTATGTATAGTTACATATTTTAAAAGGAGATTTCAAAAATTTTCTGAAATACAATCCCAATTCAAGGGAATTTCTCAAATTCATAACTATTTTCAAGGGCACTCTCTATTATGTTTTGGGAAGAAATTATATTTAATAAATAACTCACATTATTATTAAAATAAAATTTTACTTAAATTATGGTTTCATAAAAATATTTTTCAAAAATAACTCTTCTTTTCAATTTAAAAGATTATTTATCTCAAGAATTACTCGAAGGTTTTATAAAAGAATCATCATCTATATTAACAATCATGTTGATTCATAAGTATTATTGAGAATAATATTTGATGTTATCCTATAATATATTTAATTTTATTTTTTATTATTATTTTTACTGTGGATGTACTATATTAAACCCATTCACCAATTTACTCTGAATGGTTACTGTTTGTGATTAATATTCTGGTAATCTTATTACAATTCATATAATTGATTAAATATTAATTTTTTATGTTGTTTATGTTGATAAAAATTAATACGAGGAATGAATTAGAGATGGTAAGTGTCTGGTGGGCCCTCTATATCCCCTCGGTGCATCGGTAGGTCTAATGAGACAAACTACGGTATTGGCACAAGGCCTTGACAACCTGATTATTTTTGTTATTTGAATGAGGCCTTAACAATATGGTTATAATGTCCTGCATTATGAATTATCATATTATTAAATAAATATTATTTATGTTTGATGTGGTTATTCTACTATTATAATAACATGATAATGGAAATATTTATTGAACTCTTATTCATTCGATAAGGTGTCCATTTTATTGATAAAGACTTCTGTTTTTATTTATTCAACATGCCTAATGTTTATGTTATGATAACTTCCACTGTATTGCATACCATTACTAAAAAAATTTATGACCCATTTTTTATGTTTCATTTTCTTAGGACATGATGAATTTTATTATGAATGAAACGCTAAAATAAACTATATGTTATTGAAGTTGTCAAAGGGGTTTCTATGTTGTATTTCTATTCAAATTGTAATGTTGAACTTATGCATGTGTCTTGTTTCCAATGATACTAAACTACATGGTCCTCTGGGATTCATTTTACTTTTTCATTTTCCAAATGTAATTAAATAAGGAACCGGAATCAGGAAAAAAGGGTCAAGTCCTTAAAATTGGTATCAAAGGAAGATTAGTAGGAAACATGCAAACTATATTTAAAAAATATATATTAGTGAACAAGATCCTTAGATACTCTTTGAGTATAGGCATACAATGAAATCGTGGTATTTTGGTAAGGAATATATTATTTTTATTTTTCTATAAAATACATCCCTATATGGATACTAAAAGTGGATTTGGTTCTAGCATAGATGCACCTAAGAGTGAAAAATTTGACATGTAGTTTCGGGCTTTACCTGGGGTATCCTGGTACACAGCAATTATTTTTACTGTGCACCTAGTTTGAAACTCATGGGGGATATTCTTAGGATAATTAAAATTTTCATTACAAGTCATTATAAAGGATTTAAATTTAAATTTTCCCTCAATGAAACCAGGTTTATGATTAAGAAATCAGTTATGTATCAGATTTCTATTTATGCTTTGTATTTTTTTCATTGACTTTATACATTATGATTGATAACCTAATATAGTGTATGACATTTTTTAGAAATGGAAACTAGTGGAAGGAATACAAATGGCCTATCTATTGTGTCCCATGTAGGGATTTCCCTCTAACACAAGATAATGATGTTCAATCTTGTTTTGTGACTGGGGTTGGTCATCTTATAACTATACAAGGAGAACATACATAGGTTATGAATAATAACCTTACCCATATGAATCATCCTGATCCGCCACATATAGGATCTATGTTATATAACATTATGCAACAACAAACTCCATCATTTTTTAGGTCTACAAACCCATTTTTAGTTGAGGAGTGGATATGTCACCTAGAGAAGATATTTCCCACTTTGGGACGTAACGAATGATAGAAGGTTATCATGGAACCTTTTCATCTATCGGGAGATGAAGTTTAGTGGGGGTCGTTAATCCAAAATGGAAATGAGGATGAAGTAATATAAGAGATGGAATTGAGGTATTTTAAGGAAATATTCCTTGAAAAATATTTCTCCCATAAACAACGAGCGGATATAGAGAGGAAGTTATTTAATCTAAGGAAGATGTGGGATGAAAATATTTCCATGGATGAAGCCCAGATTACAAGGATGGAAAGGCATGCTACAAAATAAATACGTAATCAAAGGGGAAAAATTTATAGATTCTTTGATGGTTTTAAAACATTCCATTTAAGTGCCTCAATCTCCCAATTTTTCTCATCATATGAAGATATAGTATCATGTGATATCAATACAGAAAAATAATTGTTTAAGTCTTATGAGATTAATGTAATGAAAAAGAAGAAAAGGTTTTTTGAACACTCTGGAAAAGGATACATTGAAATTAACATGAAGGGAATATTTGAACATACATCCTACAATAATTTATTGAAGAACCACCATGGAACGTGCCTGAAGGTTATGGGAGTCTATTACATGAGTGGAGAAAAACTTCACCTATATCTGGATTGTAAGGGGAAAAAGAAGCTACCAATGTTTAGTGCTACAATTGAAATGATATGGGACATTATTCACATAAATGTTCTAAGCGTCCGGGAAACATTCCCTAATGAAGCCCAAGGGATCAAGGAAAAGATTATACAGTCACCACCTTGGCGGTTGAAGTTAATAATGATGTGGTGGTAGGTACTTTAGTTATTTCTTTGAATATGGCCAATTAATTATTTGATTCAAGAAAATTTCATTCTTTCATATTTTCATAGTTATTAAAGAAAATTATATTTTTCTAATTTTATATAATAAGGGAGTTGTCAGTAAAAACACTTAAGGGAAGTATCATTGCATCAAATTTGTTTCAGGAATTCCCCATTATGGCCTGTAAATGGGATATATCTACTGAATTTTTCATCATAACCTTGATTTAATTTGATATTATCCTTCAAATTGGTTGGATTTTGAACCAAGATGCAAAAATTAATTTCAAGAAGAAGGAAGTTACTATTTTTGAGGATGATGTGGAAGAACATATCTTTAAGGAGGAAACAACACCATCTTATTCTTATCATGATCCACCCCCATAATCTCTACTGAATTTAATTAATAGAGATGAAGGGAATGAAATCAAAATGGATGAAGAAAATAATGTTCAAATAAAGTATGTACCTATTGTTCATGAATATGTTGGCATCTTTCTAAAGGATTTACCTATACATCCTCCATATATGGAAGTTGAGTTTTGAATTGACTTATTTCCTGGTTCAAGGACCATATTAAAATATCCTTATATAATGGACCCATTGGAATTAGTGAAATTGAAGAAACATCTAGAGGAATTGAGTGATAAAGGATTTATTATCCCTAGTGTTTCCTTATGGGGTGCCCATGTTATTTTTGTAGTGACGAAAAATGGTTATATGAGGTTGGGCATTGAATATAAGAAGATCAAAGCGATAACAAGAAAGAAAAAGTATCCCCTACCTTATATTAATGATTTATTTGATCATCTTCACGGATCTTATTTTTTGTTGAAGACTATAAATTGTTCTGGATATCATCAGTTTCTTGTGAAGAATGAAGAAATTCATAAAACAACATTTCAAACTAGGTATTGGAATTACGAGTTAACAGTAATGCCTTTTGGACTGACTAATGCACCCTCTATTTTCATGGATCTAATGAATAGAGTTTTGAAGGAATATCTTGATGAATTTGTGGTGGTATTTGTTGATGTTATCTCAGTATACTATAAAATCTCTGAAGATCATGTAAATCACTTCCACACTATTTTGAAGACTGTTAGTTGAAATTAATTATATGGGAAGCTTATCAAGTGTGAATTTTATCTCCAATCAGTTTTCTTTATCAGACACATTGTCTAAAAAAATGGAATATCTATTAATCTTGCCAAGACAATTGATGTGAAAGAATGTACTACTCCAACCAACATAACTGAGGTACATAGTTTTATATGTTTAGCATGTAATTATCAGTGTTTTGTTCAGAATGTTTCCCGTTTATCCAACCCAATGACCAAAATTACACATAATTAAATTATGTTCATAGGTAAAAAATAATTCGAGGACTATATTGACAAATTGATGAGGATATTTGTCAATGCTCAAATCCTGACCCTACCATCGGGGAATGATGGGTTTGTGATCTTTAGAGATCATCAAAGAAATGACTTGGTTGTTTCCTTGTGATGAATGATAGAGTTATTTCCAATACATCAATGCAGTTAAAAATAATGAAAAAAAACTATCCCACCCATGATCTTGAGTTAGCATTGGTAATCTTTTCTCTATAGATATAGAGACATTACCTATATGGACAAAACTGTGAGATATTTACATATCACAAGAGTCTAAAGTTTATCATCCCATAGAAATAACAAAACATGATGAAAAGGTGACAACTCTAACTAATCAAGTATAATAATTTTACCATTCACTACCACCTAGTAAAGGAAAAAAGGCAGCTGATTCATTAAGCATGAAGTAACACATATTTCTAAAAAAAATAATGATTGAAAAGGATCCTTTTTTACATGGATCTAGAAATGATGAACATAGGAATTTCCAAGGAATGAGAAAAATAAATAATTTTTCAAATGGATTCCCAAACATATTTGTTATAAAGAATTAATTATTTTCACCCTGATGACGAGAACCATCCAAATAAATTTATTATTGTGAATGTTGGGAGATGGATGACTTTATGTGTGTATATTGTGTTCTAAAATTTGCAATGAGGCTTTGTGTTCCATCTATACCTAAGAAAAAAAGGGCGTTATTTGATTATTCCCATATTTCAAATTTTTACATACATCCAGGTAGCACTAATATGTATTGATATTTGAAAGAAAATTTTTGGCGGGATAACATAGAGAGGGAAATTGCCGATTATGTATCAAGAGGTTTAGTCTGTCAATATGTAAAGGCCAAATGACATCATCCAAGAGGATTCATGAGCCCTAAAACTATTCCTACATGGAAATTGGATGACATCACCCATGATTTTATCACTATATTACCAAAAAATCCATGAAAGAATGATGAAAATTTTATTAATTGTGGATCGGCATATGAAATCAGCAAATTGCCTTGCTATATTGGAGGATATTCCACATGAGTGATTAATAAGAAACAATGTAAATAAGTTATTTAGACATTATGGGGTACCTCTTCTAATTTAATCTAATCATGAC
The DNA here is from genome assembly GCA_963277665.1 of Viscum album. Classification (NCBI taxonomy): domain Eukaryota; kingdom Viridiplantae; phylum Streptophyta; class Magnoliopsida; order Santalales; family Viscaceae; genus Viscum; species Viscum album. The sequence continues at coordinate 2,061,524,315 of OY728140.1, forward strand.
CCATGGTTTACATCAAAATTATAGAATCTTCTTCAGAATGCTTTGGATACTGAACTTCGATTGAGCCCTACTTATAACCCTAAAACTGATAGGTAATAAGAAAGGATGATCCAAATAGTAGACGTCATTATGAAACATTATCACTTGACATACAAGGTATTTGGCATCAATATTTTCCATTAGTGGATTTTTCCTACAATAATATTTTTCATTCTGGTATTCAAATGGAACCATATGAATCATTCTTTGGGAAGAGATGTCATAGTCGAACATGTTGGGATGATGTTGGTGAAATGAAGCTTATGGGACCAGAGCATGTGGAGGAAACAAAAATGAAGGAATAGACTATTAAAGGATATTTCAAATAATCTCAACATAGATAGATGTTTTATGCCAATAATCAATGGAAGGATCTATAATTTCAAGTGGAATACCACGTTTTCTAGAAAGTATATAATGGAACAGAATTATATGATTTGGAAAGAATGGAAAAATAATCCCTAGGTATATATGCCCTTATAAAATTATGGAGAGAATTAGAGATGTTTCATATCATTTGGATATTCCACCAATCTTGTCGAAAGTACACAACGTGTTACATGTCTCATTGCTGAGAAAATACATGCCAGACCCAACACATTTCCTCACATCTGATGGAATAGATTTGGGACCAGACCTATCATAATGTGAAGCTCATATTCGGATTCTGGACACTAAATAACTAGTTTTGAAGAATCAGACGTCTCTTCTAATAAATATAATTTTCATAAATGAGAAAATCAAAGTGGCAACATGGGATCCTTCAGAGCTTATGTTGAATGCATATCTAAATATTTTAGTGAGGTAACATTTTGTGAATTTAAAGGAAAAAAGTTTGGTTAGGAGGGGAGAATGTAACACCCCAGGATTTTGAAAATAAATATTGAATTCATGAAACACTCTATCCCGACAAAAAACACATTTTATAAGTTATCCAGTAGAAACAACTTTTCTTCTTCTTTGACATGAATTTTGAAAAATGATCATATAGAGTTTTGATCAGTATGTCATTTGGAATCTGATAAAACCAACATGATTTTTAGTGAATAATAATATTACCCTTATGAATAGTAATATTACCTTTATGAATAGTAGAAAATGATATCATTTTATCTTCTTAATGTAATAAAATAATGAGATTTTAATTAAATTTTCAATGTGATATAAAAGTAATTGTACCATTAAAATTATTATTTTATGAATTAACATTGATTTTATTTAAATATTAAATTAATAATATATATATAATTAATTTTGAAAAATATTGTTCATTTTTGAATTCTACACGTCAAAAAATGCTTGGGGTAAATTTTTGGGATTTTCATGTATATCATAAATTATATATGAATAGTTAAATACTGTAAAATACAGTATATACAAATTATCAGTTAAATACAGTATTTTTGACATAATGAGTGATGCAAGGCAACATGGTTCGAACCCACATGAACTTATTAATATTAGGAGTCACATGAAATAACAATATTAGTTGTCTTGAGTGAAATAATTAAATAATGAGTATAATATTTAAAACTCATTCCTATCCTCCACTTTAAAACCCACCATCAGTCCCTCTTCTCTTCACTTTTCTATGCATTGAAGCTCCTAAATGTTCTACAGAAAATACCTTTCAATAGTAACTATCCACATACAAGATGCTCTTTGTCTTTCCAAAATACCAGAACCCCAACCCATAAAGATATACTCAAGGAGGTGGATTCCAAAGGTAAATTTACATTTTATTTCTTATAATGTCATTTCAAGTTCATTTCTATTGTTATCATCTCCTCACCTCCTCTGCCAAAATGACCATGATAAATCCATTATCATTTATATACTGTAAATATATAAGGCTAATTCAAGATCGATCATCAATATTCTTACTCTCTCTCTTTTATTTTATAAACAAAATCATCATCTGTGAGGTTCCAATTTACAACCATCATGGATTACGATGTTTTATTCTTGAATTTCTACATCATTTCGGGTCATGAAACCACTTTTATGGTAGAAACAAACTAAAATATATATATTATACCTTTATTAATATTCCAGAACTAGTATATTTATATAATATTAAATCATATGACCAAATTAGTTCCTATTAATCAAAATACCGCTAAAATAATCTAAGTGATTGTTATTAATATTTCATCTAAGGATTCACCCTCATGACATGTGAAAAATCATATAAAATATCAGGTAAAACATATATATTTTCATAAATAAAATTTAATTTCAATTATGCATATTTATATTCTTTCAACACAAACATCCATACTCATATACAAATATACAAATCGTGAAAACCATGGAAACAAACACATTGGAATAACGAAATTCAATCTTATAGCATATCAATAATGTAATAATTAACATAATAAAAATATGATAAAATAATTAAATTTCCAAAAGTTTTTTAATTATGTTATTAATATGTCTAATTTCATATTCTATGAACTTAATTTCATGAGCGTAACACATTCAAACATATGTTATATGTTTTCCACCCAAACATCCATTTTCATTAGGCTTAATTACATTTATAATTCCAATAATTAAACTTATAGGTTTTATTTTATAGTCTTCATAAATTAATTGTGAGTATAATATATATATTAAGAAACCATAATCCATCCTCATTTTATGGATAGTTACACATTTTAAAATGAACATTAAAAATTGTTTCCGATATACAAGCCCGATTCAAGGGAATTTCCCATATTCATACATATTTTCAAGGGAACACGGTAATCTTTTTTTGGAAGTAATTATCTTTATAAAATTAATCATTTTATTATTAAAAAACTCTCTTAATTAACTTATGGTATTAAACAAATATTTTTCCTAAATAACTCTTCTTTTTAATGTAAAAGTGTACATATCACAAGAATTACTTGATGATTTTATAAGAGTATCTTCATATATTTTAAAACACTTGTTGATTATTATAAATTATTGTGATTAATATTTCATGTTATCATAAAACATATTTAATTTAATTTTTTTGTGATTATTTTTTCTGGGGATGTGAAATCTTAAAACAATTAACCAATTTACTCTGAATGGCTAGTGTATACACTTAATGTTAGGGGAAGGTTATTTACATTTTGTATATTAGTTTCAATAAGAATGTACATGATGTTAATTATTTCCCCATAAATATGATGAATTAATTTTACATATTATGTTTTAGGTGGGGCCTTTTATATCCTCTCAGTGCATCGGTAGGTCTCATGAGAAGAAATATGGTATTGGCAGAAGGACTTAACAGAATGATTATTTTTTGTCATAGCACGATGACTCAGAGGTGGGGTTATGATTTCCCTCATTATGAATTACCACATTACGAAAATTGTATTGATGGTTCATGTGGTTATTCATCTAGTAGAATACCATGATTATGGAATTATTTATTCAACTCTTATTCCTCCTATATCATGTTCATGTTATTGTTGAAGGAAATTTTTTTAGTTACTAAACATTCCAAATGTTTATGTTATGAAGTATTCTGCTCTATTGCATACACTTACTGATCATTTGAGATCACCCCTTTCTTATGATTCATTTTCTCAAGACATGAATAATTTTATTAGGAATGACATGCAGAAAAAACCTATGAGATATGGATATTGCCAAAATAGATTCTGAGTTATATTATTTTCAAATTATAATTGTGAACTTATGTATGTATCTTGTTTCCAATCCTACTAAACCACCTGGTCCTTTGGGATGCATATTACTTTTTTATATTTCAAAGTAATTAAATAAGTCACCTGATTCGGGAAATATGAGTCGATTCCAATATGAAATCATATAGATGACCATGATGAGGTAGTATACATTGACGATTTCGATATCGAAAATAAATCCAAATAAACCAACATTATTGATAACCCTGATGACCCCAATGATGTATATTACCTTGATATCCAGGAAATATTTTTTTTAACTCTGCTGATATTCATTACACTAATGTCCTGGATAAAGTTTTTATATAATTGTACTAATAATATCAATTTTTTGACTACATTAATGATCTCTTTGTGCTAGTTAACCCCACATTAAAAATCAAAAATAAGGAATCTTATTACCCTAATGATCCTTAATAGAACCAAGATGCTCTTATTTGGATTCTTTGTCTTCTGTTTAACATTCTTATAATTCTAATATGATCATGGATTTTTATTTATAATGAGTGTTATTCTTATAAACAAGATATATATATGATTTATTGTTTTTTTTGGAAAATATAGATTTTATTTCAATTATTTAACAAATTTAAAATATTAAAATCCCAAGAAATTTAGTTCATATTAGGTAAAATTTTATTCAATACATGTTCTCATATGTTATAAGGGATCTCATTATTGCATGAGGATTAATGTGTTAGGTGATTTCAATAGAAAATACCATCAATGAGATGGTATTTATAAAATGTATATGATCAATAAACTATATAATGATACATATGTTTTTAAATATTGGATTGAAATTCATGATGAAGGTTATATAGATAAATCATTTAAATCAAATGAATGTTTCTATTAAAAAAACCGCAAAATCATGAAGAGACCTCATGATGGAGTCTAGTGAATTATATATAGAAAAATAAGCTATAAATAATGTTATATCTTTGTGTTGGATGGATTTCATTTTTATCTTAAATGAGATTTGGTTTTTACATAATTTAATGAATGTGATGGAGGTGGGATGAATGGTCAGGCATGTTTTCCTAGTTTAGTTGATGTATTATGAAATATAAATACAAATTTTCATATAATTGGAGGAGGATGGAGATATATATATAACAGTTTCTACTAAGTTAATATCCCTGACATTCATGTTTAAGGTTTCAGAAGTGTTTCCTATAAGGATTTTCTCACTAGATGGACATATAAGTTATATATAGTTTATATTCCATTGAGATTTCTGATATTCATGATGAATTTTGTTTAAGTATTTTCTACAAGGTGTTTCTAACTAGTTGGGAATATAATGGATATATTATTATGCTTAGGTGATATTGTTTTACAATCAAGTACATATGACATGATAATTAAATCAAGAGGTTGTGGCCATAAATATGATACCATGATATATATGGTATATTTAGTAACCCAAGGTCGTACACCCAAGGTCGTACAATAGGGGTAACCAGATCTGGGTTTGTGATCATGTTACAAAATAGGGGTTATGTGATGAATATCGAATTAAGGGAATTTTTTATTATAATAAAATGAAGTGTATTCTTAAGAGATGAAAGTTAGTGGTGAACCCATTTTATTGAACTTACAAAACCAATTATTCATGGTTGGAAATGAATTAGTCCTTAAATATGGAAAATGAGGTGTTCATGGAATGGAGTGACCATTATTAAACAAATTATTCCAAAAAACTATTTTACAAATATTGGATTATTGTATAGGAGACACATTTTAAATGTGTGCTCCTCAGATTACCATTTTGATGAACTGAGGAAAATAAGTGTATTATATGAATTAATTTCAATATTTATTATTTCTTTGAATGTGTAATATAATATAACTAGTTTAAAATATTCCTACAAACATTTTTACAAGTTCCCTGATTCAAAAAATTATTCACACCATGATTTACCCCTCCCTTTTTGGGTGTCTATGGGTGTAACAAGTAGTACCAGAGGGATATAAAAATATTCTAAGTGTTGAATCTATCATTAAGGATTATTATTGCTGTCTAATTAATCAAATTATAATGGTGTTCACATTATTTTTGGATTAATCCTTTACATAATTATGAATATAATACTATTTACTCAATGATAACTTTGGAAGAAGTTAATTTTTTTTAAATTGGTGATTCATATAAATGATGCAACAATATTTTCTATGACTGGGTCAGATAGAAAAATGAATGATGTAGATAGTAAGGAAAAAAATGTAGTAACTACATATTTATATATTTTATCTATCTAAATGTAATGAGTTTTACTATTTTGAATTCTATGTTTTAATTATTTTAATATATCAATTAATGTGATAAAAACATGAAGGAGATGAGACTTCTATTGTTAAAAAACCGATCATTTGATTTAATCATATATCTCGATAAAAAATCAAATAGTTTTTTCCATTTAATATCACCATTATATGATTTCATAGGTTCTTTGGGAAAGAAATTAATGACATTTAAATTATTAAGAATATTTTTAAAAGGCATCCATCCTTAAAACATTAGTTGTATCAACTCTTATATAATGGCATTAAACTACTCTTTCTCTTGATGAGAAATTAAGTAACTTTATTTATCATGATATAAGAGTCAAACTATAAAGGACACCAGCTTCTACTATTTATAATATGGAGTATAAATACATGGAAATTATTCGCATCACTAAAGGTAGTGATGATGAAGATGATTTGGGTGATGAACTTAATTTAGTTAAGGGGAAAATCAAAAGTGGCACGGTTATGATTAATGGGAAATTACACCTTTTATATTTAAAATGAAGTATAATTGGGAACATATTTGTATGGTTCTGAATAATAATCAATGATGAATTGCATGAATCTGAAATCTCTCAAATGAATTAGAAAAAATTATTTCCCAAAAATGTCTTCACCTTAGAAAGTTATTCTTTAACTATATTCTTGATTTTGAGAATTGGAAACAATAAATAAGGTAATTATGATGAATATAAAAATTAAGGTGAAAAATAAATATATGAAAAAATATATGATTTTTTAATTTCAATGGTTGAAAATGATGAAACTATAAACCAAATATTAAAATAACCAAAAAGAATAGTTGATCTCCAGACAGAACATGACAGATATCTCAAAAAATTGATACTAAATGGAAAAAATATTGATATATTGTAGATTTGTAGAAGGAATATTCTATTTATGTAGATCATATTGAATCAAATAATGAAAATTTGTTATGGAAAATAGGTAATATTGTTAAAAACGTGATGATGTTAAAGAGGGGTGACTAGGATCAATCTAAAAATTAAATGAAAATTTAATGTTATTGATGGAATTATTATTCCTATAGATGAGACATCATTGAATATCAAAGATAACGACGGGATAGTTTTCACCATTGGATAAATCATAAATAATAACACAAATTAATTGAGAAAAGGAGAAAATTTATTTTTAATACTCTTTAATACAGAACAATTTAAAATAGATTAACATGGTTCAAAAGGATTTGATAATATATTAAATGTTAAAATATCTATGTTTTCAGGTTAAAGTGGAGATGGAAGTCATATTAATTCATGAATTGTAGGATATATGAAAAATAACATACATAGGTATGTATTGGGTGGAAAATCATATTCAATAATAAATATTTTATGTAAAGTAAAAGAAATTTATGAAATATGGTGTTATATAAAATAATCAGAGTGTGAACGTATTCCCACTAATGAAATACTAGTTCTATGGAAATCTTGGTCAATCAATTTTCTACTGTAATGAGGCTATGAGATACCTTAATAGAGAATAACATGGTAGTCAGTATAGTTGATTGATTTTATATCCAAGGGAACACCCTGATATTTCATTATATATCTATATTCAAATAAATATAATCTCATTGACATCCATTGATACATGAAAACTCAAGATTAATGAACCATAATATAGTACATATTTTAAATATAACTATTAAATTGGTGGAACAAATACGGAAAAATAAATTTTTAAAAAATATTTATATGTATTTTTGATAATGAAAATATATTGATAATCATGTATTCATTTTTTACTAGGATAGTTGGGGAAATCTGCTTTATTAAAAAAGAAAAAACAAAAAAAAACCCTTTTGTTTTAAAATTGATAAACCAATAGAAAACCAAACACCCATGGCCCAATGACCATAAAATTATATGGCCTAATAGACCAATGGCACAAATCCATTACAATGAACATGTCCCAATGTACTAAAGACTGAATTACAGGGCTTAACAGTGGACCAACTCCATGAAAATCATCCAACTTTTTCCCAAAATAGCACCTCACAAGACCCTACTATGACCAGACACCCACTGTCGTTAGTCACAGAATCTGGACCCACCTTTGCTCACAACCTGAATCTGACAGACAAAGCTGCTAGACCCCATCCTACGCCCAAACCCTAAACCACAAATAACATCACCACACTACCAGAGCTAGATACCACCAAGGAATCCTCAACTAGTAAGCTTCCACATCAATTCCCTCATCAGTGGAATGATCGAGACACGTAGGTCATCACATCCTACACAGGACATTGATCGGACACTGAGGACATCACCGCTTAGTCGCCCCCTCCGAATCATGCCATTACCACATCATCAACATTAATTGAATATTATGAAATGAATTCTATATTTATAACAAAAGTTTCTCATTTTTTCATAAGTCCACTTAAATGTTTCCCGTAATTAATATTAGGAACATAATAAAATGTGTCATTTTAGTGGATGTTAAAACAAGTTTATCGGGGGTCAAAAAAAGATATGGGTACATATTCAAATTAAAATATAATAAATCTGATTTTATAGAAATATATCAACCATATCATATATAATAATTGACTTTATGGAAATTTGGAAGCATGTTTTTCATATTAAATTATTATATTAATATTTTAATAAATTCCTCATGTTTCCTCTCCCGCACATATAAATGTACATTCATATTTTCTATTATTTACAAAAATATGAGCCATATAAGTTTACCAAAACCTAACCAATTATCTTATAAACTTCCATTTCTATGAAATAGAGGTTTTATTTTTCCTTATAATCCATTCTATGTATCTTTAAGAAAGGATCTAATGTATTATTATCGAAGAAGAGGTAATCATACTACCGAAGCACTTTTTATTTATTTCCTTTTAAAATTACTATAATTATATTGTAATAATAATAAATATTAACTTCAATTTCTTAAATATACATAAATGTAATTATTATTATTAAAATACAATTATCCACCCTATTTTCCATCTAATGGGATGTGAAATTATCGCTTATTAGTATATGTGGGCTACCGCCTCCACATCGCAATACAAATCATATTTCCTCATCATTAATTATGGATTGATTTTATTATTGGATTAAATATTATATATGAAATTTAAGAAATAAATATTCTTTTTAATATTTAATTTCATATCATCATTCATACATTCCCATCTACTGGACGATGATAAAATCACTCATTCGTACATAGGGACAACCACTACCTTAATACAATGTGATTTTCATTTCATTTTCACATTAAAAGGTAAGTACTAAATATATATTTAATATATATATATATATATCATATGTAATATATTATAATGATTTAGTAAATTTCAATTTATATTTATCTTTTTTTGTTCTAACTATCAAAAAGGGAAGACAACAATCATGTTTACATATGGCCTAACATCTTCATGAATGTTGTAATACATTTTTCTTCTCTATAATTTATGAATAGTTATAAAAATATACACATAATAAATATTTACAAAATTTATATCATTGTTATAATATTATGAATGATGTTATCATGGTCAATGTACATGGATCAGAACTACCAAATTGAAATTTTCATGAAAAAAAGAGATGTTTATACCCGAAAAATGTTTTTTTAGTAAAGAATAATTGATGAATTGTTGTGGAAATATCATAAGTGGTTCATATCAGAAATTATAAGTATGTAAATGATTATGGTATATATTAATAGTTTTTATAATTTATTATAGAAGAATTTTAATCACTTTAAATGGTTGTGTAATAATTGTTTAACAAAAAAATAAAACTTCAACACAAAAACCAATACATATTAAAAAAATAACATCACTATCTAAATTTCTGAATTCTAAAACCACCAAATCCCAGACCAAAATACAAGGATATCCCGATGATCACTTCACTTAGTCATGTCTCCAGCCTTATGATTACCACCTTTTATCATTATCACCCTAACAACAATAGATCCAAATGTCGTAGAAGGTATTATGAAGAGAAAAACCAGGAATGAGTTTACACCCACCATCATCAAAGAAATCACCACCTTCATCATTGTAAAAACACCATTGATTCCTCTATAAAAGATCCCACCCATAGAGGATGAAAACCATATCATAATATAGAATCAAACCATCTCTACCAATGAAGAATTATTTACTTGATATAACATCTTATACACACATAACTTCTTACACTATAACATACCACAAAGTGAATAAATCATCTTTTAGAACCCTAGTATCCACTTTAACAACCCATCTATATGATTCCGTTAAATCCAGCATGCCAAACCGATATAGGGAGGATAAGATGAATATGAAGCTATGGAAGATTTAAAGATGCCTAAATACTCTACAGAGAGTCATTAACATTTCCAAGAACACACCATGTAACTCATTCAAAAAATACAAATAGTAAACCAAAATAGAGAACATATGATAAACCAACCAAATAATAAGTAACCAAAAATATGAGAAGAGGAAGCCTACTCAAAATAAGAAGAAGGGTCGAGACCACTGTCGAACCCCATCGAGATCCAACCCTAGTTGACCAGAAAAGAGCATCAAGCCCAACCAAAAATTGGTTAAAATATGATGGGATGACCAGTAAGGCTAGAGGAGAGGGGAAACAATAGTTTTTTCCACTAACACATTGAAAAGGATTTGGGAACACTTGCACAAAAACTTGAAATGGAGGTTTGACATGAAGAGATATGAAGAAAGAGAGGTGGTGGTTGGAAACCAGAATGCACACCAGTAAATAGCCCTCTCTAAGAAACGTAGAGGAAAATGAAGGATATAGATGAAGAAATAGAAAAAGAGAGGTGAGGATAAACATCACACAAAATAAACCTAACAAACCCATCGGAATAAGGGGAATAGTGGTAGTGGTGGGAGAGGGAGCACCGAGAGCTTTGGTCAACTATGGTGACAACTCCACCCCATGGTAGTATAACATGAATTATGTGATTTATTATATAATATCATAAGATTACAAGTACGTGAATGTAGGGAGAACCTATTTCAATATGAGAATCATTAAAATATGATAATCTTGGTAGTTAACTATAACTACATATAATACGGAACATGGAGTGGAGCTGATTCACTATGATAGTCTTATTATTGATCATTGTCTTGGAAAATTATTTTCAATAAACATGTCTATACCAAAAATTTATCAATTGGATAATTTTATGAACCCACGTCTTATGATATTTTATTTCATTTTGGTTAATATCTAACACAAATCCAAGATTTATATCATGAAACAAGAATACGATCTATGACATATTAGGTATGGTTTTTGAATGTCAATTTCATGTTTCCATATCCTTATGATAGTTCATGTTTAAGTGATCATTGATATCTGCTTATTTTTAGACATTATATGAATTTAAACTCACTCTTTATATTGATTCATTTCTCCATGTTATGAAAAAAATATTAGTAGGATATGTCTAATACAGTTTTTAGTTATGAAGAAAATATTGGGAGATGATGAATATCATATTGAGACATGTTGTTTATGTATCATTATTTCTAGTGACACTAAAACAATATGATTCCAATGTGGATCATAATGTTATGAATTGAATATTTATATAAAATGATTTACTATAATTATATTAAAATTATTAGTTATTTTATTGGAGAAAAAATTAGTTACCTTTGGAAAATAAAATGAGAAATATTTAATGAGATTATTTAGGATAATTGTATTTATAGTATAATTTCTTTTGATTTGTTAAAGAAATGGGTGTTGCTTAACATAAAAAAATATCCCTATTTTGATATAATATGGCTATGTAGTTTTATCATTGATTCATCGTGGGGTAATAACACTAAGAAGGTAGGTAGAGTATATCTCAACCATGTTTCTGGTGTATGTTTTGGCTACCTCTATTCTCACCAAGTATAAAACTACCGTTTGATGTGATTGCCTTGACACAGATTTTATTTATGAATAATTATAATGGATTTTAATAATAATTACTATTAATGACACATGTTAATCAAAAGGTTTAATTATTTAAACAACCTATGAATTATTTTTCATTATTTTATGGTTTCTCACTATGAGGCTTAATGTTAAAACTATCCATTTTGGTTTTCGTAAATCATTGACGATAGAAATATTATATTGCGTAGTTGATAAGAATGCTAAAATATTTATCTATATTATTAGTTCTTAGTCATATGAATTATTTTTTATTGTTAATGGTATCTTCAAATGTTAATTCATATCCACAATTATTAGAATGTTGAGTTTAGAAATTAATACTTTTAATGGTTTAATTACCACATCACAAATGAATTATTATTTAGTAATTTATGGTATTGAGAATTTACTACATTTAAATCTCATTAATCCCCATATATGTTAATTTTGTGTTATATTATTCTTGGATTTACTTTATTTACATAAATCAAATTCCAATTCATTATGAAGGGAAGATATGTTTGACAATTTAAAATATTTCATGATGGTATATCCATGTAATGATCTACATGATATTACATTATAAATTACATATATGTTAAGTGTAATGAAACCTATTCATAAGGGTAGTTTGTCATATATGATAGGGTAGATACTAAATATCAAATATATTCATATTTTTTGGGAGATTGATTTTCTCGTTCTAGAAGAATTTACTATTCCTCCACAAAATAGTAAGGATAAATGTTTAACTGAAACTATTCATAGTGGTACACATATTTCATAAACTCCTTATAGAATGGTAGTAACTAAGTTTTATGAATTGTAGAAGAAAATATAAAAAAATCATGGAAAGTTGTTCATTTTCTCAAGTGTTTCACCATGGATGGAACCTAATCATTATTAAGAAAAATATGTGTTCTATGTGACTTTACATTGATTATTAGAATCTGAACAAGATCACACTAATGAAAATTTATGAAATTCCTCATATTGATGATTTTTTTTGTGAAGAAAATGGAGATAATTATTTCTACAAAATCGATATTCCATCAAGATATTAACTTTAACGGTTCAAAATTGATGGCATACCCATGATAGCTATAATGTCCTAGGATTAACATACATGGATATTACTTCATTTTAAATAATTATTCAGTACATTAAAACAATAAATTCATTAGTACCATAATATTTTAGCGTCATTGGAGACTTGGAAACAAAATATTCTATCATGGTGAAAGTTCATCATCATTTCCCATCAAGATCTCCACTTTTAGTTCTTCTACCTAAAACCTTTCCTCTTAACCTACAGAAAGGAAAAATAATAAATGGATGAGCACAAATACTTAGTAACAGAAAACATGAGAGGAATTTATGAACAAACATGATCATAAGGGGTTTGAGAACATGATAACAAAGATATAAGATCACACTATGTATATCCAAGATCATAACAAAGATCATGTCATAAAGATTAATAGTTCATATGAAATGAATAATAATGAAATAAAGAGAATAGGCCATTAAAACATAACATAGGAATAATAAATGTTATTTTGGACTTCATAATCATGTAATATCATTCCTTGTAAGTCAATACACATTTCTGAAACTTATTGGGACACTTCAGGGGAACTGCACCCCTTGTGTGGGACGCACAACTGTCCGTTTTTGCAGTTATTTACATATATGGGATGGGGTTTCCTGATGTTCCTATAATGGACTGAGATTCCCCAAATTCTATAATCATGGTTACTAAACCGAATGGGTGGGACAAACCACACTCCCCAACATAAATCCTTTATTTTTAAGGGATCCAGATTTCCCCATCATCCTAGAGTGGATCAAGCCCATCGACATGATTCCCATCATTATCTCATGAGATATAAATATTTAACAAATTCATTGTACTGAGAAATAGGTACTACACATCAAATAATGAAATCATACATACATGTGACATACAATCATAAATAAACATATAATAATATATGAAATTAAAAGGGTATCATAAACATGTAAACATGTCACAAAAGGGGAAGGAGACATGTTTCATAATATTTTCATCATATACATAACCTGTGAAATGAAGTGGTTTTAAAAAGCATATAAGCCATGATTGAGAAAAGGAATTCATAAATATATTTCCCATGAAGGAGAAATGGGATTCATAAATACCATTGAGTTAATCATAACGGTTTCATAGAAAAGATATGAATGAAACCATTAGATAATTTCTTAGAGAGGCATGTGAAACATGAATATATTTCATTTGTTATGGACAATAATTTTTAAATATACTCTAAAACAATTTCATGAGTAAAACATCATTTATTTTTTGAAAATGGATTTTTAATACATAAAACCAGTTTAACTTCATTTTTATAGAAAATGCCTTTAAAACTTTTAATGAATACATGAAATTACTTTTGAAACCATTTTTCTTGTAATCATTTAAGACAAAATTCAAAACATTTTAAAACCCATTTTCATTGAAAATAGTTAAAAAACTTCAAAAAATATTTAAAATGTTTTGGAAACCATTTCATTTAAAATAATATTAAAACTAATAAATAAGTCATGAAAATGTTTGGGAAATTATTTTTCAATATAACTTATAATGAAGCTTCAATCATATTTCAAAACCACTTCGTTGAAATCACTTTGATATATATTAAATAAGACATGAAACATTTTGAAAACCTTCATCCCTGAAAATATTTCAATGATTTCTGAAACCATTTTAAAGAAAATTTTCTTTTAAATTTATATTTTAAAAACATTTTCAAAAAGATTAATCTTTTTGACAATTCAAAGGGAGATTTAATGAAATGGCTGAAGATAAATGTATACATGTTGTATGAGGTCAAATGAAAATTAAATTTTCATGGAAAAAAGGATAGAATACTAACTTGGATTGTTGGAAGAAGATTCCGTTTAATATATTGGAAATAGAAAAATGTGTAAAAATTAATTTTAGATATTATAGGGGAAATTTATAATATTAATTGAAACACTTTTTAGAAAATATAGTTTTCCAACCAAAGAGTGGGTAAAGTTAGAATTTTCTAATAATACATTAATATCTATCTTATATAAGAAAGAGTGGAAAATGTTTCCAATACATGAGTATAGCATGAAATAATATAGGTCAAGTAATCTGATGAATATCTTTAGGATAACGATAATAAAATTTCATCAAAGGAATCATAATTAGAAAAAATCGCAAAATGAAATGAGATTGTCCCAATAAAGTATTATAACATGGTATCATGGGATAATTCTCTCCATGAAAGAAAATAAAATAAAATTAATCCAAGAATATCTTGAAATGATTTAGATTCGTGATATTTAATGTAAAATGGAAGTATTTTCACAATAAAAAAGAGTTTATGTACATTAAAAATTCGGTGTCTCGAATAAGGAAAATTGAGAAAAAACATTATTACTTATTTGTTAAC
This sequence comes from Viscum album, assembly GCA_963277665.1. Lineage (NCBI taxonomy): Eukaryota > Viridiplantae > Streptophyta > Magnoliopsida > Santalales > Viscaceae > Viscum > Viscum album. The sequence goes on from OY728140.1 coordinate 2,061,539,756, forward strand.
TTGTGAAACATAAACCCCATGAAGAAAGGATCATAAAATGGGAATACAAATTCCCATATTTTTTTTTGATTTTAATATAATAAAATCCTTGGTAGTATATAAAACTTACAAAAAGAGAAATTAATGAACATAACATTTATCTTACAAAAACTAAATGTGAGATGAAATCCCCTTACTTTTTGTCTCGACTCTCTTCGTATTCATACATGATTCCTATATAATAAATATAAATTTATTATAAATCTTTTAAAAATAGTTTTCTTATATATATTTTCATATATGGTTTTCTTACAACCTTATATTACACACTTGTTAATGTGTCTTGGTTAAAGTTTCACTTTGGGAAATATCCACTTTGTTCTTCGCATGTGTCTTAATTTTTTATATCATGGATCCTTATACTTATATCATGATTCCTGAATGTAGAACATGATATAAATAATAGTTATATCCAGTATAATTAAATTATAATAATCTAAATCATAATTATGTACATAATGGAATACACTTTTCATGGAGATGGTTAGTCATACGTACACATAAACATTGTTTTCTATTATAAATATTGTATTGAAATAAAGTATGTAAATAATATATGTATATATGTTTATGTATATATATATATATAATTATTAGCATATAATTATTATATCATATATATCATATAAATTCATTAAACCCATCCTTAATATGTTTATGTGGGGTGTGGACAAATCACATTGCATTGAGGGTGCGGTAGTCCACACTTCCTCAAACAAAATTATCGTATTAACACCAAATGAATGGTAAAAAGATGTGTGTTTTAAAATTAATGGAGGAGAATGAAGAAATGATAAATTTTATTTATTAAATATATAAATATATTGTACATCATAATGTCAACCATGAATGGTGGTAATGGAGAAATGAAAAATCATCATTTCTTGATAGAGTAGTTCACCATACAAAAATACATTATGTTCAGTATCCATTAGTTGGAGGTGTGTGTAATTGTATATAATAACCATTGCATAAAAACTTCCTATAATATTCAGCATAATTTATTTTTTTCTCAATAAGATAATAAATATAGTGAAGGGGTTGGGAAGGTAAATATAAGAAACGATCTTGAGAGTAGATGTTATCTTTAAATCATGTAACTCATTTTGGTTTTTAACAAAACAATTCCTTGGGAAGGTCTCCTACCAAAGGGAGGCTTAAAGGTATAAAGGAGAATTATTGGGAGGCTAATTTTTTAGAGCATGTATGAACGTAAATTGTTTGATAGGTGTGAGAAATGGATAGAGGTGGTGGCCTTTTATAGGGTAGGAAAAGGAATCACATGGAATTATTAGAAACAAATTAACCGTACACATGTTATTACATAAAAAAAGACATACCAAACCAAAAAAACGCAAAAATGGAATGATTATGTAGGATTGACAGACATAAATGGGTATTTTACAAGTTTCATGGTTATTTGGGACATTAATTTTAAGGTTTAGTTCACAATGAAGTTAATTTGTCCTTAACATCAATGATTAATTTTAATCAATTTTAATAATCATTTTGGTCCAAAATTAATATGGTATAACTAAAATATAAAAATTAGGTACAAAAAAAATTTTATATAATTTTTTTGATATTCCAATCATAGAAGTTGAAAAATTAAGATTGGTGTTAATCTCGTAGACGAAATGAAATAATGGGGTTTTAAAGTAGGAAAATGTTCAAGGTTTGTTATGATTTTATACTATGTTTCAAAGTGAAATTTATTCTATTGAATTAAATTTTATTAATATATGTAATATTAATATAATTTGACTTTTAAAAATATATATAATCCATTTTATAATTAATAAATAATTCCGAAAAGGTAGTTCGTAAATAATTTTTTTCACTATTCACAATGAATGAAGTTTTTCAAAAAAATCCCAAAATTTAACTGTAAGATAATTATGACATTGTGTATTCAAAAAATAAGTTTATTTTATTTAATTATGTTTCTAAATATGTCTAAAATTACTATTATTATTGAATGTGATTCATTCAAGAAAACAATATTTTTAACATAAAAGGAATTTACCAAATATATTATCATTCATCGTCAGTATGTTTTATTTATATAAAACCAAAATTTTGAAAATTAGTTATTACTAATTTTAATGGATATTTTATAATTATCATATATAAATAAATAAAATAATAAAAATATATGTTTAGTAGAAACTAAAAGTTTTGTGCATTGTTTGCCTTTTCGGTGATTCTAGTACCGCAAGCCATGTTTGAATAGCATATAACCCATGATAAGATTTTAGTGTTTGTGAAAGGAATGTTTGAATTGGTGTTTTAATATATATATATATATATATACATACATACATATATATATATATAGTGTTATGTGTGATTAAAAATATTGAAAATATAAGTTAACTGGAAAAAAATAATTGTACAAAATCTATGGGTGTTGCATTTTACCCCCCTTGAAATTAATTTCACCATTGAAATTTGTTTGGGATTTAAAAATATTAAAAATTTATGGTTTCATTCATAGAATGGTCCTCTATTAAAATGGATACTAAAAATTATCTTAAAAGGGGAAATTTAGAACCATAATGGTTACCCAATGTCACATATAACTGTGTTTCTTGATAGGAGAACATACGTTGGGGGTGAAGATTGGACATGAATGAAATGTTTAAATATTTATAAGTAGTGATCGATGTCATCAATAATAAATAGTTCAATGATAAGAGGAATTTTTAGGGCCTCAAATTAATAATTCTATGTTGATTTAAACGACTATTAACTCCACGAAAATTAATGTATTATGAAAACACCTTTTTTTCAACTAATTAAAAATGTTGAGTAATTCATGATAAATTCTATAAAAAAATTTCATTCCGTGGATTTTATTTTAAAAATTTATAATACATACATTACTTCATGGAATTAATGTCTATAAATTAACTTTTATAAATAAATCAATAAGATATTCTTTTAATAGTTCTTAAGGCACCTAAAAAATAAAAATTCTAACTATTTGTCTCTAAAAACATTCATTAATATATAAAAATTAAAATTATTAGTTCTAGTTAAAAATAAATATTTATTCATTACAAATAAATATATATTAACCAATATATCATGTAGGTCAGGGGTATGCATGAAACCCTTATCGTCCTTTGGTCATGGGTTCAAGACACATGGCCTTGCCAGACTTCATTGGCAGTCACCAGTCCTATATGATGTCATTTTTTAAAACCGAGCTAATATAATATAAAATATGGACATTTTATAAATTAGTTCAATCACTAATTAACCTGTTAAGCATGGGTTTCAACACAAACTCTATGCACAAATTATTTATCCAATTATTATGGTAAAATTTTTATGAATGAATAACCTTACAACTCTTTAGAGAGATAAAAATAAAAAACCTTGGAAATAGAGTCCTAAAATCATAATAAAATTTATACCCATATATCACAATGTATCGCATGGTTGTAACATTACAAACATGTGAATACCATTATTGAATATTCCCATGAAACATGGTAACAACAAGAATTAACCTAAATCCTTTTCGAAGACATGCATGCTTCCTCAGTCAAAAAATATAGTGGATTTACTCCTTAAATTCAAAAATGTTGTAAACTTCATTAGTGGTAGCATAAGACACCTATAAATAGTTCCTTAATTATATCCATGGATATGAAAGATATCTGATTTACTTATTCATATCCTATATATATTTACCTATACAACATTATATTAATATAAAAAACATGTTAAGTGTTACCTTCCCTTAGAAATAATATCATATTTTCATTAAATAACTTAACTATCCCATAGGTAACATTCTACATAAACATGAAAATACTATGTTAAAAATCATAATATGAACAATTCTTGTATATATCGTCATTTATAAATTTTAAATCCAAATACATAAATACCTTTATTACTTCATCTTTATTCCTTTAACAATTATAAATCCAAACTTTCACATTTCATCTATTGTCTCAACATCATCTAAAAAATAACCATTACTCACACAACATTATTGATTCTCTTCAAGAACATTCTACTCAGGACAATGGGATTCATAAGGACCATTTTACCCATACTTGAAACAATTTACCTTCTATGATGATTCAATGAATCCAAAATTAGAATCCATTTCTTTAACCAAACCCTTAATTTTTCCCTTACTGTCACATGATTTGTACCCTTACTTTCTACAATCAAAATAACTTCTTATTCTTCTAAGTAATTTACATAGGTAATTCATTTAATATTAATAACATAATGGAAACCAAATTTTTTTCCACCATGGTCTCCATTACCCGAACCCTCTGTAAAATCCTAATTTATTTTCCTTGGTGTGTTCGAGAGTTGGTTTAGTTAAAAATGGTTACTCTTTTTCTGTGAAAACTGATTAGTTGTGATCAAGAATAATTTTACTACAATATTCATCCAACTTGACATATCATTATAAAATCTCTATTGGCATTCCACATTAATCTATCTCCTTCTAGTTCCCACCATTCATGAAATTCCGGATCATAGTGTGAGCATTACTTGTCATAGATGAAAACCACATTGTCATGAAATGAGTTACTTATATGGTATCTAAATCATGAAACCATACATAATCGTGACACCATGGTCTTATCATAGTATACTCATATCTAAAATATATCTAAATACTTCAAGATTGTTTGTGATGAGTTTGTAAATTCCAAAAAGTATATCCCCCAAGATTTTCAAACCACGTGTGAAGTAAGGCGTGTTGTCATGTTCCATATTACCCCAATTCAAGACCAGAACATATTTTTAGAGTTTTACCCTTTGATACATCAATAACAGACCCACATCCACTTGTAGTATCCAGAAAAGGGATATATTTCATGGAACCCACTCACAATATACTTTACCAAAATTACATGATATTTTTCTAAACATGAACCCACCTTATACATATTCATCGAGAAATCACTACTAATATAATTATAAAAAAGCCTATAGAACTCACTATGTTTTTAACAACCTTGTTTTCAATGGTTGGCTAAATCATTCCTTTTATATCAACTGTAGTTACACATGCTTAACATAAATGGTTATTACATCATTTTACAGGAATCTTCAGTACATTACCAAAATAAATTTAGGAGGACAATAATATTTCAGTGTATTTGGAAACATTAATAAAATATTCTATCCTTGAGAAATATAGTCCACATTTTTATTAAAATATCAAAATTTAGTACATATACCTAAAACCATTTTTCATAACCTAGACATAGGAAACATAAGAAATGGTTGAGCTAAAATGCTTAGTAAGGGTAAAAAATGGAGACATTTAATAATAAACATGATCATACAGTGTATGGGAAAATGATCATGAAGGTTAAATATCATACCCTACATCTCAATGATCTTAATAGAGAACATAACATAACAATTTTATGTTCATAAGACATGAATCATAATGAAATAAAAATTCTAACACATGAAATCATAACATAGGAAGAATACATGGAATTTTGTCATACAAAAACATGTGATATCATTACCCATAAGTTAATACACATTGCTATATCGTTTCAGGAAACATCATGGAAACTACACCTAATCAGTGGGAAATAAAACCATCCACAATCATAGTTCTTTCCTTATAATGGATCAGGTTTCCCCATCTTCCTACAATGGACCAGATTTCCCCATCCTCTATCATCATGGTGAATACACCAATTTGATGTGAAAAAAAACCAACCCTAGAATATGTCCATTCATTATAAGGGATCGAGTTTCAGTATCTTCCCATAGTGGATAAATCATGTTGACTTGATTCCCATCATTATCTGATGAGATGTAAATTATTACCAAATTCTTTTGAAGGAGATATAGGTCGTACCCATAAAATAATGATATGATTCCTACTTATGCCACAACATGATAAATAAAATATCATAACCCATGAAATGAAATATTTATCATGAACATGAAAAAATATCATAACTGTCAGAAAGAGATAGGATTCATAATCTTTTCATCATAAACATAATCAATGAAAGGAAATGGGTTTCAAAATAATATAACATGTGAAAGAGAAACAAGTTTTATAAACACATTACCCATGAAGGAAAAATGGTATTCATAAAGAGAATGGAACTGATCATTACACATTTTTAAAATTGATATAAATGAACCCTTTATATAATTTCTTATAAAAGAATTAGTAACATCAATAGATTTCATCTTTGATTGAAAATAACATTAAAATATACTATACAATCATTTAATAAGGAAAATATCCATTCTAATTGAAAAATGATTTTTAATATATAAAACCATTTCAAATAAATTTTCAAAGAGAATAACATGAAAACTTATAAAGAATATATCAAATTATTTTTAAAAACCTTCTCATTGAAAATAATTAAAATATGCTTAAAAAAATTTAAAACAAATTTCATTGAAAAAACATGAAAAAATTTAAAGAATATTTGAATTTTTTTTGAAATCAATTTCATTTAAAATAATATTAATAAATATAAGAAAATATTGAAAACTTTTTGACAATCATGTTTTTGAAACCATATAATAATTCTTTAATTTTTCATGAAAACCATTTCATTGAATCACATTGAGATCTTTTAAATAAGTCATGAAACATTTTGAAAACATTTTTACTTGGAAATTTTAAAAGATGTTTGGCACTATTTTTCAAACAATTATAGTTGAAAATAAATCATTTTCCTAAAGAGTAGACTTTTTAACAATGAAAATAGAGCTTCATAGAAATCACGACAGTTAAATCCTTAGTTGTCGTATGAGGTCAAAAAACATTCCTTTTGGATGGTAAAAAGAATAAAAATGTTTCTTGTTCCGAAAGAGACAATAATAGTCTCATTAATATATTACTAAAAGATAAATGGGAAAAAATTTATTTTAGATATTATATTGTAATGGTGTAACATTCTTGGAAAAACTTTTTAGAAAATACAGTTTTCTGATCGAAGAGATGGTTATGTAGAGATTTCTTAATAACACCTTCATTACAATATTATGTACCAATGAGTAGATAATGTTACCAATACAAATTTATATCATGAAATAAATGAAGATAAGGATAATCAAAAATATTTTTGAGATATGGATCATAATATTTCATCAATGGAATCATAAATATAAATAGTCTCTAAAAAGAAATAGATTGTGTCAATAAATTATTTTAACTTGGTATAGTGGAATCATGATCTCCATGAAAGGAAAATAATTTACATGAATAATATAATATCATAAAAATATTTATATTAATGGTGTGGCCTGTAAAATGTAATAATATGCACATATTAAAATAGTTTTGGTGTATAATAAAACATTAGTCTCAAAGAATGATAATTGAGACCAAACATTTGTATCGATTTGGAAACTTTTGAAACATAGATCTCATGAAAGTGGGATCCTAAAATTTAAATTCTAATGCCCATAAAATTATGTATAATATAAATATAATAAAATCATATTTAATACATACACCACACAAAAGGAAAAATGGGTGCAAAAACATTTATCTCATGAAAATTAAAAGTGGGATGAAATTCCCTTACCTTTTTTCTTAACTCTCTCTATACTCATACATTATTCCTATATAATAAATATATGTTCATAATGAATCATTTAAAAAGTAAAATTTTTTGGTATTAAAATATATGTTTTTTATAACTTTATGTTACACAATTTTAAAATATCCTATTTTACTGTATCACTTTTGGTATTATTCACTTTGTTATTCGAATGTGTCTTAATTTGTAAAACCATTGACACTTATACTTATATTCATGTTCTAGAATGTATAACATGATATAAATATCAGTTATATCCCTTATAAGTATATTATATTAATCTATATATAATAAATTACATTATGGAATACATCATTCATAGAGACGGTAAGTCGTATGTACGCAAGAACATTATTTTCCATTTTTGTTGTTGTATTGAAGGAACACGTGTAAATGACATAAGTATACATATATATATATATAATATAATTATTAAAATATAATTAATAAATCATATACATCATATATGTTCATTAAACCCATCTTTAACACTTCTTATGTGGTATGTGATTGAATCAAATCATTTTGAGGGGCGGTAGTTCACACCTCTTAAAAAGAGATTATCGTATAAAAACCAAATAGAAGGTAAACATATGTATGTTGTAAAAGTAATAAAAATAATAATGAAATAATAAATATAATATGTCAAATATATATATATATATAGTGTCCATTATAATTTCCTCCATGATTGGTGGTAATAGAGAAATGAACAATCATCTTTTCGTGAGGCAGTAGTTTGTTGTACATTGAAACAGTTTGTTCAACATCCATTAGATGGAGGTGTGGGTTTTTTTAGGTAATAATATTTGTATAAGAAATATTCTAATATGGAGGATAATGTTTTTGTAGAAAAATAAGGGAATAAATAGAGTGGGTGAGTTGGATAATGAAAATGAATGAAAGGAGTTTGAGAAAAGATGTTCCCTCTAAATCGGGTAACTCCTTTTGGTTTGTACCAAAACACTTCCTTGATAGGGGTTCTGCCCAAGTGGAGGATTTAATGTCAAAGGGAGGATTTTTAGGATGCTACATTTTTTGAACATGAATGAAAATAAATTGATTATGTGGTGTGAGGAATGGGTAGAGGTGGTGTCATTTTATAGGGTAGGAAAATGACGGAATTAAAATTTTTAGAAATAAATTTTGTGTGGACCTGTTATAAACCAGAAAAAGACTTAATAAACAAAAAATCAAAATAATGGAAGTTTTATGGATGATATATGGATAGAAAATATTTTTTTCCTTTTTCAATGTGATTTGGGCCCTTAATTTTAAGGATTAGTCCATAATTAAGCTTTATTTGGCTGTAACTGCTATGATTAATTTTAAACGCTTTATTTAATCATTTGGTAAAAAATTTACATGGTATTATTATAATCTAAAAATCAGACTGAATAAAATTATGTATGTTAGATTTTTGAAATTTCAATCACATAAGTGAAAAAATTAAGAATAGTGTTAATCACACATATGGGATGAAATAATAGTGTTTAAAAGTAATAAAGTGGTCAATGTTTGTTATGATATTATACTCCATTGCAAAGTGAAATTTATTCTAACGAATTAAATTATATTAATATTTGTAATAATAATATAATTTCACCTTAAAAAATATTTATAATATCACTTATCATTAATAACTAATTTTGAATAAATGATGTTTTTAAATAAAAAGTTTCAATTTTCCCTATTCAGCGAAAAATGATGTTAATAAAAAAAAAATACAAAAATTCACCCTAGAATAATTTAGATTTTTTAATTAAAAAATAACTTATATTTTATCTATATAAATTTCTATATGTGTTGAAAATTACTTTTATTATTATAATCAATTCATTCAGGAAAACAATATTTTTTACATAAAATGACTTTACCAAATATATTATTTTTTATTATTAATATGTTTTATTTATATAAAAATTATTTTTTAAGATTTTATTACCATGTTTAAGAGATAAGTAATAATTACCTTATTTAAATAATAATAATAATAAATAGAAAAGTATCGTAGAAACTATGGGTTCCGTGTGTGGTACTCCAAATCAGTGTTGCTTATAGAGAATACCATGTTTGTATTGCATGTAGTGAAAGACAAGTTTGTATTTCATATGAATGGAATGATTAAATTTGTATTTTAATGTGTAAATATATAAAATATATATAAAGAACTATTTTTAGTGTTATTTTAAATGAAAAATATTGAAACGTTAAATTAATTTTAAAAAAATAATTTACAAAATCATGTGTTGTTACAATATCATTTTGTATGAGGTATAAAAAAATTAATATATAAATTTTTCATTTGATCATACTAATTACTTATATTATCTATATGGATTTAATAGATAGAACCTTCAGTGGCTACATTGACTGTTTTATGGTACTCCTGATATGTGATATTCATATATATTCGAATGGAAATTTTGAGCATGAATATGACTTGAGGATTGAACTAAAGACCATCTAAAAAGTGATATTGTACGAATTAATTTCCAAGTCTAAAATTTTGTTTCAAAATGTTTTTTCTATGCCTTATAATTTAATGAATGAGTTTATTGGTGGATCCATTAAATAGGGATGTTACTGAAATTTGGCTCAGACTAACCATGGTGACTAATATCCATAGTTTCCTTATCTTGATTGGATCTTTTCAACACATTATAGATAATTTCTCATGGATATTTAGTAAACATATTACGTTAACTCAAAAGGTATCCAAGATCCATTACCCCCGTGAATATGATTAAAAATATAGGGAATATAATATATATATAGACATAACACATGTCATTGATCTACTATAAATTTGAGATGTTTTTTTATCTATATTGATACATTAAAAAATGGACCAGCATACATCCTTTTCTGTAATGATATGTTGATAGATTATGATTCACTCTAGGTGACGGTTCTTGTGAAAAATTACCCAACCCATGATTTGGAGTTATCTATGGTATTTTTTCCTTAAATATATAGTGGTTATATCTTTATATAAAAATGTGGGATATATATACTACTAAGATCCATTTAATGTATATATTCAATTATAAATACATGAGTATTAACAAATGATGATTTATGGGGTAGATTAATGATTATTATTACTATATATAATAAAACACTCAGAAAGTGAATAAGTTGGAAGATGCTATAGGAAAAATGAATCATCCCAGATTATCTAAGATGATAATCACAAAATATCCCATGTTTTTTTTATTTTTACATGAGTGATTTAAAAATATTTATTGATGGGAATAAATATTATCTTACAAAATATAGTGAAAAACATACATTGTTATGATGATTATAGAGGAACATAATTAATATTTATAGGTGAGAATAATCTTATAAATGGGTCTACATTCAACCTATAATGAGATGGAATTCAATGATTTTGGAACCGAGTATGTGTCACATAAATACCATATCTGAATAAGTAATTATAGTATAGACATCATATATCATAATTATTTAATCATCATGGATGTATGATTATGTATAGATTTCTAAAATGGTATTTCTTATGGGGGAAAATAAAGAAATATATTTCATAGTATGTAAATTAGTGCTTTGTATATTAAAAGAATGTGGCTAATATATAGAAGTTTTATTTTATTTCCTAACCATTAGTTATTGTAGGATGTAATTGGTAAATCAAAATCTTGGATTTCATAGTTTTACTCCCCAAAAAATATAAATACCACAATTATATTTTTTAGACAATAACCTCATTAAATGAGCACACTTAATTTCTATTAGAGAGGATTTATCTATTAATAAAATTCTAGCGTATTTATTATGTAAGCGGTAATGTTTTATAGAGTAACACATTCTATTTTATTGATCCAGGATCTATGGTTTACGTCAATTCTCTAGATACGTCTTCATCCAGATAGAGATTCAACATTTTGTTTTAGTATATTATATCATCATAAAATAGATGGATATTCAAATAGAACCATTCAAAACATAGAGAAAAAGTTATTTTAGTGTTTTAGGCGTTTCAAAGGTGGTTGATATCAACCTATTCATCTGTTTGAGTGTTATTACAACAATATATTTCACTAAATTATTAAGATTTCTCTTACTAAATCCCTTTATGGAAGGAAATATAAAACTCCAAAATTATAAGAAGATATTGGAGGAAAAAATATATTGGGTGTTGAGATAGATTTGGAAATATAATAGAAGGTAAGAGTCATTATAGATCACACAAAAATATTTAGATTCAATAATAATGTTTTGCTGACAATCATTAGTGATGTAAGGAATTTTATATTAGTGAGGAGTTTTTCTTTTGAATTTTTCGATAATTTTGGTTATGAGATTTAAAAATAATGGAATATTGAGACCAAAGTATGTTTTTCCCTTCATTATTCTTGACTGGGTAGGGAAGGTGTCATATTCCTTGGTGCTCTTACTGATTATCTGTCAACACCTTGATGTGTTCCTTTTATCTCTCTTAATAAAGTACAAACGTGACCCTTCACAATTACTGAACTCATATATTTTACTACTAGATATGGATATTTACTATGAAGAAAAACCTATATTAATATTTTATAATAGTGATAAGGTGATACACAATAACACTACACACCTAGTAATAATTATTTGGAAGAAATAAAAAATCGAAGATGCGACATGAGTACATGAGGATGTGAAAAAAAGAGATATCCTTATTTATTGCACCATTGACACAAAATATCAAGATATAATTTCATTTTTTATGGTATAATACAACAAAATGAGATTTTATGAAATATATTTTAATGAATCAGTGTTTATCATAAATATTTTCTCCGTAAATAAATTTCTGTTATATTTTATTATACATGTATTATACACATATAGTAGATTAAGAAACAAAAAAAAAATTAATTCTAGATTTAATGTCATTTAATTAACCATAAATGAAGCCAATAAAAATTTAAAACAATTATATTTGAAAAACAATATAAGATTGAAAATCTAAATTGGAAAATATAAGTTTCTACAATCTTCAAGAATCATCACTCCTGCCGTCAACACTACAAAAATGAAACAAAATACTCTTAAATCAATAAAAATTGAATATAAAAATATATAAAATTGTGAGTAATTATAGTGACTATTCATTAACACAATTATGTTGTATTTTTAAGAGATAATTTAGTTGTTGGAATAGTAATGGGATTGATTGAATAGTAACCACACCATTGGGAATATGGACCTGAGAGTTGGGAATGTTAACCTGACCATTCAAATATAAATTCTAACTCAAAAAAATAAATTATCACGATTGATTTATGAAAATATTAATATTATAATTTCATAAAATAAATATCATTATTAGAAAACTGAAATAAAATATAAAGATATTTTTAATAAACTATATTTTAGAGTATTTCATTACAATCAACATTTTCATATTAAAAATTAAAATAACTTATGGTAGATATTTATTTTCATAAACATAATAACATTTTTTAAATCATCACATAAAATAATTTGAATTTCTGTGTTCTGATAAATTTTTTAGATACTTCTATTTTCAGGTGAATAGATTAAATACTATTTTTCTCATAATGGGTGTATCTTTAACAAAATCATTCAGATTATATAATGACCTAATCATTTATATAACATTATTTTTCTAAAACATATTTAATTTCATAAATGATTCATTAAAATTAAATTAAATTAAATTAAAACCTAAACATCACCTCAAAAAACCTAAATTCAAACGTCTTCCCTTAAAATATATTTATTTTTATTTTTATACATTCCTTTTCAATAAACTAACTGAATTTGAATTTTAATTGGGTTTAATGTCTTCAAAAATTATATTATATTGATATATAATTTATATTTTTCAAAATTCACCGTTACCTATTTTACTGTTGATATAATATTTTATTAAGTATTTTTATTCCTAAAATTCCCCTCTTATAATTAATAAATTACCACTTTCCGACCTCATAGAAAACCACTACTACCTCCCTTTAAAAAGAAAAATTTATTCCCCATTACTCCCTCTAAATAACCATGTAATACTTAGGAATGTTCTATTGTAATCCCACTTCATGCATCAAGGAAGTTTTAGTGTCATATAAGAGAAGCTATACTAAGGATTTGGTATGTTTTGTTCAACTCTTCTTTTTTCCTTCATATATTTCTTTTTTGAAACACCTTTCAAATAACAACATTATTAGATTAATTTATAAAGTATGTTAACATTATATTAATGATTTTAACCTCCTTTAAGCATCAAATTTTTGATATAAATAAATTTAAAACCACTATTTCATACTCTCTCTACAAGGTCCCATCGATGTTTAATTAACAACCTATGGATACATTTCTATTTTATAAATTGAAAAAATCATCAAAGATTTATATTTGAAATTATATATAAGTAATGAAAATTTGATTATATGTTTTATAATAATCTATAATTAATTCTACTCTTGTACAATGACTTTCAACAAAAATAGAGAAATTTAATCAAATTGAAAATAATTAATGAAAACATTTTATCAAAACATTTCAAATGTAGAAAATGTGTTGTAAAATATATATATAATGATTATAATGGATGAATGGTGTAAATATTATCATAATTCTCTTCCGGAACTAAATTTTAATAATCCAACATTTATTTTTATGTATTCATAAAATCGAAAAAAGATAGACTTAAGGTAAGGGGATTCTCAAACCAAACTCAATTAGCTTGAGTTCTCCCTCTTTCAGATTAATTTTAGTATGAATATTTATATTATGTTTCATTAATATTCTTTCATTAATAGTACCTTTTTATTCTGGGTTATAAATGTAAGCACCTTTTTTTAAATTCCAAATATAAATATTTTCCAAAAGTATATTTCTTTATAAAACAATTCTTTTACACTTCTTGAGTTGCTTCTCCTTCTCCGAGAAATGATTACATTTATACAAATATAATTTCCCTTATTCATTTGGTAACCCTAAATTTATTCATGAAATCATGATTTATTAAATACATATGAAACCCATTATTTTTCATGGGTTATTTGAGGATTATGATTGTAATATGATCTTAGTGGCATGCTAGATTATGTAAATAATATGACATGATGGGTAGGGTTGGAATTATATCACCGTCCATTTCCATTGGTTATTTGATTTATCTCATGAGATAATGTGTATTGTGTATTAACATGATTATACATTTCACCACAATGATGATGGTATGATTTGTGAATATATGTTATTCATAAACATGATAATAGTTTATTTCACAACTATGTGTTTTATTTAACAAATATGAAATGATGTTTCATTTTTAATCATTACCACAATCCATTCCATTATCAAATGTGTCCCTATTTATAATTATGATGATCCTATTCTTATTATTTGACTTTGATAATTGTTATCACCCATTTTATATTGATTCATAACCCTTATTCCTCTATATAGTGGGCCTTTAGATCACCCTTTTTTTGTTATATATCCCCAGTTTAATACATGTACTAAGGGGAATGTATGTTTTTAGATGGATAAGGAAAAAGGATTTAAATAAATTCTTCTATTCTATTATATATTAGTTCTATATGATCCAAATTTTTCCATGATACTAAACCATTCAATTTTTGAATTTATATATATATATATAATATTTTTTATTTATAAAATGATTTAATATTCGTGTACAAAAAATAGTGTCAGTATAAATGGTATTATAGGTATGGTTTAGTTAATTTGTGAATTAGTATCAAAAAATGTTAATGGAAACCCTATGTTTAAGACTATGTATATGTAGACATACTATATGATTTTTTATAAGAATTATAATCTAAGGGATCCCATAATTTATTATTTTAGACCTAATATTCAAAGTGAAATGAATTACTTTTTCAGGAATTTTTGTCTTATATTTTTTCAAAAATTCTATTACTAATATAACCATGGAACAGTAATCAATAAGTATACATAGTGAAATTTATTCATTATATGTACTCATTCCTATATATATATTAATTTAAATAGAGTTATATACCATCAATTATATCGAATATATTTTGTTGAACTATTTAATAGAAACCCCACAACCTTGATTTTTAGATTACTTTAAAAACTTTTTGTGGTGTCATCATTGTAACCCAAGTGTTGTAGTCATGTACTATTAAAATATACAAGAATATTCTTCTAAAAAAATCTCACAATCCTTATATTGCGAGATTTAAATTAAGTAATGGGCATGGATTGCCTATCATTATATAGATCACACATCTACTGTTAGGAAATGAATATTTATTCTCCTATTCCCTATCATCCAATTATCCTATAAAAATAAAACGAAGATCATGAATCTCATTTGGAAGGTCACACAAAAATGTAGGGAATGATACCCTATGAAGAAGAATGTATTTACCATGTGGTAAATTTAATGGATATTATCAAACATAATGAAATTCCCATTGTGAGGGAATACACTTTGGTATTTCCTAAAAAAAATTCACAGACTACCCCTTATATTAAGGATGAGATAAAAATTTATATTATAACTACATCCACTAGTATATTTCATCTCCACTTCCAGATGGCCCAAATTGAACTAGTAGAGTTAAAGAAGTATTAGATATAGAATTTGGAAATTAGTTTCATATACCATAGTGTGTCACCATTTGTTGTGCACGTGATCTTAAAAAAGAAAATGTACAATGTGAGATTTTATTAATTATTGGGAGCTCAATAGGATCACCATAAAAAAAGTATCCCTTATAAAGGATTTATGAGTTAGTTGGTCTAATTTTAAAATATAAATACTTATCAATAGATGATCGTCATTCTAGATTTACTAGATATAGATGAAGAATGATAAAAATCATAAGATAACCTTCTATACAAGGTATTAGATCTATGAGTTCATATTGATACCCATCAAACATACTAATTCTCTTATAGTCTTCATTTATTTTATGAATGTAGTCTTTATGGAATACCTTGAAATTTTTTGGAAGTTTTTATAGAAAATATTATAATTTACTCCTAGAAAAATTCAGAACATGAAGAGAATATAAGGATTTTGTTGGTGAAATTAGTGAAGGATAAAATATACAATATGCTTAAATAATATTACATTCAATTGTATCAAGTAGCAATGCTGGGGAGTGTGATCATAGGTGGGGGAATTTCTTTGGGCCCATCATTGAAAATGAGAATTATGGGATGGACCAAACTCACTTTACTCATAGAAATATGTATTTTTCTTTGGTTTAATTGGGTTCTGCTATTTTTTTCAGTAATTTAACATGGTTTTACAACCCACAAATTAAGTTAACATGGATGGAAGTAATGTATGTATGTATTGATGGATGACAGGAAATAATTATAAATATCAAGAATATTTTAATCACCACAGCTATACTCTCACTACTGTCAAGTGGATATTTTTTTATGATATACAATGATTATTCAAAGAAAATAATGAGTTTTGTACTAATGAATAATGTAAAAGTGATAGTATATTCCTCATGATATTTTGTAATCCTTGATAAAAATATTTTGACGCATAATCTAGTGTTAACATTTGTGTTATTTCCATGAATATTTCGTCGATCTATATCCATGATGAGAAGTTTATCATATAAAATGATCATAAGAGTCTATAGTGTATGTTCACACATTTGGAAACAATCATACATCAAATAAGATAGTTTGAGATAATCATGTAAAATGATTTCAAAATTCACTACCATCTTTGAAAGGTGAACAAGGTTGCAAATTATAATAGTAAAATTGAACCATCTACTATATCCATGATGTGGATTGAGAAGGAACCTATATTCTTGTATATGAGAAGGATGGATTTTTTAAATCATAATTAAATGGAATACATTCATCCTTTACCAAATAATTTCAAAACTATCTATATATGAAATGATCAAGGAGGTACAAATAGATGATCTTGATCAAAAAATGTCGGTCAATGAATTAATGGAAGGGAAGCTATATGAGTTCTACATTTATTATGATAGTATGATTCAGTTTAGAAAAAGGATTTGTGTGATTTCATCTTAAAAGATAAATAAGGATATATAGGATAATACACATATCTCACAATTCTAAATACATATTGGATGTACCAAGTTGTAAAATGATATTTAAGAGAGATTCTAGTGAGACATCATGAAGAAGAAGATTGTAGATTATATCTTATCATGTTTAGTATGCCAGAAAGATAGATCAAAGCAACATAAGTCTAACTGTATGACAAAACTATTGCCTCTAACCATGTATAATTGTAAGAATTTCACTATGGAAATTGTCATTATTCTCCCACAGAAACCCAAATGAAATAATTTATTATGTGTTTTGGTGGATCGACATTCCAAAACATTCCACTTCATCTCTATTTTTGAATATTTCTCACTCGAAAGAAATTACATGATATATCTAAAGGAAGTGTTGATGCAATATGGGGTACCACCTTTAATCATTTTTTATCATGATCCAAAGTTCACATATAATTTTTTCATAATTAGTCAACATTTTTTAAATACAGAATTGAATTTTAGTACATAATATCACCA
Source organism: Viscum album (assembly GCA_963277665.1). Lineage (NCBI taxonomy): Eukaryota > Viridiplantae > Streptophyta > Magnoliopsida > Santalales > Viscaceae > Viscum > Viscum album. The sequence goes on from OY728140.1 coordinate 2,061,557,931, forward strand.
CCAGATTAATGGAAATTTTGAAAAACACTATTTATATGCAAGAGGACATGCTAAAATCATAGTAAATTGAATTAAATGGTGGATGGGATCAATATATATTGTTGTCTGATTCCTTATATAATAACCACTTCTACACAAGTATGTAAATGTCTCAATTTGAGGATTTTTGTGGGAAGATATTCATAACTCCATCTTGTTGGAATAATGTTGGCAAATGAAAAAAAACTGGAGTTAATCTTTTAGAAGATATGACAGAGATAGTTTAGTCTATCTATTAACATATAAAATATGATTAGTGTTGGGAATAAAGGTGTACCAATAACCACCAAAGGTAATTGGACTTCTAAATTGGATAAAATCCTTCCATTGAATATCACCATAGAAGATAGTCATATGTTTTATAAAGAACCTGAATCTTTGCCCTATGTTAATTGTCCCCTTTGTGATGTATGATAAAATTGGATAAGTGTACTATTGGATTTCACTTTAGAAAAATATGACTCATGGTCATGAAATCTTCTATATATCACTCATGGTGGAGTAAATATCCAACACATAACATGAACTATAAATCTAGAGGTGAAAAAACTATATAATTCCCTCTCTTAAGAGGAAAAAAGGATGAGGTTCTTGCACAATGCAAAGAAAGATCTTTAAAAAAATACATCTCACATTGTAAAATTTCTTTGGTGGAACAATTAGTATGAAAAGATGATTTGGGAACCCGAGGAAACAATGAAACAGAAGTTCTCTCATATATTATTAACAAAGAATATGATTTGAAATTTTAGGGATGAAATTTCTAAAGCGGGGGAGAATGTAATGACCCGTTATTTATAAGTAAATATAGTTTCATAAATAAATGTGTGTTAAACAATATAATATATGTTTTATATGCATTTATTATATAGAGATTACAAAAACACATTAATTCCTTTATAAATATTATTAATTTCTTTATTAAAAAACCAATGAATGTGCCAAATTTGATAATTAGACAAAAAATATGAAACAGAAAAGCATTAATGGTAAAATATGTATCTCATCAATTTAAGACTATCATAACCCCATGGAAAACACTATATAAAAGAAACAAAATATTAGTAAACTAATAAAAAAATTTGTATTGGAAAATATATAACCTTGGGATGAATTGTAGTTAATAGTGAGGGATATAAGAATGTGGTATTTATAGAAGGTAATGTGGCAATATGAATAGTAATGTTACAATTGTATTGGTAACATAAACATTAGGAATTGTAATATGACCATTATGAATAGTTACATGGCTATTAGAATATTAATTTCACAAAAAATTATTAATTTTAATATAAATAATGTTTTTGATGAATATTTTCAATAAATATTAATATTGTAATGCCAAAAATAAATATCTTGATTACAAAACTTGTAGAAATTTGAGAATTTTTTATAAACGTTATTTTAAAGTATTTCATAATAATTATAATTTTTATATTAAAAATTTATATTACCATTGAAATAAAAATATTTTGATAAAATTAATATCATTTTCAAATCATAATGCAGAAATTTCCCAACGGATAATTATTAGAAAATTTTAGAAATAATTCAATTTTCAGGTGGATAGTAAAAAAAAATTTTCATGAAACTAGAGTATCTTAAGTTAAATCATTCATTATGAAGAAATGAACTAATAATTTCTAAAAAAAAGTCCCCAAATATATTTAATTTCATAATTAGGTCCAACAAAATAAAATAAAATTCCAATCATAAAATTTATTTTCTGAAACCTTATGTCAAAATTGTGAACTTAACATAACTATTTTTATTTTTACCACAATTATTTTTAATAAACAATGTGATTTAAAATTATTAATGGTTTGAAAGTCTTAATACCATTATATTATATTTATATAATATTTATACTATAAAATAATCATTATTACATGTTATACCTTTGATATAATATTTAATTTTACATTTTATTCAAAACATACATCTCTTCGTGAGTATAAATTACCTCTCTCCTTCCCATTGGAAAACAACTCCTCCCTATCATCTAAAATAGAAACATACTCCCAAATAATTCTTATCAAGTCCTTTGAATACCTATGACCATTCTATAGTAATCTGACAATAAGCCTGATGGGAGTTTTAGTGTTTTACAAGAGAATCTACATCAAAGATTAATTATATTTTAATTCAATAATTTATTTTATTTATTATAATCATTCTCTTTCACCAACCCAATAGAAATAAACTAATAAGAATAATTAGGCAATAAGTTAAGATTATATTAACGTTTTTATCCTATTATATGTATGTAACATGAAAATATTGTAAATGATGAAAATTATATCTGATAGCATATATGACACACTACACAAATCATAAATAAGAATATAACAAACCAATACATTATGATATGTTTAATTTTAAATAAATTAATTTTATTTTATATAATTAAACCCATTTAATGATGATTTTTTGGGATATATTGTGTTACATGCATGAAATTTTTTACAAAACAGCAATACATTATTAATAGTGTTATTTAATACGATAATTATTGACTATCCATTAGAATAGTGGGTATGAATAACATTGAATAAACTATGATAATATTTAGTTTAAATATTTTTATTAATTATATATTTATTATTTATAAAATATGTATCATGTAAAATAAAAATATTGTTTTTCCTAAAAACAATATTCTTTCAAAAACATAGTTTAATAATGCTTCATTAACTAAATTTAAAATTAATTTTTCCCCAAACATTAAATTTATTTAAAAAAATTAATTATTTACAATGGGATTCAAAATTTATCTTAAAGATAATTTCAAGGAATTTTTTTGATAAGTTCATTTTTATGATGAATAGTTAAAAAACACTGAATTTTAATTAAAAATTGCCTTTTAGAATAAATAATATATATTGTTAAATTATATTTTTAGTTGATTTTAATTTAAAATTTGGTAAATTTTATAAAAAAAAATCGAATTTAATTCATTATAGTCAATTTAATAATTAAAATTTATATAAATACATTTTAAACTGTTTAATATTTGAACTTCAAAAGCTGACTTTCTCATCCCGTCAGCGAGATTATTTTCAAATTATATTCTGACACTTCTACAAACAAATTTTTTAAAAAATACTTCAATATTTTTAATTATAATACTGTATCTTGTATAATATGCTGATCAGAAATTATTATCATACCAATTATGGAAAATAGTTAGAATTAATTAGCTTGATTATGGTTAACACATGGTCCTTCACATTACATGTGTTTGAATTAAGATTAAATTTAAACACACATATGATTTTTATTTAATAAATAGATTTTTATATTTAAAATCAGTATGTTGTAATTATTCAATAAATTTCACTATAATATTTTTCTTAATGTATAATTTACATTTGTAAATAAAAAGGCACAATTTACAATGGTAATAACTAAAAGGTTATAATTGAGTAAACAAAATGACTAAAGAAAAACATGTTAATAAATGTGTTTATTTTTGTTTTTTGGAGATATTTATTGACAGAAGAAATCCTCACCTCCATTAGCACTCAATTTTGGATGATCATTTGGTAAGGGTGACATCCCATTAGAGAATACTTTTGGGTAATTACAAAAATGACACTCGTCCTCAAATATAAAAGTAAACTCACTTTTCACTTCTTTACATATTGTAACATAATTAGCTCTGCCAATCCATATAAAAATTACATCACAGATTCGTAAAACTCATCTTATATACCTTATTTGTTTCATAAATCCATCCAACAATGGCCTTTGGTAAAAACTAAAGGGAGTTACTAGAAGAAGATGTAACGTTCATCTGCTATCTTTCATGTGTTATTTCTTCATACAACCCCTTCATTTCTTCCTAGTAAATTATTATATGATATCCTAAGTATATGAAATAAAATAATTGGTCTTTTTTAATTTAATTACATAAATTATATTTATATTTTGTTAAATGGATTATGAAATAATCATTCGTGTGTAAGATGGACTACTTCCACACAAACCATTGTCGTTCTTTCCATGACCTCCTCTCATGGTTGGGTTTGATGATATAAATAAAGTATATATATGATACTTATACTATAATTAAACATTTTAATTAATTTTATCATATATATACTTTTATATTTAATTTCATAATGTATATAGAAACGTCTATCGTGAGTATAATGGACTAATACCCCGTGAAGTGATTTTGTCCATTTTTCACTAACGTCTATCATATAATGTAATACAGTTAATTTCAATGCATATATGTTATATAAATGAAATAATTATGATATAAATTAAATATTAATAATAATTTAAATATAAAATATAATTTACTTTTTTACCTTTTCACTCCATGAAAATGTGATAATGTCATTCGTGGATGTGTAGACTACTACCTCTTCGAAGTGACAAGATTCCTTCATTAATCACCATATAAAAATTATTATATATAATTATATATATTAAACTATTATGGAATTTATGATATAATTATAAATTTGGGAATATTAAATATTATTTCCTTATTGCATTATCTATATTTGAAAAATATTAACGTTACTTCAGTATACGCATGACCTACCATCTCCATACTTGTAACATTTGTTCATTTTTAATAAACATATATCATGATTTATTATTAAAGTACAATTGATGTATAAATATGTTAATTATTAAATATTTATTTTTCTATATATGTATAAACAATGACCCCTTTGACCATATCCAACCCACATAATTATTTTCTAACACATAAACCAAATATGGTCAAAACATATAACATAAAATTAATTAATTGAGTAATTGAATATAACTTATAATAAGTGAAATAATTAATATAATAATATTTAAAAGGGCTATATATCATGTAAATAATTAACATACATGTATTATTCAAGACTATAATGACACATGTGATAGTTCATACTCAAGGTTAGCGAATTCTTCTCAATTTTGTTTTGTTTAGGAATATTATGACATTATGAAACTATATTATTTAATATAGTGTATATACAAACCATTTGAAATGTTATATAATTAATTTAACTATTAAAAATGTATTTATTATTTTTTAATGTTATTATTTCATGTGTTATATGATTAAAATACTTCTAATGAGATAAGGGGATTCATTTAAAAAATACTCATCTAATGGTTTCCATAAAACTCTTATTGTTCCATATCAATGTTTTAAAAAAAATTATTAATATTATTATATGTAAGTAACTGATTTTCTAATTTAAAATATATATATATATATATTATTAATTTTTAATCTTTTTATGGATTCTTTTTATGTGTTTTAAACAGAATGTTTTGACAAATGGAAAAACGAATGCCCTTTTACTATCGTAAATGGTTATGATGAATTTAATGCCACATTAGTCATTATTTTATTTCTATATTTCTTTTCAATATTTCATGTTAATTTAATAAAATAAAAATTTTCATCATTTTTTGTATTTTTGTTTTTAAAACGGGGTTTTGAAAGGAAAAATGTATTTTTATATAAAATTGTTTTTCATATGGGATTAAATGAATTTTTAAAAGGGTTTATTATGAATTTTTTTACTCATGGTATAGTAAGAGAGAATTATATGAAACATTTTAGACATATAAAGCTTATGTGAAGGGTTGAGACCCATTATATCTCATAGTAGATCCTGATAAATCTTACTAGAAGGGTTTATCACTGTTATATATTATGGTAAAAAGGTGAGTCTGATATAGAATATATGATGTGTTAGCCCCATTATAGCTCTCTAGATCATTTTTTAACGATTATATTAAAAAATTTCCATATAGATATTACAATTTAATGTGTTTTGAAAGTATTTTATGAATATGATACTATATCATTCCATGAAATATTTTAATATATTGTTGATTACTTTAATTCCTTTCCATGTAAAAAATGTGTGGGATTTTTTCAATGTGAAAATACATTATTTCATTTGCTCTAGAAAACATCCAGATAAAGTGAAATGTTGTATATGTTTTCAATTTTTTCACTAAAAAATCATTTTCCTTTCTTTTTATATTTGTTACTATAATTTTATTATCATCCTATATTTTAAAATATATATCATAAATTATAAGGATGTGTGAGGGAAATGATGAATTCGTGTTTATATTTACAGTGATTTTCCATGAAAAGAAATCATGCATTATTTGAAAAGCTTTATATTATAATAAAATGGATACTAATCAAACGTTTTTAATTTAAATTTAATGTTTTTGTAATATATGAGTTATTCCCTAATTATCTAAAATTTAAATATGAATAGATCCTCAAAGGGAACGAAAGAGAATTCCTATATAAAACTAAAGATCACATAATAATTATGAATGGGTACTTACAGTTGGTTTAGAGGATGGTTTAGACAACATTGAAGGTTATGATAGTATTACTAGAATTTTCATGGATGTGTTACTTTATGGTTAAGTTGAAATGATGTATCATTTTAATATTACCATTTTTATTCATTTAAAATATTCTTATTTCGAATGGTTTTCTGCATTGGAAATTGGAAGGCTATAGTGGGGAAGCATCTAGTGGAAAAAATCCTTCCAAATAAGTATCATGATATAATTGTAATTGGAATATAATACACTTAAGAGTGATGTATTATTTGACACAAGATATAAATTGTTTTATTGTAGATGCTCATGATAAACCTGATCTTCCATCTATAAACTTGTCAATAGTTAAACATTTCATAATGAAACATTCCCAATCATTAGTTGATCATCTAACCATATGGTAGAGTTAGGGTGGATCAATGCTCTGGAAAATATATTTGAAGTCATGGTATATTGAAAATGTAAAAAGGTAACTCTTACCATTTATCATTATGAAGGTGGAGCTAATATATTGGGATATTTTGTTATTAATATTAGGGAGAAATATGATCTTGATTCTATAGAATGGGACACATTTAAGAATATTATCCATGAGAAAAAACTTTCACAGTTTTTTCATCTTATAATGGATAATATATTCCTTGAATTGAAAGAAAATGATGATGATTTTATGTCTAAATATAATTCATATTTTAAAATTATAGTTAGTTAATTACCAGGTTTTGGATGCATTGATAGAATAATTATAAGATTTTACGCATGATTACATCATGTATTTCTAATAGTCTTGGATGTATGAGAATTTAAATGTTATGAGAAATTTATTAATTATAATGAGAAATAATAAATGGATTTTTCTAACACTATTGTTGTATGGGATGATAAGAGTAAGAAATTGTAAATGTGATAGGAAATGTATAATAAAACAACTAATAATTCATGAGGTATGCCCATAATTGTTTCCATGTGTTGTAATGGTCATTTTGGGGAATGTGTGTTAGTAATTGGGAAGAGTTAGTTGTGTGGTAGCTTTTTCTAATGGTTCAGGATGAAAATGAAAATAGTAATGAACAATATAAATGTGAGATAAAAGATTCCCAATCAACATTGAGATGTTTTTGATATAATGATTTGGTATGTTATGCATAATTGTGTCCAAATATAATTACACAATGTGTAAATCATCATTATCTATGGAAAAGGGATTTGAAAATCATTTTATACTTATATAGTTGATGTTATCACATATGGTGAGGTAGATATTGGTCAAAAGAACATGGTATCTTTCTGTGTTTAATCACAAACTCATTGAATTAAGCACCCTCTTTTGAGGATTTATATAATGGAATTACATTGGGAGAGATTAATTTAGTTTTACTGATTTTTAAATTATATATTTTAGATGAAAATTGGTATTTAGAATAATGGATTTATATTTTATAGACATAATATTAATGGTACTGATAACCTTTAGGGTTAATATGACCTTGTTTTTTAGTTAAATTATTTGAAAAATAAATATTAATGATGAACTAGTGGGGTCAATTATGAGGACTAAAGATTAAATTTTTTATTGTATAACTTGTTATAATTTTATTGGTTTTTGAAAATACATAGAGACAAGTTGAAATAATTTTTAGTATTTTATAAATATTGATTTACTGTAAAATTTTATATTAATTGATTTTAGGATATAAAATTAATTTTTGGATAATCGTTTCCTAAAACAAGGGATGATTTAGAAATTGATTTAACCACAACAAAATGATAATATTATGAATATAAAATAGATATGTTCTATGTATGTATATTTCCGTATATTTGTAGAAATTAAAATAATTCATCTAGTATAGGAAACAAATAATGAAACAAAATATTATCCTATTACATTCATATCTAATGAATTAGATAATATTTTAGATCATAATAAAATTTATCGATTTTAAATCATAAATATTCCATTGATCATTTACTTTATTGTGATCAATGACCTCAATCACACTCTGTAATAATTTAATCATTTCTTCCATGTCCAAATACTCACTACCCACCTATGATATTCTATTTAGAAAACATGTTAATCATTATTTCATGGGAACATTATAATTTTTTTCCTCTTATTAATAGTATGTTTTGTAAACCCTTTTACATTATGGATTTACAAAATAATTATTTTAATATTTGCATCCTATTATTATCAAGATCATATTTAAATTCTGAGGATGCAATTTATTAATGGGTGGAGAATGTAACACACCATGATTATATAAAAAAACAAAAATTATGATTGATAATGGAGACAACACAAAACACTAAACTTAGACGAGAATATAAAACCCCAATACATTACAATATTTTAATTTTTTTTAAATATCAAATTTCTTTTCTAGCTTTAAATTTAAAAATTATGGGTTTATTTTCTAGCTTTTGTTATATGCTTGACTATGTTTAATTAAATAGTAAAATACTATTAATATTATTATTTAATATGATATTTATCACTTAACAATTAACTTGGAAGATATTAATAGTATTAAATAAATTATAATAATATATATTTTATAGATATTTATTTAGTAACTATTTATTTTTAAAAGAATATGTATCATTTAAAATAAAAAATGATTATTGAAAAAAATGATTTTTTAAAAATAATGGTATGAAACTCTGTTTGTCAATAAATTTAAAACTAATTTTGACAACTATTTGAATTTTTTTTGAAAATACAATCATTATTTTTTAAATTGGGATACCAAAATTATATTAAGTTTACCTTTTTGGATTTTTCTTAATAGTTAAATTTTTTGATGAATAGTTAAAAATCCAAGATTTTAATTAAAATAAAACATTTCATTTAAATAATGTATTCTGATAAATTAAATTTTAAATTGGTTTTAATGTAAATATAGATCAAATTTATATCAATTAATACAATTTAGGTTATTGAAATAATTTTAATAATTAATTTTTATATAGAATCATTTTGTACTTTTGAACATTTTCACAATAAAACCCCGCTTTCTCACAATGTTGGCATGATTTTTTTAATTTAAATTCATCCAATTATATTATTTAAATTTTTATAAATTGAATTAATATTGGTAGTAATAATAATTTGTACTACAAAATATTTTCAAATTATGTTTTTACAAAATTATTTGTGAAAACGGTTAAAATAAATTTCCATGATTAATGTTAAAACATGGTTTTGTGGATTAGATGTGTTAGAATTAATATTAATATTAATCACAAATAAGATATTTTTTAATAAATTGAATTTAATATTGAAAATATGTATTTACAAATTATAAAATCAATCTAATTTTTTTAGTCATAAAGCCTAAATTACTTAGGTAAATAAAAAGATACAAGTTACTGAGGTAAAAACTAGAAGGATAAAATTGAGAAAACATAAATACAATGGACCAACATGATAAATATATGTTCATTTTTTTGGAGTTTATTATATACCATATAAACCATGAAATTTATTATTATTCAATTTTTCAATCACATTATGTATGTGAGACCTTCTAATATTGAATACTTTACGGTTTTTATAAATATACCACTCCTCCTCAACTATAAAAGGGATCTCACTGCACTAACATATTCAGACCTCTGAAGCCATTTATTCATATAAATACCAACCCAAATCAATTCAAAACATCCATAAACAAATCATATAATCAACGAGTGTTTTTGTTTTATTTACTCAATCACCCCCTTAAATTATTCTAAAACCATGATTATATAATAACATAAATATATTAATTATACTGAAATATATTTATGTTAATTTTATAACCTAAAAAAATTCCCTCCTCTATCAAATTTTTTACAATATCATCATTCTTGCTGACAGTAGACTACCACCTCACCAAGTGATGGCATTTTTTCCATTACAACCATTAATGGTTGTGTATTCTGATGGATATAATGCCTAAATATGATATATATTACATAATTATTCTTTTTATTTCATTATATAATACATACCCTTTTTAAGTTCTGTTTTTCAGGATATGATAATGTTAGTCATTTATATGGCGAACAACTGCCTCATGAAAAGATGTGATTCACATTCACTAATACGTAAAATGGAAGTTAATTAGGGTAATGATCATCAATATATGTGATATAAATGTCATGATTTTTATATTAATGAAATATTTATCATTATTTTAAGATAATAAATTTTTTTCATTCTTTCCATTTCAATCACATAAAAAGTGATAACACCGTTCATAGAATTGTGGACTATCAGCTCCTCGAAGCGATGTGATTCCTTTTTTCATCACCAAATCATAGGGATGAAATATATCCATATATATATATATGTATTCATTTATATTATGCTATTTATGATGTAATTATAATTTTATAAATTTTATTTATTAATTACCTTCTTTTAATAATAATCATTTAAAAATTGATATGTTACTAATGTGAATACATGACCTTCCATCTCCATGATCATAACGTTGGTTCATTATTAAAAACCCTAATTAATGATTTATTTTAAAATTTTAATTGATTTATAAATATGATTATTTTTTAATTATTATTAATAATCATATTTCTAAAAAAGTACCTCTTTATCCATAATATATAGACTTAAGTCAATTTTGATATATAAGTTGAATATCGACAAAACATTCGACATCAAATTAATTGATAAAGTAATTGTATAATTTTTTTAATAAGTTAAATTAAATTAATAATCAAATTGAAATTTTTTCACATGAAATTAAATAATTAACATTATTTTATTATTCATGATGATAATGAAACATGTGACAGGTTATGCTCAAAGTAAGGGACTTTGTCTAAATTTCATTTCATTGAGGAATATTTCAATGTTTTGCATCTTTCATATTTTATATGGTTTATATACTACTCCATAGACATGTAAACAATTGAATTTAACTACTTTCACAGTATTAATAGAATTACTTAATGTTCCTACTTCATGGAGTTTATGATTCAAATATTTATATTGTATTAATGTTCTTTTTTTTAAATGGTTGTGGTCGAAGCCTCATTTTATTATTAAATAAAATTGAACTTTTTTTTGGGTAGAGGGAGGCCCATTTCCATGTTTTTTAAATTGTTATATTAAATTTTTATAGGGGAATAAATTATTTTATAATGTCTTTATATATATATATTTTAATTTATTTTAGTGGTTTTAAAAAAGTAATATTTTTTACATGTTTTTAATGGAATGTTCTGGAAAAATACCAAAGGAATGTTCCATTATAAACACACATAACAACACTGAAATTTATGCCCCTATGTCCAATAATTTATTTTTATCTCCCATTTAATCCTTTCTAATATTTTTTCTATTAAAAAACTCTTTCTTTTATTATGTGTATTTCAGTATTGAAAAATATATTTTTTAAAGAAAATTGATATTTAGGTAAAATATTTTTATATATAGATTTAGAAGAATTTCATGAAGTGTATTTTGAATAAAGTGTTTTATTTATAATATGGAACTTCAGAATTATGATAAATGGATGATTCAGATACATAATATATGATGTTTTGATACCTATTATAGCTCAAGGGTGATCTTGATAAAGCATATATGAACAATTTATACCTACTATAGCACAATGAAAATGGGTGAGCCAGGCATAACTTATTTGAATTATCATAATAATTATTTATCTAAAATTAATTAGGTAATGATTATATTTTTATTCAATCATTTCATGCTACCAATTAAATTTTTTGAAGGTGTTTTATGAATATGATGCTCTATGTAATTGAAAAGGGTTTTAATTTCTTGTTATGGATTTTAAAATATTTCTTTAAGAAAAGTGTGTGAGCTTTTTTCATGTGGAAATTTTTTATTTAATCTTATAAAATAAAATTGAAGATAAAAGTTTGAGTTATATTATTTTTCATGTTTTTCATTGTTCTAATGGTTTCCTTTCTTTTTATAACCCTTAATGAAATTTATCTTCTCAGCACAAGTTTTTAAAATATTTTTGTAGTGTTTTAGGATGGGTAAGGGGATATATGATTTCACGTCGAATGTCATGGATATTTTACTATAATATAAATCATGATTTTTAAAAAAAAAATATATTATGGTAAAAAATGACACTAAGCTGATTCTTCCACACTGTATTTTCTGGTTTCATTATTTATAAGTTATGGAAAAATTCCTAAACAATCTAATCCTGAAAAGATACACATTGAAAAAGAATGTAATTTCTTGAATAAAACTCAAGGGTATATAATGATTATGTTTTTATCATTTTAAATTATAATTTTTATGAAATATATAAAGTTCAAAATTTCTTTTCCCACCCTCTAGGCAGAGTCTCTTCAGAGTTTGGTTTTCCACTAATGGAGACATTTATATTTCAATACTTATAACCTTCATAATTGAAAGATATTATTAAATTTTTATGATATATCAAAATTCAATTAAATGTATTATAATCTTCTATAATTAATCATAATCATGTACAATGACTTTGTATAAAATTAAATAAATAAAAAAGGTAATGTTTAATGAATCATGATATCAAAAAAACACATTTAAAAAAGTGTGTTATAAAGTAGAATATAATAGTTATAATGGATAAGTAATGGAAAAAATGAAGATAATTAATTTCTAAAAATATGTTTTTAATAATCCTACAATCATTATTCGGGAGTTCAAAAATTAGAGAAATACTGAGGGAATAAAAATTAGGAGATTCACGAACCCAAATAATTTTCTTTAGGTAATATTTATTTCACATAAAATTTAGTATTAATATTCCAATAATATTTATTAAATAACATTTCACTCTTAATAAATTTTTATTCCTAGATATACTTATTACCACTTTTATTTATAATCCAAATGAAATAAATTTTTTTTAAAATATTTTATTCCCAAATAGAAATTGTACTCCACTTGAGTTGTATCTCTTTCTATAAAGAATGATGATGTTTCTACCAAATATGATTACTCTTATTAATTTTAAGACTATATATTTATTCAATAAATCATGATATATGAAATCATTATGAATAAAATTCCTTTCACTGGGTAATTTCATGATTAAGATTGTTAAATTCTCATAGTGGATTTAATTATTATGAAAATAGTATTATGTGATTTGTAAATAAGGAATAATATATACATCCAATGCCCGGAGTAATGTGATGTATTTCAGTAGTTAATGTGTATTTTTCATGATTATAATTCTATTTTTGATAATAATGGCAACATTAGGATTTATAGACATGTGTTATGAATTAATATGAATATTGCATTATTCACAACTATGTGTGGTATTTGGGTACTATGTTATGATGTTCCAATTTTAGGCATTTCCATATTTTGTGCCTTTAAAATAAATTCCTCATTATTATAATTATGATAATATTATGATGATGTGATTATAATTATTATTCTAACCCATGTAATATTGATACATGAACCTTATTTCACTTCTTACTAGGAATTTAACTGGCCCATTTCTTTGAGGTGTGTTCTTAGATGACTACATTTACAGATAATAGGGAGACACTTTTCAATGATAAATAATAAGGAATTCAAAAAATGATAAAATTTATATTATGTTAATGTGTTTTATGGTCCTATTTTTCAAAATATAATAATAATTTTCATCCTTCATGGTATAAAAATTATGTTTTAATCATAAAAGTGATTTAATATTCATGTATAAAATTTAGGGTCCTTATATATTTTACTTTAGAAAAATTTATTTTCATTGATTCCTTGTACTAAAGAAAACCAAAAGTAAAAATTAACCATATTATATTTTACCATTATAATATAGTGGTTAAATTGGTGGAAAAAAATTAATTTTCCAATTTTTAAAATAATATGTATAATTTTTTTATATGGATCAAATACATTGATAAATAAGTACCGTTTTTTTAAAAATATCACTATATGATTCAGAAATACTTTTTCCATAAAATGGGTTTTATTACATTTTCAATGAAAAACATATAAATAATTTCTACCAAATTTAGTGTTTTTTTAAAAATTAACTAATTTTTTGAAATAACCGAGTAAATATTATCTGAGATTAATTTTTTTTTAAATGTTCAAAAAACATTGATTTTTCGTTTAATGATAAAAATAATTATTTTATAAAAATATATTTCTTTTAAAGAATTCAAAAATTTAATTTTTATTTAATTGGTATAAAAGTAAAATTATTTCATTTATTTTATTTATAGTCTAATTTATGCTATTATAATAAATATTATGTTTTATTTTGGTATATGAACTTTTTTAACATAAAAAAACAATTTTCATCATTTTTTCTTGTTTTTTTATTAATAAGAATCCACCACATATGAAAATTTCATATAATAACATGTAATCAAAAAATTTATTTAAAATTTGATTTTTTTAATGAGTACACATTTATTTTTTTTGTACTGAATAGTTAAAATTGCAAAAAAAACCACTATCGTGGATGTTAAAATGAGTTTACCATGGGTTAAACTAAGAGATAAAGATAATTATACCAATTAAAAATCTATAAAATCTATTTTATGACAATATGTTGACTTCATTATATCCCACCATTTAATATCTTTCCATTTAGAACCATTTCTCCTTATTAGGAGATTTTTATGTTTTTATATTCTATGTAATTCAATGTGTGTCATATCAACCAGTTATAAAATAATGCGCATTGATTTAATTATATAGAACACATTGAACTCTATAAATGAAGAAAAAACTACCCAATAATCTTATAAAGTTCTCCATATACGATTTATAGGAGTTGATATTCTCAAAAAACCATTCTACACATCCACATGAAAGGATCTCATGGAGGTGTACCAAAGAAGAGGTAATAATCCTACCCAACCTCTTTCAAATAATTTATTGTTATAAAAAGTATTATTATGAGGTATTATTAAAAGAATAACAAATTATGTATCCTAAATATAATAAAATGATATTAATATTATGTGACCACCAATATTCACACTATACTAAAACAAATAGGATGTGAATGTATCACTCATATGCGTGTTACTAATACGACTTCCACACAATGATACAAATCATTTTCTATCATCATTTTTCAAGGATGGTTATTATTATGGTTTTAATATTTATTTATTATATTAATGGAATAATTATTATTATATAATTTTAATATAATATCTACCTTCTTATATTCATTACTATTGTAAGATGATAACAACGCCTGTACATACACTTAGACTACCACCTCCAAGAAGTGGTCTAATTTTATTTTCATTTCCAAATTACCTGGACAGTAATAAGGATATATTTAATAAAAATAAATAATATATATTATGTATTAATGATTCTAAAATTATTATTTATTATTTAAATTTATTTCATTTCATCCATTGATAAGGGAAAAAACATTCATTAATTCATATTGTCTACCATCCCCATGTACAGTGTAATTCATTTTTCAATCTAAACCTTAAACGAATGAATATAAATATATATTTAATTAATATATAATATTATAATATCATGATTAAAATTATGTATATTATGGAACCTTGATCAATTTACATAGACTAAAACTAACAAATCGAAAATCTCATAAATAATGAAAGGCATTATAGTCTAAAATGATTATTCTAATATGTAATTTTTAATAAATTGGTGTTGAAATGTAAGAAGTGGATCATATATGATATTAAAAGTATTTAAATTACTATTTCATAGAATTATAATAAATATAAATATTTAATATTGGATGTTAGAAGGATTTTAAAGAAACTCAATTTAGGGGTAATTAATTTTTGTTACAGTCTCGTTGCTTATCATTATTATTTTCAATTATGTTTATATTGAGAAAATTATATAACATATCTCTCAATAATCCATTGGAATTTATTCTTTAATTTTTCTTTTAGAGATTATAGTTTTTCATGAAATTTTATTCTACTTAATAAATAATGATAAATAATTTTTGTTTTCAAGGATTCTTAATTTATATCTCTCTTCGATCGAAAAACATTTTTAATCCATATACATGTTTTATATATATGATTTCAATTTTTTTATAATATAATCCAAATTCTTTTTAGAGGTAATATTTTCCATGATTTTTATTTTTTAATCTTTTTTAATATTATATATTATTTATATTTTATGAGAAATTTTATTTACTCATTTCCCTAAAAATATAAAAATGACCTTTTCTCTTAAGTTTACAGGATTAACATAATTTCCAACCTTTATTCCCACTTTATAACTCAAATATTTCATTAAAATATTATATTATTAGTAGAAATGCAATTTTTTCTGAAACTTTTTATAAATTTTTTAATTTTATTTAATTTTTTAAATAATTAAAATGGTATTTTCATCATGAAATATTCATTATAGTCATTTAATGTAATATTTTATCAATGGTAGAATCATTTCGTGATTATTATGTTTTTATGGGGATTTGATCCAATGATGTCATCCACACTAATTATTTTGATGTCTTATTTTGATTAAAATGTATGTATGATTATATAAAACCTATTTCTTCCACATGGGTCAACTATGTTATGAGTAAACCTTTATGGAACCCATTTCTTTTCCTCTGGTTATGCTATGATGTATTGATTCTATGATTTAAATTCCAATTTCATTTCCATGAATTATTTTTTGATAATTATTTTGTATTTTTCAACACATATGTATGATTTTCTATAGTTCCCCATGATTTTAGGTCGTGTAAATTTTAAAATTTAACCTCTTTGATGGATTACGTTACAGAAAACACTGAGATTAAATAAACCACAATATACTGTAAATATTATTATATTGAATAAAATTAATCTCATTATCATTAAATTTATAGTTATTAATAGGATCAAATAACTTATTAAAGTATATTAATGAATTAATTGGTCACAAATTAGTTATATAGATATATATATAAACCAATTAAAAAAATAAATAATTTTAATAGAAATTATTAAAATATGCACAAGTGTATTGTATACGTATAAAATATACAAATCTCAGTTTTTTGATTATATAAATATAAATATGTAATATTCAATATAATTTTTAATATTCATCAAATGTGTTATATATAAATGATATAAGAAAAAATCCAATTTTTCATAGAAATTAAGTATTTATTAAAAAAAAGTTGGTTTTCCATCTTTGGATAGTGAACATATTTAAAATCTAATTTTTGAAACATTTAAAAATTATATATTGTAAAATGATATATTTCTTTTAAATTTTAAAAACATATATTAATTTTGTTTAATTTTTCATAGTTTATTAATAAGTTTCAATTTTTGATGAATATTAAAAAAATACTACATTCTACTTGAAAACAATTTTTTCAACAAATTTATTTATGGTGTTAAATTATATATTTTAATCGTTTTGAATTATAATACTATAAAATATTTCATTTAATCCAATTTCTGTCATTCAAATCAATTTCAACATGAAATTTGAAATAAAATCATTTTAATCTTTTGAACATTTTTTACATTAAAAACACATTTTTTCGATCCACCAAGAGGATTAATTTTAATTTAATTTTATCCAATTATATGTTTTGAATTTTAAAAAGAAGGACTATTGATTTTCAATAATAATTTCCAAATTTATTAAATATGTCCCTTTATGTTTTGTACAATCTGAATTATAGTGATCATTTTTAAAAATTAACATATTTTATAGCAAATCAGTTAATTTAGGGTAAAAATGATATTATATGTATTATATATTGACCCTAAAAATGTCTTAATTTTATTTTTTGAGTTAATTTTGACTAAAATTTATCCTTATGCTTATTTTATGGCTTTTGGGAGCCACTTGGATGACTCTAGGTCTTTTATAGTATTTTATTTTAATAAAAGTCAAATATATTATATTAATTTTTTTAATAAGTGTTTCGTTTTCTATACAATTTTATTAAGAAAATTTATTATAATTTAAATAGTAATTTGTGATATAAAATTTTTAGATTCATTGTTCGATTTTATTTTTAGTTTTTTGGGTAGAAATAAATAAACTAAAATCTTGCCCAATATTAATGGAGTAATTTTTTAATTAATGGAAATATAAAAAAATGTTTTTAAAAATATGAAAATATATATAATTTATTTAAAAAAATTAATCAATGTATTTTATTCAATAGAATTACATATTATGGATTCATTAATGTTTTTTGTTTGAAGCTATCTATTTTATATATATATTTATAAATTCAAAATAATGAATAGTGTCAAAATGGACATTAATGATATTTTAAAATAAATAATATTTCATTAAATGATTTTGAATTCATGAAAATAATGAAGTAGTTAAAATTACTAGGATAATGTTTAAAATTTCATCAGTGATCAGTTTATTATTTTCATGTCATTTTATAGAAACTATATTAACCCTTAAATATTAAAACACATGTTGACGCAGTAAGAGTTAATGGGTATAAATAAGGGTTAACTATAAAAGTTAAGGGTATGATTGTGGCCTAAAACTGTATAAAAGTTATCAGAATGATATTATTAGACAAATATCACCCTAATATATAATTTTACTTGTCTAATAAGAATTTTCCAGAAAAAACAACTTAAATATATATATTTTTCAATAAAAGATAGTTACAAAATGTCACTCTCTTTGTATTGAATATAATTTATGATTCCACATAATGATAAATTAAATATATGGAAAATTGTTTATATTGATATTAATTAAATTAGTTTAATAATAATATTTTATTTTTAATTATTATAAATTTTATAATTACCTCAAATGGTTCGACAATTATAAAACTATATTTATTTAATTAACCATAAAATAAAATAATTGAATTTAAGAACACATATTTTGATATATTTCTATGGTGTTAATATGTATAATGAATTATATACATCTATAAGATATAGCATAGATATTTGAAATAATTATTTTCCTAATCCCACATTATCTTGCTATATTTAATGTCCAAATTAATTTTTAATATCAAATTTAACAATAATTGTACTTTATTCCATTAATATGTATTTAAATTATTTTAAAAGCTCCAAGATGGTAACTATAAGGCCCTAACATTAAACCTTACTTAATCTTGAGTTATTACAAGAATACAAATTGAGGATCTTTTCAGGTTTAGAATGTTCGAGAATTAGAACATAAAACTTGCATTACATTCCACATATAAACAAAGTGGTTACATAAAGATAGTATTCATTTTTCCCATAAATGGAAACATATTTAAAATAAAACATGGATTCATTGTTGACTCTTCTTTGACACTATCATCATATCATGTACCTTTCCCTTGACCTGTGAAAAAAATTTCAAAATAACATGGGATGAGCATAAAAAAGCTCAGTATGGGTAATAAAAATATGGAAAGGAAACATATGCTCATATATACATAAGAATGAAATAATATTTAACTATAAAACATAAACACTATAACATACCTCATCAGATCATGAATAAATCATAGAAATCATAAGACATAAATGGTAACTTGAGGCATTCATAATTTTATTACGTTGGGAGTAACCCTCTTGGTTACGTTTGGAATACCCACCACAGTATATTCCCTAAATCTCTTCGGAGAAACCTTAACATTTCACTCCTTCACATTACCCAATGAATTGGAGAGCTATATCAAGCTCACCATCCCTTAGTTTATCACGGAACCACCCGTCTTCATAATAATGCCCAAGAACGACAACATAATCGTATCACATAAAACATGCCTAAAGGAAACAAAACATTTGCACCTTTCAATCACAAGATATCAATACAAAACATTGATATAAAAACATTATGAAAACAATTTTCAATACCAAAATAAAAGAAAATTAAAACATGGTATTTATTTTTCTTTTAAAAAAAGTATGGCTTGTAGAGGAAGCCGAAACTCAAATAATGGTCATGACGGCGGAGAAGTTGTTGTCGCCACATACGTACGACAAAAAAAATTCCATTTTGTGGTTTAGTAAATGCTTCATATAAAAAATATTACTTTTTAATAAACGTAAAAGTCAAAGGGGTTTATAAACCGTATAAAAGAAGGTTGTGTATAAAACAAAATATGCCTCAATAAAAGGAGATTGAGACGAAGTCCCATACCTCAGGTCCGACTTGACTCAGTCGTTCTTTAATCTCCTAAATAATAAACTTGAGTTAATTTATACTTGTTTAAGAACCTTTTTTAAGTTCATTATTTCTTTTATATCACATATTTCCATGTCATGAACACTATATAATTATTTTAGTTAATAACGGTCATTTTAACGATCATTGGTACTTGAGTAAAATATAAACCCTTTATAATTACAGTTTGTTCATGTATCCATTATATCCAGAATGGTATTCATGATGTAGATATCATATATGTCATATATATACAGTACATTCATGCATTGCTAATACTACATAATCATTTAGAGGTAATAAATGAAATACACCGTTCATGGAGACGGTAAGCCGTACGTACGCATGAACGCTACTTTCATTTCTATTTCGTATTTTTATAGAATTTAATCATAATGATATAAAGGTATACTATAATTCCAGTTTAATATCATATATAATATCATAACTGCATCCTTTATACGTCCCACATATGGTATTTAACGAATCAAATCACGTTGAGGGGGTTGTAGTCTGCACTTCCTTAAATGAAGATATCGCGTTTAGCCATAATGGAAATCAAAAAGGTATGCCAAAAATGAAAAATACAGAAGCATAAGGAAAATATAAACACATTATATATCATATATAAATATAGTTTCATCTTAATGGCCACATTTTAAGGTGTCAAATTAATGTTGAATAATCATCGTTTCGGGAGGCCGAAATTCTCCCTCCACAGAAACAATATGTTCTTTAACCATTAGATGTAGGTGTGTGTAAGTGTAGATCAAATCCTTATTATAACAACATCCTAGTATATTGAAGATACTGGAGTTGTAACAAAAGAAATTAATAAAAAGAGTTTAGGGGGTTGGAGAAGTAAAATAAAATAAAAGGACTCAAGTGAAGACATTACCATAAAATCGGGTAACTCCCTTTGGTTTGAGCTCAAAGGCTTCCATGGGAAGGCTTCTGCCCAATGTGAGGATTCAAGGTGTAAGATAGGGATGTGTAGACACAAAATGATTAGGGTTGTCCGTGCCAAAGGCTTTGGAAGTGTGGGTAAAAAGGTAGATGTGGGGGCCTTTTATAAGACGAGAGGAGGGACACTGTTGGAAAGTAAAGAAATGTTACTTTATTTTAAAATGAGTTTCGGATTCAAAAGGTCCCACATTGATATAATTCCAGGATAATGTGATAAGGGTTCCAAATATACCCATCCAATAGGTTTTGGACATGTGTAGGTCATATATTTTACATTATCCTTTCATTTTATTTAAATCCTTTATTAATGAGGTAATCATTGCATCATCATGATGTCATAAATAATTTAATTTATTTAAAGTATAAAAATTATAAAAAACTACTATGATGTAGTAAATATTTTTAGCTTTCCAATGACTATTTATAATCAACAAAATCACTTGTATAACCCCATGTAATAATTGTTTTAGTAAAATAACTCATGTTTGTGTCATTTTTCACTTTAACATTAAATAAAAAGATATTAATGCAATTTTCCTACCAAAGTGTCTTGATGTGGTCCCCAAGTTGACCCATGGATTTTATTGGTCTGCCATGACACATCCAATAAGGGTAGGACATATTTCTAGGTCACTTCATATTATTAAAACATTATTTTTACCTTAAACTACACTAATTACCACTAATCGCGATTAAAAACATAAAAGTTACTATTCACCAAAAAATTATTTTAATCCCATTGAACCACACTTTAAATCTTAATGACAACCATATATGTCAGATTTTTGAAATTCAAAACACAAGGGTGTTTAAAATTCATTTAAACGAAAAATCATTTTTTAAGTACCACTTAGTGGTTTCACTATTCATCAAAATTGAAGTTTTTCAGAAAAATACCAAAACTTCACCCTAAGCTATATTTGATATTATGAATTAAAAAATGTTGTCTATTTTACAAAATTCAAAACATATAAGTTGCATTAATTAATTTAATAATTAATTCCCACTGTCAGAGCAAATAGCGTGTTTTTATGAAATAATAAGTATCAAAAGATTGACACTAGTTTAAGTTCAATTTCAAAGTGAAATTAATTCAAATGGCCAATATTGTATTAAATGGTAAAAATATATTCTAATTTCACTTTAAAACCAATTCAAAAGATAATCTAATAATATAAATAAATTAGATTAAAAAGCAGTTTAGATGTAAAATGCAGTATTCTTCACTATTCATTAAAAAATGAACATTGTTAGAAAAATACCAAAAATTCACACAAAGTAAATTTTGATGTCCCAATCATAAAGAATAAGCTTATTTTGACAAAAATAGATTATAAAACTGTGAAAAGATAGATTTAAAAATGGTTTGCCATCAAAATGTAGTAAAACAATCTTTTAAAAATATTAGTGTTTTCCATGCTTAAGATTGGATTTATTTTCATTTTAAGCCTCCAAAACACTATCCAATTCATTAATAGACATAGATAAAAATATCTATTATTCATTAATTACTTGGGATGTTACATCCTTCCCCACTTTAGAAAATTGTGACCCCGCAATTTATTTACTTATCGAATGAATGGGGGTACTTATCCCTCATTGCATTTTCAGATTCCCATGTTGCCTCTTCCATCATCTGGTTTTTCCACAAAACCTTTACCTGATTAATCACCTTATTCTGTAACAGTTGCTCCCTGTGGTCAAGAATTTGGACCGGTTGTTCCTCATAAGATATGTTCTCTTCCAGCGGAACTACCTCTGGACTCAAAACATGAGATGGATGTGGCATATACTTTTTCAACATTGAAACATGAAAAACATTGTTTACTTGAGATAAACTCGGAGGTAAAGCCACTCGGTAAGCAACTAATCCAACTCTCTCCTTAATTTCATATGGTCCAATGAACCTTGGACTCAACTTTCTTTTATTACCAAATCACATCACACTTTTCCATGGTGAGACTCTGAGAAAAACATTATCACCTACCTAAAAAGAGAGATCCTTCCTCCTATTATCCGCATAACTCTTCTGCCTACTCTGAGCTGTTATCATTTGTTTCTGAATCAGTTGAAATTTTTATGATAACTCTTCTACCAATTCTGGTCCCATCAACTTCCTTTCACCCACTTCATCCCAGAAAGTTGGAGTTCGACACTGCTTCCCATATAATGCCTGAAATGGGGACATATTTATACTAGAATGAAAACTGTTATTATATGAAAATCCAACCAAAGAAAGATGTTGATCCCAATATCCCTGATAATCCATCAAACAAACTCATAGCATATCCTCTAAGGCCTAAATTGTTCGTTCTGACTGCCCATCTGATTGAGGATGAAAAGCTGTACTAAAATTTAATTCAGTACCCAATGACTTCTGAAGGCCCTTCCAAAAGATAGAAGTAAACCTGGGATCACGATCGGATACAATGGAGAGAGGAACTCCATGTAACCTGACTATCTCTTTAAGATACAAACGGGAAAGTTCATCTAGAGAGAATGTATCCCGTATAGAAAGGAAATGAGCAGATTTAGTCAAGCGATCAATAATAACCCAGATTGCATTATTACCTCGAGATTTCTTTGGTAATCCCACAACAAAGTCCATGGATACATTCTCCCATATCCACTCTGGAACTGGTAAAGGCTGAAGAATCTCTTTCGGTAACTGTCGCTCTGCTTTAACATGTTGACATGTCAAACACTTCACAGTAAAATCAGCAATATCTATTTTCATTCCATCCCACCAGTAATACTCCCGCAGATCTCTGTACATCTTAGTACTGCCAGGAAGAACTGAAAACGAAGAACTATGAGATTCACATAACAACTCTCTCTTCAACTGTGAATCACAAGGAACACACAATCTCTTCCCAAATCTCAAAACAAAATAACTATCAATGTCGGATTCAGGCAATATACCCTTCTAAACCAGCTCTACCTTTTTTTGTGACTCACTGTCTTGCTTCTGTGCTTGCTTGATTCTGTATGATAGAGAAGATATCACTGATACCTGAAACAAAAAAGAAGAACATCCTGCACCAAAAACGTCTATGCCAAAGTTCATCAAATCCTTAACCAAAGGATCACTTTCCAAACACAACGTTTCTAATGAAGCGTTACTTTTTCGACTCAAAGCATCATCCACATTATTTTCTTTTCCCGAATGGTAATGAATTGTACAATCATAATCCTTGATTAATTCCAGCCATCTCCTCTGTCTCATGTTTAACTCTTTCTGAGTGAATATATTTTAAACTTTTTTGATCAGTATATATTTCACACTTTACTCTATACAAATGATGCCTCCAAATTTTTAAAGCGAAAACAACAGTAGCTAATTCCAAATCATGTGTAGGGTAATTTACCTAATGAGTTTTCAACTGTCATGAAGCATTAGAAATTACTTGATCATTCTGCATTAGGACACAACCAAGTCCTTTCAATGAAGTATCACTATAGATAACAAACTCACCATTCCTGGAAGGTAGTGCCAAAACTGGAGCATTCACCAATATTCTTTTCAACTCCTGAAAACAATCATCACATTCTTTTGTCCAGATAAACTTAACACCCTTCCGAGTTAGCTTAGTCATTGGAATAGATAACCGTGAAAAATTTCTAACAAATCTTCGGTAATAGCCTGCCAAACCAAGGAAGCTACGAATCTCAGTTACATTTGTGGGTCTTGGCCAATCTTCCACAACTTTTGTTTTTGCAGGATCAACAGTTATCCCATGTTTTGAAACAATGTGACCAAGGAAATAATTTTTTGCAACCAAAACTCACACTTTCTGAATTTCCCATACAATTTATTTTCTTTTAAGGTTTGCAAAATAACCCTTAAATTTCATTCATTCTCCTCTTTACTTTTAGAAAACACCAAAATATCATCAATGAAAACCACCACAAACTTATCCAAGAACTCAGGGAAAATTCTATTCATTAAGTCCATGAATACAACAGGTACATTGGTTAGCCCAAAAGGCATTACTACCAATTCATAATGGCCATATCTTGTACGAAACACAGTCTTCAGAACATCTTCTTCCTTTACCTTCAGCTGATGGTACCCCGATCTCAGGTCAATCTTTGAAAAATACTGATCTCCCTAGAGCTGATCAAACAAATCATCGATATGAGGCAAAGGATATTTGTTCTTAATAGTGATGTTATTCAAGGCTCTATAATCAATGGAAAGTCTCATATAACCATCTTTCTTTTTAACAAATAAAACAGGAGAACCCCATGGTGATGTTCTAGGTCGAATGAAACCTTTCTCTACTAAATATTGCAATTTCTCATTCAACTCTAAAAGATCAATTTGAGACATTCGATAAGGGGGTTTTGAAATTGGCTTAGCATCAGAAACTAATTCAACAATAAATTTAACTTCCCGATATGGTATTATTCCAGGTAACTCATCAGGAAAAACATTAGGATACTCATTTACCACTGGCACATCATTAATCTAAACAGTTCCTTTATTTTCAACGATGTGTGCAAGGTAACATTCATTTCTATCTTTTACAAGTTTCTTGGCCTCTTGATATGTTATCAACAGTAAGGTTTGATTCTTGTACACAAACTGAAAGTCTTTCAAAAAAGAAACTTCTTTAGCTCTACAATCAATCATAGCATGGTAAATAGAGATCCAATCCATACCTAGGATAACATCAAACTATACTAGAGGTAGAACAATAAGGTTTGCATGTAGGTTCTTTCCACAGATAAGGATAGGAAGATTCTTATAAATTCTTTTTGCCCCAACATTTCTCCCAGGTGTTTTTACCAAAAGATTAGTATTCATTTCTTCAGATGGTATTCCCATTTTACTAGAAAATTTTTCAGAGATAAAAGAATGTGTAGACCCCGAATCAAACAACACACTGGCATAATCTGAAAAAACAAACAAAGTACCTAATACAACTTCATTTGATGGCCCGACATCTACTGAAGTTGTTGCAAAGGATTTCACCGCCCCTTTCTGCTTGTAGTCTAACTGGTTCCCATCACTAGAGCTCTTTGTCGGACACTCATTTTCTGAGGGACCCATCTCATTGCACTTAAAACATTTCACTAACTATAAATCAAATTTGAACATACCATCACATTGATCTTTTTTAGTGCAATCACGAGCCTTATGTACCATCTTACCACATCAGTAGCACTTTCCAGAATTCAGAAGACATTCCCCAGCATGCCTTTTGCCACATTTATCACAAACTGGAAACTTAGATTTCTTACCATCAGAATTTTTTGAAGAATTGTTCCCTTTCTCCTGCCACCTTAGTCTCTTCTTCTGTTGGTTTTTATAGAACACTTGATCATCGTAAAACTCCATTTCCACCTTCTTAGCACATCGAACAAGCTTTTCATAACATTTAAACTCACTAGAAGCTAATTCCCTTTGATATTTTGGATTTAATCCTGATTAAAAACGATTGATTTTACTATCAAGGTCTCGGATAAAATTTGGAGCATACCTTGCCAATCAAGTGAACCTTTCTTCATAGGTTGCCAGTGAGTCTTCCTCTTGCCTCAATTCCAAGAATTGTTTTTCCATCCTAATTCGAACAGCCTTAGGAATATACTTTTCAAGAAACATACCTTTGAATTCATCCTAGTCGAGAGCATCAATCTCATCAGCGTCCCTGATATTTTTAACCATCGACCACCACTGATCTGCTTCACCCTCCAAATGGTAAATAGCAGGACTAAACTTTTGATTGTCTAAACACCCCATGACATCGAAAATCTTCTCTAGTGCTTTAATCCACCCTTCAGCTAGCACAGGGTCAGATAATCCTCTGAATGATGGGGGATGTTACCTCATGAAATATTCCACCACTAACATGATCCTCTGCGGTTGTTCTGGCTGATCTCATGCATGGATACCACCACCATTTATTGCTTGATTCAACTGCGCCATTACTGCAACAAACTGTTCAGTTCCAATTCCAACTATCTCAGGATGCTGATTCGGAAGGTTATTTCCTTATGTATTCCTTCCTAGCACTGTTTCCATGTTTCCTCTATGGAAAACCATTCTGAACAAACATGTCTTAGATGAATCAACATGGTAATCTTCAAATGCTATATCATTTCAATTTGACCATAATAAAAATATTTTTGGATAATCATTTAATAGAATTCTAACTCCTAAAGTTATCTAAACTGACCTTTGATACCAACTATATGGCCCCAAACATAAGCCTTACTTAATCTTGAGTTATTACAAGATTACACATTGAAGATATTTTTAGGTTTAGAGTTGTAGAGAATTAGAACATAAAGCTTGCATTAAATTCCACACATAAACAATGTGGTTACATAAAGATAGTATTTATTTTTCCCATCAATGGAAAAATATTTAAAATAAAACATGGATTCATTCTTGACACTTCCTTGACACTATCATCATATCAAGTACCTTTCCCTTGACCTGTGAAAAACATTTCAAAAAAACATGGGATGAGCATAAAAAAGCTCAGTATGGGTTATAAAAATATGGAAAGGAAACATAATATCACATATACATAAGAATGAAATCATATTTAACCATAAAACATAAACACTTTAACATAACTCATCAAATCATGAATAAATCATAGAAATCATAAGACATAAAAGGTAACTTGAGGCATTTATAACTTTCTTACGTAGGGAGTAACCCTCTTAGTTACGTTTGGAATACCCAACACAGTATATTCCCTAAATCTCTTTGGAGAAACCTTAACATTTCACTCCTTCATGTTGCCCAATGCATTGGAGAGCTATATCGGGCTCACCCGCCCTTAGTTTGTCACGGAACCACCCATCTTCATAATAATGCCCAATAACCACAACATAATCGTATCACATTAAACATGCATAAAGGAAACATAACATTTACACCTTTCAATCACAAGATATAAATACAACACATTGATATAAAAACATTATGAAAACCATTTTCAATACCAAAATAAAAGAAAAGTAAAACATGGTATTTATTTTTCTTTTAAAAAAAGTATGGCTTGTAGGGGAAGCCAAAACTCAAATAATGGTCACGACGGCGGAGAAGTCATTGTCGCCGCATATGTACGACAAAAAAACATTTCCTTTTGTGGTTTAGTAAATGTTTCGTATAAAAAAGATTCCTTTTTAGTAAACGTAAATTTCAAAGGGGTTTATACACCGTAAAGAAGAAGGTTGTGTATATAACAAAATATTCCTCAATGAAAGGAGATTGAGACGAAGTCCCATACCTTGGGTCCGACTTGACTCGGTCGTTCTTTAATCTCCTGAATAATAAACTTGAGTTAATTTATACATGTTTAAGAACCTTTTTCCAGTTCATTATTCATTTTATATCACTTATTTCCATGTCATTAACACTATGTAATTATTTTAGTTAACAACGGTCGTTTTAACGATCATTGGTACTAGAGTAAAAAATTAACCCTTTATAATTACAATTTTTTCATGTATCCATTATATCCAGAATGGTATTAAAGATGTAGATAACATATATGTCATATATATCCAATACATTCATGCATTTATAATATTACATAATCATTTAGAGGTAAGAAATGAAATGCACCGTTCATGGAGACAGTAAGCCGTACGTACGCATGAGCGCTACTTTCATTTCTATTTAGTATTTTTATAGAATGGAATCATAATGATATAAAGTTATATTATAATTCAGTGTAATATCATATATAATATCATAACTTCATCCTTTATATGTCCCACATATGGTATTTAATGAATCGAATCACTTTGAGGGGGCGGTAGTCCGCACTTCCTTAAATGAAGATATCGCGTTTACACATAATGGAAACCATAATGTTATGCCCAAAATGAAAAATACTGAAGCTTAAGGAAAACATAATAACATTATATATCATATATAAATAGAGTTTCATCTTAATGTCCACCTTTAAAGGTGTTAAAAGAATGTTGAACAATCATCGTTTCGGGAGGCCGAAATTCGCCATCCACGGAAACAGTATGTTCTTTAACCATTAGATGTAGGTGTGTGTAATTGTAGCTCAAATACTTCTTATAACAACATCATAGTATATTTAAGATACTGGAGTTGTTACAAGAGAAATTAATAAAATGAGTTTAGGGGGTTGGAGAATTAAAATAAAACAAAAGGACTCAAGTGAAGACATTACCTTAAAATCAGGTAACTCCCTTTGGTTTGAGCTCAAAGGATTACTTGGGAAGACTTCTGCCCAAAGTGAGGCATCAAGAAGTATGAGAAGGATGTGGAGAGACAAAATGGGTAGGGGTTGGCCGAGCCAAAGGCTTTGGAAGTGTGGGTAAAGGGGTGGAGGCGGGGGCCTTTTATAAGAGGAGAGGAGGGGCACTCTTGGAAAGTAAAGAAATGTTACTTTATTTTAAAATGATTTTCGGATTCAAAAGGTCCCACATTGATATAATTAGAGTATAACATGATAAGGGTTAGAAATATACCCATCCAATATGTTTTGGACATGTGTAGATCATAGATTTTATATTATCCTTTCATTTTATTTAAATCCTTTATTAATGAGGTAATCGCTGGATCATCATGATGTCATAAATAATTTAATTTATTAAAAGTCTAAAAATTATAAGAAAAATACTATTATGTAGGAAATATTTTTAGATTTCCAATGACTATTTATAATACAAAATATGACTTGTATAACCCCATGTAAAAATTGTTTTAGTAAAATAACTCATGTTTGTGTCATTTTTACTTTAACATTAAATAAAAAGAAATTAATTCCATTTTCCTACCAAAGTGGCTCCATGGGGTCCCCAAGTTGACCCATGGATTTTATTGGTCGGCCAAGAAACATCCAATATGGGTAGGACATGTTTCTAGGTCATTTCATATTATTAAAACATTATTTTTACCTTATACTACACTAATTACCACTAATCGCGATTAAAAACATAAAAGTTACTATTTACCAAAAAATTATTTTAATCCCATTGAACCACATTTTACTTCTTAATGACAACCATGTATGTCAGATTTTTGAAATTCAAAACACAGAGGTGGTAAAATTTCATTTAAACGAAAAATCAGTTTTTTAAGTACCACTTAGTGGTTTCAATATTCATCAAAAATTGATGTTTTTCAGAAAAATACCAAAACTTCACCCTAAGATATATTTGATATTCTGAATTAAAAAATGTTGTATATTTTAAAAAATTCAAAACATATAAGTTGCATTAATTAATTTAATAATTAATTCCTGCTGTCAGAGCAAATATTGTGTTTTTATGAAACAATAAGTATCAAGCGATTGACACTAGTTTAAGTCCAATTTCAAAGTGAAATTAATTTCAATGACCACTATTGGATTAAATGGTAAAAATATATTCTAATTTCTCTTTAAATCCAATTCAAAAGATAATCTAATCATATAAATAAATTATATTAAAAAGAAGTTTTGATGTGAAATGCAGTATTTTCACTATTCATTAAAAAATGAACATTGTCATAAAAATACCAAAAATTCACACAAAGTAAATTTTGATGTCCCAATCATAAAGAATAAGTTTATTTTGACAAAAATATCTTATATAATTGTCAAAAGATAGATTAAAAAATGGGTTTCCATCAAAAGGCAGTAAAACAATCTTTTAAAAATATTAATAGTATTCCATGCTTAAGATTGGATTTATTTTCATTTTAAACCTCTAAAACACTATCCAATTCATTAATAGATGTAGATAAAAAAATCTATTATTCATTACTTACTTGGGATGTTACATTAACTTCTCACAAATGTGATATCGTATTGTCTAAATTATCTTTCCATTTTCATTAAAAAACTATTTTGATGTATTTGGATCTAGAATATCCATTTTATATTTTAATATTTTGATGAATTTCCAAAAGTGTCCCTCACCCCAATTATGAAAGGGAGCCTCATCCCTCAATTCTCCACACCACATTAAGCCTTATAAATCAACCCAACCCATACCACTTATCCTAAAAACATATTTAACCATGTATTATAGGTTCTTATCTTCTAAAAATACCAACTCTTGTTCCTTTAAAAATTGATATAATGTAATTCCACTGCAAAAGAGATAATTATTAAACCAAATAATACAAGTTAATTTCTTCTTATAATTATTCTTCATGTGTTCTTCTAATAATAAATTATTAAATCAGATATCATATTTATTCTTATATGTTATTATGATTTTAATAGATCCACATTCTATGATATATCGATCCAATAAAAAATGAAAACACCGGGTGTGTGTAAATACAACATTATGTTTCCACGACGTGGTGTAATATGTTTTTCATCAACAATTTTCTCAGATGGGTATAATGTTATAAATAGTAGATATATATATATATCATAATTATGAAAATATAATTATTATATAAAAACTAACATACAATCCACTTCCTTATACATTTTCCATTAAGGGAATTATATCATCTCTCTAGTGTCTGTACGACCTACCATATCCCCGATGCAATGTGATTCATTTTCCTTATTAAACAATAAAGAGTGATTATAAAAATTTATTTAAAGATTAAATATGGAATTTTTATATTTATATATATTTATATATTTTGGATCTATATCCTATGAAAAACAACTAAGACATTCAATACAAAATATGATAAAAGAATGAAGAAGTTAACACCTGAAATAATGGTAATAAGGAAATGTTATCAAAAAAAGGGTGATATAATAATATAAGAAGATCGTATATTATATAATAAATATTAATATGGTTAACATTTTGGTTAATAACAAGATTAAATAAATTATAGAGGAGGTCGAATTCCTTTCAAATAATGGAAGTGTTAGGTAAGGGACTTCATCTCAATCTCCCTTAATTAGGGCATTGATTGATCTTATACACCCACCTTATTTTATGAGATGATTATATATACCCTTTTACTCATCATTTAATTAATATATTTATTATTATTTTATTTACTATTATGTTAAATTTTATATTTTCTTGGGGCTTATTATTTAAATGATCAATGTGTAAGGGACACCTTAAATGTTTAAAGACTTTATTATCAAATAATTTTCCCTATGTAAATATTATTGATATTATTTTTCATAAATATTAATATTGTTATAAAATGATTATAAATAAAATTTTATGTCTATTTTTAATTTTATTCAATGTTTGTAAAAAGTAATCATTTTTATTTTTCCAAATGTGGTACTTTTTGATTTTTTCAACAAAATATGAAAGTAATGATTTTTTAAAACATATATGTCTGGATCAGATTACTCCATCACAATGTAGCCTTAATGTTTTTAAAATTTTATTACATATTTAGAATGTTAATTTAAAATATTTTTTTTCATTTGTAATTTTGTGACTTTTTAAATAAATTAAATCAAAATAAAAAGGGTGTTTCTCTAAAAAAATATGAATGTTCTTATTAGTGTACTTTTATCAATGTAAACATCCTATATTGAATCTTATAATAAATTAAGATTGATCTCTTGTGATATCATTTACCAAATCTCATTTAAGGTTTTATGATTAAATTTGATTGAGGATGTGAAATGTTTAGACCGTTCATAGTTTATAGATTAAGTATTAACATTTTGTATGCTAGATTTTTAATACAAATGTTTTTGATAATTATATTTAACTAATTTTAAAAGAGAAATGAATTAGACCTAGTAAGTGTCAGGTGAGTCCCACTATATCCCCGTGATGCTTCAGTAGGACTCATGAGACAATCTATTTTGGTTTTTAAATAATTTATTACTTTATTATGTATGGTTTCTTGGTCGATGCATAGAAGGTATGTTTATGATGACCCACATTATACATTCCACAATTATGATATAACATATTCATATTCCCTGTGATTAATAAATTATAATAATATCCATGGTTAATATTATTTTACATTTTATTATTTATTTGAAATTATTTTATCATATTATATTTTATGCATATTATGCTCGTGTCATTTATTAAATTGCACGTGTTCAGTTAATTATATTTCAAAAACAGATTATTATTATTTAAGATATATTCCACCACATGTGTACCATTAATGAGAATTTGAACTCCCCCCTTTAATATAATTCATCTTTACACATGATTTTATGAAGTCTTTTCTGACTACTGATCAGGGTAACCAAAAGGAGGACTAATGGCTTAATCAATAAAACTCATTTTCTATTTTATGTTTTAAAATGTGATTTAGATTTCAAGTATATAAAATGTTTACCAATAATACTAAACTATTCAGTACCCTTGGTTGTGACTCCTTGTATATTATTCCAATATTCGAATATAAATCACTTACTCTAGGTTAATGGGGTAAGGGTCATTATAGTTGGTATGAGAGAAGATTAATAGATTCACTAGAACTTGATTTAGGAAATGATGTATTAAAAGACGTATCCCTATGACTGAAATGGAGGATAATTTTAAGTATCAGATATCATCCATTACATTTGTTAATACCTGGATAAACTATGTTAAACCCATGATCTCATCAAATGAGAACAATATTTCATGATTTATACATCATATAAATTATTCTTCCTGAATATATCACAATAATTATTGTTTCTCCCATTGTACATTGTGTTTTGGTCAATAGTTGGATACATCGAGGATATACCTGTAATGGTTATACTCATTATAATAATGATGCTACAAAAGAAAAATGAAACGAATAAGGTATTAAGGTATAATATTATGAATCATAGTTAATGGTTTTTGAAATAAGTGGAATAATTAATGTTCTTTAGTGTTTGGATTCACTAATTTTTTTATTAATAGTTCTCTTGATATAAGAATCATTATGTATATAAAGAATGTAATTTAGTACTTCTTAATTAAGGATATAGAAGTATAAATTTATTTATATTTTATCATTTTTATGGTTCTCAACATATTCATATATTTGTTATGTTATAATAATATCATCATTATGTTTTTTTAGAAAATTTAATGTTATGATTGTTCTTGAAAATTTAGATAAATTTATTACATAGAATTTGATAAAATGTATTTTAGATTTTTCTTAATGTTGTAATGAATTATGTTGAACATTGGATATTATTTTTTGAGATTTTAGTATGACTTATGGGATAATAAGATCTCAACATTCTTGTTTTTGCAGAAATTTAAAGAATGAAAGAATAACGTGTGAACCGATTTCTCTTCCATGTCAACATATTCATTTTCCTCTAATTTTATCCTATTCAAATCCTAATTTTTTGGTACCCTTCCCATATAAAATTTCATCTTATTAAGTGGGGGTTTTATTAACCTTATTTATAATGTGGGTTTCACACAAATAAATTTTTATGTATCATCCTTTCATTATCGAAGAAAAATTAAAATTTATGATGATGAGATTTATTGAAGGAGGAAATAATGTAACTCCACAATATGTTATGTTATTTAACTTTTTTTAATTTAATCAATTTGATATCTAATGTTTCAAAAAGCGCTATGCTTAAATGATCTATGCTATGTTATCAATATTTTTATTTAAAAGGAAATTATACACAAGCTGTTAAATTGGTATTTATGAAAAACATTAACTAACTTATTGAAAAATATTAAATAATTCATTTTTGAATAAATAATTAGAAATAAATATAAAAACCAATTTAATAAAAAGAAATTGTTTTTTTAAAAACTATATAAATACACATAAGTGTGTTTTATACCAAAAAAATAAAAAAATCATCATTTCTGGAATATATTAATAATAAATATTTAAAATATTCATATATAGTTTAAAAATAATCTTATGTGTTTTATAGACATGATATAATAAAAAATATAATTTTTTCACATAAAATGATTATTTAAAAAAAAGAATTTTACTTTCCTTTTTAAGGTGCAATTGTTTCAAATCTAGTTTTTGTCACAATTAAAATTATATTTGAATAAAATAAACTATTTCATTTAAATAATATTTTTAAAATTTATGTTGGTTGAATTTTTGATATTTATTGAATAAGATTCATGTTTTGATTTATTGTGATAAAAATGCTGCATTTTATTTGAAATTTATTTTTTCATCAAATTTATTTACAGTGTCATGTTATATATTTGAATGTTTTAAAATATAATTAGATGATTTTAATCATTCAATCTAATTTTGGTCATATTAATCAATTTTAAATTGAATTGGGATATAAAAAATTATCATTTTTTTGAATGTTTTTACATTAAAAATGGTTTTCTCGATCTAGAAATATGGTTAATTTTTTAAAAACTTTATTCAATTATGTGTCTTCAAATTTGAAAAATGGATTCTATATTTTGAATAATAACACCAAATTTAGTAAATAGGTTATTTTTATTAAGAATAATAACATTAGTATTTTTATAAAATTACCATGGTTAAGGGAATATTGGGAAATTAAGGGTAAAAATAATATTATAAGTATTATAAAATAACCCTAAAAGTTATCCAAATTTAATTTTATAACTAAAATTTAACAAAACATAAACCTTTGACAAATTTTATAGAATATTTTAGTTATTGGATGACTCTAAATCTTTTACATATATTTCATTTACAAAAAGTCTAATATGTCAAGCTCGTGTTTTTAATAAGTGTTAAATTTTTTATATATAGTTATTATGAAGATATATTTGACTATAAAACATAATTTGAAATATAAATTTTTTATCTTAAAATATATAATTTGTTTTTAATTTTTAGGGAATAAATAATTAAATAAAAATAATTCACAATGATGATGCAGTAATTGTTCTTTTAATCGACAAACCAAATAAATGTTTTTAAAAATTATTTTAATAAATATAATATTATATAACTAATGTCAAATAATATATTTATAGATAAAATTGACATATAATACATTTTTTATTGGTAACATTTAAATTTTATATAGTTTATTGAAACTTGGAAAAGTTAAACTAATGAATAGTACCAAAATTTAGATTAATGATATTTGAAAATATATAATATTTTATTTAATGATACAAAATTAGTAAAAAAATTAAAAAATTAAAAATAATTTGGATAATGTTTTGATATTTATCAATGATTCATTTATGGGTTTTTGGCATTTTAAAGTAAATATATTAACCTTTAAAGCTTAAAAACACATCTTTACAATTTAAGAGTTAAATGGTTTTAAAAACGGGTTAAAGCCAAAATATTAGGGAAATAATGTGACCTAAAATGTTAAAATATGATTTTATGGATATTATTCAACCATTATCACCTTAATATATAATTTGAGTGGTTTAATGGAAAAATTTACATTCAAATAACTTATATATTATTTAAATCAAAGATAGTTACAAAATATAACTCTCTTTGTGTTTCGTATCATTTATCTTCCCAAATAGCTTCATATTCTATATATGAACAATCATAAAAATATATTTTATCTTAATTAAAATATATTCATTATATAATTTTATTTTTAACTTTTATAAATTTTATAATTACCTTAAATGCTTCCCCAATGCTAAAAGAGTATTCATTTAATTAACAAAAAAATACCACAATTGACATAAAAATTATTAATTTGGATATATTTTGGATGATTGCTTGTGTTTAAATAAGTGTATAGCTATATTAGACATATTTTATATTTTATAAAGCATTATATTTCAAAAATAACTTCCTCACAATGTATTTAATGTCATGTTAGTTGAATAATATCAAATTTGAAGATAATGGTACCATATTGAATTAATATATTATTAAATTGTTTAAAATTCCTAAAATAATTAATAATAAAAAGTGGATAATATATAGTCTACCATGTATGAGCCTATTCATTATAATCCATTTGGATGCCTTTTCCTCTCGAATAGACTTTTTATATTTTACTATTTTGAGGATATCCTAAAGTTCCCCCAACATCAATTATAAAAAGACACCTTCTACCTCACTTATTAACACTACTTTTTCCCTTCTATCTCGATAAAAGTGAATCCATTTCTCCTCCAAACAACCTTATTATTGTCTCAAAGGCTCTTCAATTCTAAAAATACCAACTCTAGTTCCCTTAAAAAGGGATGTAAAGGAAGTCCATTGAAGAAGAGGTAACTATTTTACTAACTCATTCAGGTTCTTTTTTTATTCTCCATCCTATTCATGTTTTAATCCTATAATATAATAATAAATCTAGTATTATCTATATTATTATATGTTATTATGATAATGGGTCTACCATATTCCATGATTTATTCATCCAACAAAAAATGAAGACACCAAACATGCATATCGAGAGCTTGTCCTCTATAGTCCTTAGTGTAATCTATTTTTCATTACAACATTACTTGTATATGTATAATGATGGAAATAATTGATATATTATAAAATAATGACAAAATATTGATTCTAGAAAAATTAATATACCATCCACTTCCCATCTCTTTCACCATTAAGGGATTGATATCGTCGCTCGTGCGTATTTATGAACTACCATATCCACAATGCGATGTGATTAATTTCCCATGAAAACAATTAAATAATGAATATAAAAAGGATTCTAATGATTCTAAATGATATTTATAACATTAATACCATTCAGGATATATTGGATCAATATCTGATGTAAAAGAACCAAGACGTTTGGGATAAAACATTCATAGAAAACCTAAGTAGTTAACACCCGAAACAAGGGTAATAACAATATATTATCGACCGAATAGTGATAAAGTAATATAAGAAGATCATATATCTTATAATAAATATTATCAAGGTTATGATATAATTTAATTAAATTATTAATAACATTATACATTATTTTGAGGCACATATAACTAAAGGAAGCATAAAGTAAAGGACTTCATCTCAATCTCCATTCATCGAGGCATAATTTTATATTATACACCCAATATCATTTATGAGGTGTATATAACTCCCCTTCAAATTATCATGCCATTTATTTATTTATTATCAAATTATTTAATGTTATTTAAAATGTTATTCTTTCTAGGGGCATAGGATTTAAATATTCAATGTGGTATGTGACAACTTGAATATTTGAAGATTTAATTATAAAATTATTTTCTCCATGTAAATATCCTTGATATTATGATATATATTTATATATATCGATATAAAAGTATTATAAATTACATTTCATGTATATTTTTTATTTCATTTAGTTGTTTTAAAAAAATCATTTTTCATTTTCCAAATGAGGTGAGTAATTATTTTTTCGTCAAATTATTAAAGGAAGGTTATTTTCCTACAAAAACTACTGAGAGGAATGTTCTACAATCATGAATAATTAATGTTCTGAGTATCAATTTTAAATATTACAATGTTATTTTAAAATAAAAATATTCATTTATATATTCATGTATTTTTAAAAAAAATTATTTGAAAAATAAAAATGGTATTTCTATAAAAACATTCAATTATTTCTTTAGATTATTTTTGTATTTATAAACATCCTATGTTGAATATTATTATTAATTTAGATTGACCTATTACGATATCATTTATCATATTTTTTTAATGGTTTATGATTTAGTTTGACTTTGAATGTATTATTTGATACCATTTATTATTTTTAGTTTATGAATGTACATTTTATAAGATATATTTTTAATATGAATGTTTATATAGATTATTTTTCACTTCACTCATAATAGGAATTCAATAGAACTAGTAAGTGTTGGGAAAGGCCTACTATTGCTCCTCGATGTATTGGTAGGTCTCATTTGACTAACAAGTTTGGGTTTTGACTAATGTCTTACCCTATTATGTATGGTGTCTTAGGAAAATAGTTGGAGATATGTTTATGATGTCTTGAAATTTGCATTCCCACAACATGATATTATTTGTTGTTATTTATTGTGATTATTATACTATTATAATATCCTTGTTTATGTTTCTTTCTCATGTGATTTTTTATATAAGATTATTTGATAATATGTTATTCCATCTATTTTATGCTCATGTTATTTATTAAATGCAATGTATTTGAATTATTAGCCATTTCATACTGATTTATTATTATTTATTATAGTTAATGTTGTATGTATTCTAATATTATTAATTTGATCTCACCTCTTTCATATGATTCATTTTTTCTCCAAGATTCCAAGAAGTATATTAGGTCTGATATGAAGGGTTACATAAAGTGGGTATAATCTTATACTCAATGAAACAATTTTTTGTACTTTATGTATTAAAATGTAATATAGATTTCATTGATGTATATAGTTTACAAAGATTTATATACTATTCAATCCTTTGTGACGTGATTCCTTATATACGTTTCAATTGTAATAAAGTAAGGCATTGACACTAGGCTACGGGGGTCTGGGTCATTTCAATTTCATTATGTGACTGGTGGGACCATAATTATGCATCCCCCCATTGTATTGGGAAAATATGGATATGACATATGATAAAAATAAATATAATGGTGTGTGAACGTAGATCATTAAGGGAATCAATCAACTACAGTAGTATTGAGAGTAAAACATATCAAATTATATGATTCAATGGATAGTTACCCAAATACCCTATGTTATTCCTAGTTGTGATCCATGACTAAATAAATGATTTAATATAATGATGTGTATACCACAATTCACTTGTTTTATGACAATGTTAGGCTCTTTTGGCAATTGTTAATTGATTCTTTTATGATTATTTTCTGCTGAAATTGTATACTTTGTAAAATGACCCAATATTGTGATCTATGATATTATGGATGTGGTTTTCAATTTTAATTCTCTTGTTATAATACCTTTATTAACATGTTCTATTTAATTTATCATTGATATCACCCTTATCTAATATTAATAAGGATATATTAATTCCATTTCATATATTTCTTTTTCAAATTTTTTGAATAATGGTTTTATGTTTTATAAGTCTAATAAGGGTTCTACTTATGATAGAATTAGTTATAGCTGATGTAGATCACTTATGAACATGTTATTTATGTATATGTAGTTCAAATATAATTAAATTATATGATCGTTACATGTATCCTAATTTTATATAATGAATATTCCTTTAATAAGATGTAATACCCATGTATTAAAAGTTTGGATCACTTTATCCATCATCGTAGAGATATAATTTATTCTATGGATATCGTTAATGTAACACCCAAGTATATTTATTTATTTTTTTCAAATGAATTTAATATTTTAGACATTTTAAAATACAAGCAACACTTAATCTATGTTATTTTACATGAAATAAAGAGTTAAGCCTATATATCACACAACATTAAATGTAACATGAGATACATGATACATATATTTTAAATGAAACAAGATATACCATAAATATATTGTTATTTACTATTTTATTAATCACCTAACCATTAAAATGGTGGGTTTGAATTGGATTTAAAAAAATATATATTTTACACACAGACACATATATATAATGAGTTCTTTGTTGCCCAATTAGTTAGAAATAAAAAAAATTCATTTGAAAGTAATTAAAATCCTTTTTTAAAGAAATATTTTTATCAACATAAACACATTATAACTAAATAAATTAAATAATTAAATTCTGGTGAATTATTTTAGTTAAATTCATATAATATTTATTCAATCAATAATTTAAAATTAAGATAATGTTTTTTCTAGATAGGATATATGAATAAATCTAATTTTACATTTGGAAGTGTATTTCAAAAAAAAAATAGTTTTGTCACTTTTGGAACACAAATTTTAGAATTAATTATTACCTATTTTAGAAAATTTACATCAAAAAACAAAAATTATTTTTGAAATCAAAATATCAAAATTATCGTAGGGGAAATTATTGCGATTTTTTTGAATATATTCATTTTTTGATTAAAAGTGATTAATTTTAATTTTAACTAAAAACATCCTACCATTTAATTTATACATGATGTCAAATTATATTTACCATTTGTTTTAATGTAAATTTTTTTAATTATTATATTAATTAATCCAATTAATTTCATTGGAATAATTTATATATTTAATTTTGATATACAATCTTTGTAAACTTTCAAACAATTTCTCCTAAAAACCCTTCTTCTCGTCATGTATTTGGGATTTTTTTTAAATTATATATTTCCACTTCTATGAATGAAATTTGTAAAAATGAATTAATTAATTTTAATAATAATATTTTATGTCATCTAATAAGTTCCTATTAAATGTTACCAAAATTAAGAATGAAATCACTAAAAGTTATTTACTACAGTTAAAGTAAACAATTATGTATATAAGAGTTAGATTAAGAAGATAATGGTCAAAAATGACCTAAAATACTTTTAAATAGCCTATTTATTGGAATTATTCAACATTACCTAATTTAG
Organism: Viscum album; assembly: GCA_963277665.1. Classification (NCBI taxonomy): domain Eukaryota; kingdom Viridiplantae; phylum Streptophyta; class Magnoliopsida; order Santalales; family Viscaceae; genus Viscum; species Viscum album. Next base: position 2,061,599,703 of record OY728140.1, read on the forward strand.
AATGAATAATGGTCCCTTTGGGTGTCATCTATCATGATAAAAATGTGGGTATGTTTTTTTTAATAACAACAGTTCCTCTAACCTCTCTTGTGAAAGGCCACCCCTCTCCTCTAATCTTCACACCATCAGACCCTTTAATTTGAGCCAATATCTAAAAAATAACTTAACATATTTACTCTTACCATCCTAAAATCATTTTTTTTTATATAAATTGTAACACCCCAGGTAAATAAAGAATATGACATCTTTATATTTATCCATATTTGTGAATCAAATATTAATATTACTTTAAATGTGATGCTATGCTCGATGGCGTACCCAATACGCAACAACGAGTTTCCTTGGAATCTTACGTTGCGCTCTAATAATAAAATAATATTATTTTAAATGGTAGTTAACATGTAGACGTTGTATTGGAGGGAATGGATATAAATAACTAAAATATGATTATATATGTTTTTAAATGTTTTTACAATTATCCAATAATAGATAATGGCTTAAAATACGGGAAGAATTCAATTTTAGGCGTATATGCCCTAGTTTTCACTAAAGGTTAACTTATCACCTTTTGATGGCGAACCGTCATTAAATATAGTTTTGTTAACTCTTATAAATTCTTTTGGACCAAATAAAACTCTTCTTAAGAATCTGGACATCAAAATTTACTTTCTATAAATTTTTGTTATCTTTCCGATAATGTTCATTTTTTAATGAATAGTGTAAAATGTTGTATTTTAATTCAAAACCTCTTTTTAATATAATTTATTTATATGATTAGATTATATTTTGAATTTGTTTTAAAGTGAAATTAGAAAATATTTTTACCATTAAATCCAATAGTGGTAGTTGGAATTAATTTCACTTTCAAATCAGACTTAAACTCGTGTCAATCTTTTGATACTTATTGTTTTATAAAAACACGCTATTTGCTCTGACAGCAGGAATTAATTATTAAATTAATTAATGTGACTAATATGTTTTGAATTTTGTAAAACGGACTTCATTTTTGAATTCGGAATATCAAATATAGCTTAGGGTGAAGTTTTGGTATTTTTCTGAAAAACTCCAATTTTTGATGAATAGTGAAACCACTAAGTGGTAATCAAGGAAACTGATTTTTCAGTTAAATGAAATTTTACCACTAATGTGTATTGAATTTTGAAAATCCGACATACATGGTTGTCATTAGTATGTAAAATGTGGTTCAATGGGATGAAAATAATTTTTTGGTGAATAGTAACTTTTTTTCATTAATCGTGATTAGAGGTAATTAGTGTAATTTAAGGTAAAAATGATATTATAAGAATGTGAAAACACCATGACACTTGTACTACACCTATTGGGTGAGTCATGGCCGACCAAGACAAGCCATGGGCCAACTTGGGGACCCCATGGAGCCACTTTAGTTGGAAAATGACAATAATATATTTTTATTTAATGTTAAAATTAAATTGACACAAACATGAGTTGTTTTACTAAAATAGTTTTTAAGTGGGGTTACACAAGTCCAAATTTTGATTATAAATAGTCATTGGAAATATAAAAAGATTTACTAAATCATAGTGAATTTTTTTATAATTTTTAGACATTAAATAAAATAAATTATTTATGACATAATAATGATGCAGCGATGACATCATTATTTGACGATTTAAATAAAATGGAAAGATAATGTAAAATATATGAACTACACATGTCCAAAACTTATTGTATGGGTGGATTTCGAACCCTTATCACTTTATCCACGAATTATATCAATGTGGGACCTTTTAAAACCGAAAAACATTTTCAAATAAAGTAATATTTCTTTACTTTCCAAAAGTGCCCCTCCTCTCCTCTTATAAAAGGCCCCCACCTCTACCTCATTTCACACACTCCTCATGCCTTTGTCTCGGCCAACCCCTGCTCATTTACTCTCTCCACATCCCTCTCCTCATCCTAGAGGATTCCCTTTGGGCAGAATACTTTCAAAGAAAGCCTTTATGCTCAAATTAAAAGGAGTTACACTTTTAAAGGTAATTCATTCTCTCATGTTCATTTGTTTTATTTTGCTTCTCCAACCCCCTAAACTCTTTTTATTTATTTATTTTGTAACAACACAAGTATCATAAATATACTAGGATGTTGTTATACGATTTATTCGAGCTACAATCTCACACAACTACATCAAATGGTTAAAGAACATACGGTTTCCGTGGATGGCGAAATTGTGCCTCCCGAAACGATGATTGTTCAATACTCATTTAACACCTTAAAAGGTGGACATTATGATGTCACTATTTTTATATATGATATATAATATGTTTATTTTTTACTTATGCTTATTTATTTTTCATTTGTGTCTGACCTTTATGGCTTCCATTATGGGTATACGCGATATCTTCATTTTAGGAAGTGCAGACTACCGCCCCCTCAAAGTGATGTGATTCGTTAATGCCATACGTGGAACGTATAAAGGATGGATTTAATGTTATTATATATGATTTTATACTGGAATTATTATTTACCTCTATATCATTTTTATTTCTTTCCATTAAAGTATGAGATAGAAATGAAAGTAGCATTCATGCGTACGTACGGCTTACCGTCTCCATGAACAGTGCATTTCATTTCTTTCCTCTAAATGATTATGTGATTTTATAAATACATGTATATTCTGGATATATATGATATATATGATATAAAAATCAGGAATGTCATTTTTGGATATGAAGAACCTTTTACCACACGAACAACATGTAATTGTAAGAAGTCCACTTTCGACTTAAGAACCAAATAACGACAAAACAAACATGATTAACTTAAATGATTAAATAATGTTTATAACATGGTAATAAGTGATAAAAAAGGAATAATGAACTTTAAAAAGGTTCTTAAGTAATTATAAATTAACTCAAGTTTATTATTCAGGATATTAAAGAACGATTGAGTCAAGTCGGACCCGAGGTAAGGGATCCTACTCCTCTCTTTCTTTTTAAGTACACACTTTTATGTCGTTCCTTTTAAAGCTCATCTATCTTGTTATTGGTATGATATTTTATATTAAATTTACTGTAATTATTATGTTCATGTGATGAGAGACCCTATTCTCTCTCATCAATCTATTTTGGATGTTTTGAGTGGCGCCGTTAGGCTCCCGAACTTTCGTAAGAGATCTAACCTCTCTCTTTCTTTTTAAGTACTCTCCTTTATGTCACTTCTTTTAAGCTCCAATTTGTAATGTTGGGGGATGTACTTTTACATTACTCTTTCTGTACATTTTATTGTAATGTGATGAGATACCCTATTTGATCTCATCAATCCATATTCGGAAGTTTTATGTGGCGCCGTTAGGCTGCCAAGTTTTCTTAAGTGATTTTTCATCTCACTTTTATTCCCGTGAGATTTATGATACATTTTCCACAAATTCCATTGAGTGGTGTATGTAATGTCCATTATTATACTCTTTGTGTAATATACTTTCATTTATGAGTATTTACATCAATTATCTATTGTCCTTCTTTCATGGGGTGTATGTTTTGAAAGATACCCATGTCGGTAAGGGAACCTTTCACCCTCCTCTTTTTTAAAAGACTTCTTTTGTTGGGTCTTTTAATTTACATATTGTTATGTTGGGATATGTTATCATATATCCTTATTGATGTAAATTTTATGTCCAAGTGATGAGATACACTTTTTTATCTCTCATCAACTCATTTTGATGCGATGCCGTTAGGCTGTCAAGGGAACTTTTTAACCCAATTTTGATTTCTTTGGGTTCATCATGTAGTCATTGAATATGTCATCCATTGAATATATGTGAATGACCTTTTATTATTTTACACTTAATATCCACTTATATTGTGTGTATTTATATTTGTCACACATATTTTTGCGATTTATTTGTCCTTAATTTAAGGATACCTTCTTTATAAGGGATTTCATCACATTTGACATTTCTATTGAGACTTCATTATTTTTATGCACCAATTAACTCTTATATGGTGTGTATACTGTCCTTTGAAATATAATATCATGAATCCCTTTATTCTCATGATATTATAAAGTTCGGATTAAATGTTTTTCTGCAATAATTTGTATTCAAGAGTCTCTCAGTTTGTTAAAAACTCTTTAACAAAAATATCGTTTTAAATGTTTTAAAGATTTATTATTATAAATCTTTATATTTAATGTCCATGTTTTCACAATGGTTTTCATTATTTATTTATATGGACATTAATGTTTTAAAATTATAATTCCATTAAAATCTTCAAAGTGGTATGGGACACTTTGATTCAAAAATCTATTTTAAATGGTTTTTGAAAATGGATTGATTAATTCAATATCTGGGAATTACTTATTGTGATTGAAAATGAAATGTTGTTATCGAAATGTTTATATTTTCAATATTTTATATGTAATAATGGTACTTGGACATTATGACGGGTGGTGCCGTGAATACCAGGACAGGTGGTTACGTTATAACCTCCAATGCATTGGGTATGGAAGTCGGCCGTATGGCTATTCCATTAAGTATGTATGGAAATTGGCCGTATGGCTATTCCATTAAGTGATATGTGTGGAAGTCGACCGTATGGTTATTCCACATAAGTATGTTTATGTCCCAAGTTACCTTTATATATGTTTTGTGTTCTTTATATGGGTTTTATGGTAATCTTTGGTTACAAAAAGGTAAGTAATGATACTTTTTTTTTCAGTGAAAAGTTTTTACTACTTCATGAAGGTGAAAAGTATTATATTGATAGAGTATTCATGGTTTACTTGTTGTTTTGAAAAACTAACAGTTTTCATTCTTTGTGTATCCCTTACTGAGTTTTTATGCTCATCCCAAGTTTTTGAAATGTTTTTCACAGGACTTAGCATGGAATAGGGTCAAGGATGGGATCAAGGGAAAGTCATGCTACCAAAAACATGAAACTAGACATGTTTCTTTTTAGGAGTTTTTATTTTATGGAAATTTAGTAGAAGAGACTACTTTGTAATCTTTTGAGATCTAATAGTTATGTCCTAATTCTCTAAAACTCTAAACCTGAAAAGATCATCAATGTGAATTATTCATTTAATTCAATTTTAAGTAAGGTTTAAGGCTGGGGCCTTATAGTTGGTATCAAAGGTCAGTTTAGATAACTTTAGAGGTTAGGGTATTCTTTAAGCATAAGTGACATTACCATAATGGTTAGGATTTCAGAAAGAGTCCTAGTTTTAGATAAATTGAATGAGTAAGTGTATCTTAGTGTTTACCTTCCTCATTAGTACATGATGGTTTTGTTGATATACTCACACTGACATTTCTATTTTTAGTGAATGGATGGATCTAGCAGGCACCAAAGAGACAACAGGTTTGAAGGAAACTGTGGTGGTTCTCTGATTAAGATACTAGATAAAATGGAGGATTCAATGAGGAAACTCGTGGTTGTTCTAAACTAAATATCAAGGAGTCATGATCAACCACTTCAACCTTGGTGAGTTCTCTAATGAATCATGTATGAGATGGCAAACTCGATATGGAAATTCAGGTAATAATTATTAAGGTAACCATTAGGGTTTATATGATACTTAATTTTTAGGTAATTATGGGTTACTCTATGATATGATGGAAAATGAAAGGAATGAGATAAACTTGAGGTTAAAATATGTTATGATTATTCTTGAAGATTTTATCTCATTTTGGGGAATGTTTTAGTAATTATATTGTTTTGGAAAAAGGACAACACGTAGACCGTGTGACATCCCGTCGCGTCGGACAAAGCTGCGGGAATCGAACCCACAACCAATGTGCGACTGGTATTTATCGCCTACCACTGGACTACGTGAAGTCCCTGGTTAGTTTGACTGATTCATTCTAGTTATATGATTTTATGAATTAAGACTAAGTTGATTTTGGGTTATTTATGAAAATGATTAACCTATCATGGAGAATATGTGATTAAGTTAATTACTTTTCAAAACGAGACTTTAGGAGCAACTGATATTGTTTGGAGATAAATGTTATGATTTATCTTGGAAGACTATGCGACTAAATCCTTCTAATATTTGGGTTTCAATCTTATATTGGTTTACTTTGAAGAATTTTATGGACAAATTTATTATAGAATAGTCCTCGTTGAACTTTGGGTTTTGTTGGACAAATTTTGGAGATTAAGAATAGATTTTCTTTTTATAAAGGGTTATCCTTTTCTGGATTATCTGATCTTGTACTAGGCTTTTTGGTTTTGGTTTTGGTTAAAGTCTAAAGATATGAGAAGTATATAGTTATATTTTGTGGATTAGGTGATTCTCTAGAAGTTGATTATTGTACTCTTAATGTGAACAAGTCTTCCTAAATACTCGTCTTTTGGAGAAAATATGAGTTTGTGTAAAGAATCTAATAAAAGTTGAGAGTCAACATGATAATTGATTATGTTTCCTTATGAATAAATTCCTCAATAAAAATTAACTTGAAACAAAAATATTGTCTATTAACTTTTCTTACTGGGGAATCGAATACCGTTTAACCCATCACAAGTTTGTGATTTTCTCATGGTTAACTTTCTCCTAAACATGTTTTCTATCACTCTCCATCAGAACATGACCCTATGTTTTCTACTCCATGTCCATGTTTTCATACTTGGAATTCTAGTATGGGTTAACTCGGGTGACCTTTGTACTTATCTTTATTTATTTTAAAGTGATTGTTTTACCGACTCTTCTCCGATGTGGGACTTTCAAGGATGTTTCCAAGCCCAATTTTAAAATTGCGAGGACGCAATTTCTAAAAGGGGGGAAGGATGTAACACCCCAGGTAAATAAAGAATATGACATCTTTATATTTATCCATATTTGTGAATCAAATATTAATATTACTTTAAATGGGATGCTATGCTCGATGGCGTACCCAATACGCAACAACGAGTTTCCTTGGAATCTTACGTTGCGCTCTAATAATAAAATAATATTATTTTAAATGGTAGTTAACATGTAGATGTTGTATTGGAGGGAATGGATAGAAATAACTAAAATATGATTATATATGTTTTTAAATGTTTTTACAATTATCCAATAAAAGATAATGGCTTAAAATACGGAAAGAATTCAATTTTAGGCGTATATGCCATAGTTTTCACTAAAGGTTAACTTATCACCTTTTGATGGCGAACCATCATTAAATATAGTTTTGTTCATGCTTATAAATTCTTTTGGACCAAATAAATATCTTCTTAAGAATCGGGACATCAAAATTTACTTTGTGTAAATTTTTGGTTTCTTTCCGATAATGTTCATTTTTTAATGAATAGTGTAAAATGTTGTATTTAAATTCAAAACCTCTTTTTAATCTAATTTATTTATATGATTAGATTATATTTTTAATTGGTTTTAAAGTGAAATTAGATAATATTTTTACCATTAAATCCAATAGTGGTCGTTGGAATTAATTTCACTTTGAAATCAGACTTAAACTAGTGTCAATCTTTTGATACTTATTGTTTTATAAAAACACGCTATTTGCTCTGACAGCAGGAATTAATTATTAAATTAATTAATGTGACTAATATGTTTTGAATTTTGTAAAACGGACTTCATTTTTGAATTCGGAATATCAAATATAGCTTAGGGTGATGTTTTGGTATTTTTCTGAAAAACTCCAATTTTTGATGAATAGTGAAACCACTAAGTGGTAATCAAGGAAACTGATTTTTCAGTTAAATGAAATTTTACCACTAATGTGTATTGAATTTTGAAAATCCGACATACATGGTTGTCATTAGTATGTAAAATGTGGTTCAATGGGATGAAAATAATTTTTTGGTGAATAGTAACTTTTTTTCATTAATCGTGATTAGAGGTAATTAGTGTCATTTAAGGTAAAAATGATATTATAAGAATGTGAAAACACCATGACACTTGTACTACACCTATTGGGTGAGTCATGGCCGACCAAGACAATCCATGGGACAACTTGGGGACCCCATGGAGCCACTTTAGTTGGAAAATGACAATAATATATTTTTATTTAATGTTAAAATTAAATTGACACAAACATGAGTTGTTTTACTAAAACAGTTTTTAAGTGGGGTTACACAAGTCCAAATTTTGATTATAAATAGTCATTGGAAAGATAAAAAGATTTACTAAATCATAGTGATTTTGTTTATAATTTTTAGACATTAAATAAAATAAATTATTTATGACATAATAATGATGCAGCGATGACATCATTATTTGACGATTTAAATAAAATGGAAAGATAATGTAAAATCTATGAACTACACATGTCAAAACTTATTGTATGGGTGGATTTCGAACCCTTATCACCTTATCCACGAATTATATCAATGTGGGACCTTTTAAAACCGAAAAACATTTTCAAATAAAGTAATATTTCTTTACTTTCCAAAAGTGCCCCTCCTCTCCTCTTATAAAAGGCCCCCACCTCTACCTCATTTCACACACTCCTCATGCCTTTGTCTCGGCCAACCCCTGCTCATTTACTCTCTCCACATCCCTCTCCTCATCCTAGAGGATTCCCTTTGGGCAGAATACTTTCAAAGAAAGCCTTTATGCTCAAATTAAAAGGAGTTACACTTTTAAAGGTAATTCATTCTCTCATGTTCATTTGTTTTATTTTGCTTCTCCAACCCCCTAAACTCTTTTTATTTATTTATTTTGTAACAACACAAGTATCATAAATATACTAGGATGTTGTTATACGATTTATTCGAGCTACACTCTCACACAACTACATCAAATGGTTAAAGAACATACGGTTTCCGTGGATGGCGAAATTGTGCCTCCCGAAACGATGATTGTTCAATACTCATTTAACACCTTAAAAGGTGGACATTATGATGTCACTATTTTTATATATGATATATAATATGTTTATTTTTTACTTATGCTTCTTTATTTTTCATTTGTGTCTGACCTTTATGGCTTCCATTATGGGTATACGCGATATCTTCATTTTAGGAAGTGCAGACTACCGCCCCCTCAAAGTGATGTGATTCGTTAATGCCATACGTGGAACGTATAAAGGATGGATTTAATGTTATTATATATGATTTTATACTGGAATTATTATTTACCTCTATATCATTTTTATTTCTTTCCATTAAAGTATGAGATAGAAATGAAAGTAGCATTCATGCGTACGTACGGCTTACCGTCTCCATGAACGGTGCATTTCATTTCTTTCCTCTAAATGATTATGTGATTTTATAAATACATGTATATTCTGGATATATATGATATATATGATATAAAAATCAGGAATGTCATTTTTGGATATGAAGAACCTTTTACCACACGAACAACATGTAATTGTAAGAAGTCCACTTTCGACTTAAGAACCAAATAACGACAAAACAAACATGATTAACTTAAATGATTAAATAATGTTTATAACATGGTAATAAGTGATAAAAAAGGAATACTGAACTTTAAAAAGGTTCTTAAGGAATTATAAATTAACTCAAGTTTATTATTCAGGATATTAAAGAACGATTGAGTCAAGTCGGACCCGAGGTAAGGGATCCTACTCCTCTCTTTCTTTTTAAGTACACACTTTTATGTCGTTCCTTTTAAAGCTCATCTATCTTGTTATTGGTATGATATTTTATATTACATTTACTGTAATTATTATGTTCATGTGATGAGAGACCCTATTCTCTCTCATCAATCTATTTTGGATGTTTTGAGTGGCGCCGTTAGGCTCCCGAACTTTCGTAAGAGATCTAACCTCTCTCTTTCTTTTTAAGTACTATCCTTTATGTCACTTCTTTTAAGCTCCAATTTGTAATGTTGGGGGATGTACTTTTATATTCCTCTTTCTGTACATTTTATTGTAATGTGATGAGATACCCTATTTGATCTCATCAATCCATATTCGGAAGTTTTATGTGGCGCCGTTAGGCTGCCAAGTTTTCTTAAGTGATTTTTCATCTCACTTTTATTCCCGTGAGATTTATGATACATTTTCCACAAATTCCATTGAGTGGTGTATGTAATGTCCATTATTATACTCTTTGTGTAATATACTTTCATTTATGAGTATTTACATCAATGATCTATTGTCCTTCTTTCATGGGGTGTATGTTTTGAAAGATACCCATGTCGGTAAGGGAACCTTTCACCCTCCTCTTTTTTAAAAGACTTCTTTTGTTGGGTCTTTTAATTTAAATATTGTTATGTTGGGATATGTTATCATATATCCTTATTGATGTAAATTTTATGTCCAAGTTATGAGATACACTTTTTTATCTCTCATCAACTCATTTTGATGCGATGCCGTTAGGCTGTCAAGGGAACTTTTTAACCCAATTTCGATTTCTTTGGGTTCATCATGTAGTCATTGAATATGTCATCCATTGAATATATGTGAATGACCTTTTATTATTTTACACTTAATATCCACTTATATTGTGTGTATTTATATTTGTCACACATATTTTTGCGATTTATTTGTCCTTAATTTAAGGATACCTTCTTTATAAGGGATTTCATCACATTTGACATTTCTATTGAGACTTCATTGTTGTTATGCACCAATTAACTATTATATGGTGTGTATACTGTCCTTTGAAATATAATATCATGAATCCCTTTATTCTCATGATATTATAAAGTTCGGATTAAATGTTTTTCTGCAATAATTTGTATTCAAGAGTCTCTCAGTTTGTTAAAAACTCTTTAACAAAAAATATCGTTTTAAATGTTTTAAAGATTTATTATTATAAATATTTATATTTAATGTCCATGTTTTCACAATGGTTTTCATTATTTATTTATATGGACATTAATGTTTTAAAATTATAATTCCATTAAAATCTTCAAAGTGGTATGGGACACTTTGATTCAAAAATCTATTTTAAATGGTTTTTGAAAATGGATTGATTAATTCAATATCTGGGAATTACTTATTGTGATTGAAAATGAAATGTTGTTATGGAAATGTTTATATTTTCAATATTTTATATGTAATAATTGTACTTGGACATTATGACGGGTGGTGCCGTGAATACCAGGACAGGTGGTTACGTTATAACCTCCAATGCATTGGGTATGGAAGTCGCCCGTATGGCTATTCCATTAAGTATGTATGGAAATTGGCCGTATGGCTATTCCATTAAGTGATATGTGTGGAAGTCGACCGTATGGTTATTCCACTTAAGTATGTTTATGTCCCAAGTTACCTTTATATATGTTTTGTGTTCTTTATATGGGTTTTATGGTAATCTTTGGTTACAAAAAGGTATGTAATGATACTTTTTTTCAGTGAAAAGTTTTTACTACTTCATGAAGGTGAAAAGTATTATATTGATAGAGTATTAATGGTTTACTTGTTGTTTTGAAAAACTAACAGTTTTCATTCTTTGTGTATCCCTTACTGAGTTTTTATGCTCATCCCAAGTTTTTGAAATGTTTTTCACAGGACTTAGCATGGAATAGGGTCAAGGATGGGATCAAGGGAAAGTCATGCTACCTAAAACATGAAACTAGACATGTTTCTTTTTAGGAGTTTTTATTTTATGGAAATTTAGTAGAAGAGACTACTTTGTAATCTTTTGAGATCTAATAGTTATGTCCTAATTCTCTAAAACTCTAAACCTGAAAAGATCCTCAATGTGAATTATTCATTTAATTCAATTTTAAGTAAGGTTTAAGGCTGGGGCCTTATAGTTGGTATCAAAGGCCAGTTTAGATAACTTTAGAGGTTAGGGTATTCTTTAAGCATAAGTGACATTACCATAATGGTTAGGATTTCAGAAAGAGTCCTAGTTTTAGATAAATTGAATGAGTAAGTGTATCTTAGTGTTTACCTTCCTCATTAGTACATGATGGTTTTGTTGATATACTCACACTGACATTTCTATTTTTAGTGAATGGATGGATCTAGCAGGCACCAAAGAGACAACAGGTTTGAAGGAAACTGTGGTGGTTCTCTGATTAAGATACTAGATAAAATGGAGGATTCAATGAGGAAACTCGTGGTTGTTCTAAACTAAATATCAAGGAGTCATGATCAACCACTTCAACCTTGGTGAGTTCTCTAATGAATCATGTATGAGATGGCAAACTCGATATGGAAATTCAGGTAATAATTATTAAGGTAACCATTAGGGTTTATATGATACTTAATTTTTAGGTAATTATGGGTTACTCTATGATATGATGGAAAATGAAAGGAATGAGATAAACTTGAGGTTAAAATATGTTATGATTATTCTTGAAGATTTTATCTCATTTTGGGGAATGTTTTAGTAATTATATTGTTTTGGAAAAAGGACAACACGTAGACCGTGTGACATCCCGTCGCGTCGGACAAAGCTGCGGGAATCGAACCCACAACCAATGTGCGACTGGTATTTATCGCCTACCACTGGACTACGTGAAGTCCCTGGTTAGTTTGACTGATTCATTCTAGTTATATGATTTTATGAATTAAGACTAATTTGATTTTGGGTTATTTATGAAAATGATTAACCTATCATGGAGAATATGTGATTAAGTTAATTACTTTTCAAAACGAGACTTTAGGAGCAACTGATATTGTTTGGAGATAAATTTTATGATTTATCTTGGAAGACTATGCGACTAAATCCTTCTAATATTTGGGTTTCAATCTTATATTGGTTTACTTTGAAGAATTTTATGGACAAATTGATTATAGAATGGTCCTCGTTGAACTTTGGGTTTTGTTGGACAAATTTTGGAGATTAAGAATAGATTTTCTTTTTATAAAGGGTTATCCTTTTCTGGATTATCTGATCTTGTACTAGCCTTTTTGGTTTTGGTTTTGGTTAAAGTCTAAAGATATGCGAAGTATATAGTTATATTTTGTGGATTAGGTGATTCTCTAGAAGTTGATTATAGTACTCTTAATGTGAACAAGTCTTCCTAAATACTCGTCTTTTGGAGAAAATATGAGTTTGTGTAAAGAATCTAATAAAAGTTGAGAGTCAACATGATAATTGATTATGTTTCCTTATGAATAAATTCCTCAATAAAAATTAACTTGAAACAAAAATGTTGTCTATTAACTTTTCTTACTGGGGAATCGAATACCGTTTAACCCATCACAAGTTTGTGATTTTCTCATGGTTAACTTTCTCCTAAACATGTTTTCTATCACTCTCCATTAGAACATGACCCTATGTTTTCTACTCCATGTCCATGTTTTCATACTTGGAATTATAGTATGGGTTAACTCGGGTGACCTTTGTACTTATCTTTATTTATTTTAAAGTGATTGTTTTACCGACTCTTCTCCGATGTGGGACTTTCAAGGATGTTTCCAAGCCCAATTTTAAAATTGCGAGGACGCAATTTCTAAAAGGGGGGAAGGATGTAACACCCCAGGTAAATAAAGAATATGACATCTTTATATTTATCCATATTTGTGAATCAAATATTAATATTACTTTAAATGGGATGCTATGCTCGATGGCGTACCCAATACGCAACAACAAGTTTCCTTGGAATCTTACGTTGCGCTCTAATAATAAAATAATATTATTTTAAATGGTAGTTAACATGTAGACGTTGTATTGGAGGGAATGGATAGAAAGAACTAAAATATGATTATATATGTTTTTAAATGTTTTTACAATTATCCAATAAAAGATAATGGCTTAAAATACGAAAAGAATTCAATTTTAGGCGTATATGCCATAGTTTTCACTAAAGGTTAACTTATCACCTTTTGATGGCGAACCATCATTAAATATAGTTTTGTTCACGCTTATAAATTCTTTTGGACCAAATAAATATCTTCTTAAGAATCGGGACATCAAAATTTACTTTGTGTAAATTTTTGGTTTCTTTCCGATAATGTTCATTTTTTAATGAATAGTGTAAAATGTTGTATTTAAATTCAAAACCTCTTTTTAATCTAATTTATTTATATGATTAGATTATATTTTGAATTGGTTTTAAAGTGAAATTAGATAATATTTTTACCATTAAATCCAATAGTGGTCGTTGGAATTAATTTCACTTTGAAATCAGACTTAAACTAGTGTCAATCTTTTGATACTTATTGTTTTATAAAAACACGCTATTTGCTCTGACAGCGGGAATTAATTATTAAATTAATTAATGTGACTAATATGTTTTGAATTTTGTAAAACAGACTTCATTTTTGAATTCGGAATATCAAATATAGCTTAGGGTGAAGTTTTGGTATTTTTCTGAAAAACTCCAATTTTTGATGAATAGTGAAACCACTAAGTGGTAATCAAGCAAACTGATTTTTCAGTTAAATGAAAGTTTACCACTAATGTGTATTGAATTTTGAAAATCCGACATACATGGTTGTCATTAGTATGTAAAATGTGGTTCAATGGGATGAAAATAATTTTTTGGTGAATAGTAACATTTTTTCATTAATCGCGATTAGAGGTAATTAGTGTCATTTAAGGTAAAAATGATATTATAAGAATGTGAAAACACCATGACACTTGTACTACACCTATTGGGTGAGTCATGACCGACCAAGACAAGCCATGGGCCAACTTGGGGACCCCATGGAGCCACTTTAGTTGGAAAATGACAATAATATATTTTTATCTAATGTTAAAATTAAATTGACACAAACATGAGTTGTTTTACTAAAATAGTTTTTATGTGGGGTTACACAAGTCCAAATTTTGATTATAAATAGTCATTGGAAATATAAAATGATTTCCTACATCATAGTGATTTTTTTTATAATTTGTAGACATTAAAAAAAATAAATTATTTATGACATATTAATGATGCAGCGATGACATCATTATTTGACTATTTAAATAAAATGGAAAGATACTGTAAAATCTATGAACTACACATGTCGAAAACTTATTGGATGGGTGGATTTCGAACCCTTATCACCTTATCCATGAATTATATCAATGTGGGACCTTTTAAAACCGAAAAACATTTTCAAATAAAGTAATATTTCTTTACTTTCCAAAAGTGCCCCTCCTCTCCTCTTATAAAAGGCCCCCACCTCTACCTCATTTCACACACTCCTCAAGCATTTGGCTGGGCCAAACCCTACCCATGTACTCTCTCCACATCCCTATCCTCATCCTATAGGATTACCTTTGGGCAGAATCCTTTCAAAGAAAGCCTTTAGGCTCAAATCAAAAGGAGTTTCACTTTTAAAGGTAATTCATTCTCTCATGTTCATTTGTTTTATTTTGCTTCTCCAACCCCCTAAACTCTTTTTATTTATTTCTTTTGTAACAACACCAGTATCTTAAATATACTAGGATGTTGTTATAAGATTTATTCGAGCTACACACTCACACAACTACATCAAATGGTTAAAGAACATACGGTTTCCGTGGATGGTGAAATTGTGCCTCCCGAAACGATGATTGTTCAATACTCATTTAACACCTTAAAATGTGGCCATTATGATGTCACTATTTTTATATATGATATATAATATGTTTATTTTTTACTTATGCTTCTTTATTTTTCATTTTTGTCTTACCTTTATGGCTTCCATTATGGGTATACGCGATATCTTCATTTTAGGAAGTGCGGACTACCGCCCCCTCAAAGTGATGTGATTCGTTAATGCCATACGTGGGATGTATAAAGGATGGATTTAATGTTATTATATATGATGTTATACTGGAATTATTATTTACCTCTATATCATTATTATTTCTTTCCATTAAATTATGAGATAGAAATGAAAGTAGCGTTCATGCGTACGTACGGCTTACCGTCTCCATGAACGGTGCATTTCATTTCTTTCCACTAAATGATTATGTGATTTTATAAATACATGTATATGCTGGATATATATGATATATATGATATCCAAATCAGGAATGTCATTTTTGTATATGAAGAACCTTTGACCACACGAACAACATGTAATTGTAAGAAGTCCACTTTCGACTTAAGAACCAAATATCGACAAAACAAACATGATTAACTTTAATGATTAAATAATGTTTATAACATGGTAATAAGTGATATAAAAGGAATAATTAACATTAAAAATGTTCTTAATGAAGCATAAATTAACTCAAGTTTATTATTCAGGAGATTAATGAACGATCGAGTCAAGTCGGACCCGAGGTAAGGGATCATACTCCTCTCTTTCTTTTTAAGTACACACTTTTATGTCGTTCCTTTTAAAGCTCATCTATCTTGTTATTGGTATGATATTTTATATGAAATTTACTGTAATTATTATTTTCATGTGATTAGAGACCCTATTCTCTCTCATCAATCTATTTTGGAAGTTTTGAGTGGCGCTGTTAGGCTGCCGAACTTTCGTAAGAGATCTAACATCTCTCTTTCTTTTTAAGTACTCTCCTTTATGTCACTTCTTTTAAGCTCCTCTTTGTAATGTTGGGGGATGTTCTTTTATATTACTATTTCTGTACATTTTATTGTAATGTTATGAGATACCCTATTTGATCTCATCAATCCATATTCGGATGTTTTATGTGGCGCCGTTAGGCTGCCAATTTTTCGTAAGGGATTTTTCATCTCACTTTTATTCCCGTGAGATTTATGCTACATTTGCCACAAATTCCATTGAGTGGTGTATGTACTGTCCATTATTCTACTCTTTGTGTAATATAAATTCATTTATGAGTATTTACATCAATGATCTATTGTCCTTCTTTCATGGGGTGTATGTTTTGAAAGATACCCAAGTCGGTAAGGGAACCTTTCACCCTCCTCTTTTTTAAAAGACTTCTTTTGTTGGGTCTTTTAATTTACATATTGTTATGTTGGGATATGTTCTCATATATCCTTATTGATTTAAATTTTATGTCCAAGTGATGAGATACACTTTTTTTATCTCTCATCAACTCATTTTGATGTGATGTCGTTAGGCTGTCAAGGGAACTTTTTAACCCAATTTCGATTTCTTTGGGTTCAACATGTAGTCATTGAATACGTCATCCATTGAATATGTGTGAATGAACTTTTATTATTTTACACTTAATATCCACTTATATTGGGTGTATTTATATTTTTCACACATATTTTTGCGATTTATTTGTCCTTAATTTAAGGATACCTTCTTTATAAGGGATTTCATCACATTTGACATTTCTATTGAGACTTCATTGTTGTTATGCACCAATTAACTCTTATATGGTGTGTATACTGTCGTTTGACATATTATATCATGAATCACTTTATTCTCATGATATTATAAAGTTCGGATTAAATGTTATTCTGCAATTATTTGTATTCAAGAGTCTCTCAGTTTGTTAAAAACTCTTTAACAAAAATATCGTTTTATATGTTTTAAAGATTTATTATTATAAATCTTTATATTTAATGTCCATGTTCTCAAAATGGGTTTCAGTATTTATTTATATGGACATTAATGTTTTAAAATTATAATTCCATTAAATGCTTCAAAGTGGTATGGGACACTTTGATTCAAAAATCTATTTTAAATGGTTTTTGAAAATGGATTGATTAATTCAATATCTGGGAATTACTTATTGTGATTGAAAATGAAATGTTGTAATCGAAATGTTTATATTTTCAATATTTTATATGTAATAATGGTACTTGGACATTATTACGGGTGGTGCCGTGAATACCAGGACGGGTGGTTACATTATAACCTTCAATGCATTGGGTATGGAAGTCGGCCGTATGGCTATTCCATTAAGTATGTATGGAAATTGGCCGTATGGCTATTCCATTAAGTGATGTGTGTGGAAGTCGACCGTATGGTTATTCCACTTAAGTATGTTTATGTCCCATGTTACCTTTATATATGTTATGTGTTCTTTATATGGGTTTTATGTTAATCCTTTGGTTACAAAAAGGTAAGTAATGACACTTTTTTTTCAGTGAAATGTTTTTACTACTTCATGAAGGTGAAAAGTATTATATTGATAAAGTATTCATGGTTTACTTGTTGTTTTGAAAAACTAACAGTTTTCATTCTTTGTGTATCCCTTACTGAGTTTTTATGCTCATCCCAAGTTTTTGAAATGTTTTTCACAGGACTTAGCGTGGAATAGGGTCAAGGATGGGATCAAGGGAAAGTCATGCTACCTAAAACATGAAACTAGACATGTTTCTTTTTAAGAGTTTTTATTTTATGGAAATTTATTAGAAGAGACTACTTTGTAATCTATTGAGATCTAATATTTATGTCCTATTTCTCTAAAACTCTAAACCTGAAAAGATCCTCAATGTGAATTATTCATTTAATTCAATTTTAAGTAAGGTTTAAGGCTGGGGCCTTATATAAATTCTTCCTAGTATAGATTTGGGTGAAATCCTTATGAGGATACCTGTAAAAGACACAACATTATTCAATGACTATTTATGTTTTATTTATAACTCCACATCCTTTAGTTATTGTTATACCATATTGATATAATAAGATAAGTATCTTAAATACAATGATATGTTTTTTGGTTAATTTAAATTCCAAAAATTATCTCCACTTCCATCGTATAGGTTACAAAATAATCATTTGTGTGTATAGCGAACTACCGCCTCACAAGCATATGTCATTCATTTCTAAATTACTACATATCATAGTGGGTAATTAAGATGTATATAAAGTATATATAGTATATTTATAATATAATTATACCAATATGGTCATAAAATTATATATTCCTTTTATATTTCTATTCCTTAAGGGATATGATATTGTCCTTCATGTGTACAAAAAACTACCCCCTGGTGTAGCAATGTGATTGATTTTCGTTAACGCATTACATGAAAGATAAAAAGAATAAATATATGTGATATAACTGATTTAATAATGAAAATAATGAAATATTTATCCTTATTAATGGATAATATGTAATTTTATTTATTATATTTTCAACCACTAAAAAATGATAACATCATTCGAATATATGTGCACTACCTCATTAATGATGTGTTGTGACTCTATCTATTCATCACCACTAAAAAATATATATAGGTAGTTTTAAATAAATAATTTTTTATTCGTGATATTTTTTTCATTATATATAGATAAAATTATACATACCTTCATTCCCCAATGAATGCCAATAAATGGAAATATTACAGAGGTGTACGTATGACCTACCGTCTCTATAATCATTACATACTTCATTTATCAAAGCCATAATTAATTATTTTACTTAAGAGTATAATTGATTTATTAATAAGATAATTATTTCATTTATATTATTCAATAGATAATTGAGCCATGATCAAGAGGCCTAGAATTATCTAATCAATACATTTATAAAAAACATGGGGGTTATTAAATGAATCATGAAATTAAAAATAAATTGTTAATAAACGGAAATAAATGGAAATAAGTAAAAAATATAAGGTTTGTTTTATATAATTATGGTTTTTTAATATATTTATAATATACATATAATTATTATATTGTAAGTATTAACATCTATGAAGGAATTTGAGACTTAGGTTAATGGATTTTCATCTTAATTTATTTACTTCTGTAAGAAACATTCAATAATAAAAACCTACTTCATTTTTGGTGTGTATATAATACTGAATAATATAAATTACTGTGATTATAATGTAATGTATTGGGTTTTACATATCCATTTTTCTATCTCTGTTTCATTTTGATTATAGTTAAAAAATTAACAAATCTTTAAGCTATTTTTATCTCAATTTTTCTTCTCTGAGACATATTTTATGTTTTTCACTTATGTTATATAATGAGGGGTATATATAGTACCTATGAAAAGTAATATCTTTTATCTGTGTGATATTTTATGTTTCAGTTAATTTTATTCCATCTAGGGGATTACCTTTCGAAGTTACCAAAGTGCTAATAATTTTATGTTACAACTTCATTTCCTATTGAGATTGTTTGTGATTATGATTTAAATTAGGAAATATTATGATATATCTTTTCATAAAATAATTTATTGTTTTCTATTATATATATTTCATTAAAATACATAATTATCCTTCATATCCCTCTGTTTATGTACTCAAGACTTCAATAAAGTTGTTTTTTAAGAAAGATCATGCTTTCAATCGAAAAGTACACTTTTTTAGAAAGACATTTTTTCTAAAAATGATTTCAAAAATATTTTTAGAATTATTTAAATGATTTAATATATAAATTTTATCCCATTTGTTAATTATTACCAAAAAAATATAAGGAATCATTATATCATTTTCTAAATAATACATATTTGTATTTTACTGAGTATGATGAAGGAATAATTGATTTATTAGGTACATGATGAATAAAACATCCCATCTCGAAGAAAATTATATTCAATGAAAATTATATATATATTTTTAAGGTTATTATTAAATAAATGTAATTTCAAATGAAATTATTTTTCAAATTTTTTATTTTTATATTTGTTTTCAATGTTCAATGTATATATTCATGAAGAAATGTTTTAAACTATCTTTCAAATTTATTTACCAACTAAGTTGATATCCTCTAATATAACATAAAATTTTTTGGGGATATAAACCATGGATACCAAAGTTATTCTTCCTATTAATGGATTATCCAGAAAGTATATTATATAAACCCGCTTCTCTTCCATGGGTTATATCATGATAGAATTCTTATGAAGACCACTTGATTTTATTTTTTTTATGATATGATGAAATGATTAAATGATTATGAATCTTTTATCATTTACATATGATAATATATGATGAAATTTTTATAAATCCCATTTCATTTCTTTAGATATTACATGAGGAATTTCCTATGATCTTGAATCACAAATATGTATAACTGTCATTATGTTGTGGTGGTATTTTTATAACCAATGACGTTGTTTATATTATATCCAAGGACGATGGTTATATTATAAACAAGGAAACAGTTTTTGTTATTACCAAGGATGGTGGTTACATTATAAAAAAAGACATTTGGGAATAATATCTCCTTCCAATGAATTGGGTATTTATTTATATCTCATGAGATAGATAGGACTAGAATAGGGATTTTACTCAGTTCAGTAAGGGACTATGTCCACTATTATAGTCATCATAGTGAACATTGAATACTGTAATTCTTTGAGGGGTGAACCCATTAATCTATGGGGATATGTATTCCACTTGGGATGGTGTTGAGTCCTTCCTAGGAGGTGTATCCTCTCATAGAGTTCTCGTATAAGTATTTTCATTCTTCCTTGACTACTAAGGAAATGATTCTCAATTATTATGAGTATATCACAGTTATAAATATTATGATAATGATGTTATATCATGGCTCATGTTATTTTATCATATTATGATTAATGTCTGATGAATTATAAATCATTATTACATGACTTTGGATTAAGATATTTCATTTTAAAATTATGGTTTTAAAATGCTATTATCGTGTTCTCGTACCCTTATGTTCATGTTATGCTTGCATATCTCCTTTGTATACCCTTAATGAGTATCTGATCCCATATTTTCGTATGTTTCCCTTTCCCAAGCTATAAATAATTATATTTATATAAGAGTAATAAATGGAAATATTTTAATGGGAGTCATTGAGTATCACACATGAATTATGAATATTTTGTACTGTGTTTCCAAAGGCACTAAACTGTTATGGTCTTCAGGTGGGTGTTTTTGTAATGTGATGAATATTCATTTAATAAGATATAATATCATTGAATGATAATCCTATTTCTCTATAGTTGGTATCATAATAAATGTTTAGTTATCCTTTAGAAACTAGTATGATTAAGAATGAGTGAAATAATAGGGGTTATTTCAAATGATATTTATAGTGATGTCACTAAGGTTATGTATAATGATTAGAAAAAGTATGGAAAATGTACTAGAAATTTTTTAAATGACAGAGAATGTTTATTTAAATAAATTAAATCTCTATAAAGATACTACATGTGGATGTGTCCTTATCACAAATGTTTTTTGGTGTAATAACATTGAAAGGATGTATTAATCATGACATGTACATCACCTCATTCATGATAGTGGGACTTTTTCCAAACCTAGTCTAACAATCCTAGGATATATACTTTGGAAATTCATGAACACATTATAAACCATCATGATGGATTCATATAGATGATGAATTCAAATAACCTAGGAAAAATCTTAGGTGTCATAGATTAAAAATGAGTTTTCTATATATAGACATCCAATATGTGATTTTCATGATTATTTGGTTTCCTATTATGATTATCATTGATCACACAATAATGTTTTGTTATTATAAGTGGTCGTAACCCTAATGAACTAGGTAACATTGAATATAATTTGAAATTTTCAAATGGTCACTAAATGGGATGATGAGTTGATTAATGTATATTGTGATTAGACCTAATAACTTATCACGGAACATGATTAACAATGATCACCTTAAACCACACATAGACTACCCAAAAAATATAAGGATATAGTTTTTTTATATTTTATGTAGTAAATACCATGGTGATAAGAATAATTGGTTTAAAATATATCGTCAATATGGTAACAAGAACTCTCAAATATTTCTCAATATAAAAGTGAATATGTTTTACATGTATTAAATAAGGTCATATTGTAATAAATTTATGAGAAAAAAATAAAAAAAATCAGTTAATGTAACAGATATTAATATTTGTATTCATAAGGATTTCTCAATTGGGGAGTACAATAAATGTTGAAATTATGATAATTATTCAAATAATTGTCCTAGGGGGAGGTTATGAAGGGAATTAAGAAGGTGGTACGAGTAATGATAATACTACTAATGATGAAGATATTATGAATGAAATATGAGAGGAACTTGGTATTAAGGAATAAGATGAGGAATTGCAGTTAATGAATTAAGGATGAGGTAGAATAATCGAAGTGTTTATGTATTGGAATTCAACTATTATGTTACATGGATATATATATACATATATATGAATTCATTTTATATGTTTTTCATTATGGATTTTCCAAAATATGTAAAATGCAATTGTTGAACTAGAAAATTTATTTAATGGTTATGTGATATTTTAATTAATAGAATATAACACTTAATATGATCATGGAGTAGAGATATTGTTGTTGGGATAAAGAGATATTTGATGTACATAATGTAAATTTTATAGTATTGATAAACTCACAAATGCATATGGGTTTTTTGAAAAGGTTTTTTATGTTATAATTGATGGATTTTAAAAAAAATACTAAATCTATGAAATATGTTATTATTATTTGAATGATAAATTTTGAAGTTTTTTATTTAGGTTTTAAATTAATTCATGTAATTAGAGAGATACAAGAGAATATATGACTAATATATCCACAAATTTGGCATGAAACCATTATTATATGGTTAATAATATTTGGAGAATTAATGGTTAGTTTAGGAATTTTAGTGACATTATTTACTATAATTTCTAATTTGGAAGGGTCATTTTGTTATCCATCTATGGAATGGTTTATGACTTTTTTGGAATTGTTTTGGATATCAATTTATTACATTACAATAGAAATATTAATCCAAATTGGATAACTAGTGTTACCATTTTGTAACAACATATATCAGGAATGAATTATCCATATTTTATGAATTTTATTTCGTGATTCAAACATGAATAAAAATTATCTCTATGGGTAATAGATTAAGTGGAAATTTATAAAGGTATAAAAAATGTGTAATTTTTCCTATATAATAAAAATATATCATATATGTAAATTTTCATATTTTCTTAGCCTAGATAGAAAATGAATTCCCAAATATTAGGAAAAAGACATTGAAATAAATATTTATCATATTATCAGATTTATTTATGACATTAATTTTCATTTTTATACATCATTGGTTTATGGATTTGTGGTTGTTAACATTACTTGGATCACCCCGTTTTATTTTATCAATGTTCTCCATCCCTCACCACATGTATTTCAGTGTTAGGATTCTCTGTGATGACCTAGTTTTAACTTCCCACCAATGTTCAGCAATTTGAAAACACAGTATATGGTATTTGATAGGAATTTCACAAATTTATTTATATTTTTCATGTGGATGGTTTATTATCACTATTATTCTGTTTTGGGTTTATAATTTCTAATGACAAACTATTTTTTACTAAGATGAATATAGGAGTAATTCAATTTAAGTGGGTATAATGTAACACCTCTAAATTTTCTGATAAAATCAAATGAATTTAATATTTTAGATAATTTTAAATAATTAAAACACTAAATTTATCTTCTGTTATATGAAATATTGAGTTTATAATATGATTCATGCAATGGTGATTATAAGTTTTGATAGATGATACACTATGTTTAAAAGAAATGTAATGTAATAATAAAATATTATTAATTAATATTATTATTATAGCCTAGCCATTAGAAGGGTGGGTATAAATAGTATTTAATATATTATGAAAATATATGGTTTAGATATTTATATATAATAAATTATTTTTTGACAAATTAACTTGAAATAAAAACAAAAACATTTTGAATGTAAAGAAACTCATTTATATGAATTTTTTTATTCCCATAATTGAGTTTTCAATAATAAATTAAACGAATATGTTTTGGTCGGTGATTATAATGAAATTTGAGTATTATATATTTGATAATTGTTTTTGAAATTAATATCATGTGTTTTCTAATTAATAGAAAAAATAGATCCAATATTACGCTTAAAAATATTTTTTATAACACTACATAAAAGGAAGGCTACACCAACCCCTCAAAATAGTGGGTATATGATGGAGAATTATTGGTAGAGCCTATACTATCAACTTTAAAAACTATTGGCTATAAGTTTTATTAGTAATATCCTATACCAATGGTTTATAGTGAATAGTTGTTATATGGTGGTTATAATTTTTTGTTACATATTTTTCAAAAAATATGGAATAATGATTTTCCAATGGTTCAAACAGTTGGGATAGAACTATCTGAACATTTCCAAACCATTGGGAAATTCTAGTACCAATGGATCATATTGAACTATTGTTATATGGTGGTTAGAATTTTTATTTTACCAATAGTTCATTATAAACCATTATAATAGAGGGATTGCATTTTTTTATGAAACTGTTTGTATAGACCCCTCATTCCCCATCCAGTAGCATCATAAGAGCCCAATACACCAACACTACAAACTAAAAAAACATAAGAAATAATCAAACCAATAAAACACTTCAACTATAATAGAAATACATTAAATAAATACATAACATAGGAATTAATGAAACTTACTTCTCATAGAACCTAAAATCTAAACAGAACACTTTCAATGAAAACAACACATCTTCAACCAGCATAGAAACCAACTAATCATACTCAACACAAAGAACCTGCAATGAAAACAATTGAGCATCCAAAAATAGGAACAACACAATAATAAAATGATTATAACAGAGGATTAAAATTGATTAATTAAACCAATTAAAACAAATAAACAAAACATCACAAATATTCATTCACACAAAATCATCAAACATAAAATGTCATAAATATCATTCAAAAATGTAACAGATCAATATTACCCACATCACTAAAACTATCATCAGAATCATCCTCAGCCTCATTCTCATCCTCATAGTCGTCCACTTCTATAACCTCATAATCATCCTTGGACTCAACCTAGTCCCCTCGCTCTTCCTCGATATCATCCTTTCCCTCATCATCACCATCATCAATACCCTTTCCTCATGATCATCATCTCCTTATCCATCTCTAGGAACATCATTGTCCCTACCACCCCTATGACTATTTTTTTTACTATATGAAAAACACATCATAAATATATATTTATCTCAGGACAAAGCGGTATTTGTTGGATGTTATGGATATAAAAATTCCACCAGTTTCATAAATTGTTCAATTTCCCTTTGAGTTTGTTCTTCCTCCTATATGGAACTTTTTTTACCCTTTATTGTTTAATCTTTTCTTGGGATACCCATGAATTATACTTTTCCACATTTTTTTATAAGATTCAAATTATTTATATGAATGCATCATTAGGAAAATAAACCACCCCGGTTGGTAGCATACTCTATCATGGTGCTCATCTCACGAAACTGGATGTCAGTGATCATTTTTTCTAATGCTTTTAGGACCTTAGTTATTATGGTCCACCAAAGAAGACTACTATTAATATAAATATACTATTATGTTAATAAATAGATATTAAAAACTGAAATAAAAAATATAAAACATTCAATTTTCAATTGTGACGTTCTATTTACTGTACTTCCATATTTTTCTTTCAGATCATGCAAAAAACATTTTCTAAAGGAATAGATCCATTAATATTTAAAAACCTCATACAATGAAATTGAATGTAGGAAACAATAATGGAAGATACGTTACTAATAATTAATTTCATAAATAATATCAAATATATATTAATTCTAAATAATTATTAAAAGAAAAACATATTGTTGATGAATTGAAACTAATTATCAATGAATGGGTTATCAATAGATATAACATATATATATATATATATATATAATTGAAATTTTCATCATAGTAATCAATAATAATTTGGTTTTGTAATCCCCATAATGAATGAGAATATGAATTAATATTACTCTAACATAAAGAAATATTCATTACTGGCTTATTAATAATCTAACCATGACAATAATACAATGAAACTACATTTTGGTAAGATTTAATGATACATATTACATTCCTTGAAATTATTATTTTAATATTTTAAATTAATTTCGTGAGTTATTTTTATTTAATTACTCTAATAAAAAAATTTATCCATAACATGAGATCCTAGTGTTATTTGGAATCCATCATTCAGTTATTATAATTCAAATTGTGACTAAAAGAACGAATTTTCTTTATTTTTTCTAATAATTAAATAAATTTAGATTAGTATTATTCAATTTATTTTATTATAGTATAGATCCATTATAATTATTCTTTTGGACATATTCATTCATTTTTACTAAGGTTGATTTAGTTGAGATTGATTTGTTTCAATTTGAATGTATTCAGTTTTGTTTATGTTTGGTTGTGGGTGGTTTAGGATAGTTTAATTCATTATTGATCTATTTATGTCTTTTTTTAGTTTGATATAGTTTATTTGAGATCTATTCCATTTGGTTTAATTTATTTAATTATAGTTTAGTTCTATTTTGATTGAATCAATTTAATTTATCTAGATATATGTCAATTGGATTTTGTTTAGTTAGATGTAGTTTCATTTCCATCAAATGAAGATTGTATAGGCCTATCGTATTCCACTACATATAATTTATTATAGACCAGGTTGGGACAATTCATATTGTTCTAATCCAATTTGGTTTTTATATGATTGATTTACTTTATTTTTGTTTATTCATGTTTAGTTTAAGATTGTTCAATTTGTTTTTGATATTCGTGAGTCTATTTAGGAGAGGATAGTTTGATTTGGTTCAATAGAATTCATCTATATTTGGATATATTTTATTTGTTTCAATTATATTCTATTCGATCGAAAGTTTTTAATTATTTTTTTGCATAGTTTGATTCAATTCTATATAATTTGGTCCAATGTGGATTATTTTAATAATATATTATTCTATTTGGGTTAGGTTTGTTTAATTATTTTTAATAAATATATATTACCTAATATTAAATTTCATTTGGTTTACCTCTACTTTAAATAGTGTAGACATGTTTTTTTAGTTCGCTTATACGTAAGTATTCTTGGGCTAGTATATCATAGTTCGGTTGAATTTATTCTTATTTTATTTGATTCAAAACTATTTTGGTCTAGTTGATATTTATTTACTTCATTATTTTTGATTTAGTTGTATTTATGTAATGTAATTTCAAATAAGTTTGGTTCAAATATATTTGATTTAGGTAGGTTAGAGATGATTATGTTTAGTTTAGTTTTATTCAGTTTAATGTGCTTTGGTTTGAGTTGGGTCAGTTTATGTTAGTTTATCATTATTTTTTAGCCTTTTATATGGAACAATTATATTATTATATCATGGGAATTATTTATATTTATTCAATTTGATTTATTTTAGATAAATATATTGTTATCTGATTGATTAATTTTTACTAAATTATTTTAATTTGGTGTGGTTCAACATTAATAAGGTAGAGATAATTTAATTTATTATTAATTATTGTAGTTTTGTTCAGTTTGAGTATTTTTGTAGTATGTAAGGTAGTTTATGTTATATTTTATTTTAGTTAGGTTAGTTTAGTTTGATTTATGTCATTTAATACCAAGTAAATTTTTTAAATAAATTTTTATTTATTTAATTTTATTTTGGTTCAATTCCATTATGTTCGGGACTTGTTATCTTATGTTTTTAGTTTTGAATTAGTTCTGTAATTGTAACATTGGTTTATGTTATTTCTATGTGTTTCCATTTGGATGGGTGTTTTACAATTCATCATCAATTCCATCTTTATCATCATGTTTATTATCTTCATTATTTAGGGAAGTAATACTTCATAGAATAACATCCTGAGGCCTATGAAAAATGTCACCAATAAAATATGATGAAAATAATTATATTACTATCATGGAGGGATGAAACATAAAATTTATGAGTCCATTCTCAATGAAGGATTAAATCAAATACTTTATCTACTTTTTTTTCAAAGGAATTTTTAATGTGATTTACCCCCAAATTTTAATTACTTGTAAACAATTAATTACATATAATTAAATTACTATCATATGTGCTTCCTATCATTTATCCTACATCATAGTCCACCCCAATAAGTGGGTGTATGTTGTAAAATCCTTGTATATTTTTTCCAAATGATTCCAAAAAAATTAATAATAATAAATAATTATTAATTGAAATAATGGTAATTTACATTTAACAATATCAAATTTGATTACCACCATGAACATGGTACTTTTCCATTGAGTAATCATTTCTTGATAATTTTAAACTTCATAGTCATTCATGATAGGTATAGCCTCTAAATCTGTGAAAACACTTACACACCATCAATTGTACAATGCATGCATATAACCACTCTATATCTCACCTAATTCCATAAGTCTTGCGGGCCTCATAGCCTCACCATATGGGAAATTAAAATGAATATGGAAAACAATATTAATTCCTATAAATAATATAATAATATAACATAAATTCAAACAAATTATTTTATCATATTTGTTCCCAAGCATTATCCTTTACATTATTTCGATTATTTCCCCATGAGAGTGGATATATGAGAAGGATATCAAAGTATTTAGAAATAATCTCCAAATAACTCCTACACTTTTACCCTATGTTACTATTGTTTGATTGTCTTTATTGTACTCCACTGTAAGCATAGTGTGGTTGTTCCAAAATATATACACAAATGTACACAAATATTGATCATCAATAGATCCAAATGTTAAATAAGAAAAAAATATTATATCAATACACATTATAATGAAAATAATTTATTGTAAAATAAAATACTAGGTTTATCTAAATATTCTGGAGGTAGTCTGATCAATGGGTGTCACTAAATCCATAATAACTGAAGGAACATGAATCTATATTGATGTATTGGGTCCTAGTGTATTCTTTGTATGATACGAAGTTGTTGGGGTAGCAATCAAAGAATCTGGAAAGTAGTAGCCTAAGGAGAAGGAAGTGGATGGAAAATACATTTTCATAGATGTATGAGAAAATTCATTATAATGATGAGGAGGAAGAATAATCATTGAATATGAGAAAGATATGTAGGGATGCTCTGATGCAAATGGAAGTGTAAACAAGGGTGGCCTATATATCATGGTTGTCCATTATGACCCTGTAGGATCTGAATTTTTGGTAGAATCTATGTCATGGGGATGGACGAGGTGTGATCATGATTTCTGAATAGAGTGCCCATCTACAATACCACCCCTTCAAATCTCCAACCAATGAACATGAACTACTATGTTGGTCAATGAATAATTGTCACCTTGGTGGTGGGTCAAGAATAAATGTTTAAATAATTAATCACATGAAATTATATGTTATTTATATATATTTGTATAATAAAATACTCATAATGAAAATTATAGTAAGGATGAACATCTCCCTAATTTATTTATTATTGTCGGAATTGTTTTTTCTTCATATATCCTCATATTTATTCAATTACTTCATTTAAAAAAAATATGGAATTAATTGGATATTCATTACGAAGGTGTAACAGAAACAAGAAATAATATGCGGCATGAATTAATTAAGGAATACAAATTTTCCAACCAAATATAGGATATATAGTGATATAAAAAACATTATAAATATAGTGTGGTAAATATCAAAACATAAATGATTTAATTGAATGAAATATGTTTAAATTATCATGTTTAGCATCGGTATGATATAGATTTATCTATTTTCAATTCAATGAAATTCCATTTTGGTTTGTATATTTGGTTAATTTTTGAAATATGATTAGTCCATTTTATCCAGGGTCATTTGTTTCTCCTTTCTCAATTGATGAGGTAATTTTCTAATTTTTATTAGTCTTAGGTAAATTGGTTCATATTCGCTGTTATGTAATTTTTCATTTCTTGGTTATGTCATTATTTTCAATGGTTTTTATTTTAATATCAATTAGTTTGTTAAGTCTAATTCAATTCATCTATTTTTGTTATAATTTAATTTTTTCAGTTTTTTTTGGTTTGGTAATATTAAATATAGTTCAATTCAATATTAGAATATGAAACTCAATAAAAACTACAACTAGTAAATATTTAAATTAAAAATTATGGTATATTTTGATACACAATATTTGTAATTAGTAGTAAACCAATTTCTATATAATGAACCTCAACAATCCTTGGCATAATAAAAAAAAGAACTGCAAAAGAAAATTGAGGAATAAAAATATTTCTCACCACAACATTAGATCCACAGTCAACTATGAAAATTAATGAATTTTTGATGTTATAAGTAATAAATGGACTGGGGACAAATGGATTAGAGATAGTGTCAATTCCATCATCTCCATCATCAAAAATATGTCTTGGGATTACTCTAATAATGACAAAAAAAATTTGTTTAATGAAAGTATTTGACATAAAAAGCATGTTTCTACATTTATCCTAATAGAAATGGTTCATTAGGTGTAATAGTACAAGACATGGAAATAAATCTAAATCCACAATCATCAATAAATGTTCCATTCCCCATCATCTAATCAATCCACTAGAATTTCATTAGAGTGACTCGACCATGAGAGTAATAATCCAATATTAATATTTTCTTATCATATCTATAACAAGATACATTTTCAAATCAAGTTTTACTATATAATGAATAGTTATAAAAATCTTTTGTGGTAGTTAACATAACACCCTCATGTTGTGTTCTCACATTCTTTGTTCCTTCTATAATTGTAAATTATTACCAATTGATCACAATTGATTTTCATTTACAAAACAGATAATGAGGACCAAAATCAAAAGCTCTCGTGTCATAAAAAATAGTAGTAGACAATAAAAAACCTAAAATATAAATATATATTAACCTTAATTAAAAATTTATCTTATCAATTTTTTTAAAAATATTCAACATTCAATTTCAACCCAATAGATTTCAATTTTCTATTAAAAGTCTCTCTCCTTCTCAACGATAAGGAATAATGATTTCTATTTATCTTTTTTTATTTTCCCTGACAAAAAATAGAAACAATTTAACATATATGTAATCTTACTTGAGTTGGAATAAGATATACATGTTCAATTTAATTACTTGATTTATTCATAACAAAATTACTATTAAACAAAATTGGTTGATGTGACATCTCTATCACATTACGGCTTAATGACATCAATGAATATGACATTGGAGTTACCCATGTTTGGGGAAGTGATGGAAAAATATGTATAATTTTCTCATAGTTTTACTGATAATTTATCATTTTTTTGATTCATATTGTAGTGAAATCAGACAAATAAATTGAATATAAATCAATACATTCTTGATCCATGTAACCATTGATGATATAACCTTCATGATGATATCTATTTTGGACTTAATACTTCAATGTGAACTTGTTTCTTTTAGTCAGATACATCCAATGAAAAGAAATATGTCCTAGAGAAAGTATTTTAGTTAGAACATGGATTGTTTGATGCGATACACATGTAAAAATGATTGAAGAATTATCTTTTCTAACTCATACTAAATTAATGTTACTCTCCCAACATTTTTAAAAGAAAAAATTAAAAAAACATCTTAGCAAAAATATCTATAGTAAAATGCAACCAAAAAATAACTGACACCTTTACCTTATTGGATAAAAGATGGATTATTTCTATTAGAATCAAATAGTACATAAGGATGTGATAGTCATTATTATTATATGATTCTATCATCAAGTCTCTTATATTTACATATTCTATTATTTTAATTGAATAGGAATCTCAAACATTAATAGTATTTAGTACATATAGAAATTGATTTTTTTCTATAGCTGGCATCGCATAATATGCACATAAAATTTTTATTTATTTTTAATAATACAAATAGGATAAAAACATTGTCTGATGCTGAAATCAACCAAGTGACACATAGGAAAAAAATACTGTTTCCTTCCCTATAAATTTATATTAATTGAAGAAACATTTCATATATATTCATTTCGATGAGTTTTACGCATAATAAATGATTTACCTAATTGGTGAAACAATAAAAAAACTCAATGAAGATACTCATCTTCTTTAAATTATAATAGGTTTAATTGGAAATTTTTTTCCTATTTATTGATTTCATCTCACACTTCTTGTATAAAAAAATAATATATTGCAATTCATTAAGCACATCAGTACCAGACATATGCAGTAGTGGATTTTTTTTTCTCCATAGTATTGTAAAATCCTGGATGATTGTTCTTATGTGGATGTTCCATTTGAAATAACTGTCAATGTCCCCTAAAACTAAAGCTATAGAGATAAATAAGTCTTATGAATTAAATATTCATCATATAAATTGGACATGATAGTTTTCCTATTGTGATCCATCATGAAATCATTTCATTATTAAGAAATTCAATGATCATACACTTAAATGTTCCATGAATTTGAAATATATATGTTGATCAAGTCACATATGTGAGAACACCTGCATTCAAAAGATGATTCAACACTTTTATTAAAGGATTCATGTATACATAAATTTCATTTTTATGAGATGAATGTATAGATTTGAGTATAGATTTGAAATTGAATTGTTTTTCATACACATCCATGACAGAACATTATAAATGTGTACGAAAATCTTCTATGTGTTGTGAAATGTAAGAATAATCATAAATGGATTAAAATAATCACATGAAAGACCAAGGAACACATTAATAATATAATCTATGATATTAAGATATTGAGCATCAAATATCTTACATGAATATCCATTTGTAGTGCGAATCCACTCATTATTATTCTTATTTATCATGGTATCATTCCATCTCATTTTTATTGACATTTCATCAGATATTAAAAGATCCTGGATTCTAGGGATCAATGTAAAGTGCCACATTACATTTTCTATAACACAAAAAGGTGTTACTTTATCTAATGGCTTCAATCAAGATGTCCCACAATTTATAAAATCATTATGTTCCATAGTTTCCTCTTAGAATAAGCTGAAATCATTTGTTAATGAATGATTTTTTTTGAATTTCAATGTTCTTGAAATATCTTCTAAGTGAGATAGTGGTTTAGTGTAACATCTTTATCATCATGAATAAATTCCTTCAAAAAATTATTAATCTAACAAATAAAAATATTTTAAATCCCATGATTTATTTTCCCATGAATGAATCTGATTAAAAATTAAAAATTCTTCATTTTACCACATTTCCAATATACTGGATTCCTGGAAACGACATTCAATTTTGTTTATCATTGTAACAACACCATTTTCATTGGATTCATCATGTGTGATCATATCAAATAAGTATTGGTTATTCATCTAATCTTTCACATAATTAAATATAAATGGAAACTATTAAACAAACATAATATCCAATATAATCCTCTTATTTGGATCATGAAAATTTTGATATTTCATTTCATCTCTATTGTGATACAACACATAATATTTTGTTCGAAAACCATATTTTGTAATATGGTTGATAAAATCTTCAAAACTTATACAAGGTGATACATAATAGTAATAACATGACCAATGTATAGGACCACTATCTGAATTATTATCAAATGAAAAATCTAAAAATCCCCCAAACATGTTTTTAAAAATTGAATGAGAACTGATCAATGTCATACATCAAGATTATTTATCTTCTATAAAAAATATTATAATTCATTTTTTAAAGAAAATTAAATAATATTAAATTTTAATAAAAAATATATTTAATGAAACCAGCACTATTCAGTTTATATGAACCCATAACATGCACACTAGTTTATAAGATAATAATAATATAAATGTCAAAAAACTAATATATATATATATAATACTATTAATATAAAACAATGATATTGAATTCTATTATATTAATAACTAATAATGTTCCAAATCTATTGAGGTTCAAGGATTTAATTTTAAAAATGTTTATTATGGAATATATATCTAGTAGTTTTATATAAATAAGATGTTCTATGTAAGTGAACATCTATAAATGATTATACAAAAAATCCCCACAACAAGGACTAGTTAATCTATTAAAATATCCTAATTTAACCACTCTAACTCCAAAATAATTGTCTCTCATCTTCTGTAAGACATTTCCATTACATAGTACACATATAAAAGGATTTTCCCAAATCTTAGATATTCATATAAATAATTTGAGTATAATAATACCTTTTAAAAAGTCACCACACCACCACATAAGACATGTTATAATATAATATTTTGGTGGAAACAACATTGAGGTATAAGAGTAGAAAATACTTTTTTAGCATTTAAAAAGATAAATATTGGATATATTTTTATTGGTGATAAGTAACAGCCTATGTAATGGTGGTCTACACCTGTATTACCTTCAATGAACCAACACATTAAATTTTGGAACATGAAAAATAATTCTGTCAATGAATAATACACATAGCATTATAAGGAAAGAGAAATTTTAATCCCAGTTTATTTATTTTATTTCTCATTAGAATTTGAATATGTCATGATGTTATTAAGTCAACATGTTTCATGTCAAAATAATTCCACATAACTTTATTAAATCATAAGTATACTTATTAATTATTATTCGCAACATTTTTCTCACACATATATTTACAAATACAATTAGAAAATATTATATTGGACATTTTGTTATATTTTAAAACTATTGAATGTAGTATAAATTGAAAATACACTTTATCTTGTATTAGATAGATCTATCTGATATGTTTATAACCCATTAAAACATCATGATCTAGTATCATTGAATAATTCCACAAAAGGGGAAAACAATTTATTATTTAATATAAATAAGATATAATAAATGTTTAAATGAAAAATATATTTTGGTCAGTTATAAAATTTAAAAATATTAAAATCACATGAAGAAAAAAAAAATATTTTAAAAATTATCAAATGAAAAAATATACTCATACTTGAAACAGTTCTATTAAAACATTACACATGCATGGGAGAGAGAATGTATTACCTACCAGAATAAATGTTGTTATATATTTTGAAGTCATGGGGGGAAGGAATTTTCATAAAAAAAAATATAGGAAATAATGTTATATAACTGAAAATTAAGTTCTTATATATTATAAAACATGACGATAAATTAAAATTTTCAAATTCTAATGTTAAATTTTCTAGGCTAAAACATTTTAACGGGATCTTTGTTCCTGTATATATGTTAAAAAATAAGTAACATGAGTAATTTAATTTTTCCACACAAATGACCATACCAGAGATATAAAATCAATACCATATATATCAATAAGAAAAATAATTCCACCCCCATGAGCATATTTTCCCAATATCATTTTTTTCTCCAAAATTTTTTTTCTTCATAATCACTAAAAAATTGAAAATAACGTTTTTTAATTTTTTATTTTGTATTTATCCTTGAATATGGAATGTCATAAATCCAAAAAATTTAAAATTTTTATCGAGATAGTAATTTTCTATAAAGTCACAAAAATATATAACAATCAATAAGAACCATTATTTTAGATAAACATAAAATAGGTAGTGAAGCTGCAAACATAGACACATCATGTTATATGTTAAAAATATTATTTACTTAACATTAAATGTATGGATGAATATATTAAATAATAATAACTATTAATGATGAAACATAATATGTTTCTTATTTTTAAAAGATTAAATTTATTTGTATTAAATGTTTTCTGACTTCATGATGTACTCGGTTCTTCTATGACTAATAATGTTTCATCTATATGAATTTAAAATAGAATTATTGAGATTTAATTTAACAAACTAGATCCATAATGAATTATTAAAAACAATAATGAACAAATCCAAAATTTAATTGAATGAACCAAAAACAAAATAATTTTGTCTAAACTAAATCCAAGAAACATGAAAGGAATATAAAAAACCTTAAATCAAACCACATGATCAAAACAAATTAAATTTCCACAAAATTAAGAATATATGGTGGTGTTTTAGAAAAATTAATGATTGTTTGATTGATTAACTCAAATATTCATATCCCAATAATTTAATATTAAAGATTATTTAAGAGATATAATTTTTGGAAATCAGTTGGTTGGTTGGGAAGACAGTTGAATGTCACTGTTATTGGGGTTTTTGATTATACTTGGATGGAAGGAGGGGATCGGCTCACACCGCTACTCTTTCTAGATTAGATCTATATGGGAGTGATGATAGAAATCTTATCTGGATGAGAGTATCACTATTTTTAGGGAAATTATATTGTAGGAGGGGATGGATCAGGAGTAGATCATGATGGTAGGAGGGGAGGGATCATGTTTTGATTGCGATGAGAGGAGAGGAGGAATGGTTTCACACATGAATTTCTGGAATGATTTCGAACTAAATTTTAAAAACTATTGGAATATATAAAATTTTCCAACTGTTTTTTGTATACCGTTGAGAATACTTGGTGATATTAGTCTATCCCAACAGTTTGTTCAAACCTTTGGGATTGGGGCATTGGTATACTCTGCCATTATAGTTTTGTAAAAAACAATTATATCACCATTGCTAGACTTTTGATAAAAATAAATAATACCACATTTAGAAAATTTATTTTTATTTTTTTTTCTTATATTTAATAATCAAAATTATCTTATAGTTATGTTTTTGGATTTTTCTATAAATATCATTTTTAATGAATAGTGAAGAATACTAAATTTTAATTAAAAACTGCACTTTTGTTTAATTTAATAATAAATTTAAATTATAAATTGAATTGTTTTTAAATTAAATTAGTATAAATTTTATATAAATTAATCCAATTTTGTTCATTATAATAATATTGATATTAAATTTAGAAATAAAAACATTGTATGATTTTGAACATTTTCTCTTTAAAAACTTGTTTTCTGATCAGATATGCTAGATTATTTTAAAATTAAATTTATCCAATTACGTGAATGAAATTTAAAAACAGTAATCAAATACTTCGAATATTCATAATATATATTATATAATAATTTAATATTAAATTTTAACCAATATCAAAATTAAAAATTGAAAAATTATTTGTCACCATTAATATATAGACTAATTTACTGAGTTCTTAAATTAAGAAGAAAAGGGATAATATTACATACACAATTTGAAAAAACAAATTAGAATAATTATTTAAACCTTTTATCTTATAATTTGTATTATTTTCTATTTTTATGGCATTTTTCTTGATAAAAACATATATATGGTTGAATATTTTCCAAATATTATAAGTGTGCCACTCACCTCACTTATAAATGTATTTTTATACCCTCTCTTATTCACACCATAAAATTTTTTTTCAGACACTATCAATCCAAATAAAATCCCTAATACCCTCTTATCTTTTAAAAATCCGTATCTGGGACATAAATCCAAACTAGGAAGGCTTTGGTTTTAATCCTAATGATGATACTTGAAGAATAGGTAACATTAATCAAAAAGTTTTTTGGTTTTATTTGTTTTTCCAAAAAAAATCCATAATTATCATAAAATTAGGATATAATTAACTTATTATATTACATATACATATATGTTGTCATTTAAGTAAAATTTTATACAATTATGTCCACTTCTATCGAATTGGTTATGAAATTAATGTTCGTTTGTATGGAAGACTACCGCCTTAGGAATAGATGTTAGTCATTTTTCTATAGCACATCTCTCAGTTTGGTATGATGATGGAAATAAAGTATATATATTATATTAACAAAATTATTATACCAATATATTCAATTCATAATATATTCCTTTTTAAATTTTCATTCTCAATTGGATACAAAAACAATGTTCATGTGTATGACTGACTAACACCCCGTGAAGTGATGTGATTTTTTTCATTAATAGTTTACATTGAAGATAATAAGGATACACACATATTTTATAAAAGAATTTATTTTTATATCAATTACTCATTTTTCATTCTTAATTTATAATACATCATTTTCTTACAAACTTATTTACTCACTGAATGATGATAGCATAATTCTTGTACATGTGGACTACCTCCTTCTAAAAGAGATGTGACACTCTCTTTTCATCACCATAGAACATGGATGATATTTATAAAAATATTTAAAAATACTGTTTTAATAATTTTCATATTATCATTCTAGTATGTTAAAATAATACTTACAGTATTTTCATAATGATCGTTAAAAATTTAAAATATAACTGATCTGTGCATATGAACTACCATATCTATGATCATAACAAACATCATTTCTCATAATAATATTTAATGATCTATTGTATGAGAATAATTTATCTATAGATATTATTATTATTTCATTAAATTTATTCATGATATAATGGAACCCTGCTCAAGTGGGCTGAAAAGAAAAAATAAAATCGTATATGAAAAACAAAGAGGTTACTACCAAGAACACAAATTTCACCAAAAATAGTTAATAAATTGTTAAAAAATGATCATAATTAAATCATATAATCTATGACATATATATTTGTTTCTATATAATATAATTATAATAAACCTATAATTGTTATAAAATATTTTTTAATGTGTATGATGGAATTTGAGACTTATGGTATGTGATTTCCATCCCACACTTTACTTTTGTGAGACCCATGCCACATTCACTACCAACATATTTTATGTGGTGTATATAATGATCTTTATTTTATATTATTAGTCTTATAAATTATTATATTGGTGTATAAATATCAATTTTATTTTCTCTCATTCAATTATTTTATGGTTCTAAAATTAGAATATCAATAAGTGAATTTTGTACAAATTTTCCTTCTCTGGGACATATGTTATGTTAAGCCCCTATATTCTATTGTGAGGTGAATATACATCCCCATTTAAATTTAATATCATGAATTTATTTATCATTAGGATATTTTAAAATTCATCTAATTTTATTCATTCAGGGTACATAGGTTTCAATGTTTTTAAAGTCTTAAGAGTTTTATGTCACAATCTCTCAACTTGTCCAGATTGTGTGGGATTATGATTCCAATGATGAAATATATGATATAACAATCATGATACTCAAAAAAATTATTATTATATGCATTCATCATTATAATAAAATTTTAAAAACATTTTCCTCAGAAAATGTACTCAAGAGTTTAAAAATGATGTTTTTTATAACAATGATCTTTTTTGTTGAATCCCCATTTTGTTCTAAAGAAATGTTTTCCAATAAATTTTTTTACATGATTTTTATATTTTTTCAAAATTATTTATTAAATAAATATATACCCTTGTTTTACTTTTAATATTATGTTTTAAAATAAATCTTCATTTCATTTAAAAAAAAGAATTTATTACAAAAAAATGTTAAAGAAATATTTTTGAAAACATGTATGACATTAATGAATCATCTCCTTTCCATGAACATCATTTTATTTGAAGCTCCCTTTATATGTATTCATGTTTATTTTATAATAAAATTATTTTAAAAATATATTTTGTTTAATTTTCTTTTCAAATTGGAGAGTATATTTTCCTTATGAATAGTTTTAAAGGATATTTTAAAATTATTTTCTATCTATGATGATATTATT
Source organism: Viscum album (assembly GCA_963277665.1). Taxonomy (NCBI): domain Eukaryota; kingdom Viridiplantae; phylum Streptophyta; class Magnoliopsida; order Santalales; family Viscaceae; genus Viscum; species Viscum album. The sequence continues at coordinate 2,061,639,719 of OY728140.1, forward strand.
TGACATAAATTATGCTTTGTTAGGGATATTAACCAATGATATAATTAAAATTATTTGTCTGAATTATTTATCTTTACAATATATTTTTGAATCATACTTCTCATCCGAGGGATATACCATGATAAAATTATTAGAAATATTTATTCATTGACCGTATTTTATACTATGATGAAATTATTATGAATTTTTTTTATTTTTCATTGGTTGTCGTATGAAGAAATATTTAAGAAAACTATTTCATTTATTGGGTTATGATATGAAGATTGTTTTTTGATATTTTGGAACACCCACCTATGTTTTTAATTATTTTATTGTGGTTACATTTTAAACAATAATGTTTGTTATTTCATAAAAAATGATGAAAATTATGTTATATCAAATGATTGTGGCACTAATAAAAAAATTATTTTTTAACGTCACCCTTTTCAAATCGATTTTTTAGAATAGACATGAAAATCTAAAAAATTTGATTTTTCACGTCGGTTATTATATAACCAAAGTGAAAATCCTTTTTCACTGATTTTTAACATCGGTTATTAAATAAATGAGTTTAAAAGTCATTTATGTTGACTTTTTATGTTGGTTATTTAATAACAGACGTGAAAAATCAATTTTGCCTGATTTTCACATCGGTTCTTATAAGAACCGATGTGAAAATAAATTATATTTACTTTTTTATGTTAGTTATTTAATAACCAATGTAAAAAATGTTTACAATAATGTATTTTATTTCCTGATTTTTTATTTGATAGGTCGTGGAGCTCAAATGGATTTATGGATCAAATGTTATGGCCATCAGAATTTGATCATCTCTAAATGATATCTAAGAGAAGGCCAACTTTATAGGATCATAACATTTGATCTGTAACTCCATTTGAGGTTTGTGACCTATAAAATTGAAACATAAGAAATGAACTACATGTTTGTATGAATTTTTAACAATAGTTATTTAAAAACCGATGTAGAAAAATTATGAATCTGGATTTTTTACATCGGTTCTTATAATAACACATGTAAAAAATGTTTTTTCATGATATTATACGATGTTTTTTAAATAACCGACTTTAAAAATTCTTAAAAATATGTATTTCATTTTGTACTATTATATTTGATAGGTCACGGAGCTCAAATGGAGTTACAGATCAAATGTTATGGCCATTGGAAGATGATCATCTCTAAATGATGTCTTAGAGAAGGCCAACTTCAGAGGATCATAACATTTGAACTGTAACTCTATTTGTGCTCCATGACCTATCAAATCAAAGCATGAGAAATGAGCTACATTTTTGTAAGAATTTTTAACGTCGGTTATTTAATAACTGACGAAAAGTCATGAAAATTAATTTTTTACATCGGTTCTTATAAGAAATGGTGTACAAAATTCAGCAGAAATTGATTTTTCATGTTGGTTTTTATATAAATATAGTGAAAAATCAGCAAAAAATTCAATATTTTTCACGTCTTTTATTATAAAAATGCTGTGAAAGATGATTTTAATATCCCACCAATTTGATATTTCATATTTATACAAAAATGATTAATTTCCACATCGTTTATTAAATAACCAACGTCAGAAATGTAATGAAGATGGATTTTTCATGTAGGTTTTTAAATAACTGATGTGTAAAATCAGAGAAAATTTTAATATTTTTCAAGTCGGTTATCATAAAAACTGATGTGAAAATTGATTTTAATATCCTGCTGACATGAGATTTCAATTTTATCACAGCGCGGGCTCAAAATTATCAGTTGCTGCCTAAATTTTAAATACCTCGTTTTCTTTTTCCATACCATATATATGGTTTCATTAAACACAAATCGTAATATAATGATCCTTTCATTCAACCATTATCATTCCACAGACTCAACCCATTTGATCTTCAATGTGAATCCTCTATTTCTTCTTTAAACGATCACATTAATGTATTCGAAATTATGTTTCCATGATTTATGTTTTGTTATGATTAGTTTTCATAATTTTTATACCATTTAATGATCCAGATTCAATATTTCTTCTTTGTATCATGGTAAAACTACAAATCCTCATTTGAATTCTAAATTTCCTTCTCAGACGATGATTTGGTTGGATTATTCAATCTTTCCTCGGAAAAATACATCAAACGTCTAATGGGCATAACTAATGGTCTGTAGCTCCATTTGAGCTCTATGACCTGTCAAATCGAAGCTCAAAAATTATCTACAATGTGATAAACATATTTAATGTCGATTATTTAAAAACTAATGTAAAAAATGACTTTTAACATTGGTTTTTGACGTTGGTTTTTAAATAAATGACGTTAAAAATAGTGTCTCAACGTGATTTTTTTGTATAAAATATGGTCTTCCACGTCGGTTTTTTAAAAACCGACTTGAAAAATAAATTAAAAAACATTTATAACATCAGTTATTAAATAATCAACATTAACAAATATATTTTTTTCATCGGTCGCAATATTGTCGCCACAACGTTGCCACACAACTGATGTTAAAAAGAAAAAAACCAATGTAAAAAAGCTTTTTTGTACTAGTGGGGTTATGTTATTACCAAGGTCATTAGTTACACTATAACAAAGTATGGCTATTTCATTATAACCAAGCATTGTGGTCACATTGTATCCAATATGTTTAGGAGCTATATATCCCTATAATTTATTGGGTATAACTTTGTACATCATTAGAGATATAGGACTATATTGGGGAGTTAACTCAGTTTAGTAAAGGATTTTATCTATTTTCATGGTTTTGGGAGTGAACCTTAACTACTATGATGGTTTTAAGAGTGAAATAATTTCACTATATGGAAAGTGATTCCTCTGGGGATGGTGGTGTATTCCTCATAGGTTGTATAATAACCCATAGATTAACCATATATGTTTTGGTATTAACCCTTGAATATTAATGAAATGATTTTCTATGCTTATGAATATGTCACAATTCTATGTCTTATACCAATGAATATATCTCATGGATATTTTTATTTGATTTTATTTTGATACATTTTATATAGACTACATATATTTATTCCATGACATAGGATTATGATCAGGGAGATACAAGATGTGATTTTCAAATGTGGTTATATTATTATCATACACTAATATTTATGTTAAGCTTATATATATCCTTTTTACTACTACTAAGCACATGATCTCACCATTTACTAATTTCACCTTCTTAGTGTTATGAATAATGTTTTTTATGAAGGATTGATAAGGGGTAAATTATTGTGGGATACATTGATGTTATTTCATGAATAATAAAGATTTCGTTCCATGTTTCCAAAGGCACAACAAAATTATGATACACATGCATGTGTTTGTGTAATGTAAAGAATATTCACCTTAGAGGTTATAATATCTCTGATTAAGAATCCTTATTCACTCTAGTTAATGATTCTCTAATATTAAGATCAATACCTTGGATTGCAGTCCATGATGTGTAAGTGGTTACCACCATGGAAGGTAGGGGATATAAAATACCAAACAAATCAAATAGGTCTAGTTATAAATTAATTATTCCATATTAGAAGAAAAATATGACATACAACTCATTACATATATTTGATAGATAGGGGTGAGTCTGTACCTTACTTCCACTCACTTCAGTCTCTCATGCATTGTAAATAAGAAGTAGGTCCATGGAAATTTAGATAAAATTTATTATATGTATATGAAGAACTATATTATTTGGATTTGAAATAACGGATACTCATACCACATGATATGAAATAATAATATCATGAAAATATAATATTAATAGTTAATTTAATAGTTTACATTGACAATACTAGAGAATTTAAAATCAAATGTTGTGGAAATAATAGATTTGGATGAGAAAATATGAAGATGAAAATTTATATATATTAGTGGACTTCAACATAATATCTTAACTAATAATAAAATCCATTACTATGGACTTCATGTCACATTTAATGAAAACCATTCATTAAAGAATGAATATATATGAATTTCCATGAGAAATTATTTTTAAAAATGAAAATTGTTCCAGAGAGATTTTAATGGTAACACCTATTTCATAATATATGAGGAAGAAAATAGTTTATGGTACTCATTGATTAAGAAAAATAATAATTTTCACATGGAATGTTTGTCCAAATGAAAGGTTGTGGTGTATATTAAAAACATAATGTGGGATCAATAATATTTATTTGATTAATGTAAGTGAGGAATTATGCTTCTAAGTCATCATCGAAAAATGAAATATGAGAATCAAAATGAATTGATATCATCCCAATAGATGTGTGTGGACTAATTGACATATATGTTACTCATAAAGAAAGTTAATTCATCCTCTTCATCGATTTTTATATGATAATAACTGGAGTAATGTTCCTTCAAATAAAATATGATGTCATGGATTTCATGAAGAGATGTCTATGAAAAGTTAAAATGGATACTTGACACACAATTAAAATTTTTTGACCTAGAAAGGGAAAAAATATGAATCCATTTAGTTTGACAATTACCTAATGACACATGGATTAAATATGGGGCGTTTTTTTTTGTGAACACCACAACGAAATGAAGTATTTTAATTATGAAATTAGCATGTAAAAATTATAGGGAACCCATTCCATTAAAATTTTCATCACTCTCCATTATTAGAAAAAAAAAATTTATGTAACATTATATACTGATATTAGGAATTAATGAGTATCAATGATGGATAACCCCCCTATGAAATCTGTATTAGAAGTACACAATTAATGAAACATTTTTCAAACTTTCTAGGAATGATTTATTTTCAAAATAAAGAAGGAAATCATCAAAATTATGGCGATTCTGTAGATGAAGAACCATTACTTGGATACTCAATGAAGATAAATTAGTACATGTACAATAGAAACCATCTAAGGGAACTAATTAAGGAATTTATATCTATAACTGTGGAAGAAAATGTGTGAGTAACTACACAATCCTAAATACTGATGCATTTAATATAGTTGAATAAGTATAAAATTAAATCAATTCAAATATGGAAGATGTGTAGTGTTTTTTTAAGTTCCAAGAAACCTAAATAAAATTGATTAAAATAACAAGTCAAAGGATAAGAATAATATAATGAAGAAATTAAATATACACACTAATGTATAAATATATGATAAAATTTGATAAATCCATCATTATTAGAGATAAAATTACACCAATATCGAAAATGATAATGTAGAATTTGGATTATCTTGCTCAACTATAACGTTTTTTATCATAATAATTCATGGTGGTGGATAAATATGATTCACATTCTTGTGATAAGAATGAATAAATAAAACCAATTGATTAAAATAAAACATGTGATCATATAAAAATTCCTGAACATCATAAAATAATTGGAATGAAATGGATCATCAAGAATAAATATGATAATTATGGAAATTTTATTCAAAGTATATTTTGATTGGTCTATAGTCCATATGATGTGATTAAATCAGTTCATATAAGATAATTTTTTTAATATATAAATTTGAATGTTTTATAATTTAATTATAAATATCTATCTATAATGGAAACACTATATATCATACGGATACGAAAATTGAAGTCTTGAATGTGTTTCTTCAATGAGATGTTTTATTCGGCTGCCTATGATATTTCTCATTGGTGAAGACTAATCCAAAGTGTGTTCATTAAAGAAATATATGTTTTTGTTTGAAACAAAAACCTGGGTAATGGTGTTTTTTACTAGACTAATATTTAATAATGATATAATTTAATTGGGATTGGGTTGACCACAATCTCAATGTGACTATGTCCAACGAGGAATATTTTATGGTCCTTATGTATTTTGAAGATATAATATTTTTGGGTTTCAGACAATGATTAGTGGAATAATTTTTTATGCTAATGATATATTACATTGAAATAACCATGACAGCTAAACATATATATTTTTGGGGATTCAAGTGGTTGAAATGTTGATATATACATTTTTCTCCAAGGAAAATTACGTAACTATCTCATAGATACCATATATATGGTTTATTTAAAACTAATGTGAACATCAATTATAGTTAAAACCAATCTTTAAAAGCATAATGATGGAAAATATATAGATCCTACTTTATATAAGATGATTATTTGATGTCTGCACTTTCTAAATTCAATATGTCCTTATCTTATTTTCACAAAAATTATGTATGCCTAGTTTTAGAGTAATAAAAAAAGAATATCATAATAGTTAAATATATGTTGATGTGCATTTATCGTACACTAAATTACAGATTTTTGATTGACATAGAAAATGGCCATAAGTTGTTGTTATCATATTATGTGGATTGGGCCGGTGATGTGGTATATCGAGTGTACACAAGTCCTAGTACATTCATATGTAGTAAAACTTCATTGTGTCGCTACGTAAGAAGTTGGAATGAATATCAATATGTAATAGTTAAGTGTAATATATCATAGTGGAAAAGGCTATCACATAGCTACTAAGGGCGAGGAATCATTTTCCAAATCTTGGTGAGGATGTGCAGAAACCTATGTTTATCTAATTTGAAAACATGAATGTGATTAAAAATAAGAAGATACTTTTAAAACATCATTGAATAAAACATAATGATATATGGTGTTATTATATAAAATAAAATGAGGTGAAATGTTTTATTCAAATAGATAATGTAATAATTAATGTTTAATGGGTAGATTTTATGGTAGAACCGTTGGGAACTTTTATTTTAATGAACCATCGTTAAAGTATAGTTTTCAACCACTCCCCTCAGTATGAGGGGGATTATAAACAATGACACTACTAATTATATATATATATATTTATCTATTTTTTAATGGTTATAAGGTTCTTTAAGTTTGAATTTTTTTCGAGGGGGATATTGTTTGGTGAAATTTATTTATTTTTGAATTGTTATGGGTTTCCTATATGTATATTAGGAGCATCCACAATTATCTTATTCATTAGGGTTTAAGGTGTTGAATTCAATTCATAAGGAATTTGTTTGGAGAAAGATAGTGTTGATGTAAATCCATCATGATTATTAATTATGTGTATATCATTTTGAAGTTAGTAAAGAAAAGAGATATATTACTTTTCAAATGTCTGGATACATTATGCACTCTCTTAAAATATTGAATTTCATGATACCTATAATAGAATATGGATATAAGAGATATTATTTTACATTCTATAAAATGCATTGACAGGAACAATACAGTGTATTTATAACTAACCCAATGTGGAAGAATATTGGAAACAAAGTTCTCAAACCATGTGGAATTGAGTTTTGTTTTCTTTAATATAGATATAGTCTCATTAAGGAATTTCATGTCTAAGGGTGATGATGTTTATGATGAATAAGTCTATATGTGTTGTTGGAAAATTATAGAGAATTTTGCATTGTTTTCATGTGTTTTCCAAATTTATAGACTTATAATCTCATGGAATGGATGAAAAATAGGAATAACATTAATGAATAACTCAATATCGTATGTGAGAATGTACCACATGATAACATGAGAAGTAATTTGTTTAGTAATTTCATGGTAACATCTCTTGAAAAGGAAGGTATATAATAATTTCATGAGATTCACCAAATATATAAATATATTATGGTTTATATAGAGAGTCTTGTAACACACAATGATTGACGAACAAAACAATTTTCCTGGATCGTGCATCTGTGCATGTTCAAACAATCACAAATGCATGAAGAGAACTCATTAAGGGTTATTTGAAATATCAAGAATTGAAATTTGTTTTATGTGATGGTGTAACCCTATATTTGAAAAAATCAGTTGGTCATTTGATTTTGTTTTAGTTTCCCTATCATTGGTTTAAATTCATGACTTTGTGATGAATGATTTATTCTGTTTTTTAGAGTTATTTTATTAGATTAAGATATATAAATACTATTGTTCACATAATTAGTGGGAATGAAGAGTAATTTTGATTATATGAAACATTAATATATATTAAATTCATGGATTTGGTTTTAGAATTGAATTGAATATAGAATTTCCCACTAGTTAAGAACATAAGAGATACACTAATTTTATTTGGTGATAATGTATTTCTTTCTTTATTAGAAGATGTTATCATAAAATAGGGATATAGTGACATAGGATACATGAACAGGATTTGGATAGTGGATTTAAGCATTATAGGATATGTGATAGTGGTATTATTCTTGTGGGTTTATAATCATATTGCGGTACATGTGACTCAAACTCAATGATTGTGATCATGTTACACCACTAGCATAACCAGATGAATATTGAATTAATGATAAATTAGATTAATTTCTAAATAAGTATTGTAAAAAGATATTAAAAATGAACTAACAAAATTGGAGCATCAAACAATGGAAGTAGATGATCAAAATCATACAACACCATAAAAATGTTTACGGGGAAATTGTTAAGTCATTAAACTGAGAAAGGATTCAACCAATAAAATGGGAAAGGAGGAGTTGAAGGATTTGATTAGAGGGAGTTAGTGTCCTATTCAATATACATTATAAAGGTAGTTATCCTAGATCATACTAATCATGGATACTAGATTTAATCCACAAAAAAACTAGAGAAAATAGTAAATTATTGAATAACTGAAACATTTTTGGTGTATACTACATGGAATACCACTTTATGGTGAACCAAGTAAATAATAGTGCTATTTTATTTAATATCATCATTTTTCGTGGCAGTGAATGTGTAATGAAATATAATTGGTTTTAATCATTATTACCATTGTAGAAACAATATCCTTGAGTCAAAAAGTTAAATTGACACCCTGATTAAACATTGGCCTCTCATGGTGTTTCTAGTTGAAATAATACATTTTTTTGATAATAGGATGACTCAAATATCACTGATAAAACTTGAAAAATGAAGGGTTAAATATTTTTCATTGACCCAACATATAATAAAATGTATAGAAATACAATTATTTCATTGAATGAGAAGACACCCATGTAATTTATAACACATATGAAATCATTTATCATTAATAAATCATGAAATCAACCCACCTAATCGAATAAAAACCATTGATGATATAAAAAATATCAATGAAAAAAACAATAATGATGACACCACTATAATCATCATTGATAACATTGACATCCCTAATGTACATGATGTAATTGAAAACCCCCACAAACTAGATAAGCTCAAACTAAATAAAACAACAACGACGCTACCAATACTGATGCCACAAATTCCTTGACCCCTAAAAAACCCCTATATTATCGAAAAAATGATGATGATGAGGAAAATGATTACTCAAATAACCCTAAAAACATATTCATCATGATGACACTAATCAAATATTAGATACTGATGATGTATATAACCCCAATGAAAGTCACTACATCGATGAAATAGATAATGTTAGATATTTCAACCACGATAATGAAAAAAATGATCCTGATCACATCAATAACCCTAATGATATTGGGGATTTGATTACATCGATGACAGTAATTATGGTCTCCCAGGACTAACTAATAAATAACTCAATTGTTAGAAGATAAACTACAGTGTCAACCTAGTTAAAATTTGTCAAATTGAATTAAACACATATCATATCCTGAATCAGATAATATCGATAATCACGGAATCCATAAGAACTGATTTACATATTATAGAATCTATGAAAATATTATACATCAGAAACATGATTTTTAATTTTTTTTCACCAACAATAGTACATTCAATCGTCTAGACAATGATAAAGTATTAATGTATTAGAATCCACTAAGAATCATTCAGTGGTGGATTTATGTTATATCACTCCTATTCCCAGGGTCACTCCCCTTACAAAATTTAGTTTCAGAACGTTAACACCCAAGGGTCGCTCCCTATTTTCCACTCCATTTACTTACTAATTATAGAGGGAATTATCCTTATCCCATATGATAGTGTGTGACATCACTATCTTTTTCTTGTTACACTGAGAATTTATCATTTATTATCACACAAATAATTTAAAAATTTACTATGAAATTAACCTATGAAATATCTTCACATTCAATAATAAACTTATCTTCACTGAATAATGTATTTAATTTGAAAGGTCAAGATTGAGATCCAAATAAATTCTCTACTATTTTCATGACGTGAACACCTAAAAATCACATTCACACAACTCTTAAAATACCTATTCAACACTTTAAATTTTTTCAACCCCTATCCTTTTTTATAAATTTAAATTTGATCATGAAATTTAATTGGTCATGAAAACCTATGTTCCTATATTCACATAACTAATGCCTTCATTAATTTAATCATGCAACTCACTACTCTGGAAAAACTATACAAACATAAATGAAACACACTTTGTGATATTACGACTATCCTTTTATTCATTTATTATATTTCTATGATCCTATTTTGCACAAAAAAAACATATTCCCATATCTCATTCTTGAATATGTATCCTTCTATTCATTAATTATTTTAGATACCAAAATGATGGGGGTATCCATTAATTTATTAGTATTTTTGAATCAAAATGGATCCCATAAATCACCACTGACCCCATGAAAATATTTTTTGGTGCATCAAACATCAATTATTTTACATTTCTATTCGCAAAAAATCACCACAAATGTGGAAATCACATTTTTTTAGAGGGTAGATAACTAATATCATCTTTATGATAATCCAACTTTATAGAATCTACAGATATTTTTTGAAACACTCACATAAACAATATTTTAGTAAGATATTTGAAAAACCTAACTTATGCACAACATCAAAATAATATTATTCATTTAACATAACTGTTTCACTTGGGAGAAAATCCATACCTAGATCTATTTTCTTCATGCCTCTCAGAATCACCAGGTTTAAAAAAAATCACTACTCTTCTAAATTATCTCTTTTTCCTATGTGGAATCCTCATATATACTCAAACATTTTATAGAATATTTTCTTAGGATTATAAGAAGGTCTTCTCCATCTTGGAACATTTCAATGAACTTATCCTGATGCATCGCTATTTAGGTGTTCCAATTTCTCGGATATCTTAAACCTGCCTCTTAGTGTAATCCTGATAGATATTCTAGGTTCACATAGTACTCTATAAAATGACCCTAAAATTATATTATTCTGTATTCCACCTCAATTAAATTAGAAACCCCACCAAATCGCACAACTGTTGACATTATTACAAAAAAACAACACGATCCTTCACCCCATGTCCATATAAATAATCAAACCAACACATTCTGGACAACAGGGAATCCAAAACATTTAATCTGTAATTATCATTGATGTCAAACTAATTAACCCGATGAAAAATATAATACAAATGAATACAATGACCTTGATGTAAATTAAAATGTGTAGTACACTATAGACCATGATAATATAACGACATTGATGACATTGATTACCCCTCCCCCACACAACCATGAAACTGAAGAACATAATGAGGTCAAGAACCCTGATTACGTTAGGTCATCAATAAGGTTGACAATAAAAATGGACCTTGATGTATTAAATGATAAAAATACCTCAAAGATAGTGAAAACACTAAAGAATCTAATAATTGTAAAACACTAGAGGCATTAATGATTCTATTTACATCGATGAATCAATGATGTTGATGAAATCAAAGAATCTAATAACACTGACGGCCAAATGAAATCCATATATTTTATAAAAATAATTACACTGATGTAATTTAAGGGCTCAATGACATAGGTTTTGCTGACGATATAGATAACACTGCTAACCTAAACACACCATCTATACCAAATTCTCCAATGAACCTGATTACATGATGTTATCGATGACACTAATGAATCTAACTACACTAATGACTCTTGTGACACTGATTCCCTCAATGATATAAATAGAAATATAATAAGTGATGTCACATATTCCCTGGAAAACAAAAATGAAACTAAATTTACTGTTGAAAATGACTACACTAGGGACAATGAAAACACAAAAGACCCCAATTACATTGAAAACATTAGTGACATTCTTGAAGGGGATGACACTAAATAATATATCAAATCAAAATAAATAAAATAGTATAACAACAATAATTATATGAATAATATTCGAATTAATGACCATAATAACCCTTATGACACAACATATGTTAATGCATCCTACTACATTAATTATAATGACAATGCGAATTATTCCAATGTCCACATTGACTCGATGATGTCATCAATAATATTGTTAGGGATATCAATGATGACCCTCACATCATTAATGATCTCAATGACCCTAATGATGATGTTATAAATTTAAAAAACTCAATAGATTAATGTTAAAATTATATAGAATACATATAAAATAAGTACTTAATTTCAATAAATTGAATATATAAAACTGTAAAATGTTGGATTAAAAATGGGTTCTCCATTAAAAGGCTGAAAAGTAGTATTTTTGGAAAAATACATTGTTTATCTGAATAATTTAATTTCTCGTTATATTATACCTAAGAAACTCAAATGATTAATGTTAAAATTATATAGAATATATATAAAAATCTAAATTTGGATAATACTATTTATAACTAATTTTTGAAGGGGTAGTTTGGTAAGTCATGGGGCACTCGAACAAGCTGTTATGTGTAGTCAAAGCTATTTAATTAAATTAAAGAGATAACATAATATGAAATAGTGGGTTGAATTATTCTCCCCTCCTTCAAATAATTTTTTCCTCGAAATTTAATCCTAGAAACAAAAATTAGGGGTTTAACATTTAAAATCGTATTCTTTGAAATCCCATATCAGAAAAAAGATTCAATAAAATTATCACATTTAAAGAATGAAAGAGAAGTTAAAAGGTCACCAGAGATAACCCATACTAGGGTTTTATGTAAGAAATCATGGATATGAAAGATAAAACAAATCATTATGTTCTGATTGAGAGTGATAGAAAACATGACCGGGAAAAATTTATCTACCGGAAAACTATAAACTTTTGATGGTTTAAACAATCTTTGATTACCCAGTATGAAGAGTAAACCAAATTTTTTTTGGTTTTATGTTCTATTTAATACTGTTTTGGAATTTATTTTTAATATTGACTATGATCATAAGGAGATTATATTACTTTCCATGTATAGTTTCATGATTTAATAAATATCTACCATGAACTCATCTTTTATCCAAACGATGAGTATTCAAGATGACATGGTCCCACATAAAACGCAAGAATCAACTTCTATAGAATGACATAATACCCAAAAGATGAATTATATATTTATCTTGTCTTTATAAATTAACCAATACCAAAATATTTAATACAAGATAAGATGATCCCCCAAAAGTATAATAATTTATAAAAGAAATACTACTCATAATATCCATAATTAAATAATGAATACCCAATGTTTAAAAAACACCATTCAAAAAATATTTCTTAAAATAATTCCAAATAATCCAAACTAAGATATAAACCTAGAATTTAGAAAGATTTCATCACATATTCTACCACAATAAATCTTATCATTTATCTCTAAATAACATCTACTACTCATAAATTCAAATACATAAAAGTAACTATGCTAATCACATATTCTCTATGATTGGTTAATCATTTCCATAAATAAACCAAATCTTTATAAGTCTATAATAAAAACATACATTATTCCAAAATAAATACCCACCATTGCTTCTCAAATGAAATCACATATCATTCTATTTTCCCTAGGCATATAGTGTTTTCCAAAGAGCGAGCGTCTTCCAAAATAACATTTATCACTTAATCACCATATCATCTTCCATACTATGGATAAATCATAATTTCCCAATATAAACATAATATTGATCCATTAAATTATTTGATTAAAAATAATTAGTCATATTAACAAGTGACTTTACGTAGTCCAGTGATAGGCGATAAATCTCAGTCATACATTGGCGGTGGGTTTGATTCCCACAACTTTGTCTGATGCGATGGGTTGTCACATGGTCTGTTTGATGTCCTTTTAAAAAACAATATAATTTTATAACATTACCAAAATTGAGATAAATTACTCAAAAATAAACTTAAAATATTTTAACCAAATATGTTTTCTCATACCTTGAATTTTTTTTCCAAAAATGTAATAACCTTTAATTGACTCCAATTAAAGGATCATATAAACCAAAATGGATTTATATAACTATATTTACAAATGAAAAGATAATTCTTCCCCAAAAATCATTTTCACAGAACAAACCATAGGGTAACACACACAAGACAAATGTCTTCCAAGGTAATCCCATCAACAAATAGAATTTACACATTTAAATATTTCCCCATTAATTTATTTCAACCTTTTATATTCCTTGACTTAGAGGTCATCACATAGAATAGGACGTTGACTCGGGTAATGACCAGGTCCCCTACACTTATGAAAAATGCATGTAAATGGATTTTAGGATCATTTTTAATTTTTTTTATAGTACTATTCATTTTTCTTCAACAATTCTTTACTTTCTGTCCTTTCCCACACATACATTATTTCATTGTTCCATTGGGACACTTTCCTGGGTGTCTCCTTCAACATTTCCTATATGATGTAAATTTATCTTTATTTTCTCCATTGTCTCCACTACTAGAGCTCTTCTCATTTTTTCCTTTCTCTTAACTGTTGAGTTCAGAAACTGGTTAATGTATATGTTATTATCATATTTTTGGAAAACCGATTCAGCATTAACATGATATATTTTACTCTTATCAACATTCAATTTTTTTGGTTGTTTCCACAATCGTTACCACCTTGTAAATCATGTTCAATGTTACTATTTTTTCAATAGAATCCAGCCATTAACTAAAACAATAAATCATAGTGTGAGTAATAATAGTCATAAAATCATTTAATGAAAATCACGACAACTTATTTTCAATCTAAAACACCTTAAGATTTACCAATGTTATTTATTATCATATTATATTAAAATACTTCATATAAGATTGTGAATAAAATGAAAATAATCTTATGAATATATCCCAAGAGTGTCGTAACAAAGAGTGTATCAAGCCTCATTTTCATGTACTAGGATACCCTTGGTCAAGCATAAAACACCTTTCCAGATTCATCACTCATAGGTAAATCTATTCTAGAGCCGCATCATCCTGATCGTATCCAGTCATAGATGTTTTTTCATTGAAAAACCACTTTATATTTTCACTACCATAAATTATTAATGTTATTATATATTATTACTCAATTTTTATCTTTGGGTAATGTTATCTAATTAGAGTTTTTCTATATCTAGTTTCTAAGGTTTGTACTAGACTTTTTCTGCTACCAACTGGAACACCCCAACCCCAGTTATCCAGAGTCTATGAATTATTACATAACAATAGAATCATTGCAAGAGATCATGTCTCAAATGACCAATTATATTAGTATACTTGGATGTACTAGATGCATATATACGTTTTACATTATATTATGAAATGAATAATCAACAACATTATCTCCAAATTGAACCTACTCATCTCCCTTATCCTATTCTTGTTGGTTAATCATAATATACATCTTTGCATCCCAGGAAAAATAAATCATAAGAAAGGGGTGATCTAAGATACTTTGTAGGGATAACAATATAGCAAAAACATTCATAAATAAGAATAAAAATTAATGTCAATGTATAAGACTAAATAAAATCATTTTTAAAATAAAACTTCAGCAAATTATGGAAAAGAAAAATCAAATAGTACCATTTCCATTTTCACATGGATATTATATGAGATGAGTAATCACATATTATATCAATATCTAATCTTATAAGGATAAAATGAAAAACTTTTTCACATCATAAACTCCTAGTCATGGCCTCGTGCCAACACTACAAATAAGATTTTTTCATAGCCTTGTGCCAAGACACTAGATGGTCTAATGAGACCCACTGATGCATTTAGGAGCTATAGCGACCACCACCTGTCAGTTGATAAGTCTAATGCATTCCACATATGAAAATGTTGAAACAGAACATAAACATTTGTATCAAATCTAGCATATGAATTGTCAATACTTTAACCATAAACAGTGAGTGGTATAAAAATAGCACATCCACAGTCAAACATAACACATTCAATACAATATGGATGATTGCATAATAATAAATCAACATCAATCAGGAATAAAATATTATAAAGGATATTGACATAGATGAAAATAATCATCAAAACTATTTGGGGGAAATAGCCCCTTTAATAGAAAAAATTTAAATGTCACATTATTTATAAAAGAAGTCGATTCAAATAGATCATCAAATCAAAGTGTCTGATTCCACATTGAATATTTTGAATGTAATTGTAAAGAATTCATGTACATATAATTAAATCCTTAAATCCATTTTTTTAAACATGGACATTATGTTGAATGATTTAGAAAAATAACTCTTTAAAAATATATGAAATAATATTTTAGCTAAAGAGTGACTAACCAAATGAAAGACACTTGAATACTAATAAGTAAGGAATATCATTAATCAAAAATATATTATCAAGATAATAAGGGTATTCATGATATAATATGTCAATGGATATTATATACACCATATAAAATTGTATTGGCTCATAACGACAAAAAAGTCTATATGGAATGTAAATTGAGATGAAATCCCTTATAAATATTTTATTTTTAGATTGAGGATAAATAAAGGACATATTTATGTGTGGTAAATATAAATACACTCAATATAATTAGATATTTAGTGTAAATCAATCAGTGGACATTCACACATATTTTTGTAAAACCAAAACCTATGACTTGGATGATTATCTCAATGAATGGAAATTGAGGTAAGGTAGTCCTTAACAAGTTCATATAAAGGACTTGAGAATTTATAAATGGAGTGATTAGGTGAATAAAATGTATATCCACACAAAGGGTAGTTGAAAATACTACATAAATAAATGAATTGTGATTTCACACATAATCATGGAGTAAAATGATCAATGAAGTATGCGTAAAACCCAATGAGTGGAAATTGAAATTAAAGATTCAATTACTGATTTGTTAACTTATGAAACATACGCCCCATGAAATATGGATCATAAAATGAAGATATAAATTCACATAAATTATAGTATATTACACAATGATTATAGTTATCAGAAGTACAAACACCACACAAAATGAAAGAGTGGCAAATATGACATGAATCTCACTCGAATAACAATTGGGATGAAAACCCTTTATTTTGTACATTTCCTTAGTTGAGGGAATGTTAACCTCCTGTGTAATAGTTATTAAATTTTTTTTAAATTATAAAAGAACTACTAATATAAATATGATGTTTTAATATTTCAATGTTAATAATATTTCAATAGTATATTTGTTTTGGGTGTTAACTAATATGTTTAACATTATATGTTTTGTTATGTAAGACATTTTTTTATGGATAGGATGTATTTTATTAATCAACCGAATTATATAATGTTCTTAATCATTATTTTTAATATTCAAATGAAAATTATTCTTCAATGGTTTTGTTGGGGAATGAAGTCTCATCACGTCGGGGAGATAGTAATCTGTTTGTATGCACAAGCGACAATATAATTCTATTGATGTTGATATATTTGGAAATTGGATGGTATATTATGTACAAAAAACCATTAAAATTTTATATTTATTATTTAAATCAATTATAATCATTATTATACCAATCCAGATAACGATGTGTTGAATAATAAACTTCAAAAGGACGTGGAGATGGTAAGTTGTACGTATGCACGTATGGTGACATGGTCATTTATAGTATGAATAGAATAACGAATATGGTGGTACCATATTTATAATGAAATCTCAGTATTTATAAGATAAAAGAGTTATTATTTTGTCAAGGTAAAAAAGATGAATTAGAAGAATAAATTAACATTCAAAGAGGTGATGAAATAATTACATCTTCTTCAAGCGCTCTATATTGATTTGATCAAAATAGATATTTAAAATGGCATTATGATCGAATTAAGGCATATAAGTTGAATTGAGTGTAGTTGTGAGGGTATATTAGAAGGGTTTTTTTGAGAAATATGGATTTTTAGTTGTAAATTTCAGAGAAGGGGAAGTGCTAATTTATAAGAGAGGTGAGAGGCACTTTTGGAAAATCGGGAAATATTACTTTATTAAAAAATCATTTTTTGGTTTATAATGTCTCAAAATTGATTTATTTTGGTTATAATGAGTTTATGGATCGAAAAATTATAAACAATATGTTTTATACATGTTTAGATCACCATATTAACTTTATCTTTTAGATTATACTCATAGTTAAATAGTTTAACTTTTACCATATCTTCATTTATTTTTATATTATATAGTAAATATACTTACTATAAAATATATAGAGAAACTAAAGGGGTTAATTAATGACAAATATAACCATATCTATGTCCTTTGGCTGAATATTAGATTTTTTAGAATATTTTATCATTTTATAAAATGGTATTTGTTTTAAAAACTCATTAATGTTAATTTTGACAATATTTAGTATATGGTTTTTGTGAAAGTCAAAACAAAATTATAAATAGGAAAAAATAATTTAATTTACCCAAAAATGTAATATTAATCATTCTAATTAGTGAAATAATTAAAAAGTTTCAATTTATAGTTCTTTTTATATTTATAACATCAATTATTTTAATCTTTCATAAATAAGTTAATTAGTACATCATCATTGTGTCATAAGAAAATTTAATTATTTTATGTCTAAAAATAGTAAATAAAATATCATGATGACCAAAATCATTTTAGATTAATAATTAATATTTATAGATCGAATTTATCTTATATATTACCCTATATAAATAATTTATTAATTATGAAAATTTGAATTTGATTATTTTCACTCTTTGGTAAATAAAGTAATAATAAATGTTCTAATCTAATCGAAGTGGTTCAAAAATGATCATATTTTATTCCTATTGTTGATTTTGGTCGATGTAAACTTATGAAATAGAATTAGATCACGTGTTATGGTAATTTTAATATCATATTTACCTTTAATTACCATATTAACTTTTAACCATGGTGAATAAAATTCAAAATCTAATAATCAAAAAAATAAAACTTTTCATCTTATGGTACCACATTTTACATACTAATTTCAACCTTTTCACCCGAATTATTGACATTAAATTCAAAAAAAGTTATAAAATTATTTTTTATGAAAATTTTTCAAATGTTCCTAGAAGGTGGTTAAAAAGACGTTAAAAAGTTAAATAAAATTTTATATATCTAAACATGTTATAAAATGACTCTAATGGATTAAAATAGTCTAATATATATTTGTTTATTTATTTTTAAATTAAAATAAAAATAAATTAAAAATATTTATTTAAATAAAATGTCTGTTTTAAAAAATAATGCAGTAATTTTCAATATTCTTCGAAAATTGATAATTTTCATAAAAACTCTAAAAATTTACCCAAAAATACAATTGGTATAATGAATTCAAAAATGAAGCCTATTTTACAAAATTAAAAAGATTGAATTTTCATTATTTAATGTAAAAATAATTCTCGTTGTCATAACATGAATGCAGGTTTTTAAAGAGAAAAACATATTTAAAGATTGACATGTGTATATGTATAATTTAAATGTGAAATAACATATAATGACCTACCTAAAATTATTTGATATAAAATATTGTATAATTATAATTAAAAATAAAAAACATGAATAATTTTACACTATAAATTATTTTGATTAAAAATGTTTATTTATCCTAAAATTTAGTAATTTTTAATATTCATAAAAATATGAATGTTATCAGAAAAGTACCAAAAATTTATCAAATCTAAATATTTAGGCCCATCTTCTAAAGATGAATTTAATTTCACTAAAATGAATATATAAATTGTCAAATATTGGATTTAAAAAGTGTTCTCCATCAAAAGGTGTAAAACTACCACTTTTTTGAAATGTCATTCTTTCATATGAAAAATTGATTTTATCCTTTTATTATAACTTAATGTTAAAACTATATTGGATATATATAATTAATAATCTTGAAAAAACTATTCATAACTTATTTTTGAAAGAAAAGTTTGTTAGGTCATGGTTCACTCGAACACGATGTTTCATGTACGACAAGCTATTGAATTAATTTAATGAGATAACATGCAATGAAATCTATGGGTGTTGAAGAAATTAATTAATTTTTATGCAGATTGGTTTAAATCCAATCATTTATTCTTATAATGTGGTATTAAGTTCACTATTTATATTGTTTGATTGTTACATTGAGTAATCTTCTGAAATATTTAATGTTTTTTGTTATTGTGTAACATCATGCCTCTAAGAAGACATTTGAATATGTTATAAGAGGGAACTTCAGATTATGTAGAATGAGAATATCATCATATTGACCTGGATATAATTGAGGTTATTGTGCTTGTTTCCCTAGATCTGGGATAGACACTAACACCCATTACTATTTAGGTTCCATCTATATAACCTCAAAGTGATGAGTCTCAAAATCATATTATAGATTTGATTCACTGTAATCCACCAACATTAATAGGATAAAATGTTCCCCATGTGGGTTATTATTGGTTCTGATGGATTGAGAATTTTCTTCTGAGTCCTTGGTGACTTTTTCTTCAATCAAGGTGAAATGTGACACCATCAAACTGGTAGGACCTAGTAGAAGATGGTGGGACCTTTTTTTGATAGAAAAGAAGAATGAGGGATATAGTAGAAGGAAGTTAATTGTATTATCACCAATATGTTTTGTCTAGAATCGATGGTGCTGGATAATTATATGTATTTATTTTCAAACTTGAGTGGGATGACAGGACTGTGAAGGAGTATGAAAATCTCCTTACAATCCTTGTGTAGTTTTCACCTAATATTGTATCAAATGATAAGATTGAGACATGATGGTTTGGTAGGGGACTTCAATATGATATTTGTCTCATTTTTTCATTCTAAATCTCACCTATTATGTCGATGAGATGGATAGATCATTGATGGTTGAGCATGATCTACCAGGTAAGTCAGGTTTAATAGGAGTTCTTTTTTCTCCCAGGGTAGTTCTGTGAGTTCCCAGAATGTGAAGAGGAAGCACAAGGATTTTTTTAGGGGATCTCATTAGAAGGTTTTTTCTGGAACTCCTTCTGTTCTTAGAAGATGACCTTTAATTTTATACCAGTGTAGAAATCCATGGATCTTCAAATAGTCTCACATTCAGGCACCCAAGATATGTGGTTCTTATTGACGCTCATGACACATTAAGAAATTATATCATGTCCATTCATCCCCATATTGTGGAAAGATATCATCAAAACATAAAATAATTATTTTTAAATCAGATGCATCATGAAATATGGTGTTCCATCCATTAGAATCGAAATCAATGATTCTTCACAGAGTGGAAGTGTCCTAAAGAAGAAGATACATGACGAGTGAATGTGAGAGGTTCCATCACTATTGATTCCTCTTTAGTGAATTCATTATATAATAAAAGTTCATTTCATTCTTTAATTTCAACTAATATTTATAAAGATATAAATGTTAATACATATATGTTATCTTAGGTGATGGATATTACTACAACACTCATAACAAATATATAACAGGGTATCTATTGTCCTGCATGTTTCTACCCTTTATCAGAGATTTATATTACCTATTATTTTCTAGTTCATTACATGAAACCAATTTACATTATAATTTGGATGGATTTGCTCACTACTAATGAATAATTAATTGGCTACTATCTTTTAATGGCCTCCTTTACCGAATCCGATAGAGGGTGTCATATCATTCAGTGATAATGGGATCTTCGGCCAACTAGAGCTAGACCTTCTAATCTAGATTTGAGGAAAGTGACACTAGTGTTCGTTTTTAATTTGGACTTATAATCCTTGAGTGATGACATACCGCCATTATTCATCGAGTATCTCATCTTTTTTCCTTTATTATTATTTTTTGTTTTCCACCAGTAAGGGACATATAGTTATCTATTTATTTATTTTATAGTACTCAACTTGTTTATATTCCAACATTCTTCATAGAACCAGATGAAATGAAAGAGTTGATGACTCATTTGAATGAACTATTATAGTAGGGATTTATAAGTATGAGGGTGTCACCTTGGGTGGCACTTGTTATATTTTCTATGAATGTTGATGGATCACATCACATATTT
This sequence comes from Viscum album, assembly GCA_963277665.1. Taxonomy (NCBI): domain Eukaryota; kingdom Viridiplantae; phylum Streptophyta; class Magnoliopsida; order Santalales; family Viscaceae; genus Viscum; species Viscum album. The sequence continues at coordinate 2,061,661,812 of OY728140.1, forward strand.
TTTATTACTGAAAACTCAATCATGTTACGATAAAGAACAAGTATTTTTTTCATTGATTGATTATTTGTTTGGCCATTTTAAAGGGTTTAACTTGTTCATAATGATTTATCTTTGATTTAGTTACCAACTATTGGGAATAAAAGAGTTTGGAATTTTAAAAACCACATTATGGAGTAGTTATGGATATTATGACTATCTTTCCATTCAATTTTGTATAACCAATTCTCCGATAGTGTTTATATATTTGATGTACAGAACGTTTAATTATTTTATTTACACTTTCATGGTTGTATTTATGGAAAATGTCCTTTAATACTTTATGTACGATGAGTATCTTGTTCATCAACTAGTAATACATTATGAATTCATGATATATCACTAAATTTATTAATATAAATTAGTTGGTAGGCATTTGATTTGATAATTGATGTTCTTAGGGAATTATGTGTGACAGTATGATATCTTAATTGATCATTATAAGTTGAAATATTTTATGACATGGGAGAAATATCATATTTTTTAATAGATTAAAATCATCATTGGTTTAATAAGAAATTAATACTGGTTCATAAAGGAATTATTGAAGCTTCCCTCTACGTTTACTGCTCTAACATAGAAGTGAGTGAAGTGCGCTTGGGATGAAAAAATTCTTTGTATTTTTTCATGCGGTAATTAATCTTCACCTCTGCATCCTAGTTGAATCAACTGGATTCAATTTAGGGGAATGTGATATTTTTGATTCATTGGGTTCAGGTTTGGGATGTTCTATTACGTTGGGTGATCATGTCATTTCTTGTGGCTCACAAAATCTTAGGACACATGTGACTAATTACTCGACCCATGACCATAATCTTGTGGTTGTGATATATACGCTAATTGTTAGAGTAGTTAAATTTTAAAAGAATTTTTTACCATGTATTCCAACCAAAAGAGATTCAGTTATATCTTCTCTCATTATGATTTGAATCTCTACCAAAGCCAATGGTTAGAGTACCAGTAGTATTCTGACATTACATTGTCTATACACCATGTAAAGGTAATTCCATTAGAGATTTTTTTTGGTAGGAAACTTGTAACACCTTGAGATTTTATGAAAAATATTCTTTTTAATTTCATTAATGTCTTTTGTTGTACGCTACACCAATAGGAGCTTGCGCAACACGCATCCTTGACTCTTCTTGGATTACACGCAAGCGAGACCTTCCTTGATAATGTGTGTTGTATGCAATACCGAGATTCACTAAACAATGATATGCTATTAAAATATTATTAAAGCTAGCCGTTATGAATAGTAATAACCACTTTTTGAAATTTTGTAAATTTTATTTTTCAAAATGGACTTCATTTTTGGATTCGGAATATCAATATTATCTTAGGGTGAAATTTTGGTACTTTTCAGATAACTTTCATTTTCTGATGAATAGTGAAAATTACTAAATTTTAATTAAAAACATTATTTTTAATCGAAATAATTAATAGTGATAAATTAGTATTTTGAGTGGTTTTAAATTATATTTAGAATATATTTTTACCATTTAATACAATGTTGGTCATTGGACATAATTTCCCAATTAAACCGAACATAAACAAGTATCAATCTTTTGATATTTATTATATCTTAAAAACACGCTTTTGGTTTTGACGACGAGAATTAATTTTTAAATTAATAATTGAAACTGATATGTTTTGAATTTTGTAAAATAGACATCATTTTTGAGTTCATAATATCAAATATAGCTTCGGCCTAATTTTTGGAATTTTTCTGGAAACTTTCATTTTTTTTATGAATAGTGAAACCACTAAGTGGTAGTTATGAAAAATGAATTTTTCATAACACGTAATTTTACCGCTTCTGTGAGTGGAATTTAAAAAATCTGAGAGACACGGTTGATGTCAGTAAGTAAAATGTGGTTCAATGAGATGAAAATAATTTTCGGTGAATAGTAACTTTTTACTTTTTTTAACCACAGTTAAAAGTAAATAGGGTAATTATGGGTAAAAATGATATTATTATTACCTTAACACATGTCCTAATTCTATTGGATAAGTGTAATTCGACCAAAAACAACCTTATGAATAAAATATGACCATTTAGGCCCACTTGGATTAGATTTGGACATTTATTATTAATTTATTTAAAGAAGGGTTAAAATAGTTAAAATCAAAGTTTAATAAGTAAATCATTATTAATATAGGGTTATAAATAAGATAAATTCGACTATAAATATTAATTAGAAAGCTAAAAATATTTACTACATAATTTTATTTTATTTGTAATTTTTAGACATTAAATAATTTAATTTATTTCTGACACAAAGATGATACAGTAATTATCTTATTAATGAAATATTGACATAATTGATGTCATAAATACCCAAATAAATATAATTAGAGACTTTTTAGGAATTCCACTAATTTTATAGGTTATTATGACATGTTATTATTTATTTAATTAAAAAATTTTCGAACTAATCTTTCTGTTATTATTTTCACAAAAATCAATTAATAAATAGTGTCAAAATTGACATAAAATAGTTTTTAAAAACAAATATTATATTATTAATTGTTATTTTATTCGTAAAAATATAAGGTTCGGAAAAATGACTTAGATAAGGTTATATATATTAATAATAAACAACACGTGGTTTTTTTGGCTTGTTATTGTAAGTTTATTAACCTTATAGTGTAAGAACACAAAAAGACACGGTAAAAGTAAAATTATCTAACTTAAGGTTAAATATAAATGATAAGGTTGAAATAGGAACCTAAACCTGTCTAAATTCTATTGGATGAGAGGATTTAGACCCATCCCCACCTTATCTTCTAAATAAATAAATTTTGAGCTATTTAAAACGGAATTTGGCATTAATAAAATAATATCTTTTGTTATTCCAAAGGTGCCCCTCTCCTCCCTTATAAAAGGGCACCTCCTCCCTCTCTTCCTCACACCACATTGAGCCTTCAAGCTTGGCCAACCCCTGCCAAATTCTCTTCTCCACTTACCTAAAAACATCATAGGGGTCCTGGGATTTTTCAAAGACCAATTTTAGTGCCCTAAGAGGAGGACTCAAAGAGGCGTTTCAAAGAAGAGGTAATGGCCATTACCGATTCTTTTAACTTTATTTCTTCTTACATTTCTTCCTCTTTAGTTGTTTCATAATTAAGTAATAACATCAGTATAAATCATATATGGATATGTTATTATAAGTATGAAACAACCTTATTTCACCATCTATCCATCCTATAGAAAACAAAATCACCACGCGTGCGTACGTATGGAATACCGTCTCCACACCGTGGTGAAATCTGTTTTTCCACCAACACCTTACATGGATGGGTATAATTGTGTAAAGAATAAATATATATGGTTATTATAACATCATACGGATTCTGATATATTATACCATCCACTCCAATTCTATTCAATAATTATGGGAATGATATCATCGCTCGTGCGTACGTACGGACTACCGTCTCCACAACGCGATGAGATTCATTCGTCATGTTAACCATACATGAATGATCATAAAGTATATATAATGAATAATAATGAAATATATGACATAATAATGATACTGGATTTATGTATATATATATTTATGTCATCTACTTAATTCCACTCAATTCAATAAAGAAACGAAAACAGTGTTCATGCGTACGTACGACCTACCGTCTCTATAAACGGTGTATTTCTTTCCATTTATAGATCCATTATATATATTTATATTCTGAATATATATTCTATATAAATCATGTTTTACATTTTTGATTTACGTAATAATTATCTATGTAATCATATGAATAATTACAAGTTAAAACATGAACGACAAATGAGACGATTTTACCCAAAACGCTACTTTAACATGAATTTACAAAAGAACGGGTAATATAAAGTCATAAGTGAACCATATATGATATAATAACAATGAATATGATTCTGTAATAAGTCAATGACATTATTTAAATCATTATACAGGAGGTTCGGACACTTACGAAGCGAATCGGACCTAAGGTAAGGGAAAATATCAAAATCTCATTTTTATCCGAGATTGTTTATACTTCGGTTTTTACTGGGGGTGTATTTTATCATCCACATACATGTTTCCTCAATATGTAATATTATTTCCATCCACCTACAATTTTTTAAATCAAATTTTACCCTTCGTTGAGTTTTTAGTAAAATATATGAAAGGAATCTTTTGTCATTTTTCGTACGAGGTACTTTTTGACTTTTCCGACAAAAGTATGAGAAGAATTTTTCTTAACTTATACGGAATGAATGGATTTTTAAAACATTATTTCCAAGAAGAATACTTTAGAAGTTTTCAAGTTTATTTTTAATCAAATTCATTTAGTTTAAAATTGTATGACATGTTAAATAAAGGAAAATGTTTTTAAAGTAGAAAGGATATTTTCCTCAAGAATGGAGTTGAAGTGTTTTATCAAAATTATTTTCCATCTAAGATAATAAAGGGTTATATTTCTATCCATATTATTACATTGATTTGATTATGTTGTTATGGAATTATTTTTTTGAATTCCTTTATCTTATATGAATTGTTTTATGATGTCACGATGTTTAAGATTCCCATTTTTATTACAAGGGTTATGCTATGATGTATGGTTTATGATTTTGTGCCACACATAAGAATGGTATAATTATGAGATGGGTGGGACTTATATCTCCCTCCAATTAGTTGGTTAAAGATTTTATATCTCATGAGATTGACATGGCTGGAACGGCAGGTTAATCCAGTTCAGTGAAACATGACTGAAACGAGGAGTGAAATCGGTTCAGAAATGGACTTTCTCCACTAAGATAGTCTTGGAAATGAGTATCAACTAATAAGAAATGATTCTATATGATTATGTGTGTATTCTACAAAGTTTCATGTTTTATGTTATGATTATTGGGTGTTTACATTTCACTACTATGATTCATCCCATGTTATGAAATTATGATTTCTTTTATAGGTTAAGATTTCCAAAAGTTATGTTCTTATGTATATGATGTGAATGACATATATTTTGTTTACCCTTACTGAGAATTTGAGCTCACCCTTTTATGTTTTCTTTTCCCCAGGATATAAAGAAAGGTTTTAGGTAAAAAAAAGAATACCTTTATGGAAGATGTTGAAGATCTTTCCCCACAATTAGAAGATTGTATTCCGAGTTTCCAAAGACACTAAACTATTACGGTCCTTTAGTGTGTGTTTTTGTTATGTACTAATTATTCCGCAAAATTAATGTAATGTCCATGTACATTAAGCTTCATGTCTCTACAATTGGTATCAGAGGAAAGGTTTAGTCAACCTTTGGAAACTAGGATGTGAGATCTTTAGTGAGATCCCTAGATATATTTCTAAGGTATGTCTAGGGATTTCCCTAAGGTTAAGTATATGTTTAGGTTATAGTAATAGAATTATGGTAACCTATGATGTTAGATATTTAAGGTACTCCCCATTTACTATGTTGTTTTCTCCAGCATGATTTTTGCCTCTCACAGAAGTCTTTTTGTGTTTTAGTTAATGGAGGGAACCAGAAGGAATTCGGTTAACATTGAATCCAATGGAAAAATTGGTGACTATGAGAAACAAAATTGTGTAATTCCGAGAGAGAAAGATATTGTGATTATGCCGAAATATTCATCGCGATATATGATTAACAAGGTGAAATTTAGTGGCATGCCTAATTCATCAAAGAAGAGGAAGATAAACTATTATGCATGTTTTCATGTTGAGGATCATAAAGAAAGGAAGATTGAGATTTTTAAGAAGGGAAGAAGAACGTTGAGGAATACCTCAAATGGAGGGACCGATGTTATCTGTGTGGAGAAAAGGGTCATAGAGTGAAAAACTGTTATGGAGTTCAATGTATTATTTGTGGAGAACATGGGCACTACCCAACTCAATTCCCTGACCTAAAAAGTTACTTCTAAATCAAGGAAGGACTTATTCTAGGACAATAATTGAAGCGGATGGATTGATGTGTTCATGTATTGGTATTCAAGAATAATGTTGTTGAGGTACTTTTATTTGAATATTTTTGTATTATTATATTGTGGTTTTCAACAATTTTAAGGTACTGGTAACCCTGAAAAGTGATTCAAATATTTTCGAAAGCAGATGATATCCGCATCATGAAGGGATAAGGAGAAAATGAAATGTTTGACTGTATTCATGAGCTCATGATTTATATAAGAACTAAGTGACATCATGGTTTGAGTATAATGAATTTTGAGGATTCTAGTATGTGGAAAGTGTTAACTTTTAACTACATTCATGTTTTCATTAAGGTTCAATGGGTATTCATTCTTCCAGAGAATACATGATTAAGGTATTCACATGTTTGAAATTTGACCAATAAGATATATCTTATGATATATTGGGGGATAAATGATGGCATTCACGTGATTGTTATGTGACATTTCAAGTAATCATTTTCTTTATATTATGAGCTTGCACCAAATTATTTTAGATAATCCTAAAATTGGAATGGATTATGTGGGACATAATTTAGGATAGAAATTTTTTCGATATTATTTATGGGATGTTATAGGAATATAGATTTAGAAAAAGGACAACCTGCAGGACGGGCGACAACCCATCGCATTGGACAAGGCTGTGGGAATCGAACCCACAACCGAAGTGCGACTGGCCTTTAGCACCTACCACTGGCCTACAGAAAGTCCCTATTTAGTAGAAAAAAGTTTTATTATATTAAGCAGTGTGATATATGAAGTATAAGTCCATTTTAGGAACTATATATGATTAATCTCACTATAGATGGACTTATGTAAGTTTTGATAACTTTTCTAACCTTTTGTTTGAGATAGATGGAATGGCCCATAATTCTACAACATGATCTACTAACACATCATGAATGACAAATTCAACTTCATTGCTTTAAGATATGAAGTGGAAATTTTCTAAATAACGACCAACGGTGAGACTATACCAAAATCACGAAAGTATTTCTTCTAATTCGAATTTCATCAACTTTAGGGAAATGATCTCGAAATCCAAAAATGTTGTCCTAGTGCTCTTATATCTGATGAATCAGATGGTACTTTAGATCATCACAAATTTATGGATTTATGATTGATGGCTTTTCCAGAGCCATGTTCTCTACCACTCTCCATCAGAACATGATGGTTTGTTTTCTCTTCCATATCCATATTTTCACCTATGTGGAAACCCAGTGATTAGTTTATTTTGGTAATCATTACATTTAATAATTTTGTTTTTAAATATTGGTTTTGGTATTCCTGTTTACGATGTTGGTTTCTATTAAAGAATTTTTTGAGTAGTAAACCATTTATAACCCCGACGATTTTCGAGGGCGATATTCATTTTAAGGGGGGTAGAATGTAACACCCTGAGATTTTATGAAAAATATTCTTTTTAATTTCATTAATGGCTTGTGTTGTACGCTACACCAAAAAGAGCTTTCAAAAACATGCATCCTTGAATTTTCTTGCATTACACGCAAGCGCGACCTTCCGCGATAGCATGTGTTTTACGCAATACCGAGTTTCGCTAAATGATGATATGCTATTAAAATATTTTTAAAACTAGCCGTTATGAATAGTAATATCCACTTTTTGAAATTTTGTAAATTTTATTTTTCAAAATGGACTTCATTTTTGGATTCGTAATATCTAAATTATCTTAGGGTGAAATTTTGGTACTTTTCGGATAACTTTCATTTTCTGATGAATAGTGAAAATTACTAAATTTTAATTAAAAACAACCTTTTTAATAGAAATAATTAATAGGGATAAATTATTAATTTGAGTGGTTTTAAAGTATATTTAGCATATATTTTTACCATTTAATACAATGTTGTTCATTGGACATAATTTCCCAATTAAACCGAACATAAACAAGTATCAACCTTTTGATAGATATTATATCTTAAAAACATGCTTTTTGTTTTGACAACAGGAATTAATTTTTAAATTTATTAATGAAACTAATATGTTTTGAATTTGGTAAAATAGACATCATTTTTTAGTTCATAATATCAAATATATCTTAGGCTTAATTTTTGGTATTTTTCTGGAAACATTCATTTTTTTGATGAATAGTGAAATCACTAAGTGGTAGTTAAGAAAAATGAATTTTTCATAAAACGTAGTTTTACCGCTTCTGTGAGTGGAATTTTAAAACTCTGAGAGACACGGTTGATGTTAGTAAGTAAAATATGGTTCAATGAGATGAAAATAATTTTTGGTGAATAATAACTTTTTACTTTTTTTACCAAGGTTAAAAGTAAATAGGGTAATTAAAGGTAAAAATGATATTATTATTACCCTAACACATGTCCTTATTCTATTTGATAAGTTTAATTCGACAAAAAACAACCTTAGGAATAAAATATGACCATTTAGGCTCACTTGGATTAGATTAGGACATTAATATTAATTTATTTAAAGAAGTGTTAAAATAGTTAAAATCAAAAGTTAATAAGTAAAACATTTTTAATATAGGGTTATAAATAAGATAAATTAGACTATAAATATTAATTATAAATATAAAAAGATTTACTACATAATGGTATTTTATTTGAAATTTTTGGACATTAAATAATTTAATTTATTTATGACACATTTATGATGCAGTAATTATCTTATTAATGAAATATTGACATAATTGATGTTATAAATACCCAAATAAATATAATTTGAGGCTTTTTATGATTTCCACTAATTTTATAGGTTAATATGACTTGTTATTATTGGTTTAATTAACTTTTTTTTCTAACTAATAATTCTTTTATGATTTTCACAAAAATAAATTAGTAAATAGTGTCAAAATTGACATAAAATAGTTTTTAAAACAAATATTATATTATTAATTGTTATTTTATTCTTAAAAATATAAAGTTCGGAAAAATGACTTAGATAAGGTTATATATATTAATAATAAACAACATGGGGTTCTTTTGGCTTGTTATTGTAAGTTTATTAACCTTATAGTGTAAGAACACAAAAAGACACGGTAAAAGTAAAATTATCTAACTTAAGGTTAAATATAAATGATAAGGTTAAAATAGGAACCTAAACTTGTCTAAATTCTATTGGATGAGAGGATTTCGACCCATCCCCAACTTAGCTTCGAAATACATCAATTTGGAGCTTTTTAAAACCGAATTTGGTTTTATAATAAAATAATATTTTTAGTTATTCCAAAGGTGCCCCTCTCCTCCCTTATAAAAGGGAACCTCCTACCTCTCTTCCTCACACCATTTTGAGCTATCAATCTCCGACAACCCCTGCCAAATTCTCTTCTCCACTTACTGAAAAACATCCTAGAGGTCCTGGGATTCTTCAAAGACCAATTTTAGTGCCCTAATAGGGGGACTCAAAGAGGCGTTTCAAAGAAGAGGTAATGTCTGTTACCGATTCTTTTAACTTTATTTCTTCTTCCACTTCTTCCTCTTTAGTTGTATCATTATTAAGTAATAACATCAGTATAACTCATATACTTACATGTTATTATAAGTATTAAACAACCCTATTTCACCATCTATCCATCCAACGGAAAACGAAATCACCACGCGTGCGTACGTACGAAATACAGTCTCCACGCCGTGGTGAAATCTGTTTTTCCACAAACACCTTACAAGGATGGGTATAATGGTGTAAAGAATAACTACATATGGTTATTATAAAATCATACTTATTCTGGTATATTATACCATCCAATCCAATTCTATTCAATAATTATGGGAATGATATCATCACTCGTGCGTACGTACGGACTACCGTCTCCACGACGCGATGAGATTCATTCTCCATGTTAACCATACATGAATGATCATAAAGTATATATATAATGAATAATAATGAAATATATGACATAATAATGATACTGGATTTATGTATATATATATATTTATGTCATCTACTTAATTCCACTCAATTCAATAATGAAACGAAAACATCTTTCATGCGTACATACGACCTACCGTCTCCATGAACGATTTATTTCATTCCATTTATCGATCCATTGTATATATGTATATTCTGAATATATATTATATATAAATCATGTTTTAAATTCTTAATTTAATTAATCATGATCTATGTAATCATATGAATAATTACAAGTTAAAACACGAATGAAAAATGAGACGATTTTACCCAAAACGCTACTTTAAGATGAATTTACAAAAGAACGGGTAATATAAAGTCATAAGTGAACCATATATGATATAATAACAATGAATATGATTCTTTAATAAGTCAATGACATTATTTAAATCATTATACAGGTGTTTTGGACACTTACGAAGCGAATCGGACCTAAGGTAAGGGAAAATATCACAATCTCATTTTTATCCGAGATTGTTTATACTTCGGTATTTACTGGGGTGTATTTTATCATCCAAATCCATGTTTCCCCAATATATAATATTATATCCATTCACCTAAAATTTATTAAATCCAATTTTACCCTTATGTGAGTTTTTAGTAAAACATATGAAAGGAATCTTTTGTCGTTTTTCGTACGAGGTACTTTTTGACATTTCCGACAAAAGTACAAGAAGAATTTTTTTAACCTATACGGCATGAATGGATTTTTAAAAAATTATTTCCAAGAAGCTTCCTTTAGAAGTTTTCAAGTTTATTTTTAATCAACTTCTTTTATTTTAAAATTGTATGACATGTTAAATAAAGGAAAATGTTTTTGAAGTAGAAAGGATATTTTCCTCAAGAATGGAGTTCAAGTGTTTTATGAAAATTATTTTCCATCTATGATAATAAAGGGTTATATTTCTATCCCTATTATTACATTGATTTGATTATGTTATGATGGAATTATTTTTATGAATTCCTTTATCTTATATGAATTTTTTTATATTGTCACGATGTTTAAGATTCCCATTTTTATTACATGGGTTATGCTATAATGTATGGTTTATGATTTTGTGGCACACATAATAATGGTATCATTATGAGATGGGTGGGACCTATATCTCACTCCAATTCATTGGGTAAAGATTTTATATCTCATGAGATAGACATGGCTGGAACGACAGGTTAAACAGGTTCAATGAAACCTGACTGAAACGAGGAGTGAACTCTGTTCAGAAATGGACTTTGTCCACTAAGATAGTCTTGGAAATGAGTATCGACTAATAAGAAATGATTATCTATGATTATGTGTGTATGCCACAAATTTTCATGTTTTAAGTTATGATTATTGGTGGTTTACATTTCACTACTATGATTTATCCCATGTTATGAAATTATGATTTCTTTTGTAGGTTAAGATTTCCAAAAATTATGTTCTTATGTATATGATATGAATGACATTTATTTTGTTTACCCTTACTAAGCATTTGAGCTCACCCTTTTATGTTTTCTTTTCCCAAGGATATAAAGAAAGTTTTTAGGTAAAAAAAAGAAGATATTTATGGGAGATGTTGAAGATCATTTACCACGATTAGAAGATTATATTCCGAGATTCCAAAGACACTAAACCATTACGGTCCTTGTGTGTGTGTTTTTTTATGTACTATGTATTTCATTAAAGTAATGTAATGTCCATGTACGTTAAGCTTAGGGTCTCTAAAAACTACCAACTCATGTCAAAAAATTATCATCAGAAGAGTAGAAATTGATGGATGTTTTTTTTATAATTTCATATAAGAGTCCATGAAAAAAGGACATAGGTTTTTTAGATAGTGCCTAGTTGAATTCCACTCTTCGTGAGATTATTATTCAAGAATATAATCTTAATGATGTAAGTCAACGTATCATGAGCACTATTTATAGTGGGGAGACCATCCTTGAGTGGTTACTCTCCATGAAGTCTATCGTATATAATTGAAAATAGTATGTTGTACCTTCTCCCATAAAAAAATTTGTGATGGTGGACTTCATTAATTCCTTATGGTTAGTTAAATAAATATCCATGAAGATGTTCTATGGTATATGGTATTGATTCTAACAACCTAGTATTAAATGGGTAATTTATAGTTTTGTCTCTCATTTTTATACATTACAACCATTCTTGGTTGAGCACAAAAGAGCCTTCATGTTTTCTTCATCCATTTTAAGTGCCGACATTGCATTTCAGTGAAATTGATATAGATTGTGTGTTTAGGTTTCCAAAGGCCTAAATGAAGATGAATGATGTATGGTTTGTGGTTGATTGGCTCACTGAATCCCCTCACATTATAACCACTAATGATTAATCCCATGTTGAAGAGCTAAGAATTATCTATATATAATAGATTATTAATTTTCATGGAATTATATATGAAATAGTCCATAACAAGGATCCCCATTTTACTTCTCACTTTTGGAGAGGCCTTCAACAGGAAAAGGGATTTGAAGATCATTTGAGAATGACACACCATCCAAAGAAGGATATCCAAATAGAAAGAGATATAAAAATTATTGATGATATGATTCACACCTCTTTTATGTGATTTGGTGGAAGTTGGGATGACCATTTGGGGTTTGTTGAGATTTCTTATATCAATAGAAATCAGTAAGGGATATGAATGGATTAATTTGAGTCCTTGTATGGTCTACCTTTTAAATATACATTCTATTGGTCGAACATTGATGAAAGATCCTTTATTAGACCAAAATTGGTTCAACAGATGTCATAAAATATTTATATGATTCATCAAAGAATGTTTGTCGAATAGAGCCGGTATAAATAATATGTTGATCCTCTCTATAAATTGTTGGAATTTGTAGTTGGTGATTAAGTTTTCTTGAATGTTTCAACACATTTGGGTAATATATAGCTTGATGGGTAAGCGAAACATTACCCTCAATTTGTGGGGCCTTTTTAGGTTTCTAAGTCAATGGATAAATTTGCGTTCCATTTATCACATATTCCATAATTGATATCGATACATAATTGGTTCCATGTATCATAGTTGCGAAAATATCATTCTTGTCCCTCTCATGTTCTGATTTTGATTGATCGTGATCTTGAGCATGATTTATACATGATTGAGCATCTATTTAGGAAACTTTATTCTGAAACTATGGTACATTATGGTTGGATTATACCTTTGTTATGAGTGCAATGGATAGATAGATATTATATGCATGAGACCTAGGATAAAGCGGCACTAATGAGAGAGTAGTGACCTCATTTTTAGATATGAAGACTTCATAAAAATATTTCTAGGGACAAAAATTTTCTAGTATGGGTAGGTTGTAACAACTTATTACTAATTTCATGTAGTCCATAACACATATTTTTTAACATTTATTATTTAGTATAAATTTCGGGTTGGTTCAAGAAGAAATTTGATATTTTTTGAACATTTTGGGTTGTACTCGGTTAACGCATGGTTTCCCCAAACTATACGCCAATCCATTGGAAATAGTGAAATCCAATGTAATGAGGGTTTATAAGGTGGTTTCAAAGTTTATAAATCCTTGAACACACCTATTATAAACTGTGTACTCCATCATAGGGGCACATGTTTAGGGTTCACCATTTTAAAAACTAGGCAACACCGATTAAAAACACAAGAACATGGTCTATTTAATTTTAGAATGTTATTTTAAAAATTATTGAACCCTGATATGGATCCCCACTTGGCCCTAACATTTGATTGGATACATTAATAGGACTTGTGAGTTCTAAATTACCCATTTTGAAACCTATAAACCCCATCCAAATTGGATCAAATCTTGGAAAACGTCATTTGATTCCCATTCAGTAAGAGATATAATCTCATTCCCCGACTCTCATTACCTTTCCTTTATTGTGTTTATTAGGTCATATTATTGTAGTTGGATCAAATCTATTTTGTTTTGAAAGTTAAATCAAGGATTGATTCCTTGATCCTAGTTGTTGATGTTCTTTATTGCAAAATATTTTTGCACGAATTGTGTTATATGATCATAATATTACATGTAGGTGGTTATGTTGAAATTTTTATTTTATAAAATCCTTATTTTATATGATTAAATTATATTTCATTTAATTTAATTTGTGAAAATCTGTTTTGATGTGTATTGGAATTTGAAATTATTTGGAAAAATATTATTTTGGAAAACCCACAAATCTTATTGAATTTAGATTTCAGGTGTGATTTGAATTAAATAGAAATTTCGAAATTGATTGAGAGAAATATTTATTAAATAGATTTGATAAGAACCTATGATTTTTTTCTATGAAAAGGGAAAAATTGATTAAAAACACATATTTTGGTTTTTAATATGGAAATGGAATTTGGAAACCATAAATTGAAAAAATTTATTATAAAATATTTTATATAATTTTCCCACTATTGTTGACTATTTAAGAACATGGGAGAATATGTAGTTCATAAGTTGATTGGGAAAAACACTATTATTGGAATTCCCTAGTAGAGGATTGGCGATTTACAACTAGAAGAACCTATTTTTTAAAATATTATCCCCATTGGGATATTGATGAGTCAACTATGTCCAGTGTCTGAGGGAAATGTGTGCACATTTTCATGATCAATGATATGATATAGGTGAGGATCCCATAGAAATGAACTATCATACCTCTTGTAAGATGACCATGTTCCTCATTTTAGATTATTTTGATATATATATATATATATATATATATTCCATAGTTTTTGAAACATAATCATTCATTTCCAATGATTTATATAAATGGTTTTTTTCACGTTTACTTAAGCCACAGTTGGTAATGATTTCATCAAATGGAATGGAATGAATGTTTTTTCTTAAATTTAAAATTTTACATTCATGAAAGCTATGTATAAATTTTAAAACAAGGTTTTGTTTATTTTTAATGGAATCTTTATATGGAACACATGGTGAGATCCTACAAGACTTTTAGCTCACACCCTAACATTGCATTTGGGTGCTTATTAATTTCCTTCTGATATGTTTCAGAAAATTGAAGGACCACCTTAGAGTATTTGGTTTTGATAATCCTTAGGGTATTAGAGTCTTGTATCCATTTGGACCTGAGTTTTTTATTTTCTCTCTAGGTACATAAGTGAACATTATTTGGTTTTTCTTATACTTATTTGACTCCTACTAATATCACCTTTCAATTTTTTCTTTGAGATTTCTTATTTGTTTATTTTCCTTCCCCTATTTATATAGAAAAACCATTCCTAAATTTATATGGTATGATTACAGGAGTTAGTGGCCAACCAATGGATGTTGGAAATTTCCATTAGGGTAGTTAAGTGTTCTATCGGGAGTCAAGGTACTAGGGAATATATTCAGATTCATGACAATCCATGTATCTAGAACAAAATGTAAAAGACCCCACCACTAAATTATCCTAAAATATTGAGGCGTTTAGTTGATATTTATTTTTCATGTATTATTTCTAATGAACATGGTATCTATAATGAAAATAAATAAACAATTTATCTATTTAATGAATTTCCATGATTTATTTACCTGATAAATAATATATATTATGTAATACTCTATTAGAGATATCTATGAATATTGCATGGGACCACTGAATTTTTTTTCCTTGACCAAATGAACAAGAAAATCATCAATATAGTAAAAAATTATAGTGTGGAGATCATATTCATTGTATGAAGAGTCCGTGATAAATTATCATTATGGTTTTCATGCTATGATGGTTATAGGTTTTTCTCATATATTTGTGTGAATAATGTGAAAAATTAGAGTACAAATACAATAACCTTTCTAGGTAACAGTTTATACGATGCCAATGGTAGTAACTATTGTAATAGAATATGCGAATCATGTCTTTTTAAACCATGTATCCTTTTATGCATTAACTCAACATGCCTAGTGATGTTACTTGAATACCCATCTAACGCCTTCACATGTTTTAAAATTTTATGCACTGTATCATTATAAATACATTTCATTGCAAAAAATTTTGGAGAATATATTCCATTCTCATCTGGAAATTGTTTTAATATATATTCATTGTTTGTAATCCCTTTTAAGCATTGAGATGGTCCTTATATTTTCCATGTTCATTAATCAATGTGAAGATAAAATTTTCACAAACATTCTTCTCAATATGCATAAAATCCATATTATGATGCATCATATTGAATTCTCAATAAATAAGTTTGATGAATATATGAGTTTTATTCCATTTTTGAGTTCTAATTTCAATTGATAATTCACTTAAAACTCATTCTACAATATCCTTAAAATGATGAACCTTCCCTAATTTAGTTTCGACATTTACTATTTGATCTAATGATTTTGACCATTTCAACAACTTAGTAGGAGGTCTAAGATCAATATGACCATTAAATTTTGACTTTTTCATCCTAAATCAATGAGATGCATCGATACATATACAATGAAATAATGAAAACATTTTTTATTGTAATGAATTTATTTGGGATCAAAATGATAGATAAAAATTGGAAAATCCTATCCTCTGTAGGTGTTCTAACAAGAATTGTTCCCAAGTTAAGGGAATTCACTAATCATTGACAATAGGGTGTTGTTCATTTTGAATATTTTTCTGCAAGATAAATCATATATCTTAACATTATTGATCCAAAACTCTTTAAATTCTTCAATTAGTGGTTCCAAGTATACATTAATAGACTTTCCTAGAATTCTTTTTCTTGGAATAATCATCATCATGATAATTTGTTTTTTCACACACATCAACAAAGTAGATTTTAATGGATTAAAACAACCAGAAAAATGATACGATTGGTACTCAAAGTCTCCAAATGGATTGAATCTATCAGTATCTAATTCTAATTACGCATTACATTGATAAAATGAGAAATTGGAATTTAATGAATCAAACGCCATACATGATTTTTAATATATCAGATGTCTCATTAAATCATCATTATTGTTATCTATAGAATTCCGCATCATGTTCTCGAAGGATTTCAATGACATGAATAATCATTATAGTTGATGTTTTACAGAGAATTAATGAATACCATTACATGTATGTCCTTTTCATTATTATTCAATCCATTTTTTTGATTCATACATCAAACACCACTAATTTACTGATATCTAGAAGACGAATAATTTTTTCAATCCTGTCAGCTTCATTCCTCTCCACAATAATGTATAAAATCAATGGGACATGGATTTATTCTTGTATAATTCATACCAAATTTGGTAAAAACTTTTTCCATATCAAAAAAAGACTCATGGATCTTAGATTCCGTAAAGGTGTCATGAAACAACACCAATATTATTTAAATTTCATTATTTTTAATTTTGCATTGGAATTTAGTATTATACAACATCACTAGAAAAGAATGATGTCAATATTTCAGACATCCACCCAAATTTTTATTTATTTTCATCTTTTACTAAATCATGTAAAAAATTACTACTTAGTGATGTTATCTCTTACATTAGTCATCTTAGAATCAAAATATGGATCCAATGATTTTTTACGATCTTAATTTCGTTTTCCTATATCCTCAAAAACGTCATTTGACATGTAACTATTTTTAGAACCCTCAAATGGTTGTTCTGATATGTTTTTATGTTGATTTTGTTTCATTGTAATGCCAAAAGCACCACTTATATCATTTTTCATTTCATTTTCCATTTTCAATGAATTTTGGAGCTCATTATTTTGGCTAACGTCAATTCTCAAATTCTCCATATGTTATATTCTCAAAGAAAAATCCATCAAAAATATTTCTCAAGGAATGGATTCAATAAAAAGTGTTTGTAAACTTCATTCCTCATAATCTATCTTCAAAATATTCATTTATGGAATGGAAATCATATTGTCTTATCATGGATCTATTGAAAATTAAAAAATATAAGAACTCCTCAAAACCCTAAGTAGACTAAGGTTTATTCCCTGGTAATGTGATCCATATTTTATACATATCTCGCATTGTTCCTACAAAATATTAAACCGAATTAAAACACATAAAAATAATATGTCAATTAAAAAATAGTTACTAATTTATTCAAAATAAACAATATAAAAACATAACTATGCAATTTAATTTTATTATGTTTTTGATCAGCATAATTTATTTTGATATTAAATAGAATGTATATAACCAATCACATGGTGTAGGAAGAGATGATCTAAACATTATCTGTTAGAATAATATAAATTTAACCTTGAAAGAAAATTCACCATTTCAGAACCCAAAAAACATATGGAATACATAAAACAATGATGTACACCAATAATAAATAACAACTCAATCACTATTAAACATACAAAATCTACAGACAAGATTGAATAAACATTAAACACACAAGTAATTCAATTTAAAAATGAATTTCAAAAAACAACACTTTTAACAACAAATCACATATTATTGAATTTAGCATGTTAATTAATATTAATTTAGGAATTTATAAAACAACTAGTATAAAAAATTAATTAAATAAATAACATTAATGAACATATAAATTTTGGAAATCCATTATATTATTGTTGATATCAACTAAATGATGATTTCCAATTAAAAAAATCATTAATTTTTTTTGTTTTAATCCTTTTATATCAAAATTACGGACTAAAAAATCAAGATTGGTTCTAGAATATAAAGACCATAAACAATGGAACCTATATGAAACTTTCTGCCCTTTAAAAGGATATTGATATTTAACCTCAAAAGAGACAAACACAACCTTCTAAATTAATAGTAACCTAAACTTCACAAAATACCTAATTTAATTTTATTCAAAATCAACGAATATGATAAATCCCTAAATTAAACATGGTGAAAATTGTCACCATTAATGATCATCGACATAATGGGTCGCAAATAACTAATAAAAAAATAAGAAGTAAAAATTAGGACAAAAGAAACTATCCATATTCCTTATGGTTCAACCATGGGCTTTCAAAAAAAAATAGTGGGAGGGGAGAGATGGAGGGTATATCAGGGAGTATTGGTAATGGGGAAAGGGGAACCACGGTGTGGGGGATTGTGGGTGGCAATGAGGGGGACATGGAGCATTATTAAGGGGAGAGGATTGAGGCTTGGTATCATGATTATGTATAAGGGTTTTTAACACCCCAGGATTTTATTGTATGTCCCTTTTTAATATCGATATCATTGATTGCTTATGTTGTTTGTCAAACCCATAATAAATGAAACATGAAATATTATTATAATATAGCCATTAAATTGGATAGATTGAATAATATTATACAAATTAAGATATATATATATATTATATGTATAATGCCCTGACCCTAGTAACCCAAAGTCGGTGCATTATTACATAACATTGGAAAGATTAAAAGGGATCACTTCTTGAAAGACTGATTAGTATTGTATCCTTGGAAGTACTAGATACATACATGAGTTTTACACTACATCATGAAATAAAGAAAACAACATTGTTTCCCCTTTTAACACCCTCATATCCATTAGTCTATTCCTGCCAGTAAATGGTAGTAAGCTTCTTTTAATCCTTAGAAATATAATACCTAGAATGGGGTGAGCTCAGATTCTCAGTAAGGATAACAATATAGCGTAAACCTTCATAAATAAACATAAACATTTATAGAAATGTATAAGACAAAAACACAATCCTTTTAAAAATATAATTCAGCATAATATGGAAATGATAAATAAAATATTTCCATTTAGTTACACACAGGGATATTCTGCTAGTCGAATAATAACATGTAAAATAAATTGAAAATTTCACAGTGATAGAATGCATAATTTCCAACATCTTAACCATATAGTAATCTCCTCATTCAATGAATAAAAAAAATGATTTTGTCAAGGCCTTGTGCCAAGGCACTAGTTTTTCTTATGAGACCTACCGATGAATTGAGGAGCTATAGCGGGCTCCACTCATCAATTTTAAGTCTAATGCATTCCTCATATGAAAAGGTTGAAACATAAAAAAAAACAATTGAATTAAAACTAACATACTAAATGTGAATAATTTAACCATAATCCATGAATGGTAAAAAATAGCACATCCACAGTCACACTTATCACCAAATCCTCAATAAAGTATGGAAGATTGTAATAAATAAACTTAAAACTAACATTAAATCTATGAAATAGTGTTGACATTGATGAAATCAATACAAAAACTATTTGTGTGAAATATCTCATTCTGCATTGCATTCACATAAAATTCATGTAATTATAAATGGATTAATTTGTTTTATAAATATTCTTATATGATTTTAAGGGAAACTTTTATGGTTTTATAATGGCTGAAAATAGCCACACCCTCCATAAAAGTAAAAAAACAATATTTCCATTATTTTGTCGAAAAGGTTATAAAGTACCTTGTTTGGAAAACGATAGAAGGATTCATTTCTAAAAAAATTAAAAAAATTAAATTAAGGGTATAAATTAATTTTACCCATTGTATAGGAAATATTATTATGTTTTGAAATACATTATTAAGAAAAAACTGTATGTGGATGACAAAGAGGTCCCAGTATATACATACGTATTAACAATCTCATATAATAAAGGAATTATTAAATTAACCATTACCTTGAACTTTTCCTCAGAAAATGGTACATTAACCTCCTTTATAGTAGTTAAATAATTGTTATTAAATTATATAATAACCATATACATAAAAATGACATCGTATATGATCTTTTAATATTGCTTTATTAATAATATTACTTTAGTATCATGGTTTCATGTGTTAAATGATTTGTTTTCCTTCATATGTTTTCATTTGTAAGTCATGTTTGTTATTGATAGTATATATTTAACTCATGTACATAATTATTTTATGACCATAAATATAATTTTTTTAATCATAAAATGAAATTTATTCTTGAATGGTTACGATGGGGATTGAATCTCATCGCATTCGTGGAGATGGTAATCTGTACGTAGGCATGAGCTACAATATAATTATGTTGATGATGAAATCATATTTAATTGAATGATATATCACATATAATGAATAATTAACATGTTATATTTATTATTTAAATCAATTATAAAAAATTATTATACCCATCAAAATAATTAAGTGTCGAATAATAAACTACACCATGATGCGGATAGAGTAAGTTGTGTGTACGTACGTATGGTAACATTGGTATTCATAGATTGCGTAGAATAATGACTATTGTATTACCATATATAAAATAACATCATATTATGTATAAGATATTAGAGTTATTATTTTGTCTTGGTAACAACAAATAAAGTGGAAGTGAAAGATGAAATGAACATGAAAGATGTGATTAAATAATTACCTCTTCTTTGAGTGCTTGCATTTGATTTGATAAAAAGGGACACATAGGTTTCCTCTATGATAAAATTAAGGCCTGTAGATTTTATATTGGGAATTTAGGTTGATATTTGAGACCGTATTGGCTGATGAAAATGGCTCTGGAGGTGTGAAATTAAGACAACGGTATGTGCCCTTTCATAAGACAGGTGTGGGTCACCTTAGGAAAATATTGAAATAATATTTTATTAAAAAATAATTTTAGGTTTCTAATAGCTCCATATTGTTAAATTTCTAGGATAAGGTGGTTATTAGTCGATA
This sequence comes from Viscum album, assembly GCA_963277665.1. Taxonomy (NCBI): domain Eukaryota; kingdom Viridiplantae; phylum Streptophyta; class Magnoliopsida; order Santalales; family Viscaceae; genus Viscum; species Viscum album. Next base: position 2,061,683,269 of record OY728140.1, read on the forward strand.
AAATATCATCCAATAGTTTTTAGGCAAGTTTAGGTCACCATATTAACCTTATCCTTTATATTTTACTATTAGTTAAATAGTTTAATTTCACCATGTATTCTTGTATTATTATAACAAAAGGATATTAAACATACTATATAATTCATAGATAAAAAAAAGTGGTTAATTATTGATATCTATAACTTTATCAAAGTATTTTGTATGAACCCTATATTTTTAAGAATATTATATCATTTAATAATATAGTATATGTTTTAAAAACCCATTTATGTCAAATTAGACACTTTTAGTTATTTTGTATTTGTTAAAGTCATAAAAATTGTATCACTTCGATATAAATTTATATCGTAAACCCTAACATGGTCTATTAACATATAAAATTATTATAATGTATCATAAGTCTCAATTTACATTTATTTGTGTATTTATAATATCAATTATTTTAATCTTTCATTAATAAGGGAATTAATGCATCATCATTATGTCATAAATGAAATTAATTATTTAATGTATACAAATTAAATATAAAATACCATTTTTAGGAAATATTTTTAGCTTTAAAATGAGTATTTTAAGTAGAAAGTATGGTATGTATAACCCTATATTAAAATTTGTTAGCTATTAAACCTGGAATTTAACACTTTTAACTCTTCATTAAACAAAACAATAATAAATGTCCTAATCTATTCAATTTGGATAAAAAGGATCATATTTTGATACTAGGTTAAATTTTTGTCTAAGTACACTTACCAAATAGAATTAATATATGTTTTAGGGTAATTATAATATCATTTTTACCATCAATTATCCTATATACTTTTAACCATGGTAAATAAAATTTAAAAGTTACAATTCACAAGAAAAAATAATTCATCTTATTGAACCAAATTTTACTTAATAATGTCAATTATGTCTATCGGATTTCTGTAATTAAATTCACAGAATCAATAAAATAATGTTTTATGCAAATTTTAAAATGTTCTAAGAAGGTGCGTAAAGGCGATAAAAAAGTTCATTAAAAATTTTATACATTTAATCATATTATAAAATGACTCCAATGAATTAAAATGAACATATATAGTTATTATGTATCCATTTTGACATAAAATCATTTCAAATAAAATAAATAATTATTTTAATAAAAATTCAGTTTCAAATAATAATGCATTGCTTTTCACTAATCATAAAAAATTGAATTCTTTTAGAAAAGTACAAAAAATCTACCGTATGATAATTTTGATATTCTGAATCCAAAAATGAAGTCCATTTTTAAAAATAAACATTAAAATTTTTCAAAAAGGGGGTATTACTATTCAAAACGACTTGTTTGATTGGTTGTGGTGTGATAGAACTCAATGTTGCATACAACATAAGCTATTACATTATTCAAAGGGAAACATACAATGGAAGTTTTGGGTGATACTTTCTCCACTAATTCAAATAACTACATCCTGGAAATTTCTAGAATATTACTACATAAAATGATTAGGGTTTTTTTCATCATAAGTTCCTTGGGTACCCATGTTGCCTCTTCTATCTTAGGATTCCTCCATAAAACATTTTCCAGAAGAGTCATCCACTTTCTCAATACTTGTTCTCTGGTATCCAAGATATTGATATGCTCTTCACAATAAGATAGATCATGTTCCAGTTCAATTTCTTCTTAGGTGAGTACATGTGTTGGTTTAGGCATGTATTTTCTCAATAGTAATATGTGGAACACATCATAAAATTTGGAGAGACTTGGAGGCATTTCCAAACAGTAAGCTACAACTCCAATTCATTTCAGTATTTCAAAAGGTTAGATATACCTATGAATTAATTTACCATTCATACCAAAACTTATAACACCATTCCTAGGGGATGCCTTTAAGAAAACATTATCACCTACTTGAAATTACAAATCCTTACATCGGTTATTGGCATAGATCTTTTTCCTACATTGAGATACTTTAATGATGGTTTGGATGATTTTCACAATTTCCATCATTTCTTAAACATGTTTTGGGCCTTTTCTTTTTCTTTCACAAACCTCATCCCAACAAGTTGGTGTGCGGAATCTATTTTCATATAATGCTTTATATGGATCCATCTAAATACTTGAATAAAATCTACTGTTATAGTAAAATTCTATGAGAGTTAGATACAGATACTACTTAACATGAAAGTAAAGTGGTAATGATCTCAACATTTCTTCAATTTTTTGAATTTTCCATTCTTATTGTCTTTTAGTTTCATGGTGGTTAGCGGTGGTCAAAATAATTTCATTATGTAGGGCTTTAAAATGAATTTTCTTCGAATCCTGATGTAATATGGGGATCATGATAAGAAAAAATCGATAGGGGTACACCACATCATCTTACAAATTCATTATTATATAGTATTGCTAAATTTTCAATTGTTAAATCATCTCTTATATCAAGAAAATGTGATGGAATGGTAAGACGATTGACAATTACCCATATTGTATCTTTCCTTTTAGGAGACTTTTGTATCCCCAGGACAAAGTCCTTCAAAATATCATCCCATTTCACTCAGTTACGAGAAGAGGTTGCATGAATCCTCCAGGATGATGTCTTCCAAGCACAACCTATTGAAAAAACATACATCTTAACATATAATAAGCCATATCCCTCTTCATGTTGTTTGATGGAAAATGTTTTTTAAAATCCTTATACATCTTAGTTCTACTAGGGTGAAAAGAGCTTTTGGAACTATGAACATCATCCAAAAATTATCTTTCTAGATCAGGTATTTCAGGAATACAAATAATCTTCCCAAATATCAAAATTCCTTCTTCATATACGATGCCAACTAATCTCCCACCATTCACATCATTACTTATCTTTTGAAACTTTTTATCATTACATTGATAAATTTTTATCCTTTCTAGTAAAGGTAGTTTTGCAACCTTTTGAAAAATTATCTATGTTTCAAATTCCCTGATTATACCCATATCCATCATTACTAGATCCATTATAATAGGATCCCGTTTATCTCTCATCTAGTTCAGAACTCCAAGATATTTTTTTCTCAATGCATCTACCACATTATTTACCTTCCCCGAGTGGTATTTTGTAGTGAAATCATAATACTGGAGTAGTTCGAGCTATATCAATTGCCTCATGTTGAGTTAATTTTGTGAGAAAATATACATAAACTATTCTGATCAATATAAATCTCACATTTTTTCACAATAGAGATAGTTTATCTATATCTTCAATTCAAAGATTATAGATGCTAACTCAAGTTCTGTTGTGGGGTAGTTTTGTTCAGAAATTTTCAGTTATTGTGATGTATAGGCAACAACTCTATCATTCTACATAAGAACAAAACCAACTACTTTCTTTGAAGAATCACAATATTTATCAAATAAATCAATCCCCAATGGAAGAGTAAATATAATATCATTGACTAATCTTCTGTTTATTTATTCAAAACATTCTTCACACTCTTTTTTCCAAAAATAATTAACCCCTTTACGTTTGATATTGATTAATGGGTTGGCTAATTAGGCAACTTTCTAGAAGAAATTCTGATAATAACCTACTAAACAGATAAAAATATGTATCTCAGTTATACTCATCGGTGTTGGAAATTCTTTTATTTCTCTTGTTATTGAAGGATAAACAGATATTCCATCCATAGAGACATTATGAACAAGAAAAGAAATATCTTGAGGCTATATATCACACTTTCTAAACATCAAATATAATTCCTATCTTCCAACAGTCTTTATAATAGTGTCCAACTGATTTTCATGGTCTTCTTAGATCTTGGAGTATACCAACATATCATAAATAAATACCACTGAAAACTCTTCAAGATATTCCTTGAAAACTAATTCATTGGATTCAGAAAGACATAGGTTGCATTAGTCAGTCCAAAAGGCATTACAATAAAATCATACTACCTATACCTGGTAAGAAATGTTGCCTTTGGAATATCTTCCTTCTTCACACACAACTGATGATATCTTGATCGAAGGTCAATCTTTGAAAAATATTGAGCACCATGATGTGGATCAAATAAATCATCAATGTGAGGTAGGGGATACTTGTTCTTTACAGTTAGAGCGTCAATATCCCTATAGTAAATCCACATCCTCATAGATCCATCCTTTTTCTTAACAAATTTTACAATAGATCTCCATTGAGAAACACCAGGTATAATACATATTTTCTAAATCAATTCGTCATATTTTTTCATTTGTTTCACTAATTACACTGCAGACATTCTATAAGGGGTCTTCGATATGGGCTATGGACCAGGAATCAAGTCAATAGAAAACTCAATTTCTCATTCTGGAGTATGTATAGCTAAATCCTTTAGAAACACCACATCATATTCTTGAACAATATTTACATACTCTATTTTAACATTCAATTCCTCAACAATAGTTACTTTATTCTCTTCCCCTAAAATATTTGAATTAGCAGTGCTACTGGGGGTGGATTTATATAAGAATCAGATGGTGATGTTTCTTCCTTAATGATAAGGTACTCTTTATCATCGCCAAAAAATTTAACCTCCTTATTCTTATAATAATATTGTTCTTCACGGTTTGAAATCTAATCCATACTGACGATTATATCAAATTCAATCATGGGTATGTCATTGAGATCAGTAGATAAAGTACATTTATTTTCCCAAATAGAAACTGATTCACAAAACATTGTTGCAACAATACATACCATAAGAGTATTGACAGAAAACTCCCTTTTAAAATCAAAATGGAGATATCGAAATTTCATAGAAAACCGACAAGATATGAAACAATGTGATGATCTAGAATCAAATAAATCATTGGCTAAATTTTACGAAACTATTAAATTACGTGACACAGTATCATTTGGATATTCAACCTCAGTAGTACTAATCACATAATCTTTTCCTTTCTCCCTTTCCCTTTTATAAGGTAAGTTTCCTTGGCTCTTAGAACATTCATTTTCATAATTCCCCATTTCTCTAAAATTTATGATTTCAACATCAAATCCCTCCTTCTTTCACTTACAATCATGATCTTGGTGATCTTTTTCACCACACATGTAAAAATATCCCATTCCATTTAGGCATGTACCATTGTGTTTCCTCCCACATTTACTACGGGATTTAAATTCAACCTTTCCCATCCCCCCACATTTCAATTTCCAGAGTGTTCAACAGATCTCTTATTCTCATTCTTTGCTTAAAAGTAATTACACTTAGTGAATTATTTTTATGTCTTGATAGCATAAGAGAATATATCTTCATACAATGAGAAGGATTGTGAGACTAATGCTCAATGGGGAAATTGATATACCCCATCAAAGAATCGATCAATCTTAAACCATTGGTTATGTACATAATCAGTAGCATTCCTTGCTAACAATGTAAATTTTGCATCATACTTTGCGACAATCTCATCATTCTTTTTTCCTTAGTCTTTGAAAATTTCATACCCTATCCACTCAATTGTCACAAGGAAATTATTTTTTTATTAAAATAACTTAAATCTCCTCGATTCCACATGTGATACTTTGTCATCTTCCAATGTGTTTTGAATAAACAACCACCATTGATATGTATTTCTTGTGAGGCGATAAACTGACATGAAATTTTTTTCCCTTGTGCTACTCACCATTGCAAGAAATATCTTCTCTATGAAACTTATTGATTGCTTAGCTACAAATAGATCTGTAGTCCCATTAAATGTTGGTTGTTTTTGCCTCATTAATCGATCTACCATTGATCCTAAACATTTTATATCAGGACACTCTATACAAGTAAGGTTATTATTCATAACTTTAGTCAGTTATCCCAGTATCATTATAAGTTTCACAACACCAGTTACATCACTAGGTACACTATAATTATCTTGAGAAGGAGCGAAATCCCTACATGGATTATGTGCGCTGATACGGTTTCCATTCCTTCCCCTATGATCCATTTCTAAAAAAAGGAATACACTATATTAGTTTATGAACCATAATACATAATTTCAATCTAGTATAACACCTAACATAAATTGAACAGTTTATGTTTATAATCAATAATTATAAAAAAAATGTTATCTTTGAGGAAATATTTACTCACTGATCCTTCATAATGACTTGTAATGAAAATTTGCATTATCCTAAGAATATCTTCCATATTTTCACAATAAAGAGTGCGACATGGCCCGTTGTCTTATACCAAATACCATAGGTAATGCCTGATACTCCTTGTCAGAGATTTCTCTCCTCATTACATCTATGCAAGAGATACATCTACCTACTTGTATCCAGACAAGGATGCAATTTCTTAGAAAACCCACAAAATATATAGACTACCAAAACATTTGGATGTACTTCTATACTAATCCTCAAATATTATCGTATGATAGTGTTCTATAATTAGAGTTTTTCTAAATAAATATTCCATGTTTTGTAAAAAAACATTCTCTGATAACAACTATATTGCCCCGACCATAGTCACCCAGAGTTGGGGAATTATTATATAACATTTCCAAGATCACAAGAGATCAAGTCAAGAAAGATGGATTAGTTTAGTATCTTTATAAGTAAGAGATAAATACATGTGTATTAGATTACATCATGTAATAAAAAACAACATTTTCCCCCTTTGAACACACTAATATCCTTTAGACTACTGCTACATGTTAATTCTAATATACTTCATCGCATCGTTGAAAAAATTAAACATAGAAATGGGTGAGCTCAGATGATCAGTAATGATTACAATATAGTGGAATTTTTAATAAATTAGAATAAAAATTTAAAGCAATGTATAAGACTAAAACAGAATCATTTTAAACATAAACATCTGTATAATATGGAAAAGATAATTCAAATATTTCCTTTTACTTATTTCCATGGATATTCTACTAGTCGAATAATCACATGTAATTGTAATAAACAATTTCAGAACGATGGAATGCATAATGTTGGTCATAATAACCACATAGTGAAGGCCTTGTGCCAAGACTACAAATAATGATTTAGTGAAGTCATTGGGATAAGACACTAGTTTGTCTCATGAGATATATCGATGCATCGAGGAGCTATAGTAGGCTCCACCTGTCACTTACTAAGTCCGATGCATTATTCATATAAAATGGTTCAAACATAACATAAATATTCATATTACAACTAGAATACCAAATGACAATACATTAACCACAAAACATGAATGATATAAGAATAGCACACCCACAGTCAAACATATCAAAAGTATTCAATTTAATATAGAATATTATAACAAATCAACTTCAAACAATTGTAAAACCCAAGAAAGGATGTAGACCTAGATGAAATCAATCAAAAAAAATTGGAGTGAAATATCCCATTCAAATTTGTATTCATTTAAAATTCACGTAAGTATAAACTATAAAATATTTCGGGATATTATTCCTATAAGCTTGTAAGGAATTATTCAAAGGTGTTATGATGACGAAATTTTAAAAAACATTCTTCCCTTAATTTTGTAGAAATGTTCATAATGTACCTTGCTAAGAAAATGACGAAATGATTCCATTAAACATTTTATTTATAAAAATTCAAACAACAATATAATTTTCTTTAACCCATAGTCCAATAAATATTAAAAAGTTTTTTGAAATACATTTTTATGAAAATCACGGATGTTTATGATAATTATTTCCCAGTAGATGTGTATTAACAGCCTCACATATAACTGAGACTGTAAAATTAACCCTTACCATGCACTTTTCCTTTGTCGAGGGTGAATTAACATCCATAATAATAGTTATATCATTGATATTAAATTATAAAATAACTTAATACATAAATATGACATCATAGAATGTCTTTTAATATTTAATTTTTAATAATATTGTAGTAGTATCATTGTTTCTGGTGTTAACTGATTCATTTTAATTAATATGATTTGTTACATGATACATGTTTGTTATGGATTGGATATATTTAATTTGTATCCAGAATGATATTATGTTCTTCAACATTTATTTTTAATCATAAAATGTAATTTATTCTTGAATGGTTATGATGGGGAATGAATCTCGTCGCATTCGTGGAGACGACAATCCGTATATTTGCACAAGGGAAAATATCATTCTTTCAATAGATAAATAGCATGTAATATGATGGTATTTCACATATAAAGAATCATTAACATGTTATATTTATTTTTTACATCAATTATTCATCATTATTATAACCATACAAATAATGAACTACTGAATAACAAACTACACCATAACATAGAGATGGTGAGCTGTACATACGCACATATGGTGACTTTTTCATTCATAAGATGGATAGAATAATGAATATTATTGTGAAATATTTATAATAACATCACAGTATATAGAATGCACTAGGTTTATTATTTTTTCACGGGATCAAAAAAGAAAGAGGAATTGAAAGAAGAAAAGATCTTGGACGATGTGATGAAATAATTAACTCTTCTTTAGTTGCTTCATTGTTATTTGATCACAAGGTCTCTTAAGATTTACCCAAGATCAATTTAAGGCCTCTAAGATGAAGTGAGTGTATTTTTTAGAATATTTGAGTAGGTATTGACTGATAAAATTGGCTTTGGAGGTGTGAAATTATGAGAAGTGGAACTGTCATTTTATATGAGAGGTGATGGGCACCTTAGGAAAAGATTAAAATACAATTTTATAATAAACAAAATTTCGGTGTATAATGTATTAAAATAATTTTTTTTGTGATAAGGTGGGGATAGGTCGAAAAACACTCAAAAAATAGGTTTTAGATAAGTTCAGGTCACCATATTAACTTTATATTTTAGATTTAACTATGAGTTAAATATTTTAACTTTTACCATGTATTCTTGAATTATTATATTAAATGGTTAATAAAAATATTATAAAAATCCAAGAGAACCCCATGTGGTTCATTATTGATTCATAAAACTTTATCTAGGACCTTTTTCCTATCCTTAGATTTTTACGAATATTATATCATTTAATAATATAATATTTGTTTTAGAAACTCATTTATGTCATTTTTTACACTATTTTGTGTTATATATTTTTTATTGTCCTTACATATTTATCAAATTGAAAAAAAATTATTTAATAAACCATAACATGTATTAATAAGCTATAAAATTATTGGAATTCATCAAAATTCTAAATTTAAATTTATTTGGTTATTTATAATATCAATTATTTCAATCTTTCATTAATAAGGTAATTATTACATCATAATTCTGTCATTAATAAATTTAAATAATTAATATATAAAAATTAAAAATATATAACCATGTTATAGGAAATGTTTTTAGATTTATAATGAATATTTATAGTTGAAATTATCTTATGTATATCTATATATTAAAAATAATTTTGATATTAAACATAAAATCTTGCACATTTAAATATTCTTTAAATAAAAGATTAATAAATTCCATAATACAATAAATGTGGATAAGAGGATCATATTTTATTCCTAAGGTTTATTTTGTTCAAAATTAATTACCCAATATAAATAGGATATGTGTTAGGGTAATTATAATATCATTTTCTCCATTAATTCTCTTATATTCTTTTTTACAATGGTAAATAAAATTCAGATGTTATTATTCACAAAAAATACTTTAAATATTACTGAAAAAAATTTTACTTATTCATTTCAACTGTTCCACTTTTATTTTTTAAATTCAATTCACAGAAGAGGTAAAATTATGTTTTATGCAAATTTTCAAATGTCCCTAGACAGTGGAAAAAAGGGTGTAAAAATATCAATAAAATTTTATACATCAAATCATATTAAAATAATGACTCAAATGAATTATACTGACCATACAGGTATTATTTATCTATTTTTAGTTAAATTAAAATTAAATAAAATAAAAAATTATTTTAAAAATTTTGTTTTATAACAATAACTCTATGGTTTTTTCTATTGATCAAAAATTGAATTATTTTAGAAAAATGCAAAAAAATAACCCTTATATAATTTTTATATTTTGAATGCAAAATATGGAGTCCATTTTTAAATATAAAAATTATAAAATTTAAAAGAGTGGGTATTACTATTCATAACGGCTAATTTGATTCATCATGGTGTGTTATAACTCGATGTTGCATACAACAAAAACTATTGCATTATTCAATGGGAAACGTACTGTGAAAGCTAGGGAAATTACAATATGTTCAATGTAATGTTTTAGATACATGATATTTGAATTATAGACATGATATAAAATCAATTATTGTTTTACACAGACAAAGCTATATTTTTTGGAAGGTAATTTAGCGGCCTTTTGATGGAGCACTTGTTCTCAAACTAAATTATGAAAATATCATAAATTTTATCTCAAGAAATAATCATCATTTATAAAATAATAATATAAAAAGTTATATTGTTTTATTTTTTGGTATTTTTCTGATAAATTTTATGTTTTGATGAATAGTGAAAAAACATGATTTTAATTGAAAACAACTTTTCATGAAAATAATTTTTTTGTTAAATTATATTTTGGATTGCTTTAAAAGTATAATTATAACAATTTCATATCATTCAAATCCAAATTAGGTAATTTGGAACAATTTCAAATTTAATTTGGACTTAAAAACATTCCAATCATTGGAATGGTATCACTTTAATAACAAGTCTTCTCACTACGTTAATGAGATTAATTTTAAATTAATTTATAAAATTATTTTTTTAATATTATAAAAATGGATTCCATATTTTTAATAATAATATTAAAATTTATTAAATATTATTATTTTATTGTTAGATAATATTAATAGTTACTTTAGTGATTTTTTATTACAATAGTTAATGGTATATTTGATCATTCATGGTAAAAATGATATTATAAATATTATTATAATACCCTAAAACATTTGCTAAATTTATTTTATTCCTTATTTCCAAATACAATGATACTTGGGACTATTTTATAGCCTCTTGGAGCCACTTGGATGAATTTCATAATTTTATGGTATTTTATTCTAAGAAAAATAAAATATGTCATACTCATGTTCTGAATAAGTATTATATTTTTTATATGTATTAATCCAAAAGATATCTTCAAATATAAGAATAAATCGAAAAAAAATTTGTATCTTCGTTAATCTAATTTATATTAAATTTTTATGATGTTAATGATTATTTAAAGGCTTAGAGAGTGATGATGTAGTAATTTTTTATGTAATCTAAATATCAAATAAATGATATTAAAAATATTAAAATAAATATAATATTAGAGAATTTTTTCCATCAATTAATTTTATAGATGTATACAGAATATTAAAGATATTTATAAAGTGTTTTTTATGATATCATGTTGTTAAAAGGTATTTGTATTGTTAGGTCATGAATAATTCTAAAATTGAAATTAATGATATTTAAAAAAAAAATTATTTAATTAAATGATATAAGATTCAAAAAAATAAAAACTTGATCTAAAATATTTTTATAATGACTAATATTTCATTTATGACTCATTTATTGTTTTTTTTATTTTATATTAACTATATTAGCCATCAATGTGTTAAAACACATGTTGTCATGATAAGAGTTAGAGTTTAAATAAGGATTAAAACCAAACGATATGGGTTGGAATGTGGCCTGAACTTGTCAAAAAGTTATTGTATGAGATTATATAGAACAATAATAATCTTATCTTTTTAGGAACATAAATTGGATCTATTTTTAATTAAAAAATAATTTATATTAATTTAATAGTTGCATAGTTTCGAAAAGTATCCCTTAATTCAGTTATAAAAGGGATCCTCTTTCATTGCTTATTAATGCCACATTGATCCATATAGATCAACCAATTCTTTAAAATTTCTCCACCCAATGTCATTATACATGTTCATTAGATCATTTTATTCCAACAATTAAAACCATAGGTCCCATAAGAAGTTATATAATGGAAGATGGCTGAAGAAGAGGTAATAGTTTTTACCAACTCATCCTCATTCTTTTATTTTTATACTTCCTACTAACTTTTTAACATGACAAATTAAAATCTCAAGTACAATATATATTATAATAGGTTATTATGATTATGGTACAACCATATATATTTTTATTAATCCTATGAATAATGAAAACACCATGTGTGCGTACATACATCGTACCATCTCCACACCGTGGTGAAATCTGTTTTTCATCAACAATTTTGGGATGGGTAAAATGATTGAAATAATGGATATATATAATAATAATTACATTATAATGATTCTATAAAATATACTATACAATAAAATTTCTTACCCTTTGGCCAAGAAAGTAATTATATCATAACTCATGCATAAGTATGGCATATCTTCTCCATGATGTGATGCAATTCATTTTCCATGATCACCCATAAAGATAGATTATAAATTTTTATATAATAAATAGATATGATAAATATTAACTTAATATTATTCTTTAGATGAAATATATATATCCTATTCATAATAACCATTTCTAACATGATAAATCATTGATAAGAAAGTGAAGCAGTTAAAACCTGAAACAGGGGTAACAATGAAATATTAGTAACCAAACGATAAAATAAAATCTTATATGAAAACATAAATATAAATATTCTTATTATATAACATAATAATATTCTAAAAACCATTATACAGGGGGTTAAATCATTTTCTAGTAAAGGATGAATAAGGTAAGGGACTTCATCTTTATCTTCTTTCATTGAGGAAGAGTTTGATGTTATACACCCACCTTTTTTATAAGGTGTATACAAAACCCCTATGACATATAATGTAATTAATTAATTTATTATAATTTTTTTGATTATTTTTTAAAATTTTATTCTTTCATGGGGATTAATTTTTAAATGTTCAAAGTTGTATGGGACACCTTCAATGTTTATAGATTTAATTATGATGTCTTTTTTTCCATGTCAAAATTGTGGACATTATTTGATATTTTCATTTATATGAACATAATAGGATTATAATGAAAAATTTATGCATATTTTTACATAAATTTAATGTTTTTCAACAGCTACATTTTTACATTTTTTAAACGGAATATTTTGAAAAAGGACAAATGGAATATTTTATTCTTATCATAAACTGTGACAACGTCTTTTCAACTAGGATAACTATTATTTCATTTCAATTTTCCTATGATTCCATATATATTTCCTTAAATAGAAAAACCTATTTCATTATTTTTGGGATATTTGGTATTGAGAAATATTATTTTTAAAATAAAAGGGTATATTTATATGAAATTATTTTTCACATGGGTATAATAAGTTTTTTTAATCAACAAATTATCAATGGGTTTATTATACTATTTCAAAATATGTAAACACAATATGTTGAAAATTGTGATTAATTATGTTTTATCTTTTATATAATCATTTACCATATTCAATTTCATGGTTTAAGAGAATTTTAGCTGTGGATATTCTATTTTTATACCATTCATGATTAATGGTTAAATTATTTACATTTCAAATGCATTTTTTTAATATTAATGTATATATGGTTTTTGTTTGACTCCTTTGATATAAAGAATGCCTTGAACATAATAAGTGATGGGTAGGGCCCGCTATATCTCCTTGATCCATCTGTAGGTCACATAAGATAAATTATACTAGGTTTTGGCCAATACCATTACCATTTAATATATTATATGTATGAAGCCTAGATAATGTCATATTATTGTCATGAAGCATTGATGGTATTATATTCAATGAATGAATCCTTTATAGTATTATATTATTGGTACGAATCAATGAAAGTATTAGATTCTTAGTATTAAGACTCGAAAATATATTTTATATGTTCATCATTTGCCTTTACATCATTATATATTCATTAATTGATATTCCATGTTATTAATTGACTAGTAGTATACCCATGGTTATGTTTCCTAGATCATATTATTATTTAAATGGAATGTGTTTTAGTATATCAAATTTAAATAATTTTATTGATTATTTATTTATGATATTTTCTTTATACGCTTACCCTTATTGAGAATTTGAGCTGACCACTTTCATTTGTATCATTTTTTACCATGATTACATGAAGTATATTAAAATTGATAGGTAGGTTTAAACAAATTGGAAATAATGGTAGCCTCAACAATTTTTTATTGTGTATTATTATTTAAGTTTTAATTTTATTTTCATGTATGAATGATGATTAATAATACTACTAAACTATTCGATCATTTAGGATGCACTTCCCTATATCATATGCCTATATAAAAAAGTATGGCTTCTGATCCAAGCTACAAGGTTTAGAATCTTTATAGTTGGTATCAGGGGATGTTTAGAATAAACCATTGGAACTATATTTAGGATTACATATATTTTGGAATACAACAATATGATTAAATTTGTGGACAAGTCTAGGTACATGATATCATCGAATATATTTTCTAATACCAATGATATTTTTGGTTAAACCAATTGACTCATAGATTTAGAATAATATTTTAGGATTTAGACATAATATAAATGATTATTCCTGACAACATCACAATTATTAGTATTTCTATCATTGGGCTTTAGGTTTTGTTCAGTCGTTAGAATCAGCAAGGTTAAACAAGTAATTGTTATACTTCCAATGATAATGAGAAAAAAAATGATAAATGAAAGGAATGAGTTTTTAAGTAATAATATGATTACGTTTAGTTAGTAGATTAATAATGAAGTGAAATTATTAAAGTTATTATGTATTTGAATTAAATAATTATTTCATCAATGGTTTTCTGGTTATAAGAATCATGATATAAATAAGGATTTTACTGCAGTTCTTATTCCTTAAAAATTTTGAAGCCTGAACATTTTAATTCTGGTTTGTATGGTGATAAAATATGTGGTTTTGGATAATAAGAGATAAATTAAGTGGTTTTTTGAATCTTATTTTAATTTGATTTTGGATATTCAGTGACCTTCTTTATAAATGATAGTTCTTTGAATTTTGAAAGATGTATTTTGGATGAGTCTTATGTTAACTACTAATGGAATAGATTAAGAAGAACAATGGATACTATTTTTTAGGGTTAATGATTTATTTATAATAATTTATAACCTATGATAAATATTTTTTTGAATAACATAAAAATTTTACCAGAATGACTAAGGGGACTTTTGATTCAGAAAAGTGCTTCAGTCATGAATAATTAATCGTGAACAATCATTACTTGGTGTATGGGAAGTAGAGAAAAAATATTGAAGCAGAACCAATGGATATGATTATGATTACAAAATGGAAGGTGATAAATTATGTTCTTATGTTTAAAATAGAATAATCCCCTGAATATAGAAAAAAAATCTTTTGGACTGATAACATTATCTATTTACATTTCCATCCGAGAAATAAATAGTCTTATAATTGACAACAAATTAATTGAACTTTATAAAAATAATGATCTTTATCACCATACATTATAAATATATTATAATATTTCTATTCTATTTCTATTTATTCACTTATCAATAATTTGTTTCTATTATGAATCCTAATTTGGTGGTGACCTTTTCATTTCCCCTTCACTTTTATTAATACAATATTTTATTAACCCAATTTCTATGTGAGTTTCCCATAATGGAAATTGTAAGAATGAAACATTGACATTATAAGTGATATGGAAAATAGTGAGGATAAAATTTATTTATGGAAGGGATAATGAAATATTCAAATATTTTATGTCATTTCTCCTAATGAATTTAATCACTACAATAGAATATGTTTCTCATAACACCCAGCTTAAAAGAACAATGAAATATTATAATTATATTGGTACTAAATTATCGAGATTTAATAATATTGACTAAAGAAATTATTATTATATAATATATGATAAATTTAATGTTTAATAATTTTATTTCATTATTTATAGAGAGGATATAAAAACAAATCCACATTTAGGCATAAAAGTTAAATTTTTCTAAATATTGTTTTGTTACATTTCTAATGGTGCACATTCATTAAAACTAAATTTTGAAACATTTATAAATCCTATTTGACAAAAAAAATTATTGTTAAAATATTAATGAAAAACATTACTTTTTTAATTTTCTTGGTATTTTTTTGATAAGTTTCATATTATGATGAATAATGAAAATATAATGTAATTTAATTGAAAACATCTTTTTATTCTAAATAATATATTCTGTTAAATTAAATTTGACATTTTTAATATATATTTAGATATAATTTATATAATTTAATAAAATATTGGTAATTCGAATATACTAAACGTTAAATTTGGATACAAAATCATCCCACCCTTTTGAATATTTTCAATTCACTTACCAGTCTTCCCATCCCTTCAACAACATTAATTTTAAACTAATTTTAGAAAATTGTGTGTTCTGAATTTTGAAAAATGGATTCAATATTTAGAATCATAGGGTCCAAATTTATCAAATGTGTTTTTATTATTTTTTGTTAATATGATTAGTTACTGTAGAATTTTTTTTACCATGGTAAATGATAAATTTGTTAATTAATGGTAAAGATGATGTTATAAATATTAGTAAATTTACCAAACAATTTTCATTTTTTATTCATCATTTTTTACCAAAATAATACTTTTTCCATTTCTATGGCCTACTGGAGCCACTTAGATGAATTTAATCCTTATATACTATTTTATTCTAATGAATGTCAAATATGTCATATTGATATTTTTATTAAATATTATATTAATTATATGTGGTAATTCCGAAGTTATATTTTAGTATAAATATTTATATGAAAAAGAAAATTTATACCTTCATCATGAAAATTAATTTTTAATTTGTAGTATATAAATAATTAGCTTAATATTTTATACAATAATAATGTAGTAATTGTTTAATTAATGGAATTATTAATTAAATTATATTAAAAATATTAAAATAAATATAATTTTATATAATTCATTTAATAACATAAATTTATTTATTAATATATCATATTTTAGATATTTCAAAAGAGTTGTTTTAACGATATCGAGTATTATTTATATTTTTAAAAAGTCATGTAATGAATAGTGTCAAATTTGACATTAATTATATGTTAAATAAAATAATACACTGTTAAATGAAATAAAATTTATAAATATCTAAACATTAGAATATTTATTTTTATATAGTTTATAATTTAATCCATGACTCATTTATGATTATTTTTGGAAATTTATTATAATAATATTTTCCTTCGTACATGTTGATATGGTAATAGTCAAAGGGGTTTAATAAGGATTTACATCAAAATATACAAGTAATAATGTACCCTGATCTTGTTTAAAATTTATTTCACACGATAATTTAGACCCATAATCATTTTATATTCTATATAAATCACCTTTCATCCACATTAAATTAAAAAATTAATTTATATTATTTTAATATTTTAAGTCTTTCAAAAATTTACACTCACCTCAATTATGAATGGTCACCTCCTACCTCACTTATTAACACCACATGATCTTTATAGATCATCAAAATCATGTCCATTTATCATACGAACATCCTTATACTTGTTTTGGAGATCCTAATCTTTTAAAATCACCAACCCTATATCCCTTTAGAATAGATTTAAAGGATTTCCTCTGAAGAAGATGTAATTGTTTTTTACAACTCGTACAATTTCATTTATTCTTATACATCCTCATCATGTCTTGTCTCTATTATAAACTAATAAATACAGTATAGTAAATATGATAAGATTTTAATATTGTTACGGTATAACCATATTCAACATTTTATCCATCTAATGAAAAATGAAAACATTGTGTGTGTGTGTGTGTGTGTGCGTGCGTGCGTGCATGTACATACTACATACCGTCTACATGCTATAATGTAATATGTTTTTCATCAACACAACACATGGATGTGTATACTAATGTAAATAATGGATATGTATATATATATGATATTTATGGAATGATATTTGTTATTAAAAATTAATGTACCCTCCACTTCATTACCCTTTCACAAAGGGAATGATATCATTTCTCATGCATATGTGTAACCATCTTTATCAAAAACATGATGCAATTCATTTAAATGTTTACCATTCAATATTAACTATAAAAATCTATTTAATTAATAAATATTATTTCAATTACCTTAATATAACAATTTATATGAAATAAATATATCATATGCAAAATAAATAGTACAGACACGAATAAACATGTATAGGAAAATGAAGCAATTAACAAATAAAACATTGGTAATAACAAAATATTATTAACAAAATGATATAATAAGTACATATATGATATCATAAATGTGAATAATGTTCTGATTTATTATTGATACTATGTCACATATTTATTTTTATGAATATAAAAGTATAATATAGAACATATTAGGTCAATTATTAATTTCATTAAAATGTTTTCTAAGGTAATATTTTTATTTATTTTATATGTATCGTTTTGACAAATGAAAAAAGGGATGTTTTATTCTTAACAAAGACAGCGACAATGAATTTTCCACCCCCATGACTATTTTTTAATTTCATGTATCCTTTCCGAGAATACATATTTTATATAATTTAAAAATAATTGCACTATATTTTGAGATATTTAGAATGTAAATGTTTTTTTATATAAGAACATTGTATTTTATATGAATTTTTTAAGGGTTTAAAAATAGTTTCTCCTTAATAAATTTTCAATTTTTTTAATATTGTATTTTCTTATATGGAAACACCCTCTATTGAATCATATGCTTAAATTAGGGTGATCTCTTATGATTAAATTGACAATATTTTATGGAATGGTTTATGATTGTTTTAATTGTGGATTTTATATGTTGATTCCATTTATGGTTTATGGTTAATTTATTCAAATTCTATATGCTAGTGTTTTATTTTAATTTTTATATTCATTATGTTTCACCCAATTAATATGATGAATTAATTAGACATCATAAGTAATGGGTAGGTCCCACTTCGAGCTCTTAATGCATCATTAGGTTTCATGAGACAAACTAGAGTTTTTTCCCAGACCTTAACCACTTATTTGATTCGTGGTACGAAGCCTTGATAATGATTGATTTTGGGATTAATGTGTAATATCTTGACCTTGTATGAAGGTAATTCCTCATTAATTTTTTTTGGATAAACTCCCTTTTATGGTTAATAAGTCGTTATTGAGTGCTTAATGAGTTCTGGAAGTGTTCCAAGGGTGATGGACATGAAAGGATGTATAAACTGTCCAAGAAGTGCATAGCGCACAAATGGCGCAATATTAGTGTAAACGTAGGACTTGGATCATAATTCATGTGGCATGTGATCCATTCTGGACATAGGGTGTCAAGTGCACAGTTACCACATAGTATTGTAATCAGTGAAGGTGTCTCTATGTAACCATGTGAACCTATATCCCTTATAAAGTGGCTTAATCAAAATTGTATCATGGTTTGGGTGCTAATTAAAGATCCATGTGATTCTAACACTCCTCTTCACATCATTTTTCAGATTATAGATTGAAGAATCTCTCTTCTTCTAATGAAGCACTAAAAACATTTTTTTAGTTCATATATTATTTTTTCGATATATCTCAGGTTTGATCTTGAATCAAAGGTGGATATTAGGCAAACGTTCATTAATTTACATGAAGTAGGTGGTATTTATTATTTTGTCCTGAAGTCATTATATTATATACGCGTATGCAATTGAAATTTTTTCCCTTGTGGTGTTTGTTTATCGTTGGTTTTGGAAAGTTCCTTGGTCCTTACATTGTGGTTTGAAACCCTTCTAGGACCCTTTGAGTTTGTCAGTGAGTGATATTGAACCCAGAAATACCCATGGTGTAGGCCGAACCCATGTCAGTAATGAATAAAATTGGTAAACACTGAGATAATAGATTTATGGGAGAAAATGTGTTTTAAATATTTAGTTTTTATGTGATTTGGGTCCATGGGTAAGTTGAAAAAAAATTGGAATTTTTAAATGGTTAGGTTGTTTTAAATGGTTTTGATTGTATGTTCTGGGGCATCGACCTGATTAATGATTTACTGATGTAAAATTATGTTTAGAAATGAGGGAATGGCCCCCTTTTCTAAAAATGGTTTAATGTTTGATTTGCATGGTAAAAAAGAAAATAAAATCCTTAGGGCAAGCCTTATTATTTCAAAGGGTAAGACCCATGATTAAATTGGTGGATTCAAGATGTTTCAATGAGTATTTAAAATTGTGTTTTTACAATGATTTATTTATAATGGTCTGATGGGACCATATTAATTGATAATACATGAGTGTTAGTAAGATATAACCCATAAAATTATGTTGTCATGTTAACATCATTATTAAATTAATTAAACAAATAATTGGATGAGTTGATGATATTACACATGGGGTTTTTTTCATGATTTCAAAATGGGTTAAATGGGATAAATGTGAATGTTCTAATGGATTTTGATTCATACTTGAGATTCATAAGTGGTTAATACATGGGAAATGGTGAATGTGTTTTTTGATTTAACATATAGAAATTATTGAATATGTTAAATGGGTTAATGTGTGGGGATTATTTTGAATTCTTAATGAGTTTAGGAATAATGAATGAGAATTGGGATAAATGGCTACACAATATAAATAGAAAAATGATTTAATGGATTATTGTATAATATTAATTATCATGTTGATTTTATGGACTATGATTTATATTTTTATGGATTTTGATCATATTCTAATATAGTACATGTGATTAATGGATAAATGTGTATGTGAACATGGATTGGTGGTGGGAAAAATCCTCTGGGATGGGCTGGACATATTCTCTTACCCCACCTAGGAATGTGTGGGTTATCTAGTCAGACTAATTTTATATTCTCCTAATTATTGCATTGGTTGAAAATACTTAGGATAAGGCTCCAAGGTATGTGTTATTTAATGAAGGGATGTGATGTCAGACGGAGGATCTATGATTCCCAACAAAAGGTCATGGTGTGTGTGGGGATGTCGAACTAAGGCTTTATGCTTCCCAAACCCATAGACATGGCTTGGTTACTGGACTGAGGCAACAAGATATGTTGTTAACTATGATTAGTTAATTCATTATCAGTTGTGGGGTATGTAACCCCATATTCAATATAAATGAAAGGAATATTCCATCGAGTAAATTATTTAAGTTCAAAACCCATGGAACATGAGACGAAAATGAATTTAGTAATAAAGATAGCATAAGTTATGAAATTATAATAATGATGAAAATAACATTAATGAATATGATAGATATTGGGTATGCAATGGGTTGTTACTAGTTAAATCCATTATGGTTAAATACATGTGTTAGCCTTTGTTCACAGGCTTATACTCATAGTTTTACATGATTTAGTTTTTTTTGAATTGTCGATTCTAGTGAATTTAATGGTTAAATTGAAATTAGACAATTTTTTAAATTGTTTCCTTGTTATATATTTATTTTATACACTAGTTACCTTCATACATAATTATAAAATCTAACTATTCATTTAGAATCCATTGGTAGTGGCCTAATGATTTGTATTCACACCCTAATTAAGCTTCTATGAATCTTGAGTACCCAAGATGTTAAGTCATGTTTTAGGTATAACGTCAAAACTAGAACCTGTTGTTGGTTGTGCTTGGAAATAAATGTAAGAGAATTTGGTTTAGGGCCAGGTTGGGACTTAGATATAGGATTATAGTATCTTTAATGTTTTTTTCATGTTTTAAATTTTATGTCTAATTTACAAGAAGTGTATTCATTAGATTATATTATTGCATATTTAAATGGTCACTTATTGGATTTTGTTTCATGTTGTCCACTTCTTTTTCTTATGGTTATTTTATCTTTTATTATCTCATATGTTGTGGATTCACTCTGATAAGGAGTTATAGTCTCATATTATTCATCTATATACATGTTCTACTAGTGTAAGGCCTCTGGCTTACTGGTTGACATTCCCAAGGTCATGTTATGACCCGACTAGGGGACCCGGTTATAGTGGATTTCTGACCGAGGACATTTAAATGTAGTATAAAAGGAAGTCATATTTTTTCTTATTATTTGGGCATAGTACACATGACAATAAGAACCTATTGGAATATGGTAATGAGTTCATGTTTGGATTATTGTAGCCCCACATATGAGGGAAAAACCACATTTTTTGGGGTGGTTAATGGTTTTACATTTTGTGATTTTATAGTTGGATGATATTTACTCATTGGGTGGAAAACATGGTTGTATTGTTATTGATTTATGAGTTTTATCACGTGGCCCGATATGGAAATAGGGAACGTGTGAGTTCATGTATCATGATAGTAACATATGATATATAGATCATTTGTATCATTTGTATTATTGACTTGTAAGTGAAATGATGGTGAACCAAATGGGTATAAAAAATTAAATTAAATAATGGTTGTTTAAAATAGTGTTAAAAAGTGCGTTTGATAAATTTAAATCCTTTATTTTGTAAATGGAAATGGTTTGACTTGTGATTTTGAATAAAATTGTGTTTTTTGGAATCATGGTATAAAAAGTTTTTGAAAGCCTATTACTTGGGTTTTGAAAATGAAATGTTTTGAAAAGTGAACATGTGGGTTTAAATAGTATGGTATAATTAATAATATAAATTATAAAATAATGGAACAATTATGGAAAAAGTTGGCATTTATTCCTCATTTTTTCTATTTACTTCTTGTAATATTGTTTTGGGAAGTGAAAGTAGAATAGTTTGAGAACCGAGGTTATGGTATGTGAGATCATATTGAGTTAGATATGTTGGTAAAATGGAAGTTGTTCGTTATTTCATAGTTACGGTTTTCACCTTGAATATTTGAAATGGAATATCTTAATGTTAATTTGGTTACCCTAGTGAGCGGATTTTTGAACCTTATAAATTGTGTTTGGTTCATGGTGCTAGTGTGTGGTCGTTAGTATCTTAATTGTAGGGCAAAGATTAAATGGGTTTTTGATACGTTAGATTCTCTGTGTTTGGAACGGGGGTAGGATATACACTATGAACATCTTGATGTTTAATGTTTGTTGTTGATGGATTGGAGATATCCAGTGACCCTTGCTTGGCGTGCCTCTAGTTTTGAGTGTTGGAATCATTTTTATTTTGAGGATGATATGTGAGAGAGTTTATTCAAGGTGATAGTGCTTATGGGTGTGTGTGGTGTAAATAGATGCTTCAAAGATTAAATTTATTCCTGGTGGGTGCTCTAGAGTTTTGTTAAAGGTGCATATTTATATCGTGTAATTTCCTCAAGTAAGTACTTGGGTGCTTAAATTTGGTTATAAGAGTGGTTGTGACGGGAGGGATCATTTAGAGACATGTCATTTTTATTTAATGGCGTTAGATACGGAAATCAATGTTGACCTAAGGGGAATGGAAAGGCGAAACTAGATGTGGATGAGAACATTTGTTTTTTAGAACACCCATGGGAGGGTGGTCACGTGGTTGGGTTGTATTTTGGAGTACTTTGGTGGGGTGAAATGTAGAAAAATCATTTGGTCCAATGAGGATAGCATATGAGGTGGCATGAATCGTTTGTGTGAGCTAGTGATGGGTTTTTTGTTTGTTCTCAGGATTGTATGAGACCTCAATGGTTTTGAAAAAGTGATAAATTATGGGAATGTGTTAGGAGAAAATGATGTCATTGTGATATATACCAAGTTTCTTAGTTCTTAGCGCATGTGTTTTCCATGGATTCAATGTATAAATTCCCTCATAGTGTATGAAGACCATTATTTTAGACTGGTGGTGTAAATTTTTGTGTTTATATAATGATTAGTGGGAGTTTTCAAGAATAATTCAAGTGAGGCAATGAATATGTGTCCAAAAATAATGTTGGGTCATGACCGCTCGGTAGAGGGTCATGAGGTGGTGGTAATTTTTATAGAAAACCCAATCAAGTTGTGATGTTCTAATGTGGATGAGGCATTGGTGGGTAGGGAAGCCCAAGACCCTTGTCATATTGAGGATTCCTTTTAGTTAGAGGTGAAAAAAATGGTTAATAATTTATGTTGGTGATCGTTCATGACTATTTAGCATACTTCTATTAGTAATGATCATGCCAAATATATTGACATAGTCCTAGCCATGCTGAGAAGGCTCTGACAGTAGACATAGGGACTCAATATGTTTTGGTTTGATGTGGGATATCCCAAACGATACATATGAGAAGTGTTATGTGTACGGTAGACATATTATGGGGGATTACACCATCATCTGGATGTAGAAGTGGTCATCATAATGGGACGAAAGTCGATGAATGCCATGGGTGTCATTCAAAATATTAGATAAAGTTTTTGGGTGATTTTTAATTTCATAAATGTGGAATATGGGATGTTATTTCCATTGTTTAGGGTTCAACATTTCATTAGGCATGAACCATAGAGGAAGAAATTTCATGAGTAAAGTAGTTACAATAATACTCTAAATGTGAGGACTATCATTTCAAGTACTATTTTTGCAGAGAAATATGTGAAGTTGATGTGGGGGAATCCAAAATTGAATTGAAATCCTATTAGGTGTATGTAGGGGTTATTTGGGAAAAAAATCAGGATTACCTCGGGCGTGATAATCAACCAAGCAATGGCTTCATGCATGTTTTAGTTATGAAGGTAATATGCATGATCATGTCAGAGGTGTGTTGAGGGGTTATATAGATAATGAACTTATTTTGAAAAGTGCGCAATGTCATTATGTCTATGTCTTACTGGACATAAGGAATTACATTGGTAGGTGTATGTGGGCGAGGGATGTATGGCTTGAGTGAAATGGAATCGTGGCCAGTTGAAGATGAAATGTACCCATAGTAGTGGCTGGGAATCAATGTAGTGAGTCAAGAAGAGATGGGCTAACTCATCTAGGAAAAAGGAATATTTGTGGTGTGATGTGAGATACTATTGTTTTATGTTATAAGGATAATCATGTGTTTGTTAGGATAATAGTCTCTAAGGAACAACCATGTTTTTGTAAAATGATTATAGATAACAGAGGTGTCTAATCATGGTGGTTTTGATTGAAATACCTTATGCTAATGTGGTATTGAGGACTTATGGATTTTTGACAGCGGTTATGGGGAAAACATGTTGAGTAAATCATAAAATAGCAGTTCATGTTCTGTTGGTTTATTTTTTGTTTATGGGACTGTTGAATAATGAAAAATGGTGGTGATAGCTTGTAAAACGTGGTAGTGAATACCATAGTGGTAAACTGATAGGTTAATGTTGTAAAAAGATGTTCTTCAATGATGGAATCAAATGGGGGACATCTTGGTGAACAGGGATTGTGATGTCTGTTGCCACAGTTTTTGACTAGTTGAGTTCCTAAGAAAAAGATTATGTTAGGGTTGTGATTTCTACATGTTCGGAAATAAACTCAGGCTATTGGGCCATGCACAATGGAGAGGATCAGGTAGAGAGTGTTCAGGATGACTCTTCTAGGGTAATATATTTCCTTGTCGAGATTCTTTTCTACGATTATCCCATAATTGATCACTAAACCTTCTCCTATTTTTTGGTGTGAGTAATGGTGAGTTGTGTCGTATGTGTCCTCAAGAAGTAGTAGGTTGTTATTTTAAATCTCAATGGGGGAAATGTTTATGGGGTTGGACTAATTCTTAAATTCCATTTTTGTTATGACATGACTCAGTTCAAAGAAGAACATGGAAAATGATGTATTATTGGTGGGTCTGTGTTTTGACTATTTTCATATTGAGGGCTTGTGAATGCTTTTAATTGAAAATCAAGGAAAAGATATTATAAGGCGGGTGGTTGTAAGATCCTGAAATTTTATAAAGGTATGTACTTGTTGAAATATTTTTTTTAACTATCTTTTCTGGTTAAGATGTGTTTCTAATGTTCATGAGGAGTTCTGGGAGTGTTAGCAGGGTGTGGTGCATGAGAGGTTGTGAAAAGTGTCCAAATAGTTCTTAGCCAGTGGTTGGCGCATAATTAGTGTCAATCATGATTTTGTCCCACGAAACTATGTTGAATGAGATACAATATAGATAGAGGGTTATCACAGGGTTACCACTTGACTTTCTAAACCTTTCAAATATATCCTAGTAACCATGTGACCCAACATTCCATAGGTTGTTTCTTGCGCACAGTTTGGAAAATCGTGCGTATTGACCATGCACCCCATTAAAATGTGAAAACATATGGGTTTTACATCTTAGGTCTTTTTATCCCCACACTACTATTACTTCCATTTTACCTACTATATATTAGGTGATTAACCAGTATCCCCATCCCGCTCCATTTATTGTTCACCTTGGATTAATCAGTGTTTGGAGTGCGTTTGGGAGAATATCAAAGATCCTGGTGAGTTTAAAAATCATTTTTAACTATTTTTTAGATTATGGATTGTATAATCTATCCTATTATTTTAAATCCCGAAAAAATAAATTTTCCATCATATTTTGGGTTTGGCCTTTAGTGGGGCTTTGAGCATGAATAAAAGTTGGAGGTTAACCAAGCATCCATCAATGAACATAACATAGGTGTCCTTAATATTATTCCCATAGTAATGTTGTTCTATATGTGTATGTGGTTGTGCCAATGTTTTTCCTTGTTGATATTATTTATCTTTGAGTTTGGAATGTTTTTTGGGCCTTAGATATAGGTGTGAAACCCTTCACAAATCTAGTGGGTATGTTGATGAGTGAGAACAAACCTAGGACTACCAATGGGGTTGTCCAAACCTATGTTAATGGGGAATAAAATTGGAAAATATTGAGATAAGGGAGTAATGGGAAAAAATAGGTTGTAAACATGTTATTGGTATGGGATTGGGCTCAATTAGTTAATTGAAATTAATATTTTTCAGATTTTGAAATTACTTAAGTATTTTTGAAATGGTATTGATTTTGTGTCTTGGGGACTTGACCCGATTAATGATTTATTGATGTAATATGATGTTTTGAAAAGGGGAAAATGAAACAATTATATGTGAAAATGGTTTAATGGTTTCTTTGGATGGTTAAAATAAAAATAAAATCCTTCAAAAAAGTCTTATTATCTAAAAGGGGAAGACCTGTATTGTAATGTTTGGTTTCAAGATGTTTTATGGAGTATTTATAATTGTGTTTATTGTCATAATGTGGTCATAAATATCGAGTCGGGCAATATTAATTGAAGGTACATGAGGAGTAGTAATGTCAATACAATACAACTATGTGGGCATGTTAACATGATTATAAAATGAACTAAATAAAGAATAGCCTTCGGTGATTATATAGTGTTGTTCCTCATGTTGATTGTTATGGATTATGATGCCTATTTGTATTTATTATGTATGGATTTTTATATGGTACATGTTGTAAGTGGATAAAAAATCATGTTCACATAGCTAGTTTGTGGGATAAAAGAATGAGGCTTTTCCCACTAGTCGGGTTGATCTAATTCTCTAACCGCACCCCGGAATGCATTTATTAGGGAGTCAGACTCATGCTCTTGGCCCCTAATATTTTCATTGGATGAAACTACCCAGACTAAGGTATGACGGTACCTGTTATGTAATAAAGGCTTAGGATGTCAGACTAAGGATCTAAACTTCCCAATATAAGGTCATGATGTGGGTGGGAATGTCTGACTGGGTAACTATGCTTCGCAAACCCATGGACATCGCCTAGTCACCATAATGATGCTCTGGAGTATATCTTTAATTATGATTAGTAAATTATTAGGGAGTGTTAGGGTATGTAACCCCTTATTAATGATAAATGATTAGATTATGCCATTATGTAATGGATGAAAATTCCTAAACCATGGGATATGACATAAATATGAATTTAGTATTGATGAAATCCTACGTGATGAAATGGTAATAATGAGGGTAGTGGATTTAATAAATTTTATAGTTTATGGGAATATAATGGGTTGTGGGTATTTCAATCCCTCCTGTTTAAGTATGTGTGTTTCCTTTTGTGCCTTGGGATAGACTCCTAGTGTGACCGGAGTTAGTTTCATTGTTTGGCCAATTCTAGGGAATTTAATGGGAAAATGGATATTAGATAATTTCTTCAATGTTTTCCTCATTACCTGTTCGTTTATTTCACTTATTACCTCCATAAATATTTCTATTTAATTTATATTTCTAGAGAAATTGTTGGTGGGGGCCTACTGAGATATACTCGCACCCTGCTTAGGCCGCCATGGAATTTGGGTCTCTAAGGAGATTCTACTTGTTTCATTTACATGTTAAAGATAGAAACCTAGTGTTGGTTATGGTATAATGGGTTGGATAATGGAGGCTAAGACGGGGTTTGGACTCTGATCATGTTTTAGAATATTTTCATTGTTTTGATATGAGCTAACATTATATGACCTCGTAACTACTAGTGTGTTAATTATATTTTTTTATCTTATATACATGATCACTAATTGTGATTCGTTTCATTTTATCCATTTTCTATTCCTATGATATTTTCTCAATTTGTGTTACTTTAGATGAGGATTCACACTAATAAGTGGGTACGGTTTCCCTATGTTCCTCTTTAGACCAACACTGTTAATCAGTATCTTCGAGAATATAGGGATTCATGCCAAAGGTCTTGTGATGACATTGCTTAGTGAACCAGTGATAGTGGATTTTGTGATGGGGATGTTGCACAAATCCTTGACGGTATTAGATTCATGGAATTAATCCTTAAGAGTATTAAATTCATAGCATACTTCCTTGGTGGTATTAGATTCTTGGAATAAAGCCTCAACAATATGTTTAGATTTCCTACATTATGCATTCCATCATTATAAATTTAGGTATTGATATTCCATGTGATTATGAAACCAGTAGAATATTCATTTTTATGATTCCTATATAATGTGATTATTTAAATATCATGTGTTTTTGTTATCAACCATTCCTTAATGTTTATGATTATTTATTTATGATATCTTCCACTGTATTCCTACCCTTAATGTGAATTTTATCTGACCCATTTCATATGTTTCATTTTTTCCTAGGATTCCCAGAAGTATATTAAGAGTGATATGAAAGGTCACTCAAAGGCAGAATAATGGTAAACTCAATGAGATTCCTTGTGTATATAATGTTTAAAAATATAATTTGAATTTTATGTATGTTTCTAGTTTACCATGACTACTAAACTATTCAGTGATTTGGGATGTGATTAATTTTTTTTAGTCAAAGGTAATAAAGTATGACACTGAATCCAGGAAAATAGGGTCGTGATATTTATAGGGGTGATTGGGGGAGATGATGGTGACTGGGGATTACGTTCATTTTTATGAAATTAAAAATATGTAAATGTGGTTTTTTATAAACTCGCACTAAATATTTGTACTACTACAATTCCCCTTTTTTGTAGTTATTCCCCAACATTTGTTATGAAATTTTACCTAGTTATCATTGTAACTAAGAAAATTATTTAATAAATGTCCTTTATCATTATAGTATTATGTTTTTAGTGTTTTGAACAAATATAAATGGAAACTTTTTTTGAGGTGACCACAAATTATACAAAATGAAACTAAATAAAACTACAGGTAATAAAAATTAAAAATGAATATATTAGCAATGTGAAAATTCACTAAGAATGAAAAACAGGATATGAAATGATTAAAGGAATTTAGTATAACAATAATTGGAATACCCTATCTTTATTGGTAATGTTCTTTGACTCCCCAATCCCTCCTCTAATATGCTAGGGGTGTTGACGAGTTTCATGTAGGCATATCACTTATATAGGAGGCCTTAGCTTAAGAACATATACACACACGCAATTATTCAAGCCCATACAATGATGAAATATATAAAAAACTAAAC
Source organism: Viscum album (assembly GCA_963277665.1). Taxonomy (NCBI): domain Eukaryota; kingdom Viridiplantae; phylum Streptophyta; class Magnoliopsida; order Santalales; family Viscaceae; genus Viscum; species Viscum album. Next base: position 2,061,712,963 of record OY728140.1, read on the forward strand.
AACCATGCAAGAATACATCTAAATCTCACATTGATAGTATTATAAGAAGTAAAGGAATGTAAGAATGGCCAAATAAAATCCAACCACAATGATTCATGATGCAATTCCAACCTAAAATTAATACAATGGACTAATTTCAAGATACAACATGGAAACACCTCAATCCTTACACTCTCACTAAGCATTGTGTGGTCCTGCTCTATCTAGGAAACTCTCAAAATGATTATCTCCTAAAAAATACATAGCTAATTTGTGAAAATATGATGCAGGGGTGAGCATAACATTACCTAGTAGGAAACTCCGAAACCACGATTCAAGACACAAAAGAACACAATATTCTCTATGAAGTTATATGTCTACCGTACATAGAACAATAATATCCTGATATACCCAATAAGGTCACTTTGTGTAGTCGTAAATTCAAAACCATAATTCCATCCCATGATTCCATATGAATTTTTCACATAGAATTTATCTAGGATGACAAACTACATTATTTTGGTACCACTGATGATGTGTATCTAAGAGGTATTGATCATCAGGTCCTTCCATATGAAGTACATGCTAAATGTCCGAATAGATATGATACATAGATTATTATCACTACCAAGTCCATGGGGGTATCCCAATGACTCAATCTAGATTAAACATCTATGTAGAGGCTCAGAACATGTATATTTTTGGTCACAATGGTACTATTAAATACACCTAGGGAACAAATATGAATAGATTATCACACTATGGGCCCCATACAAAAATTCCAAAAACCCTATCTATGAATTCATATTGAATGGATTGTTGTTCTGTTGAGTAGGATTTGATTCCATACTAACCCTTAGGAAATGGATAGGGGAACCCACACAAATGAATCTTTTTCAAGAAACTAATAACAAGGGCTCCAAGCGAGCATTGGGAGAGTACATGGTGTGCATTAGGGTTACACAACTTGTCCCATCGACCACATGTCAATCCAATAAAAAATGGATCCTAACTATGTCTATGTAAAAGTAAACTATATTCTAATACAAGTGTAATTCTACCTGTATACTTATACCTGTGTACTATTACAATGATTATCTCATATAAATTTTTCTATTTAATTTCTAAGTGGGAACACATGTTGTGACAATGCCTATGTACTTTATATAGTGTTCATGTACCCTCTGAAGAACATATAAATACATTGAGTAGGGGTATTATTCAGTGTGATGATTAAAATAATCCTAAATCCCAAGCCGTAGCTAAGAGGGACTCACATTCTTTGTGATCATTGATTACACTTATGTGGATGAGGATTTATAGGAACCATTGGTTATTTCTTCCATGTGAATACATTCCACCACTCCCTCCAATCTCAGCTTCAATCAAGTGGTAAATCGAGGATCTAACCCATCAAATCCTCTCCACGGTCGATTTATAGATTCTGTACCTTGGATTCATTCAATAATCGGACTCGTTCGTTATTCTCTAATGCACATTAAATAATGTGAAATCATGTATCCAAAAAATTCATATCATATTTCACTTCCATTTTAGCACCACCATCATGTCATGTTGATCCTTGATATCTAATATCAAATAATTTAAAATGAATTGGGTGAAAACCGATTGTTTTCTCAGTGGATGTTAAACCATGGGACAAATAAAGAACTATCATGATGAACAATGAAAAATTAGAGAAATGCATAACCAAACACACAATGAACAAACCACATACAATTTTTTTCTTAGTCAATCCATCATTGTAACAGCCCAAGATTTTATAAAAAATATAATTTTTAATTTTATTAATGTCTTGTATTGTACGCTACACCAAAAGGAGCTTGCACAACACGCATCCTTGACTTGCCTTTCATTACACGCAATCACGACCTTCCTCGATAGCGTGTGTAATACGCAATACCGAGTTTCACTAAACAACGATATGCTATTAAAATATTATTAAAACTAGCCGTTATGAATAGTAATAACCACTTTTTAAAATTCTGTAAATCTTATATTTCAAAATGAACTTCATTTTTGGATTCGGAGTATCGAATTTAGCCTAAGGTGAAATTTTGGTACATTTCGGATAACTTTCATATTCTGATGAATAGTGAAAATTACTAAATTATAATTAAAAAACAACTTTTTTAATCGAAATAATTAATAGTGATAAATTATTAATTTGAGTAGTTTTAAAGTATATTTAGAATATATTTTTACAATTTAATACAATGTTGGTCATTGGATGTAATTTCACATTTAAACTAGACATAAACAAGTGTCAATCTTTTGATAGATATTGTTTCTTAAAAACACGCTATTTGTTTTAACAGCGGGATTTAATTATAAAATTAATTAATGCAACTTTTATGTTATGAATTTGGTAAAATAGACTTCATTTTTGAATTCGGAATATGAAATATAGCTTGGGATGAAATTTTGGCATTGTTCTGAAAAACATCAATTTTTGATGAATAGTGAAACTACTAAGTGGTAGTTAAAAAAACTGAATTTTTCATAAAACTTAATTTTACCGCTTCTGTGAATGGAATTTCAAAAATCCGAGAGACACGGTTGATGTCAGTAAGTAAAATGTGGTTCAATGAGATGAAAATAATTTTTGGTGAATAGTAACTTTTTACTTTTTTTTACCACGATTAATAGTAAATAGGGTAACTAAGGGTAAATATGATATTACTATTACCCTAACACATGTCTTAATTCTATTGGACAAGTGTAATTCGACCAAAAACAAACTTAGGAATAAAATATGACCATTTAGGCCCACTTGGATTAGATTAGGACATTTATTATTAATTTATTTAAAGAAGGGTTAAAATAGTTAAAATCAAAGTTTAATAAGTAAATCATTTTTAATATGGGGTTATACATAAGATAAATTCGATTGTAAATATTCATTATAAAGCCAAAAAGATTTACTACATGATGGTATTTTATTTGTAATTTTTAGACATCAAATAATTTAATTTATTTATGACACAATGATGATGCAGTAATTATCTTATTAATGAAATATTGACATAATTGATGTTATAAACACCAAAATAAATATAATTTGAGACTTTTTATGAATTCCACTAATTTTTTAGGTTACTATGATATATTATTGTTGATCTAATCAACTTTTTTCGAACATATAATTCTGTTATGACTTTCAAAAAAATCATATATCAAATAGTGTCAAAATTGACACAAAATAGTTTTTAAATCAAATATTATATTATTAATTGTTATTTTATTCCTAAAAATCTAAGGTTCGGCCCAATGACTTAGATAGGGATATATATATTAATAATAAACAATTTGGGGTTCTTTTGGCATGTTATAGTAAGTTTATTAACCATATAGTGAAAGAAAACAAAAAGACACGGTAAAAGTTAAATTATTTAACTTAGAGTTAAATCTAATTGACAAGGTTAAAATAATACCCTAAACATGTCTAAATCTTATTGGTTGATAGGATTTCGACCCATACCCACTTTAGCTTCAAAATAAGACCCTTTGGAACCATTATAAACCGATTTTGACTTTAATATAAAATAATATTTTGAGATATTCCTAAGGTGCCCCTCTCCTCCCCTATAAAAGGACACCTCTTCCCCCTCGTCCTCCCACCAATTTGAGCACTCAAGCTCGGCCAACCCCTGCCAATTTATCCTCTACACTTTCCTATCAACATCATAGAGGTTCTGGTCTTCCTCAAAGACCAATTTTAGTGCCCTAAGAGGAGGTCTCAAAGAGGCACTTCAAAGAAGAGGTAATTACCGTTACCAATTCTTTCATCTTTATTTCTTCTTCCACTTCTTCTTCTTAGGTTGTTTCATTATGAAGTAATAACATCAGTATCACTCATATACTGATATGTTATTATAAGTATGAAACAACCCTATTTCACCATCTATCTATCCTACGGAAAAAGAAATCACCGCGCGTGCGTACGTATGGAATACCGTCTCCACGCCGTGCTGTAATCTATTTTCCACCACCACCTTACATGGATGGGTATAATGGTGTAAAGAATAACTATACATAGTTATTACAACATCATATTGATTCTGATATATTGTATAATCCACTCCAATTCAATTCAATATTTATAGAAATGATATCATCGCTCGTGCATACGTACGGAATACCGTCTCCACGACGCGATGAGATTCATTCTCCATGTTAACCATTTAAGAATGATTATAATGTATATATAAGAAATAATAATGAAATATATGAAATTATAAATCTACTGGATTTATTTATATATATACATATGTATGTCATCTACTTACTTCCATTTCAAGACAATAAGGAAAGGAAAACAGCGTTCATGCGTACGTACGGACTACCGTCTCCATGAACGGTGTTTTTCATTTTATTTATCTACATATTATATATATATATATACTGAATATATATGATATATAAATCATATTTTATATTCTGGAAGTAAGTAAATCATGATATAAGTAATAATGATGTCAAGAACAACAAGTCAAAACACCTACGATAAATGAAACGATTTTACCCAAAACGCTTCTTTAACATGGAATTTACAAAAGAACGGGTAATATAATGTCATAAGTGAACCATATATGATATCATAACAATGAATATGATTCTGTAATAAGTCAATAACATGATTTAAATCATTATACAGGAGGTTCGGACACTTACAAAGCAAGTCGGACCTAAGGTAAAGGAAATATCACAATCTCATTTTTATCCGAGATTGTTTATTCGTAAGTATTTACTGGGGTGTATTTTATCATCCACATCCATGTTTTATCAATATGTAATATTATTTCTATCCACCTAAAATTGTTTAAATACATTTTTACCCTTCGGTGAGTTTTTAGTAATATGTATGAAAGGAATCTTTTGTCGTTTTTCGTACGAGGTACTTTTTGACTTTTCGGACAAAAGTACGAAGAATGTTTTTTTTAACTTATACGGAACGAACGGATTTTTACGGTTTTATAAAGACTTATTTTCATGAACCTTCCTCCAAAATATTTCATGACTATTTTCAATAAAATATCTTTCTTTTAAAATTGCATGATGTTTTGTGAAAAGAAATTTATTTTGAAGAAGAAAGGATCTTTTCCTCAAGAATTCAATTCAAGTGTTTTATCAAAATTATTTTCCATCTAAGATAATAAAGGGTTCTGTTTCTATACATATTTTTACATTGATTTGACTATGTTGTGATGGAATTATGTTTATGAATTCCTTTATCTTATATGAATGGTTTTATGATGTCATGTTGTTTAAGAATCCCATTTTTTTACATGGGTTATGTAATGATGTATGATTTATGATTTTGTGGCACACATAAGAATGGTATCATTATGAGATGGGTGGGACCTATATCTCCCTCCAATGAATTGGGTAAATATTTTATATCTCATGAGATAGACAGGGCTGGAACGGTAGGTTATACCGGTTTAGTGAAACAGGACTAAAACGAGGGTTACTCGATTCAGAAAGGGACTTTGTCCACTAAGATAGTCTTGGCCATTAGTCTTGACTAACAAGAAATGATTCTCTATGATTATGTGTGTATTCCACAAAGTTTCATGTTTTAAGTTATGATTATTGAGATTACTTTTTCACTGCCATGATTTATCCCTTGATTATGAAATTATGCTCTCTTTTGCAGGTTATGATTTCCAAAATGTTATGTTCTTATGAATATGATGTGATTGATATTTATTTTGTTTACCCTTACTGAGCATTTGAGATCACCCTTTTATGTTTTCTTTTCCCCAGGATATAAAGAAAGGTTTTAGGTTAAAAAAAGGAAGATCTTTATGGGATATTTTGAAGATCTTTCACCACGATTAGAAGATTATAGTCCGAGTTTCCAAAGACACTAAACTATTACGGTCCTTGTGTGTGTGTTTTTGTAATGTACTAAGTATTCCGCAAAAGTAATGTAATGTCAATGTACGTCAAGATACGGGTCTCTACAGTTGGTATCAGAGGAAAGGTTTAGTCAACCTATGGAAACTAGGATGCGAAAACGTTAGTGAGATCCCTAGAGATATTTCTAAGGTATGTCTAGGGATGTCCCTAGGGATAAGTATACGTATAGGTTATAGTAATAGAATTACGCTAACGATCATAGAATTAAACCTAAGATGTTGGATATTGAAGGTACTCCCCCTTTATTATGTTGTTTTCCCTAGCATGATTTTTGCCTCTCACACTATTCTTTTTGGGTTTTAGACGATGGCTGGAACCCGAAGGAACCGTGTTGATCAATGCAATGGACAATGTAATGATTGCCCTCCTGAACAAACAAATGTTATGGGAGATGGAGTGCAAAATCTTATTGCTATACTTACACAAGCTATGAATCATTCTGGACTTCCAAATGAGCAGAGAAGGGAACAATATTCTATTGAGTCCTTCATGAGGCAACGTCCACCTTCTTTCAGTGGGTCTTCTGACCCACTTGTGGCTGAACAATGGATCAGTACTACTGAAAAGATATTTTCAGTTCTTCAATGTTCTGATCATGATAAAGTCATCTTAGCAGTATATCGTTTGGAAGGTGAAGCTGATCAATGGTGGAATCTTATCAAGAATACGAGGCCAAGAGATGAAATTGAGTCCATGGAATGGGACGAGTTCAAGAACTTGTTTTTCAGTAAGTACTTCCCTCGTATTCTTCGAACAAAGATGGAGAAAGAGTTTCTTGAACTGAAGCAAAGGGACGATGAATCTGTTGGTACCTATGAAGAAAATTTTACAAGACTTGCAAGGTATGCTTCTGGAATTATCATCCAACCTGAAAGTAAAGTTGATCGATTTTTCAGTGGCTTAAAACCAAGTCTTCGAAGGGAATTAGCTATAAGAGACTTTAGTAGCTATGAAGAAATTGTGCGTTGTGCTATCAAGGTAGAAATGGAAGTTGGTGTTACATATCCATCTCATGGTTTTGACAAGAAATGAAAGATGGAGTTCAAGGAGAAATCTCAGAATAATGGTGAAAAGAAGATGAATGTTTCCTTATGCACAAAGTGTGGAAATAAGCATGGTGGAGATTGTCTTAAAGGGACTAGAAAATGTTTTATCTGTGGAAAAGAAGGTCATCGAGCAGCTGAGTGTCGAAGTAATGGAAAAAGGGTTTCTAATGATGTGAATAAAGAAAACACTGCAGAGAACGCACCGCCAACACTTCAATGCTTCAAGTGCAAGGAAATGGGGCATTATGCTAATAATTGCCCTAATCCAAGGGTTAGTGATGATCAACATGAGCAACCACTGAAGGCAAAGGACAAAGGGAAATCACATGCAATCACTATTGGCAATGTTGAATATGACAACGATGTGGTGGAATGATTAAGTGTTTATGTAATGGGATTCCAAAATAATGTTGTATCATTGAGTATTGCAATATTTATTGATGTGGTATTCAAAGTGATTGAGATATTTTTTGGAAATAAGATGATATGCGCATAATGAAGACGAGAAAATGAAATGTTTAATAGTATTCATGAGCTCATGATTGATATAAGGACTAAGTGATATCATGGTTGGAGTATATAGAATTTTGAGGATTTTGGTATGTGGAAAGTGTTAACTTTTAACTGCACTCATGTTTTCACTAAGGTATTCAAGAGAATACATGATTAAGGACTTTGAAAACATATCTTATGATATATGGGGATCGACGATGGTGTTAAATCTCTGGTAATCGTTTTCACTATGTTATGAGAGTGGACTGCAGTATTATGGATAAGCCTAAAGATTGGAATGGATTATGTTGGACATAAGTTAGTATTGTTTAAGGATAAATTTTTTTTCGATATTATTGATGGGATGTTATAGTAATATAGTTTTAGAGAAAGGACAACCTGCAGGACGGGCGACAGCCCATCGCTTCGGACAAGGCTGTGGGAATCGAACCCACAACTGAAGTGCGACTGGCCTTTATCGCCTGCCACTGGCCTACAGGAAGTCCCTGTTTAGTAGAAACTAGTTTTATTATATTAAGCAGTATGATATATGAAGTATAAGTCCATTTTAGGAACTATATATGATTAATCTCACTATAGATCGACTTATGTATATAATTTTTGCAAACCTTTTATTTGAGACAGATGGAATGACCCGTCATTCTATCACATGATCTGCTAACACTTCACGAATAACAAATTCAACTTCATTTATTTAAGAGATGAAGTGGAAATTGTTCTAGGCACGAACAATAGTGAGATTGTACCAAAATAAAGAAAGTATTTATTCCAATTCAAATTTTCAACTTTAGGGAAATGATCTTGAAAACCAAAAATGTTGTCCTAGTGATCTTATTCCTAATGAATCAGATGGTACCATAGATCGTCACAAATTTATGGATTTGTGATTATTGGCTTTTCCATAGCCATGTTCTCTACCACTCTCCATCAGAACATGATGGTTAGATTTCCCTTCCATATCCATATTTTCACCTATGTGGAAACCCAATGATTAGTTTATTTGGGTAACCGTTACGTTTCATACTTTTGTTTTTAGAGATTGGTTTTGATATTCCTTTTTACGATGTGGGTTTCTATTAAAGAAACTTTCAAATAGTAAACCATTTATAACCCCGACAAATTTCGAGGGTGAAATTCATTTTAAGGGGGGTAGAATGTAACAGCCCAAGATTTTATAAAAAATATACTTTTTAATTTTATTAATGTCTTGTATTGTATGCTACACCAAAAGGAGCTTGCACAACACACATCCTTGACTTGCCTTGCATTAAACGCAATCGCGACCTTCCTCGATAGCGTGTGTAATACGCAATACCGAGTTTCACTAAACAACGATATGCTATTAAAATATTATTAAAACTAGCCGTTATGAATAGTAATAACCACTTTTTAAAATTCTGTAAATATTATATTTCAAAATGAACTTCATTTTTGGATTCAGAGTATCGAATTTAGCCTAAGGTGAAATTTTGGTACATTTCGGATAACTTTCATATTCTGATGAATAGTGAAAATTACTAAATTATAATTAAAAAACAACTTTTTTAATCGAAATAATTAATAGTGATAAATTATTAATTTGAGTAGTTTTAAAGTATATTTAGAATATATTTTTACAATTTAATACAATGTTGGTCATTGGATGTAATTTCACATTTAAACTAGACATAAACAAGTGTCAATCTTTTGATAGATATTGTTTCTTAAAAACACGCTATTTGTTTTAACAGCCGGATTTAATTTTAAAATTAATTAATGCAACTTTTATGTTATGAATTTGGTAAAATAGACTTCATTTTTGAATTCGGAATATGAAATATAGCTTGGGATGAAATTTTGGCATTGTTCTGAAAAACATCAATTTTTGATGAATAGTGAAACTACTAAGTGGTAGTTAAAAAAAACTGAATTTTTCATAAAACATAATTTTACCGCTTCTGTGAATGGAATTTCAAAAATCTGAGAGACACGGTTGATGTCAGTAAGTAAAATGTGGTTCAATGAGATGAAAATAATTTTTGGTGAATAGTAACTTTTTATTTTTTTTTCCACGGTTAATAGTAAATAGGGTAACTAAGGGTAAATATGATATTACTATTACCCTAACACATGTCTTAATTCTATTGGACAAGTGTAATTAGACCAAAAACAAACTTAGGAATAAAATATGACCATTTAGGCCCACTTGGATTAGATTAGGACATTTATTATTAATTTATTTAAAGAAGGGTTAAAATAGTTAAAATCAAAGTTTAATAAGTAAATCATTTTTAATATGGGGTTATACATAAGATAAATTCGATTTTAAATATTCATTATAAATCTAAAAAGATTTACTACATGATGGTATTTTATTTGTAATTTTTAGACATCAAATAATTTAATTTATTTATGACACAATGATGATGCAGTAATTATCTTATTAATGAAATATTGACATAATTGATCTTATAAACACCAAAATAAATATAATTTGAGACTTTTTATGAATTCCACTAATTTTTTAGGTTACTAAGATATATTATTGTTGATCTAATCAACTTGTTTCGAACATATAATTCTGTTATGACTTTCAAAAAAATCATATATCAAATAGTGTCAAAATTGACACAAAATAGTTTTTAAATAAAATAAAATATTATTAATTGTTATTTTATTCCTAAAAATCTAAGGTTCGGCCAAATGACTTAGATAAGGATATATATATTAATAATAAACAATTTGGGGTTCGTTTGGCATGTTATAGTAAGTGTATTAACCATATAGTGAAAGAAAACAAAAAGACACGGTAAAAGTTAAATTATTTAACTTAGAGTTAAATCTAATTGACAAGGTTAAAATAATACCCTAAACTTGTCTAAATCTTATTGGATGATAGTATTGCGACCCATCCCCACTTTATCTTCGAAATAAGACCCTTTGGAACCATTATAAACCGATTTTGACTTTAATATAAAATAATATTTTGAGATATTCCTAAGGTGCCCCTCTCCTCCCCTATAAAATGACACCTCTTCCCCCTCCTCCTCACACCAATTTGAGCACTCAAGCTCGGCCAACCCCTGCCAATTTATCCTATCCACTTCCCTAGAAACATCATAGAGGTTCTGGTCTTCCTCAAAGACCAATTTTAGTGCCCTAAGAGGAGGTCTCAAAGAGGCACTTCAAAGAAGAGGTAATTACCGTTACCAATTCTTTCATCTTTATTTCTTCTTCCACTTCTTCTTCTTAGGTTGTTTCATTATGAAGTAATAACATCAGTATCACTCATATACTGATATGTTATTATAAGTATGAAACAACCCTATTTCACCATCTATCCATCCTACGGAAAAAGAAATCACCGCGCGTGCGTACGTACGGAATACCGTCTCCACGCCGTGGTGTAATCTATTTTCCACCACCACCTTACATGGATGGGTATAATGGTGTAAAGAATAACTATACATTGTTATTACAACATCATATTGATTCTGATATATTGTATAATCCACTCCAATTCAATTCAATATTTATAGAAATGATATCATCGCTCGTGCGTACGTACGGAATACCGTCTCCACGACGCGATGAGATTCATTCTCAATGTTAACCATTTAAGAATGATTATAATGTATATATAAGAAATAATAATGAAATATATGACATTATAAATCTACTGGATTTATGTATATATATACATATGTATGTCATCTACTTACTTCCATTTCAAGACAATAAGGAAAGGAAAACAGCGTTCATGCGTACGTACGGACTACTGTCTCCATGAACGGTGTTTTTCATTTTATTTATCTACCTATTATATATATATATATACTGAATATATATGATATATAAATCATATTTTATATTCTGGAAGTAAGTAAATCATGATATAAGTAATAATGATGTCAAGAACAACAAGTCAAAACACCTACGATAAATGAAACGATTTTACCCAAAACGCTTCTTTAACATGGAATTTACAAAAGAACGGGTAATATAATGTCATAAGTGAACCATATATGATATCATAACAATGAATATGATTCTGTAATAAGTCAATAACATGATTTAAATCATTATACAGGAGGTTCGGACACTTACAAAGCAAGTCGGACCTAAGGTAAGGGAAATATCACAATCTCATTTTTATCCGAGATTGTTTATTCGTAAGTATTTACTGGGGTATATTTTATCATCCACATACATGTTTTATCAATATGAAATATTATTTCCATCCACCTAAAATTGTTTAAATACATTTTTACCCTTCGGTGAGTTTTTAGTAATATGTATGAAAGGAATCTTTTGTCGTTTTTCGTACGAGGTACTTTTTGACTTTTCCGACAAAAGTACGAAGAATGTTTTTTTAACTTATACGGCACGAACGGATTTTTATGGTTTTATAAAGACTTATTTTCATGAACCTTCCTCCAAAATATTTCATGACTATTTTCAATAAAATATATTTCTTTTAAAATTTCATGATGTTTTGTGAAAAGAAATTGATTTTGAAGAAGAAAGGATCTTTTCCTCAAGAATTCAATTCAAGTGTTTTATCAAAATTATTTTCCATCTAAAATAATAAAGGGTTCTGTTTCTATCCATATTTTTACATTGATTTGACTATGTTGTGATGGAATTATGTTTATGAATTCCTTTATCTTATATGAATGGTTTTATGATGTCATGTTGTTTAAGAATCCCATTTTTATTACATGGGTTATGTAATGATGTATGATTTATGATTTTGTGGCACACATAAGAATGGTATCATTATGAGATGGTGGGACCTATATCTCCCTCCAATGCATTGGGTAAAGATTTTATATCTCATGAGATAGACAGGGCTGGAACGGTAGGTTATACCGGTTCAGTGAAACAGGACTGAAACGAGGGTTACTCGATTCAGAAAGGGACTTTGTCCACTAAGATAGTCTTGGAAATTAGTCTTGACTAACAAGAAATGATTCTCTATGATTATGTGTGTATTCCAAAAAGTTTCATGTTTTAAGTTATGATTATTGGGATTACTTTTTCACTGCCATGATTTATCCCTTGATTATGAAATTATGCTCTCTTTTGCAGGTTATGATTTCCAAAATGTTATGTTCTTATGAATATGATGTGACTGATATTTATTTTGTTTACCCTTACTGAGCATTTGAGCTCACCCTTTTATGTCTTCTTTTCCCCAGGATATAAAGAAAGGTTTTAGGTTAAAAAAAGGAAGATCTTTATGGGAGATTTTGAAGATCTTTCACCGCGATTAGAAGATTATAGTCCGAGTTTCCAAAGACACTAAACTATTACGGTCCTTGTGTGTGTGTTTTTGTAATGTACTAAGTATTCTGCAAAAGTAATGTAATGTCAATGTACGTCAAGATACGGGTCTCTACAATCATCATTAGAATAAAAATGAATAATCAAATATCACAAGGAAACTATACTAATAAAATCCATACAATAAACCCATCCTATAAAATGATGGAACCATGGATCAATATATTGGTTACTAGACTCTTGTTCGTCATAGGAATTTAGAATCTTGAATGAATTCCCATCAAAACAAACGTATTACCTATATTGTATTGATAATTAAAAAATAATAGAGATATCTATTGATCATTGGTGAGATCCTCTAATTTCTTCTTGCATTAGTCATTAATCCCTGATACAATCATCGTTCACCTACACATTATCATTCAATTACTATCTAAAAAACTTCTACATTAATAAGGAATAGTGGATAAACCTATAAATTCCCCAATAACCGATTATCTATAGATGAGGTTAGATCACTACATCAATGAAATAAAATAAAATAAAATAATTAATTATTTTACTAATTTTATGTCTATAAATACTTTTCAAAGAATACTCTAGGTCGACCAAGGTTATGTCATGACGATAGAGAAAACCAAATTATGAACTCAATGGTGCCCTTGGATTTCTAATCTAGTCTCTTGTTTATAATTTATTCCACTTTTTCATGAAAACTGCTTGCACATGCTATATAAAATATTTAATATATTTCAAAATTTCATTCCAAGAAAACTATTCATCGGAATCACAAACTGTCTCAGTGCCTAGTCTAAAAAATAATCCTTCAAATATCCAAAAAATTATGAGTAAAATATGTGTCACTACATTCTCCTGAACATAGGGATTTATTCCCCCAAAATCCCAAAACAAGGGCTAGATAAAGAGATTTGGATACTGAACATCAATTTGAGCCCCCTGTACCCTTGTTCTCTTCTAACGATTCTTGTTCTACCACTAGATACACACTAAAGGAACCAATCAGACACAAATTTTCCAATAATAGAGATTCTCAATCTTTATCTGGTAGTAAGTAAAGGTAGCTCTTTCCATGATTTCCAGCTCACCCCAGTCGATAATGTGTTATGGTTCATGCATGTACCTACTCAACTATGACCCATGGATGATTTCATGTACTTGGTCTAAATGCAGAGTTAGAGTTAAGTGGTACTCCACTACGCCAACACTACAAAATATCTTGATAGGGCCTATGAATCTTGGATACAGCTTGCTTAGCTGGCCAAAATTCTCTAATCCACATCGAGGTCAATCCTATAAAAATGCTTGGTCTCCCTCTGTAAACTCAAAAGGCATATTTTGTCTATCCAAATATGAATTTAGATGGATTTATAATTTTTTATCCACTACACGATGATCCAAACATTATCATTCTTTTCTCATACCAACTTTGGTCCTGAAAGTGCAGAATATCTCAAGTCATTATAGTAATTTGGTGACTTATAGTCCCCCCATATAATGCCTCAAATTGTGTCATACCAATGGTGGAATGTCTACTATTATTGTACTGAAACTCCACTAATGGTAGGTGGTCCTCCAACTATGGAGAAAGTCTAGCATGTAATCCCACATCATGTTCTCCAGAACCTGGATGGTTCACTCTATCTGGATATTAGTTTGGTGTTGTAATAATGAGGTCAAGTTTTAATGAGTCCCCAACACCTCCTAAAATCTCTTCCATAACCGAGAGGTGAAGTGAGAATCAGAGTCAAGGATGAATTTCAATGGAACACAATGGAGTTGAACTATTTCCGGCACATAGAGGATTCCCAATCTCTCTACTAAACTCTTATCTTTGATCGATTAGAATTGGGCCAACATGAGTTGGTCTATGATCACCCAATGAGTATTGTGTGTCACAACCTAGAAATCTATAATGGAAAATATTGTACATATATTTATTCCATGTACATTAAATCACATAATATCACATAGAGAACAAAATATAAAAGTTATACATGATGAATGGATGAAATAAGTAGTATTTCTATATGTTAAAGAACCAATGCCTATGGGTTAGTAACATGAACTTTTGAGTAGTAATATAACCATAATTAATAGTAAATCATCCAATATAATAGTAAACTCGCTAATTAATGTATAAACAATATTTAGGTATCTTATAAATGAAAACATGATATAATTATATCATAGTAACTGTAAGTAAATGTTTAAGGAATTATTAGTTAAGTATTGATATGTTTTATAACACATAAGTATTTATTTTATAAAAAATATAATTATTTAAAAGAAAATTTATTTTCATCAAATTTATTAAAAAATTGATATTTAATTGTCTTATTATTATAAGATAATTTTAGGAGATCATAATTAATTTTCCTATATGTTATAAAATTAGTTATATTTTTAAAATTCATATTTTAATATAAATGATGATTTTAATTAAATATTAAATTTATATTATTTAGAAAATTATATTCCTAAAATAGAGTTCATTTTTTAAATCCTCATTCCAGAAAATGACTATGGTTAGTTTTTGGTATTTTTCATAAATACTTGAATTCATGGTGATTTGTAAAATATGTTAATTTACGGTACATCTACATTATATGTTAAATACACTATTCATTGATTCAATGCTGATTTAATCACCATAATATCGAAATATCCTTCATTATTTTAATATATTTGTTGATACTTCCCACAATATTCTTATTCTTGATGAAAAATAATAATATACTATATAAAATAATGAGAAAACACCCCCTCTCCTCCATTATACATACCACCTCTCACCACGACTTTTCATCACAAATCATAATCCTGGATGTTTTTCCATTTTTTTCCAATATTATTCCCAAGTACCTTCCACATGTCCTGGAGGTTATTATATTAACATAATTTTAAGACCAATTCCCTTAAAAAGGTTATAAAGAAAAAAGGTTCCATTTGTTAAATCCTATCTTGCTTTATTTATTTTTCTTTTCACATTCATTTACTTTCATATACTCATATCACCTCCACTATACAAACATGTTTGATAAATTAAATATATATATATATTGTTTAATTTTATTATGTTAATGGAAAATATAACATAAATTCTCTTCTCCACTTCCTTTTATTCTATGATTGAAAATATCATGCCTGAGTAGTTGATTTATTACCACAGAGGTTGACAAGTTTCCATTTTCCATAACCACCTTCAAGGATAGAAATAAAACCATTATAATGATTGGTAATGATTTTTATGTATATGGTATGACCCTTTTTACATTTTGAATCAAACAGTTATATGAAAACCGCACTAAATTGTTTCATTCTAGTGACACTTAAATTCTCTTTTAACAAATTTTCACCTCATATTGACATCACTTATAATGGATTATGTATATTTTACCTTATGACTGTACATGATTTATTTAACAACATTATTTCAAGGACACCATTATGATATTTCCTTTTTTTATGCCTTTCAACATTGTTATGATACCTAATTCTTTCCATGGATAACCCTTATTCTTGATTCATCATGTGGTAGACATATGCATGATCATTTTATAATTGGTGCACCCACATTTCACTCCAACGCATCTGGTAATGTTTATTCACATGATATTTCATGTGGCGATAAGTTGTGAACCTAAATACATTATGGGACTTTTTCGGTCATGTGTAACAGTCTAAGAAGATATCATTAACTCATGCTTATGTCATGTTGTGTGTTGTTGCCACATTCCTATGATGCCATCATTATATTTCCCAATTCATTGCGTATTAAGATTCCTTATGTTTATTCATGACCAATGCATTTTTATGTCACCAATTTTTTCTTTCTAATCCTTGTTTTTTGCTTTATTACTATGTTTATGGTAATACTGGGCTATTTAGATCATCCCTTTTCATCATGTATTCCCTAGGTTAACCAATGAATGTGTAGGAGGTTAGTGGATGATTTGAGCTCTTTATAGAGTATTAAAATAAATATAATTTATTATAATTCCAAGTTTTCAGTTTTATGTCCCTCATTATCAAAATAAACAACACATCATGATCCTTGGATTGCAATATGATGATTAATTATGCTTAAAATCATATAATAATTTGTGAAAAAGGATAGGCTTACTATAGTGGGTATTAGAGTGAGGTCTAATTATTTTATAATTTTAGGAAGAGATCACATTATTGGGAAAACAAGGGATAATTCTATCAAAATGGATAACATTGATTTAAATTTATTGAATCAAATGTAATGATATACTTCTCATTTACAATTTTATCCTTCTATGTTCAATTTTTACATTCTAAATGAATACTGGATCAGTATTAAATACCACTAATTGAAGACTATTTTTCATATTTAATGGATAAAAATAGAATAACTTATACTAACAATCAATGTTATAGGAAATGTATTGATTTCTCTAATGATATTCCAAAAATAATGGGAATGGGTGATCAAAACTTCATGATAGTACATGTTCAGTTGGCTCAATTTATGAATAATAACATGAATCATGTGGAAAACCTTCATTCCCATAATAGATAGAATGTTGAGTTCAAAACCTTCATATTGCAAGGACCTCCCATAGGGGATCTTATGATCTTATCATCAGGGATAAATGTATTAACTCTATTGGAAAATTTTCTCAATCCTTCATTGTTCATAAGAAGGGAAAGGTGTTCTTGATGTTTATCATTTTGATGTAGAAGATGATTGGTGGTGGAAACGGATCAAGAACATGAATATTGAAGAGCCAAATGATTCAATGAAATGGGAATATTTCTAGAAAATATTTATCAGTAAATATTTTCTCAAAACCCTCTGTCTTAAAATGGAATCAGAGTTCCTTAGACTAAGGGAAAAGGATGATATGTCAACTTGAACGTACATGGAAAAATTAAAATGTTATGCATGATATGCCTATTCCTTTTTCATGAACACTGAAAAAAGGATGGGTCTCTTCTTGAGGAAACAAAATCGGATTCTACACAAAGAATTAGTGATTCGTGTCATTGATAGATATGTAGAGACTTTCCATTGTTCCTTTAAGGATGAAATAGAGAATGTAGACTCTCATTTGTCTCATGGGACCATAGAAAAAAAATATTAAATATATTTTAATAATGGAGTATCAATAGATAAATCCCTTGATGAAAAGAATACACAACATACCACGTCTCAAAATTGTGGGAAGAGGCATCCTAGAAACTGCATAAATTGAACTAAGTGACGTTTAAAATGTAGATGTGGTGGGAATTTGTCTTTTTTCTACTAAAGGGATATGAAGAATCCCATTAATTGGAATGAATAATGGAAGGCTTAAATTAACACTCAACATGTAGTGTAGTGTTTCAACTGCAAGTAAAAGGGGAATTTGGAAATCCATTTCCCTAATAGAATGTTTGTTGGAGGAAATTAATATCAATAACCTCTAAGGCACCAAGGAAGGTAAACTGCTATCAATACTACTAAGGAGGATCCTGAAAATGATGCAGTGATAAGTATTATACATATTCATTCAATAATAGTTAATTTACTATTATATTCTAGATCTGCATATTCTTTCATAACATTCATGAATTTTATAAGTATTCAAATACCATATTGAGAATATAGAGGTTGAGTTATCTATTAGAACATAAAATGGGAAATTACTACATCAAATGTATACAACTCCACCCATATTAATATTTTTGGAATGAACCTCCACATAAATACTGTATTACTTCCTTTGGTGGGGATCAATTATATATTCGGAATGGATTGATTATCTTTATAGAAAGCCAACATCAATTGTCGTGAAAGGGAGTGCAGTCATCACATCCTAAGGAATCCTATAGTTATCTTCCAATATAAGGAGGAGGATGGATATCAAACACAATTATTATCTCAATTGTGGACATTATTTCATTATGATATGGAATAGATAGCTCACATTACTGAGAAAAATGAGAGGATCTTGCTTGAACACTTCTCCATTGTGAGGGACTATACATATATATTCCCTATATAATTACCTAGTCTTTCTCCAGGCTGAGATGTTGAGTTATCAATTGAAATTATTCTTCGATCTTTGGCTATATCAATGTCACCATGTTGAATAGAACCTTTGAAGCTAGATGAACTGAGTAATCAATTATAGGTGAATCAAGATTACAGTCTTATAAGCCTGAGCGATGCACTGTGGGGTGTGGTAGTCCTCTTCATCAAAAATAAGGGTGGATCAATGCATCACTACATTTATTATTGTGATCTCAATAAAATCATGATAATGAAAAACTCTCCCCTATCATAGATAGAAAAGTTTTTCGATCCACTACGTGGGGCTATGTATTTCTCTCAGGTGGAGCTTTTTTCATTATATCACCAATTATAGGTGAGGAAAGAAGACATTCTTAATAATACCTTTCAAATTAGATATGAAAGAAATTATTTCATAGTGATAACATTCAAAATCCCCAGGACCCATAAATCTTTATGAATTTAATAATTATAGTCTTTAGATGTTACCTTGAAATTTTTTTATTCTTTATTGAAAATATTATGATGTACTCTAAGGTAAATGAGGAGTATGAGGAGTATTTTAATATTGAGTTGAAAAAATTGTGAAGGGAGGAACATTATGAAATTTACTGTATGTGGGCGTTTTATATGGATGATGTATCATTCAATGGGAATGTTATCACCAACCCTGGAATATACATGGACCCTTCCAATATAAAGGTAGCCAATGAGTGGCCAAGGAAACATCTACATTAGATATCCATAGAATCCGTGGTCGAACTAGGTATTACCAACGAGTTGTTAAGAGATTCTCATAATTTTCGAAAACAATAACTATTTTGACTCAAATGGGAACAATTTTTTTTCTAAACAAGTGAATGCGATGACTACTTCCAAGAGCTTCCAAAAGAGTCTTATCACCACAGTAGTGCTCACACTACCGACAAGTGGGGACCTCTTTTTGGAATACAAAAATGCATAAAATAATGGATTATGCGGTTTACTGATAAAAAATGATATATCTATACCATATACCTTATGGAATTTGAAAATGCAAGAGAAAAACTATCCCACAGATTATAACTATTTAGTAGGTGTGGTCTTTTCATTGAAAATATTGCATCACTATATCTATGGGGTGATGTGTGAAATATATATTAATCATAATATCTTATAATATATATATTAACATGAAGAGAGATTAATATAAACCGTTAAATATTTATTGATCCCATCGGGGATTATGACTACTCAATCCACTACCATCCTGGTTAAAAATCTATACTGGTACATTCTCTCACTAGAAAGGATCTTGGAACACTATAAATGAAGACAATTGGGAAGGATCCTCTATCATAATATTTGAATAGGATGGACATTGAAATAATTTATTATGGTTCATTATCAATCCTTTATCAAATTATTTCTCAACTATCCCTCTATATTAAATAAATGATTCTCTAAAAAATGATGCAGAAATTCATAAAAAGGTGGAAACCATGTGAAAGAGGAAATCCTCAGAGTTCAGAATCGATGAAGAAGGAGTCAGTATACTTGCGACACAACCACATGTATCATCCAATCTACATATAGAGAAGGATATTCTCTATGATTCAAACAACTCAACCTTCTTTATTCACCTAGGGAGCAGAAAGGGGTATCATGATATTCGAGAGAACTATTGGTGATAATAAATGAATAAAGATATCATTGAATAATCATCGAGGTGCCTACTACTTAAAAAAGGTAAGGATTAGAGGAAACATTATATGGGTATAATATAACCATTACCCATACCAACATGGAAGTGGAAAACATCACAATAGACTTGGTCACCATACCTATGAAGACATCCATAGGAAATGATGCGATATGGGTTGTTATGTACCATATCACAATGATATCTCACATTATCTCAATACAATAAGATTTGTCACCCAAGAAACATGGATGGATATACAGCAATGAAGTTGTTTGGAAATATAGAGTACCACTATCGATTTTATATGATCAAAATTTGAGATTTACCACTATGTTTTAGAAATGTCTCTAACATAATCTGAAATCTGATCTAATCATTAGTAAAACTTATCTACATAAAATTGATGGCCAACATAAAAAGAGTATTCTAAAACTAAAATAATATTTTTATTGATTGTTCTATTTAATTCAATGGTGTATGGGAACAAAATCATCTTCAGGATTAATTCTTTTATAAAAAAAATTTTCCACTCAAGAATCCAAATAGATCCATATAAATCCCATTATGGGAAAATATGTAGAACACCCGTATATTGTGATGAAGTTTGTTAATATAATATATTAGGACCCGAAATGGTCAAAAAATGTTGGAGAAGGTGAAAATAATTCAATAAAACATCAAGGGAGCCTAAAGAACGAAATATCTATGAAAAAAATCATAAACATGACCTTGAGTTTAATGTTGAAGACATGATATTCCTATGAATATCTCTATGGAAGAGTTTAATAATATTTAAGCATAAAGTAAATCTATTTCCCTTGTAAATTAGCAGCTAATAGATTCTTGATCTTAATGGATTTATGGTATATCGACATAAACTTCCACAAAATATGTATCAAGTACATGATATATTCCATGTATCTCTCTTGAGGAAGTACATACCAACTCTCTACCTGGAAAGAAAGATCCCTCTCTATGGCTGGCAGGATTTGTCTAGTCAAATCGACCATTGTCTCTAAAATGGAATACTCTATGATGATTTACAAATTGCCCGCTATCATTTTTAAGAAGATCAATACCTATATCAAAAACATCATCTGGACGGGTAGTATTCTTGAAAGAAAACTTGTCACTATTCCCTAGAAAACATGTTGCAAACCTCTCGACAAAGGTGGCATTGGTATTAAAAATTTAAAGATGTTCAATAATGCTCTCCAAGCCCGTCTTACTTGGCGTATCATCAATGGTAATTCCAAAGCTTCTGATTTCTTGAACCTTAGATTCCACACCAATCTTTTAAATGGGAATCTCAAGTACATTTACTCTTCAATCTGGCCCTCAATTAGAGACTCGTATCAGTAGATCATGAAAAATTATAGATGGATGGTTAGTGCTGACTCTTCCATTAATTTTTGGTGTGATAAATGGTATGGTAACCACTTGATATCTCTGTTACCTCCTAACATCACACCCGATGACTATAATCTTTCTATAAAGGATGTCTTGCAATATCACATGCATGCTCTCCCCGAAAATATTGCGCAGATCATTGATAATCATCATTTTTCTTCTAATGGTGATTTCCTTTTTTGGGAACCTGCCCCGAATGGCATCCTTGACTCCAAAAACTTCTACCAGCATTACTTTTCTGAAAGTGATTCTATTTTACCTTGGGTGAGTCATTTTGATAAGTCGTGGATCAAACCTTCTAGGCTTACTCTCAATTGGAGAATTTCCCATAATAGATTACCCACTGAATCCTGTCTTCATGCCTTTAGCATTCAACTCGGCTCCATTTGTCGCTTGTGAAATCAACACAGGGAAGATGCAGATCATCTATTTTTGTCGTGTGCGACGACATCTGCTTTATGGAATTATGTTTTTGAATTATTTAATTGCAGATGGTACTTTTTTGACACTATTTGTTTGTCCCTTAACAAGTGCACTAGCTATGTTTTCTCTCCTCAGGTTAAAAATCTTCTTCTTACGGCGGTGGTGGAACTGCTTCATGTGATCTGGAATGCTAGAAATGACATCATTCATAATAAGCGCTCATTCAGTTTAATTGCAGGCAAATCTCGAATTCTTATTGCGATACATGAAGTTTCTTCCATTCAAAAAGAATGCTGCAACAACTCATTTGGTGATTTTGAGATCCTTCGTCACCTTCGTGTGCCCGGCGTCTTCCCACAAATCAAACATTCATTTGAAGTATTCTAGCAATCATCGATGTTGGGATGGATCAAAGTGAATGTGGACAGTGCCTCCAAAGGTAACCCAGGCCCTACCGGTTGTGGTGCTATTTTTCGCGACTCGGCTGGTCTTTGCCAGGGTTGCTTCTATGCTGGCTATGGCCATTCCTCTTCCCTGGAAGCTGAAATGCTGGGTGTCATCCATGCCGTTGATTTTTCCCTTCAAAGAGGCTGGAAAAAACTCTGGATTGAAAGCGACTCTACTACTTTCAGTCATGCCATCTGGAATGGTTCCATTCATCTGGCTTGGTCTCTCACCACTCTTTGTATGAATTGTCTCAACTCTCTACATGGGATTGACTACATATCCACTCACACCTATCGGGAAGAGACTACTGTTGCAGATGCTCTTTCCAACAAAGGCATTCATCAGACCATGACTTGGATGAACTCTTTACCTGCTGATTTATTATCTTTGTTTGATAGAGATTGTAATAGAATTCCATCTTTTCACCTTTTGTAACTATTTTTTTATCAATAAGATTACTATTTTGCAAAAAAATTTATTATGTCATGTTTTGTGTTGTTACCACATTTCTATGATACCATTATTACATGTCCCTATTCACCACATGATATGATTCCTTTTCTTTATTCATGATCCATTCCTTTTTATTTCATCATGGTATGCCTTCTAACCCATCTAATTTTCATTACATCTATGTTTATACAAATAGTAGGGTATTTAGATCATCCCTTTATATAAATATTTCTAAGGTTATACAATGAATATATTAGAGATAAACGAATGTTTGGAGCACTATGTAGATGATTAAAATAAATACGTTATATTATAATTCCATTTTTTCAGTTTTATATATATAATCATCCCAAGACCATATACTTTACGATCCTTGGATGGTAATTTTAAGGTTAATTATTCATAAAATCTTGTAATAATATGTTTAAAATAATAGGGTCACTATATTGTCTCCCATGTATGTACATTGTAATCTATTCATGAAATCCAATTACATCTCATCGCATATCCTCTATGGATCCTCAAGGGGGTTAGCTAAACCAATTAGAACATGGTTCTATGCCAACAGTTAAGGACATGTAAGGAATCCCGAGACATACTCTAAAACCCATTTCATTATCACCTACCAATAAAACTGATATCGGAGATCTGGATTCATTTTTTCAACAGATGGAAATAACTCAATAGGTTATGTATGAAACTCTTTCAGAAACTCATCATCAAATGAAACTAGTACCATCATGAATCCATTCAAAATAATGAAATGATCCCCACTTTGAGAAAACCCATCAAGAGAATGCCCATTTGATATCTGAGTATGTAGGGTCTCAGATTCGGCATCACCAATTTTTTCCTCCCTAGATCACTGTAAGAGTTGAGGGGTGAAAACATCGATTGGAGGTATGATGGTATATCTCCATCCATAATGGATAAATGAAATGAGGAAAACTACTCTAACACATCATTCGACAACAATGAATAAGAATTTATACTAATAGAATCTTCTGCTATGATCTCATATCCTAGCGATATAGAAAATATAAAATTAATATTCTTGGAGGAACAATATCCATAACCTATGTCTCATGTTAATGTCCTTCTAATATTTGAAATTCATGTCACACTTGGGATTTGAATAAATGATAAACTACTCACTCATCTTGTAGTGTCACCACATATCTAGTGTGAGGACCATTATTGCTATCTCAAGATCACAAGTTATATAGTACCACTCATGTTGTGTCAATGGACATGAACCGTAGGTAATAAAAATATGTCTCATCATCAAAACACAACCATGATTGGTTCCTAATGAATCACAAAACACTATGTACTCGACCCCCTCTAGATACCTCAAGATGGAATAACCTATCAAACTCTTTCTCACAGTACAAAATTGTTCACTCTTTCCAATAGGGGAATATCTGATGGTAAAAGTGTATTTTCTGTTGGAAAAATATTTTACCAACATATATATACCTATCACTAAAATGTTGGTAAAAACTTTGTCGCTAAATGTTTTTATGACAGATAAAATAGTTCTGTTATAATTATTATAATACCCACAGATAATATATATGTTGGTTAAAGTGTTTAGCAACTGGTTCTAATGACAAACATTTCTGTTGGTAATATTTCCAACATATAATATTTGTTTATAAATTACATTTAAAAAATTATAAATTTTTATTTCTAATCAAATTTCATATTAAATTTTTTAATTTATTATATTAATAAATTGATGATTTTCACAAATGTTAAAAAAATAATTTTATTAATAATGAAATTTAATACAAAATGCAGGTCCCCAATAGGATCCCCCCGACAAGTCCACTCCCACCATTTATGTCACGCCAGCGAGCCAACTCCACCATCAAGAACCAACCAGCGTGTCACCTCCAACACTTATGCTTGTGAGCCAACTACCAGACCAGGGACCAGCTAGCGAGTCGTGCACCAATACTCCAGACTATCTCCAGCTAGTGAGTCATCTTCAGCACTCCACACCAAAGACCATCCAGGGAGTCACCTCCAGCACTCTAGGCTAGATCCAACCACAGGGTAATCTCCAGCACTCCATGCCAGCTCCAGTACCAAGGACCAGCCAACGATTCAGCTCTAGCACTCTAGACGATCTTCGACACCAGGGACCAGCCAACAAGCCTGCTCCAACACTTCATCTGCATTCTATTTGTTGTTATACATCAATCGTTGATGTTCTGGTTCACACTAGTGGTTGGAAGGAGCTAATCATTCCAACTCATTCAAATGTCTCATTTCTTGCACATGTGGATGAAAATCGTTCTTCTCTAATCAAGAAAATGAAGAGTCAAACATAATTAATAATCCCATTTAATAATCCCATTTATAATAAAAATTCATAAAACAAATAATGAAAATGAAAATGAAGAGTCAAACATAATGAAGAGAATCCACCTAAAAATCCTATAAAAAGAAAAAAGTTTATAAAAAGATACCAGAAGCCAAAAATCATAATCCATGATTATAAAAAAGATACCAGAATATAATCCACCTATAGTACATACAAACCTCAATTAAGACCATAAAGTGAATGCTTCATGCTAAGAAGAGAATGCTGCATACTAAAAAATAGAACAACAGAATACACAAATAATGAAGTTGGAGAACAGAATCAATGATTAAAGAAGTAGGAGAACAAAATGAAACCTGTAGTATATAAAAACCTCAGTTCATGATTAAAAAATACATGTAGTGAGGCCTTACTTCGTGTACAAGATTGTTTCATTCTAAACAGGCTTATAGAAAAATGAATCTCGTGATTTATAGAGAAAAACTTATGCAACCTAAAGTATATAAAAACTAGGGCTTTAAAATATTTGTAGATTAAATAAATCTCACATACATACAATGTATCACATATATAAATATGTTGGAAGTATAAATTCTGTATGAAAAACATAAGCCATGTGTCAAGAAGATAGAGGTTGATGATACCAGAAAATAGACGTCGCACTACAAGTCTACAATTTAGATGATATGATCTGTATACAAATTCATGAGTATAGTTCTACATTTCAACAAGGATAAATAAAATATGTGGTTACTAAAGGGAGATAGGATATTTAAGAAAATGTGCTGTGAGTTTCATGTTTTACAAGCGAGATGGATGTAACAAGACATGGCCGCCACATGAATTCCACTATGATTATATGGATTTTAGGCCTATATATTTTTGTAATATGATTTATATGAACATCAAAAAAAATTTGTAAACAATACATAAGTTAAATCATAGGAAGATTTTTTATTCTTCTGGAATGAAAGGTGGAAGATTTATTTTTCACTAC
Organism: Viscum album; assembly: GCA_963277665.1. Taxonomy (NCBI): domain Eukaryota; kingdom Viridiplantae; phylum Streptophyta; class Magnoliopsida; order Santalales; family Viscaceae; genus Viscum; species Viscum album. The sequence continues at coordinate 2,061,739,501 of OY728140.1, forward strand.
ATCTAGGTTATAAATATTTTAAAAAATAAATCCAATGAGAGGAACATTGAACTCAAATTAGATATCTCCAATGTTTTTGTTGGGGTGAGAAAATAGTCTGTTTAGTGAAAACTATTCATAATTTCCAAAAACCAAAACAACCAACCAATTATTTTTTTAATATAGGACCCTACTACATTAGCAACCAAAACTGAAATAACCAAAAATAAAATGAACTGACTAAAGTAAATTGTTTCAAAATAACCAGAATAAACAAGATTAACACAATATTTCAGTTTATAAAAAAGAAGAAGAAAAGTACCAGTGTCCAGTAGTGCAGGCCTCCTCTCCAAATTCTTATCACCACCTGCAATCCAATTGCCCAACCGGTAGCATTTAAAATGACTAGTAACACCAACACAACACCCTCAAATGTCAATATCATAGCTAATATTGATTAAAACTCCAAAAAATAAATTTCAAATTCAAAAATGTGACTAATCAATAGTGGTTTTAGAAAACTACAAATACTATAAATATGTGCTTGCCTGTGATTTATAATGACCCAACTCCACATAAAAAATTACAAATGAAAAACATGTCAATAATAATGTATTTACAAAACTACATATACCATAAATATGAGCTTCAATTCCTATGATAAATGATGTGACAATATTATATTTTTCCCATTTGATATGTTAGTGAAACTCTTCTTTTTTTATCTAAAAAAAATTATAAATCCACACATGTCCTATAAATAAAAACCACCACAAATAACATGAATCACATAAAAAAATTCCCTATCAAACTAGTGGAGAAAATCACAAAGACTAACCTATGGTGAGCCTGTAGAACTGCAATATATCAATTACACTAGTAAAAACCAGAGAACGCCCAAATATTCCTAAAAATAAATGGAATTTTAAATATATGCATTCCTACTTTTATGAGATACATGTAAAATATGATAGGATATCATTCCACAAATATGAACATAGAAATTTAAAAACATTCCATCATTCTTTAAGAAAATTCCAAGGCACGTTCAATGTGATTGCCTTTCATATCCATCGATGAAAAATGACCTTACAAGAGATGGAAAACATAACAGATACATTCAGCTAGGAAATAAAGTGATGTTGTAGATATCTATAGAAAATTCTATTAATATACTGTACTCAAATGAAATAATTGAAACCATATGTAGATGAAATATATGAAAAAACTTATTTAAACATGAAAATTTTTTAATAACATAAATCATGAATTTAAAGTATAAAAAAGTATATTTCAATAATTGAAACCATCCATGGATTAAATATGAAAAATAAAATTCGAAAATGAAACTATATGAATAATGATTTATTCATTTAGACAACACTATTTGAAAATGATATATGTGCACAGTTATCAAATGAATTATAGATCAAAATTATTCATATAGTTTGAAAATGAATTAATCAAACCATTTCAAATTAATGATTAATATTATATATGAAGAGAGTTATCTCATATATACATAGTTAACTCATATATGTATATAGTTTGAAACGATCCACATCATTCATGTACAGTATATGCAGTTAACTCATACACACAGTTTCTTTTCATAATGGTTTACCCAATTCCTTATATATATGGAATTGGGTATAACTTCTCCTCTGATATATGAGATTGCTTTGTGATATTACCTTATACAGTATCATGAAATCCACATCATTCGTATAAAATTCCATTCCACATTATTCAGGTATAGTATATGAATACATTTTACACGTATATGCATACAGTTTATTCTTATGAGTTACACATTTTGTATCCTAAAGAATTATAACAGAATTTAAAAAACTATTTTTGCAAATTAATTATGCAATTGAAACCATATGCATATGAATTGCAGACTATTTAAACATTTTCACTCAAATAGAATACAAACACATTGATATATACTACAAAAATCTGTAATTAAAATATGGATGATAGTTTAACTAGATGAAACCATGTAACAATATTGTACAGTTAAAAATATGGTATGCAATTCACTGAGCTCACATTGGAAAACATATTCTACTTTATTGATCTCATTTTACTCAATGACCTTTCACTGACATGCTACAAACAAATTCCTTGCAGACAGAACATTATTTTGATTTAGAGATCTTTGGTGAAAGAGAGATTGTCCAAATTGATTTCACTAGAGACACTTCAAAATCGCAGGACATTAAAAATAAAGTCAATATAGATCAATGAAATATGAAAAGGAAAACTGAATAGAAAACTATTTTTGTGAAATGTATTGGATCCCTAACTAGAAATACCTTTTTATGGTTACCTGTAAATTAATTCATTTTGCTTCATTTTCTGTATTAACTAATAATCACTCTTCCATTTCTTTTTCTTCCTATATTTCATTTCTCTATAAGTTTTGATTTATCTTGTATGATGCTAATGCATGGTTGGGTTTTTATTAGTTAGATCTAATTTTTAACTGATTTACTTGCTATCATTACCAGTGAAACTGCACGGGTGGGGTGCTAGTGTTAACTAAATATTTGATTGCAAATTTTATATAAATTTTGGACACAAGATATATTTTATATATTTTATTATTACAATGAATTTAATTTATTAATTTCAAATAAAAGTCATTTTTATTTCTCATTAATTAATTTTTTTTATTTTAAAATCATTTTTTAAGATGACGTGATAAAAAATTAGAATCTAATTTCAATTTAAATGAATCATGTTTTATAATATTTTAATTGAATAATATATGAATTATAAAAATGTTTAAACTTATTTTATTAGCTCTTCCGAGTGTGGTGTGGTGGAAAGGATCGGGCTTCCATATTTACAACAACCTTCCATGACTTACATTCCTTATTCGAAATTATAGTTAATGTGATGCATTTAGGACTTGATAGGATAGATTCAAGATCTCCTCTCATCTAACATAAAAAGTGCATATGGATTTAAAAACAATGTTTTAGAAATTATAGTTTCAAGTGTTCTGATTACACATATAAGGATTAAGATTGATGCAAAAATAATAAAAGTCATGATGAATGTATGATTCCAATTGTTTGTCATCTAAAAATAATGAAGTTTTTACCAAACACAGATGGATGGCCTGAGTGTTATTACATGTTCATTTAGCTAAAGTTAATAGAAAAATTATCTCTTGTGTTCATGTGGAAAACCATATTATTTTTGTAATAACGTGGATACCACTACACAGTGGGTATAAAAAAATACTAGACCAGTTTACCAGGTAAAAGAGAAACACCAAATCACATTTTCAAGTAGAGTAAACATATAAACCAGCAGCTGTTAAAAATTAAACCATCGTCTCCTTTCAGTGGTAGTCTCCAGCACATCTTAGTACATAAAAATTAATAATCACAACTTTCAATTGTTTATGAAAAAAAGGATAATTTTTAATGTTTCTTTTGTCAAAATTCATCCATGTAAAGGTGTTCAAACAAAATTGTTGAAGCATAAATCATTATTAGGAAGTTGTAAGTTTTAGGCATGTCATGGATTCTCATAAGGACCAAATGTGGTCATAACCAAAAACTAATTTGTTAAGTACAAGTACATAAGAGAGCTGGAATAAAAGAGTACCCCACTGTTGGAGTGTTTTCAAAGCCACAAGGATCTCTACTGGGAAAGAATCTCTAACCAATAAGTATATCATGGTAAGTGCAGATAACCCCTAGTTTTTATTAATTCCCTTCAATGTCAACCTTAAAGGAGTAATATATGGTTAATCATTTCCACAATACTATTTAACTTTATATGTTGGTTAATAATAATTTCACAAAATATTGAACACTTAATAGAATGTAGAGATAAAAACACACAAAAAACATATTCAAAATCATTTTTGTAATCATATGGAAAGATCATAGTTAAAACTCAACCACCCTTCCATAGAAATCATGAACCTGGAGAGAATGAGGAGGGGCCTCAATGTAGATGGTGAAACCCATGTAGTAGTGGTCAGGTATTTCAATTCTATGAGAACTATCAGCGACACCTCATCACTGGACTTATATAATGTATAGGACAGTAATAAGGTAGAGTATTTGTTCACTGAGACATGCATTGATGTCATCATGGATTTGGAATGGAATAACTGGGTTGAAGATGATCCAAACAGGTGGAGGTGACAAAATCACCAAAAAACAACTGGAGTATTCAATTAGCATAGTAAAATCATAAAAAAATAAACAAGAAAACTCATTTAATATTAATTTCAAAGAAAACCTAACTAGAATTCAATTGAAACATTATATTTCCATTATTTCAAGTTCTTAAAACATCAAGAGAAGAAATACATACCTGTAGGATCAAAGATGGACTGACTGAATGTGAAATGGGTTTCGGACGATGCTCTTCCCAACATCTCGACTTTATAGTTGAAACAGAAAAAAAATCCACAATTTAATTTCAAAGAAACCCAGGCTGGAATTCAATTAAAAAATTATATTTCCATGATTTCATGTTCTTAAAACATCAAGAGAAGAAATACATACCTGTAGGATCAAAGATAGACTGACTGAATAAGAAATGGTTTTCAGACGATGCTCTTCCCAATATCTGGGCTTTATAGTTGAAACCGAAAAAACCCTCATTTTAATTTCTAATAATCTATAAGAATAATTCAATTAAAACATTAGATTCCCATGATTTCATGTTTTTAAAACATTAAGAAATGAAATACATACTTATAGGATCACAGATGTATTGACTGAATGAGAAATGGGTTTCGGACGATGCTCTTCCCAACATCACAACTTTATAGTTGAAATAGAAAAAAATCCGCATTTTAATTTCAAAGAAACCCTAACATGAATTCAATTAAAAAATTATATTCACATGATTTTATGTTCTTAGAAAATCAAGAGAATAAATAGATACCTTTAGGAACAAATATGGACTGACTGAATGAGAAATGGGTTTCAGACGATGCTCTTCCCAACATCTCAGCTTTATAGTTGAAACAGAAAAAAATCCGCCGAACATCAGTGGACGAAGTGGTATAGGAAGTGGTGGAGAATCTAGTGTGTGGGTGTCGATGTGGGTGATGGTGAGGAACCGTGCATGTGAGCTTAGACAGTGCTAGTAGAGGTGGCCTGTGTAGAGACGCGGCTGACGATGAAGTCAGGAGAGGGGAGGCGTGACCGTGCGGGGAAAACGCGAAAGGGGGATTATGTTTTTGGTAGTTATTTCTATTTTATTTTTCATTTTAACTTTTGATTGTTTTTTTTAAAACTCATCCTCATAAAATATATCTATGATATAATTTTATTTTGTTTCATATAAAATATATATTAAATGAAATTTTCAATCTATGATAAATATTTATTAAGATCTTTTTATAAATGCATATATTTTTTTAGCGATTAAATTACATTTTTTTTCTTACAATCATTTTCTAATTTTTAATATCAATTTTTATTAATAAACACATGATTTCTGTTAACAAGCTTTTTTGTTTTTAAAGAATTTGTGTGTAGTGAATAGATAATATCAACATGTATAAATGTTGAATATATTTATTTTTAAAGTAATTATTAATAATAATTATATTTTTTTGGAAAACAAAATTTCAGTTTTAATATGATAGAGTGACAAATTAAATTGTTGGAAAAATATTTGTTGGTATTAAAAAATTTAAAAAAAATACATTTGTTGGTAAAGTTAAATGTTGGTACTTGAATTTAGTATCAACAAAACTCACTATCTATTGGAATTTTTCATTTTTTCCAAAATATATATTATCTATCACTGAATTTTTGTTGGTATAAGTAAACTTTTTTGTAGTTTCAATTGATAAAACGCCATATAGTACCCCTATTCCCACAGAAGTCTAACCCTGTTGGGTCATTTATTACATGGGATAAGATATCCTAGAGATTTCATGTATTAATATCCAGTAATATCCTTCTAAGAAACATAAGCTCTGCACCTCTATTACGCTCTTGGGTGGTAACCAAGCTAACACTACCTCAACCATGGCTGAGTCCGCTCCCACTACATCTACTAAGAAAACATGCCTGAAAAAGTGGACCACCTAAAACAATAACTATAACATTAAGACCAACCTACATATATGGTACACTCAGAGTACATCTAGAACCATAATCAAATGTATCGCAAGCTCCTACTCGAATGCTGAGTACTGAAGGATGTCTTTGATGAATACTGCCATGAAGTAGTCCCTGAATGGATAAATGATGTGTTTCATGAGTCCTGTAATAATTTTTGTGGAATTCATCATGCCAAAGGGAACTTCCACAAACTTATATTGACCGTAGAGACATCTAGATGTTGTCATTAGTATATATTCATCCCATACTCATAACTAGTGATAGCCCGACCTGTGGTCAACTTTTGATAACAATTGTGCCCCTATAAACTGATCAAAGTGGTAATCTATTCTTTTTAGTTGTTAATTTTTATTCATGGTCACCTAGTTCAAGTTCCAACTGTCCACACATAACCTCGTGCTTCAATTTTCCTTATTGGATAACAAGACTATGGCTTCCAAGGGATAAACACTAGGTCTTACAAAGACATTCTTTTTCAATTCCTCCTACTCCACCCTCAGCCCATGAATCACTATGGGAACCATCTGATATGATGGCATAGATAATGGTGTCGTTCTAAGGTTTTGGTTAAAACAAAATTTCATCTCTCTATGGTGAGGTAAACCTAAAACATCATTTGGGAATACTTACTTGTACTCTACCACATAGGTTGGGAACTAAAAACATATACCATCAACTACACCAATTGTTTTTATGGATAACTAATGTGTAATCAGATTCACACTCCTACTCATGACTGTAACCCTTCATTTCTTTTTTCCATTTCACCAAAAAAGGAAAACTTGGTTCCATCATTATAGACACACTTCATCCACCACATAAAACAATCAATAAATGAAGCATATATAAATATTCCATACAAAAAATAACATCATAAGGCCTCATCATTGTAACTATGATATCCTAATTGAAACATCCATCTCCATAAGTCAGGTCACAATATCGGCATTAGTGTGTGATTGCTGACGCATCTCTAATAACATCATTTAAGAGAAATGGACAATAAAATATCTCAAATGGATCCTCTAGATATAAAAAAACAAACGTGGAAACAAATGAATGACTAGAATCTATTTCTATTATTACTATATATAGGTTAAAAAATTCATAAATCATATGTCATATCCTTACTAGATCCTCTAGGTCATATTTCATGACTAACTACAACTATCCCCACCCCGTATCCTCTAGATCCTCCAAGATGGAGTGGACCATCTTATGGTGGTGGTGTTAACTAGTCAAAATTTATAGTACCTATTGTTACTCTCCCAACTCCTTTGGCACTTATTATACCATATGGATATGTCTTCTCATACCATTGTCTCTACCTCGACAGCCCGTCCATGGTTTCTCTATCCGCAATATTGTGTGTCTCACAAAATTTGGAAATATGTCTCTTATAATCACCCACGTAGTACTGCGTCTTCCTAAGTTGACTAATCCCTTGATGAGAGCCTTGAACAGCAGGCCCTCTATACAATTTCCTACTCTTTAAATGTCTCTCACATCATGTTCCTTGAGATTGATGTTCTTTCCTACTTATGGGGTATCTTCCCCTTCTTTCCAACTGCCGATAATAACCTATTATGTCTACTCAGCCAAGAATCTCCCTACCACCAAAGCTCTATTTTACACCCCAACAATGATAGGAATGAAAAGAGAGATACAATTGGTTCAGATTTATCTATATAGTTTTTAGTCATAGTTTTGAGTCTGGAAGATCTGATCCCAAAACATATCAATCAAGTTCATGAATAGGTTGGTGAACCATTATAAATACTCACATACAGTCATGATTCCATACTTAAGATACCTAATATTTTAGTTATTTACTTCCATCAACTTAGTTGGATATAATTCATTTATGAATAGGTACTAAAATCTTAACCATGGTATATTCAGCACATTTTAAGATGAGGTCACTAACCCCCACCATCGTCTAGATAATCCCTAATGACGAATCACTCCAAGGATCACCATATGATTATTTGGAGTCCTTAAAAGATTGAAATATCATGCCATCTTATCAAGCCATTCCTCATACTCCTATGGGTAAGGCTATCCTTGGATCCTAAGGGTTCATTTTTTATGAAACTCATAAATAACACTAAATATATGCACCTCATTCTTTAGAATTATGGGTACCATCAATTTCTCTATAGGTGGTGGTATAGATGGTGCACCATATAAAGGTAGTGTAACGACTTGAATCCGGAGCCCTTCCACTAGCACCCATACCTGGTTTTCCACAAGAACTCAAGTGCATTCCTCCAAACGTCAGAGGCTTCTGACTAGAAGCGACGGCCATGGTATGTTATTGGGGAAATTATTCCCTCATTTGGTAAGGTATACAAGGCTAGAAAAACAATAGTCAATAGCGGAAGCAGTAAGCAGAATACAAACACTGAAACAAAACAACGGAAGAAATGAACATATAATGACAATGATAATGATGCAACTGGTACACATATCTTAGGGAAAGCAGCAAACACAACAACGTGCTGAAATACAACTGAAAACAAAGTATGAAAGTAAATAGCAACTCTAGAAGCATAGCAAGCCTATGCTCGGTCCTATGCTCTCCATCTCCAACAAGCAATCACGTACCTGAGGTAGAAGGGCCACAATCCCTATCCACAGCTACAACCAAATAACCTTTTTGGGCCAAAAAGTAGGACCCAAATAGGGTGTGAGACAAATCCCATTAGGCAATCCCCACGAGATCCATGCCCTACTGTTAGTGAATAATATAGAAAAAGTAAAGGAAATAAATGTAGCAGAGAGGAAGAAATACACTATAGTAAACAATCCTACTAATCTCCATTAAAATTTATTTAATAGTTCAATACAATCATTTAGCTATCAACCAGGGAACCTAGAAACAACTCTATACTCCCAAGGTAAGCAAGTAATCACAAAAGGTAACTCATAGTCTACCTAAGCAGCAAGCAGTACAAACCCAAGCATGTTCTTTGGCTTGGTGGACTTATCACAACCAACCAATAAATAAGGCACTGACTATCTGGGTGCCTCCTACTAGCAATACCCTCTGGTAAAATAAACGTACAAAGGCACAAACACTCTGGGAAGCCCTCACCATCAATTCCCCTATAGTCTTTCAAAGAAAGATATAGAATTTCTGAGGAAGCACTTATGTCTAATTACCCCTATAGTCTTGCAACATAACTAAGTACACTCTGAGGAAGAACAATGTCCTATTCCCATAGGTCATGCGATCGATACTAATTATAACAGACACTCTAGAGTATCCCTAATCGTCAATTCCCCCTTCAGTCTACCACACCATGTTCACTCAACCCTATGAAGTTTAGTCAGGTGTAATCGACTATTAGCAGCCTATGTAAGTTCAAAAACTACTTGGATAATATCTAAAAATGCATCCACAAGAATATATATAGTTGGAAATACATGCAATCAAGTCAATAGGCATACTAGCCATGTGTAAAAAGGGTTGCCTCATAGGCAAACTGTGCCAAACGGAAATCAATACCCAAAACAAGGGGAAACACTCGTGGGGTGATCCTCAAACATGCTAACAATCAATTAATAATCTTCTAATAACCTCAAGCATACATGAAATCTAAGGTAGATAATAAAACAGGATCAAAACCCTAACCCGAGATACCCGATACATGGGTATCCAACACTTTTGAACCAAAAACTCAAAGACATTCAATGTAGGGCAAGAAACCACCTACCATGATCCCAGTAGATCGATATATGTGAACCACTACCACAAAATCCCCTTATAACAACATAGATATGAGAAAAAGCACAAAATGCTCGACCTATGATAACTTGAAACTAAGGAGGACTCAAGAAAAAAGCCTAAAGCAGAACAGAGAACTCACTGTTGTGCTTCCAATGCAATCGACGACAGCTGGAACAGAGGTCGGACGGAGGCACGGTGGATCGGAGAAGATTCAGTCATACAGACGCTCTCAGACGAACAAAACCTAAAGAAGAAGACGCTTCTTTGTGTCAGGCGTGACCCCAGTCCATTTAAGGAAAAAAAGAAAGTACATGGCATGTACTTTTTGAGTACACGGCATGTACTAGGTCTTTTCCGTACTCTGCCAAAATCGTCCACCACGTCACCCTTAAACACCATGTGTGTGGCCCAGACACAGCCATCACATGGCTTCAGCGGGAAAAAAAGTACACGTCGTGTACTCCAAAAGTACACGGTATGTACTTAAAAAATTTCCAGAAAGTTCATTTTTCTCAAAAACACCAGAAAAGGGAAAATCGTACCTAAAAATAAGATCCAGGTTCTTACAAACATCCCCCCTTAAACGAATTCGTCCCCGAATTTCCCTAACAAGTCAGAGAAGATGAAACCCCGAACAGCTTCGGACACTGCGATCATACATCGGCCTCCCTTTCCCAAGTCTCGTCTTGTACTCGCCCGTGCTGCCACATCACTCATACCAGAGGAACAGACCGCCCGCGGAGAACCTTCGTACTGCAATCGACAATCCGGATAGGATGCTCCTCGAACAACGCATCTTCTTCAACCTTGACTTCCCCTAGTTGAAAGACGTGAGATGGGTTTGAAATGTAGCGTCGGAGCTGAGAGACGTGGAAGACGTCGTTTATGGCCCGATTCCTTTGTGGTAGATGCAACAGATAGGCAACCGGCCCAAATCTCTCCAAGACCTCAAACGACCTGACGTACCGTGGTGAAAGATTACCCTGTCTCTGAATCCTCTTGTCTCCCAACCTCAGGGTATCATGTAGGAAAACCTGGTCACCGACCTTGAACTCCATTGGTCATCTCCACTAATCATCATAAGACTTCTATCAAGACTGTGCTGTAGCCATCCTCTTCCGAATCAGCTCTATCATCTCTGAAGTCTCCTGAACAAATCAAGGTCCCAACAAAGCTCCCTCTCCTGCCTCTATCCAGCATAAAGGTGATCGGCATGGCCTACTGTACAAAGCCTCGTATGTTTCCATTTGAATCGTATCATGAAAACTGTTGTTGTAGGCGAACTCCAAAAGAGAAATATGCATCTCCCAAGAACCGCCAATGTCTAGGATGCAAGCTCAGAGCATATCCTCAAGCACCTGGATCGCGCGCTCGGACTGGCCATCAGTCGGCAGATGGAATGCTATACTCAAATGTACCTGTGTACCCAAGGCCTTCTGGAGTACCTACTAGAACCGAGAGGTAAAGCACACATCTCTGTCTGAAACAGTGGAGTGTGGAACTCCATGAACATGAACTATCTCCCGGATGTAAAGTCATATTAGATCATTGACACTGAAAGTCTCCTTGATTGGAATGAAGTGAGAAACCTTCGTGAGCCTGTCATTGACAACCCACACCACATCGTTTCCTCTTGACGATCTCAGAAAACTAGTCACAAATTCAATCAAGATGTCATTCCACTTACTCTCTGGAATGGTTAGCTGCTGCAAAAGCCCCGCTGGTCACTGATGCTCTGCTTTCACCTAATGACCAATAGAACATCTCCTGACGAAACGAGAAACATCCTTCTTCATACCAGGCCACCAGTAATGGCGAAAAAGATCCCGATACATCTTGGTGATTCCAGGATGAAATTACCCAAACTGAGGAATGGATGTCTCGCATCAGCTCCTCGCATATATCTGCTGGTACCCATATGCATCCCTGGAAACGCAAGATCTCATCCTCGCCAACGGTCCACCCAGGAAGAGGGATCTCTCCTGACATGCCTTCCCGTAGGACTAGGCCTTCTGAATCTGTCAACTACCTCATCCGAACTCGGTCCAGAAGTACAGAGGTAACAACCATAGAAGATAGGAAAGTCTTCCCCTTCCTATCATGCACCTTCAAATGCATCTCCGAGAATAGATCCATCAATTTCCTCTCACTGCTGGCCTCCTGAACTGTCTGTATCTGAGTTCTCCTAATCAGTGCATCAGCCACTACGTTTCCTTTTCCAGGTGTATAGGCAAGCTTTAAATTGATGGACTGGAGATACTAAACCCACCTCCGCTATCTTAGATTCAGGTCACACTTCATGAAGATGTACTTGAGACTTTTTTAGCCAGTGTATACCACAAAATGCTCTCCCATAAGGTAATGTCTACAGAAACGTAAATCATGAACAACCACAGCCAACTCCAGGTCATGCGTAGGATAATTCCTCTCATGAGGCCTCAAATGATGAGATCCATACACAACCACTCGATCCTTCTGCATAAGCACTGCTCCATGTCTGATGCCACATGCATCACTGAAAACTGTATAGCTCTTGTGCAGATCCAGAAAAACTAGGATCAGTGTTGAAGTCAATCTTCCCTTCAGCTCCTGGAAGTCTGAGTCATAGGCTTCTGACCAAACAATCTTCAACCCCTTCCTTGTCAAGCCTATTAGCAGTGCGGCTAGGCATGAGAAGTCCTGTATAAACCGCATGTAGTAACCAGCCAGCCCGAAGAAGCTCTGTACCTTGAAGACATTCTTCAGATGCTCCTAGGTAACTACTGCTCTCACCTTCTCTGGGTCTACAGATACTCCTGTCTCTGATATGACATGACCCAGGAAGTGAATCTCGTCCATCCATAAGTGGCAGTTTGAGAGTTTAGCATAAATACGATGATCCCTCAGTGTACTCATAACTATATCAAGATGGGTTGCATGGTCATGTAGAGTGTGAGAGTACACAATGATATCGTCCATGATGTCCACAACGAAGGAATCCAAGTTAGGATGGAACACTCGGTTCATCAGCTCCATGAAAACTGTTGGCGCGTTAGTAAGACCGAACGACATAACCATATACTCATTGAGGCCATCCCTACTCCTGAAGGCTGTCAGCTGTATATCTGAAGGTATAACTGGCAGCTGATGATAACCGGACCTCAAATCGATCTTTGAGAACACCCGAGTTCTTCGAAGCTGATCGAAGAGATCAGAAATCCTCAGCAAGGGATATCGGTTCTTGAACGTCAACTGGTTCAACTTACGATAATCCATGAAAAGCCTAAGGGTACCATATGTCTTCTTCGCGAACATGATAGGCGAACCCCAAGGAGAAGTACTTAGTCGGATGAAACCCTTTTCCTGCAACTCCTCCAACTGCTTCTTCAACTCCTGCAACTCAGGTGTAGCCATCCTATAAAGAGTAATGGACACCGGTTCTACTCCTAGTATGTGATCAATATAGAAGCCTATCTCATGCTCTGGAGGCAAACCTGAAAAGTCTTCAAGAATGACATCTGGAAAGAAATCAACCACTGAAGGAAAATATAACTGTGAATTCCCCCGGTCATCCCGATAAAGACTAGAAATCTAGGTCATAACTTATCCTAGATCATGATTCTCGAGTCTGGATCGACTCGCCTGAACATCCCATTCACCCTTATGAATTAATGATTCTCCCTTTGGTGATATGAAACTCACTCTACGATGATAGAAATCGATGACTGCCTGGAAGGGAACCAAACAGTCCATACTAAGAATGACATCATATCCCGTCATCTCCAGTACATAGAGATCACATAGGAAACGATACGCTGCAACCTCGAGAGGGAACTCCTTGCACTGACGTACGCTAGATGTCCTCGTTCCCAAGGGCGTGTTGAGAGTCAACATGTCAGCAGATGAAAAGACACATAGCTCAAGAATTTCCACGACAGAAACAGAGATAAAGCTCTATGAAGCACTAGTATCGAAAAGGGATGAAGTTAAAAATGAGGCTACTAAGATCATACCTCAAACTGTAAAGGCTCCGGGATCCTGCTCCTGATGAATCTGCTCTACAAAAATGTCTCGCTAGTAATACGGCCCTGTGTAGCAGCCTGAAATCCCTGAGCTGCTCCTCCCTAAGCCTGACCACTGCGTCTGCGGCCTCTACCCTCACTTAAACGTCCTGCAGAAGCCCAGCCCCTAGTCTGCTGTGGATCTGGAAATCCTTCTCCCGTATGCGGGGTCGAAACTGATCCTCCTTCACTAGCCGCTGGAAGGGGAACCTTGTAGAAACACTGAAGGTGACCCATCTTGCCGCAGGATCGGCACTCCACTGGGTCCCTCGAGAACTAGGGCTTCTTATGCCTATTCATCCCATAGTGATAACACACCACTTGGGTGCCAGAAGGGGCATCTCGTCTACCATAAGGAATACCTCTCTTCCTTGGGTCGCCTCGGGTAGACTCTCGGTGGCGCTTCCTGTTGTCTGTATGGAGGGAATCAGCCTTGGTTGATGTACCCCCCTAGTCCACAGCTCCAGTCTCCCTTAGGTTCCTCTCCATGACGAGTTCCTGATTGACTATCAGAGTAATAGAAGTCAACTAAAAGACATTCACCTGTGATCTGATCTTCAGTCTGAGGCCTTCCTCAAACTTCCTCGCTAGAAACAACTCGTCATTCCCCAGGACGAGAGTGAATCGCTGTAACTTAGTGAAGTGGGAGGAATACTCCATAACTGTGAGAGTACCCTGTTGTAGGCTCCTGAACTCCCTGGCTCTGTCAACCTTCAGCGTCACTGTGTATAAGTAGTCGTAAAACATATGCTCAAACTCAACCCAAGCCATAGCCTGCTGGCGCCCAGTCTGAGAGAATACGTCCCACCATCTATTGGAGGAATCTCGCTGCATATACGTCGCGATCTTCACCCTCCTCTCTAAAGATGTATCCAGATGCTCGAAGATGGATATCATGACTTCCAGCCATGAATCTGTAGCATGAGTTCCTCTATCCCCTGTGAAGGTGGGAGGATGCTACTGCTGGAAGACCCGCGTCAGCTCTGCCATAGTCGGGGCAGGATACTGAACTCTCTGGAAGGTCTGCATGAATCTCATGAAACTCTCTCTGAACTGAGATTCAACACCAGTGTCTGGAATCACTGTATGTTCCATGTCCAGAACGATGGGAGGAACTACTAGTAGTCCCTGATCGGTCGTATCCGGCATACGATCGCTGCTTGGTTCCTAGCGTGAAATAGGAGGAAGTCTTGGTGCCATAGCTCTGAAAGACCAAAACAGACCTTCATTAATGACGAACATAGTTTCAACATAGGAGTGTAAAATGGAATAGGAGGTAAAAACCTTAAAATCTGGGATAAACATGACTACACGGTGTTTAATACCACTACACGGCGTGTTTCTTAAAATTTTTCCCAGGGCGTGTACATTGGCCATACATGGCTGTAAACTACCTGACTACACGATGTGTTCTTAAACTACAGGTCGTGTACTAACCCTTTTCTCCCTGCCCGGTTACTCCTACACGAATAACTCACATTGTTTGTCCCAGCTGAAGACTACACGATGTGTTTGAGGAAGACACGACGTGTACTGGACACGCAATACCTGGACCGTGTTGTTAGCGACACGGCCTGACACATGATCGACACTACACGACTTGTTCTAAGGGACATGACAAGAAAATGAAGGGAACCCTCAGCCCATGTTGTTCGTGACATGGCCGGGTACACAACTGATCCTTACACGGTGTGTTCCAAAGAAACAAGGAATGTATAGATGAAGATAACACCGACTCGTGTTTTTCAACACACGGACAGGTACCTAGGAAAGGATACACGGTGTGTGAATACTGAACATGGCATGTAATAAACACGCATTAACTAGTCCGTGTTGTTAGTTACATGGTCGGGCTCCTAGTTAACCTCCACACGGTGTGTACATAGAGAACACGACGTGTTTCTAGAAACCATTTACTGCTCCGTGTCCCTGTCCACATGGTCAATGACACGACAAAAAACTACATGACATGTATATATAACATACACACAGTGTATTCTGTGTTATTCCAAATAGTTTCCTCAGAACTGCACCAGATCCCAGAAAACACAGAAAAATAAGGGTTAAGGTTCCAAATTCCGATCCGTGGGGGCCCATACTCCCCACGAATCAAATCATGGAATCATAATGGTGCATAGAACAATCCACAATATAAGAACTCACGAACCCCCAAATTTCGATCCTTGACGGCCCATAACACCTCTAAGATCAAATTTTGGAATCCATGGTAAGAAAGCCCCAAAAACGATACCCTATCAACATAGCAGGTATTCTATCATAGCAGCTATCACAACAACATGCATTGACTATCACAAATCTTATCACAATAGCATGAAATCTCTAATGAAACCTAGATGGCATGACAAGATGCATGACAACTGATCTTCTAACATGTGCCTATATGATTCATGAGATGGCATAACCTCATCTCATCGGGTTGCAACAAAATAGAACCGCAATCATAAAAACATTAACAGCACAAAACAAGTGCACCATCCAATTGTGAAATCAATTAAACTGTAATATTCGAGAAACTAAAAACCTGCAATATTTGAGGTAATATGGCCTTTTCCCTGTACACGGGTTCAAGAACACCCGGGCATAGATATTTAACATTTACCTATTCCATCCTATCCCTGTTTAATGTCGCTAAACATTAAGTCAATAGAAAAAGGAAAGAACAATCCTATGATACAACTTTGTAACGACCCGAATCTAGAGCCCTTACACTAGCGCCCCATACCCGGTTTTCCACATGACCTCAAGCTCATTTCCCCAAATTCCAGAGGCTTCCAACTAGCAGTGAGGTCCTTGGTAACTTATTGGGGAAACTATTCCCTCATTTGGTACAGTATACAAGTCCAGAAAAACAATAATCAATATCGGAAGTAGTAAGAAGCATAAAAACACTGAAACTAAATAGAAGAAGCAATGAACATATAATGAAAATGATAATGATTGTAGTAGGTACAAGTATCTAAGGGAAAGCAGCATACACAACAACGTGCTAAAATACAACTGAAAACAAAGTATGAATGTAAACAGCAACTCCATCAGCATCACAAGCCCAAGCTCAGTCCTATGCTCCCCACCTCCAACCAGCAATCATGTACCTGAAGTAGAAGGGCCACAATACCTATCCACACCTGCAACAAAATAACCTATTTAGGGAGAAAAGAAGGACCCAGACAGGGTGTGAGACTAATCCTAGTAGGCAATCACCACGAGATCCGTCCCCTACTGTCAATGAGTAAAATAGAAAAAGTAAAGGAAATAAATGTTGCAGAGAAGAAGAAATACACTAATGTAAACAATACTTCCAATATCCATTCGCATTTATTGAACAGTTCAGTAGAATCATTTAGCTATCAACTAAGGAACCTAGCAATAGCTCTATTCTCCCAGGGCATGCAAGTAATCACAACAGGTAACTCAGAGTCTACCTAAGAAGCAAGCACTACAAACCCAAGCTTATTCTTTGGCTTGGTGGACTCATCACAACCAACCAATAAATAAGGCACTGACTCTCTGGGTGGCTCTTACTAGACAAAACCTATAGTCAAATAAAGGTACAAAGGCACAGACACTCTGGGAAGATGTCACCATCAATTCCCCTGTGATCATGCAACAAAAGATATAGAATTTTTGATGAAGAACTTACGTCTAATTCCCCCTATAGTCTCGCTACATAACTAAGGAAACTCCGAGGAAGAACAAAGTTGTATTCCCATAGGTCCTGCGATCGATACTAATTATAACATACTCTCTATGGAAGCCCTAATTGTCAATTCCCCCTTTAATATACCATACCAGGTTCACTCATCCCTGAGCAGTTTACTCGTGTGTAATCGTCTATTAGCATCCTAAGTAGGTTTAGAAACTACTTGGCTAATAGATAAAAATGCATCCACAAGTATATAAATAGCAAGCAATACAAGAAATCAAGTCAACATGCATACAAGCAATGTGGAAAAAAGGGTTTCCTTGTAGGAAAACCATGCCAAATGGAAATCAACAGCCCAAATAAGGGGAAACACCCATGTGGTGATCCTGAAACATGCTAACAAGAAATTAATAATCACTTAATAACCTCAAGCATATAAGGAATCTTAGTTAGATAACAAAACAGGATCAAAACCCTAACACGAGATACCCAATAAATGGTTATCTGACACTTTTGCACCAAAAACTCACAGACATTCAATGTAGGGAAACACACCACCAACCTTGATCCTATTAGATCGATATATGTGAACCACGAAGACAGATTCCCCTTAGAATGAAATATATCTGAGAAAATGCACAAAACGATCAACCTACGCTAACTTGAAAACGAGGAGGAATCAAGAAACAAACCTAAAGCAGAACGGATAACTCACTGCTACGCTTCCAATGAAATCGATGGCGGCTAGAACAGAGGTCGGACGGAGGCACGATGGGTCGTAGAATATTTAGTCGTATGGTTACTCTCGGACGAATGAAACCTTGAGAATATGAGGCTTTTGTGTGTGAGGTGTGACCCCAGTCCGTTTAATGAAAAAAAGTACACCACATGTACTTTTAGAGTACATGACATGTACTAGGTTTTTTCCATACTCCACCAAAATCGACCTCTATGTCACCCTTACACACCGAGTGTGTGGCCTGGACATGGCCGACACACGGCTTCGGCAGGAACATGAGTACACGACGTGTACTCAGAAAGTATACAGTGTGTACTTCCAAAATTTCCATAATGTTCATTTTTCTCAAAAACTCCAGAAAAGGGAAAAGCGTACCTGAATAGAAGATCCGGGTTCTTACAGGTAGCACCTCCGGAGCTGGTCCCAATGTTGATTTCTCATCACTAAGGATATCATTATCATGATCATGATGAATAATCAAAGTTGGCATAAATCATAGAGGCATACTAAAAGTAACAATGATGTATCACATCTAGTGAATATATCTATAGATCTAAATTAATAAATACATAGAAACTACTACTCATACCTATATAATGGATATACCATTTCTCCATATAAAAAGTATTCAAATGTACCAAATTGAACACCAGGTGATCAATATCTTAATGTATTGATACGTCACCTTCCGGAATAGTACTAGAGTCCCTAGACTAAAATCTGAAATTGAAACACATAACAATGTTTCCCAAAAATAATTTCACTAACTTTAGTCCTGAGGATGAACTGATTCTTCGGATGCCACTCTTTCAAAGCCAATCCCAATGGGGATCAACTCACAACTCCCCAATCCCACCTCCAATATTTTAGGGGTTGGATACTTTCATTGAGTCGGCATATCACTAACATGGTATGTCTTCTACTTTATACCTATACACATACACACAAATATATGACCATACAATGCGAAATTGTAAAAACAACAGAATAACCATGCATGAACACATCCAAATCTTTTAAACAGAGTCTGATATGAAGTAAAAGATAATAAATAGTAAAAATATAATCTCATGACATAGAGTTTGAATAAAATTACATAATCAATGTAATACTATGGACTACTATCAAGATACCATAGGAACAAACTTCGGTCAATATTGTCACACAATGCATCTTCTATTCCTAGTCCATCAATGAATCATTCAAGAGGTTGATCATCTCTGAAAGACATGACACATACAGTCAAAGGTTGTAACGCCCCGACCCCAGTTACCTAGAGTCGGTGTGTTATTGCGTAGCATTGGCATGATAAAAAATGATCAAGTCTCAAAAGACCGATTAGTTTAGTAGCCTTGGAAACACTAGATACATTCATAAATGTTACATTACATCATAATGGGAAAAAATACAATAAAAAAGTCTCCATAGTCCACAATCATATCCTTTTATGACTTTCCCTATAGGTCATTCATACAATACTTCTTCACATCCTAGAAAATATTAAAACACTGAAATGGGAGAGCTCAGATGCTCAATAAGTATATAAATATAGCGGAAGCTTTCATAAATAAACATAAACATTTAAGGCAATGTATAACTAAAACAAAAGCCTTTTAAACTTGAACTTCAACATAATATGGTAAATGTAAAATGAAATAACGCCATTTACTTATTCACATTGATATTCTACTGGTCAAATAATCACATGCAATATCAATAACCACTATCATAATGATGGAATGCATAATTCCAGACTATCATAACCACATATCCAAGGACTCGTGCCAAGACCAAAAATAAGATTTTGTCAAGGCCTCGTGCCAAGACACTAGTTTGTCTCATGAGACCTGTCGATGCATCGAGGAGCTATAGCGGGCTCCACCCGTCACTTATTAAGTCTAGTGCATTCCTCATATGAACAAGTTTAAACATATCATAAACCATAACATAATTGTATCACATAAAACATGCATAAAGGAAACATAACATTTCCAAATTTCAATCACAAGATATCAACACAACACATTGATATATTAAAACATTATCAAAACCATTTTTGATACCAAAATAAATGAAAGTTAAAACTTGGTTTTTATTTTTCATTTAAAAAAAGGTATGGCTTGTAGAGGAAGCTGAAACTCAAATAATAGTCAAGGCGGTGGAGAAGTCATTTTCGCAGCATACATACGACAAAAACATCCCATTTTGTCATTTAGTAAATGCTTCGTATAAAAAATATTCCTTTTGAATAAATGTAAAAGTCAAAGGGGTTTATACACCATATAAAAGAAAGTTGCGTATAAAACCAAATATGCCTCAATGAAAGGAGATTGAGATGAAGTCTCTCACAAAGATCATTTTTTTAAAATAAAATAGATATATTATGTGTATTCACTATAAGTACACATAAATAAAGTAAAAATACAAGATAGGACATAATAATATCATGACATAATTTGAATGTAGGAGATTAACCCAATGAATAGAAATTGGGTTAAGAAGTTCCCTTACCTTTTGTCCAACATGACTCGACCATTCTTTAACCTCATGAATAATAAACTAGAGTTAATATCTACTTTCTTAAGAACCTTTTTCATGTTCATTATCCCTTTTATATCACTTATTACAATGTTATGAAAATTATGTAGTCATTTAAGTTAATAATGGTCATGTTGTCGATCTTTGGTACTTGAGTCAACAATAAACTTCTTATAATTACATGTTGATTAAGTGGTAGAATATACATTATATATAGAATTATATTGACGATGTCGATATCATATATATCATATATATCCAGTATATACATTCATTTATAATATTACATAACATTTAGAGGTATGAAATGAAATTCACCATTCATGGAGACGGTAAGTCGTACGTACGCATGAACGCTACTTTCATTTCTATTTCATATTTAATGAACTGAAATTATAATTATATAAAAGTATACTATAATTAAAGTATAATATAATGTAAAATAATATTTACTCCATCCTTTATTCATCCCACATATGGCATTAACGATTCAAATCACTTTGAGGGGGCGGTAGTCCGCACTTCCTAAAATGAAATTATCACGTTTACCCATAACGGAAATCATAAAGGTATACAATAAATGAAAAATAAAGAAGCTTAAGTAAAACATAAACATATTATATATCATATATAAATATATTGAAATCTTAATACCCACCTTTGAAGGTGTTATATGAGTGTTGAACAATCATCGTTTCGTGAGGCAGAAATTCACCATCCACAGAAACTGTATGTTATTTAAACATTAGATGTAGGTGTGTGTAAGTGTAGCTCGAATAAATCTTATAAAAACATCCTAGTATATTGATTATACTGTTGTTTTTACAAAATATGTGAATAAAAAGAGTTTAAGGGGTTGGAGAAGCAAAATAATATAAAATAACATAAGTGAAGACATTACCTTAAAATCGGGTAACTCTTTTTGATTTGAGCCAAAGGCTTCTTTGGTAAGAGTTCTGTCCAAAGTTAGGATTCTAGGAGTAATAGAGGGAATTTGGGAGAGTATTTGGGCAGAGGTTGTCAGATCCAAATTGCATGAAAGTGTGAATAAGGTGGTAGAGGTGGGGGCCTTTTATAAGAGGAGAGAAGGGGCACTCTTGGAAAGATTGAAATGTTACTTTATTATAAAATTCTTTTTCTGATTATAAAGGTCCCAAACTTATATATTTCGAGGATAAGGTGATTAGAGTTCGAAATATACTCATCCAATAGGTTTTTTACAAGTTTATGTCTTATATTTTACATTATCTTTTCATTTTATTTAAATCGTTAATTAATGAGGTAATCGATGCATCATCATGGTGTCATAACTAATTTAATTTATTTAATATCTAAAAATTATAAAACAAATATCATGATGTAGGAATTCTTTTTATATTTCTAATGAACATTTATAGTCAACAATATGACATTTATAACCCCATTTAGAAATTATTTTAGTAAAACTACTCTTGTTTGTGACATTTTTATTTTACCATTAAATAAAAAGTTTTTAATGTCATTTCCCTACCAATGTGGCTTCATGGGGTCCCCAAGTTGAACCATGGTTTTTCATGGTTTTCCATGACTCTTCCAATAGGGGTAGTACAAGTTTCAAGGTCATTTCATATTATTATAACATTATATTTACCTTAAATTTCACTAATTACCTTTAATCGCGATTAATTAAACTAAAAAGTTACTATTCACCAAAAAATTGTTTTAATCGCATTGAACCACATTTTAATTCCTAATGACAACCATGTATGTCGGATTTTTGAAAATAAAAACACAGAAGTGGTAATGTTTCATTTAAACGAAAAATCAGTTTTTTAACTACCACTTAGTGGTTTCACTATTCATCAAAAATTGAAGTTTTTCAGAACAATGCCAAAATTTCACCCTATGCTATTATTGATATTCCAAATCCAAAAATGATGCATTTTTTACAAAATTACAAACATATAAGTTGTATTAATTAATTTCATAATTAATTCCCGCTGTCACAACAAATAGCGTGTTTTTAAGAAACAATATATATCAAAAGATTGACAATTGTTTATGTCCAATTTCAAAGTGAAATTAATTCTAATGACCACCATTGGATAAAATGGTAATAATATATTCTAATTATACTTCAAAACCACTCAATAGTAAAATTTATCACTATTAATTATTTTGATTAAAAATTTGTTTTTAAGTATTTTTCACTATTCATAAAAAAATTTGAAGTTCTCAGAAAATTACAAAAAATTCAACTTTGGATAATTTCAATATTCTGAATACAAAAATGAAGTCCAATTTGAAATACAAAATTTATAAAATTTCAAAAAGTGGGTATTACTATTCATAACTACTACTTTGATTGGTTGCGGCATGTTAGAATCTAGAACTTGCGTACAATACAAGCTATTTCATTATTTAAAGAGAAGTGCATCGTTAAAGCTTGGGGTGTTACATCATCCCCTCCTTCAATAAATTGTGTCCTTGCAATTTGAAAATGTTCTTCGAAAATAAAAGGTTGAAAATAGAAAATACCTTTGTGAAAAACCCACATCGAAAATAGGGTTAATAAGAATATAACATTAAAAAAATGTAAGAGAAGTACAAAGGTCACCCGAGATAGCTCATACTAGGATTATATGAAAATATGGATATGGAAGAAAAACAAACCAGCAAGGTCTGACGGAGAGTTGTAGAAAAAAAGATTAGGAGAAAGTTAACAGTAAGAAAATCACAAACTTGTGATTGGTTAAAAGGTCATTGAATCCCCAGTTGGAAAAGTTAACCGACAACATTTTTGTTTTAAGTTACCATTTATAATGTTGAGGAATTTATTTAAGAGATTTTCTAAGAACATAAGGAAATATACTTATTAGACGTGTAGACTTTCATTCCTTAATAAATTCTTACCACAAACCCATCTTTCACTCCAAATTGTAACAGAACTGAAAAATATTCTATTTATCCAAATTGTATAAGGTTCTAAATATTACCACATACCATTTAGATTCAGAAAACTATTTTCTAATAACCAGGGACTTCCTGTAGGCTAGTGATAGGTAATAAAGGCCTGCCGCACTATGGTTGTGGGTTCGATTCCTGCAGCTTTGTCCGACAAGATGGGTTATTCCCCACCCTGCAGGTTGTCCTTTTCCTAAAACTATAGTATTATAATATTCCAAAAATAATCTTCAGAAACGTTTTAACCTTAAAAAATACTATCCAAAGATCAACTTAATCCATTCAAACCTTTATAGTTATCCAAAATACCTCCATCCAGAATTTCTCTGAAGGGTCCTTAAATTCCAAAATCAATGGTAACATTAGATTCCCTAGACAAATTAAAGATTCTCTTATTGTCACATACTAAAAATATGATTTCATTCATCATATTAAATCCTTAATGATAACAACAAGAACTGGAGTACAATCCATATATATATCACATTATCCTTATAACCAAGATATAATCCTTGAGTACAAAAGCACCAATACATTAATTACTCCACTTCTACTATAGTAATAGCATAAGATTGTCCTTGATCCCTTGGCCTTTTCTGAGGTATGTTTCCCTGACGCTTAGGACATTCATTTTCATAATGCCCCATTTCCCTACAATTATAGCATTCAACATTGATAGCCTCTTTCTTTCCCTTACAATCATGAGCCTGGTGACCTTTTTCTCCACAATTGTAACAAACTCCCATTCCCTTTAGGAAAGTACCAGGGTGATTCTTCCCACAATTATCGCATAATAGAAAATCCGTCTTTCCCTTTTTCCCTTTATCTATCTCTTGTTCCACCGTTCTCTTCTTCTCTTGCTTTACTTTGTTGTCATAAGACTTAGAGAATTCATTTTCTGTCTTGATATAACATGAGACTATATCTTCATACGTTGAGAAAGACTGTGATACTAATACTTGACAGAGAAACGGTTTTAACCCATCAAAGAAATGATCGATCTTACTTCATGGGTTACGTATATAATCTTCATCATACCTTGCTAACCGTGTAAAGTTAGACTCATAGTTTGCGACATTCTCATCCTCCTTCTGCCTTAGACTGAGAAATTGCCTTTCCATATCTGCTCTATGGTCATGGGGAAATTACTTTTCTTAGAAATTCTCTTTGAACTCCCTCCATTCCATATTCAATACTTCATCATCTTCCTTTGTATTTTGAATCAATGACCACCGTTGATCAGCATCTCCAGTGAGGCTGTAAACTTCCATGATAACCTTTTCCCTTTCACTACTCCCCAAGACGTGGAATATTTTCTCTAAGGAGTTTATCCATTGCTCAGCTACTAATGGATTTGTACCCCCATTAAATGTTGGTGGTTGTTACCTCATGAAGCGGTCTAACATTGATCCTCCATGTTGCAGATCAGGGTGCTCCATACGAGTAAGGTTATTATTCATAACCTGAGTGAGTTGTCCCAGTATGGTAATAAGTTGATCAACACTAGTTTTATCTCCAGATCCACAATAATTATCTTGAACAGGAGGGAAATCCCTACACAGAGTGCATGCATTGATACGGTTTCGATTCCTTCCACTAGGCGCCATTTCTAAACAATGGCATAAACTAGATTTGTTTATGATTCAAAATACATAATTAAATACTTGTAAAATACTTAACATAAATTGAACTATTTATGCATATAATCCATAATCATAAAAAAAATTCCTTGAGAAGGTATATACTCATAACCCTTCATAGTGGTTTCTAATGAAAATGAGAATTATCCTAAGCATATCCCCTGGGAGTGTTTTAACCAAGAGTGCAGCAAGGTCCGTTGTCGTGCACCAGTTCCTGTTCGAGTCTAGCTCAAAGCGGTGTTTTCGGGTTTTACCCCTAGGTACATCTGTGCCAGAGCTGCCTCTATCTGCTCATATCCAGACATGGATGTATTTCTCAGAAAGCTTACAAAATCTCTACAACAACAAAATTATAGGAAGTTCTTCTATACTAATCCTCAAAGTTTATCTTTGGGCTATATGCTCTAATAGGAGATTATCTAAATATGGCTTCCAAGGTTAGTACTAAACTACCTCTGATACCAACTATAACCCCTCGACCCCAGTTACCCAGAGTCGGTGCGTTGTTACGTCACATTGGCATGATAAAAAATGATCATGTCTCGAAAGACCGATTAGTTTAGTAGCCTTGGAAACACTAGATACATTCATAAATGTTACATTACATCATAAAGTGAAAAACTACAATAACAAAGTCTCCATAGTACACACTCATATCCTCTTCTGACTATCCCTGCAGGTCATTAATACAATACTTCTTCACAACCTGGAAAATATTAAAACATTGAAAGGGGTGAGCTCAGATGCTTAGTAAGGATAACAATATAGCAGAAGCTTTAATAAATAAACATAAAAATTTAAGGTAATGTATAGCTAAAAAAATCTTTTTAAACTTGAACTTAAACATAATATGGAAAAAGTAAAATGAAATAATTCCATTTACTTATTCACATGGATATTCTACTGGTCGAATAATCACATGCAATATCAATAACCACTTTCATAATGATGGAATGCATAATTCCAGACTATCATAACCACGTAGCCAAGGCCTCGTGCCAATACCACAAATAAGATTTTGTCAAGGCCTCGTGCGAAGACACTAGTTTGTCTCATGAGACACGCTGATGCATCGAGGAGCTATAGCGGGCTCCATCCGTCACTTATTAGGTCCATTGAATTCCTCATATGAATAGGTTTAGACATATCATAAACTATAAAATAATTGTATCACAT
Source organism: Viscum album (assembly GCA_963277665.1). NCBI lineage: Eukaryota > Viridiplantae > Streptophyta > Magnoliopsida > Santalales > Viscaceae > Viscum > Viscum album. Next base: position 2,061,766,072 of record OY728140.1, read on the forward strand.
AAAACATGCATAAAGTAAACATAACATTTCTACATTTCAATCACAAGATATAAACAGAACACATTGATATATTAAAACATTATCAAAACCATTTTTGATACCAAAATAAATGAAAGTTAAAACTTGGTTTTTATTTTTCATTTCAAAAAAGGTATGGATTGTAGAGGAAGCAGAAACTCAAATAATGGTCACGGCGGCAGAGAAGTCGTTGTCGCAGCATACATATGACAAAAACATTCCCTTTTTTCGTTTAGTAAATGCTTCGTATAAAAAAGATTCCTTTTGAATAAACGATAAAGTCAAAGGGGTTTATACACCGAATAAAAGAAAGTTATGTATAAAACCAAATATGCCTCAATGAAACACGATTGAGACGAAGTCCCCCACAAAGATATTTTTTTAAATAAAATGGATTTATTATGTGTATTCACTATACGTACACATAAAGAAAGTACAAATACAATATAGGACATAATAATATCATGACATAATTTTAATGTAGGAGATTAACCCAAAGAATAGAAATTGGGTTAAGAAGTTCCCTTACCTTTTGTCCGACTTGACTCGACCGTTATTTAACCTCGTGAATAATAAAATAGAGTTAATATCTACGTGTTAAAAAGCTTGTTCAAGTTCATTATCCTTTCAATATCACTTATTACAATGTTACGAAAATTATGTAGTCATTTAAGTTAAAAACGGTCGTGTTGTCGATCTTTGGTACTTGAGTCAACAATAAACTACCTATAATTACAAGTTGTTTAAGTGGTAGAATATACATTATATATAGAATTATATTCATGATTTAGATATCATGTATATCATATATATCCAGTATATACATTCATTTATAATATTACATAACATTTAGAGGTAAGAAATGAAATGCACCGTTCATGGAGACGGTAAGACGTACGTACGCATGAACGCTAATTTCATTTATATTTCATATTTATTGGAATGAAATTATAATTATATAAAGTTATACTATAATTAAATTTTAATATAATGTAAAATAATATTTACTCCATCCTTTATACATCCCACATATGGCATTAACGATTCAAATCAATTTGAGGGGGCGGTAGTCCGAACTTCCTAAAATGAAATTATCACATTTACCAATAATGGAAATCATAAAGGTATGAAATAAATGAAAAATACAGAAGCTTAAGTAAAACCTAAACATATTATATTTCATATATAAATATAGTGACATCTTAATGGCCACCTTTGAAGGTGTTATATGAGTGTTGAACAATCATCGTTTCGTGAGGCAGAAATTCACCATCAACAGAAACTGTATGTTCTTTAACCATTAGATGTAGGTGTGTGTAAGTGTAGCTCAAATAATTCTTATAACAACATCCTATTATATTTACGATACTGATGTTGTTACAAAAGATATGAATAAAATGATTTTAGGGGGTTGGAGAAGAAAAATAATTCAAAATAACATAAGTGAAGACATTAACTTATAATCGGGTAACTCTTTTTGATTTGAGCCAATGGCTTCCTTGGGAAGGGTTCTGTCCAATGTGAGGATTCTTGGAGTAAGAGAGGGAAGTTGGGAGAGTACTTGGGTAGAGTTTGTCTGAGCCAAATGGCATGAATGTGTGAATAAGGTGGTAGAGGTGGGGGCCTTTTATAAGAGGAGAGAAGAGGCACTCTTGGAAAGATTGAAATGTTACTCTATAATGAAATTCTTTTTCGGATTCTAAAGGTCCCACACTTATATATTTATATGATAAGGCGATAAGGGTTATAAATATACTCATCCAAAAGGTTTTTGACAAGTCTATGTCTTATATTTTACAATATCTTTTCATTTTATTTAAATCGTTAATTAATGAGGTAATCGCTGCATCATCATGGTGTCATAAATAATTTAATTTATTTAATGTATAAAAATTATAAAAAAAATATCATGATGTAGGAAATCGTTTTATATTTCTAATTAATATTTATAGTCAAAACTATGACTTGTATATCCCCATTTAAAAATTATTTTAGTAAAACAACTCTTGTTTGTGACAATTTTATTTTACTATTGAATAAAAAGTTTTTAATGTCATTTCCCTACCAAAGTGGCTCCATGGGGTCCCCAAGTTGACCCATGGTTTGTCTTGGTCGACCATGAATCATCAAATAGTGGTAGTATAAGTGTCATGGTCATTTCCTATTATTATAACATTATATTTACCTTAAATTTCACTAATTACCTTTAATTGTGATTAATTAAACTTTAAAGTTACTATTCGCAAAAAAATTATTTTAATACCATTGAACCACATTTTACTTCCTAATTACAACCATGTATGTCGGATTTTAGAAAATCAAAACACAGAAGTGGTAATGTATCATTTAAACAAAAAATCAGTTTGTTAACTACCACTTAGTGGTTTCACTATTCATCAAAAATTGATGTTTTTCTGAATAATGCCAAAATTTCACCCTAAGCTATAATTGATATTCTGAATCCAAAAATGATGTATTTTTTAAAAAATTCCAAACATATAAGTTTTATCAATGAATTTCATAATTAATTCCCGTTGTCACAACAAATAGCGTGTTTTTAAGAAACAATATATATCATAAGATTGACAATTGTTTATGTCCAATTTCAAAGTGACATTATTTCTAATGACCACCATTGGATAAAATGGTAAAAATATATTCTAATTATAATTTAAAACCACTCAATATTATAATTTATCACTATTAATTATTTTGATTAAAAAAGTTGTTTTTATGAGTTTTTCACTATTCAAAAAAATTTGGAAGTTCTCGGAAAATTACAAAAAATTCAACTTTGGATAATTTCGATATTCCGAATACAAAAATGAAGTCCATTTTGAAATATAAAATTTATATAATTTCAAAAAGTGGGTATTACTATTCATAACTACTACTTTGATTGGTCGCGGTGTGTTAGAGTCTAGAACTTGCGTACAATGCAAGCTATTGCATTATTTAAAGAGACGTGTATCGTGAAAGCTTGGGGTGTTAAAAATGTCGTAACAGTGTGAGTATAAAAATACAAAGTATCACACTATGAAACTAAAATTCATAAAAAAATGGAATTTAGTTATTTCTACATAAGTATATGTCAACATCACATATAACATGAGTATTCTGACATACTCAACAAAAACTCCTTTCCTAGTGATAAAGTCATAATTGTAATTCCATTCTAGGAATCTATCTTGATGATTCCATAGAGATTTCATCCTAGATAACACGCTCAATGAGTATAGTATCATATATGGCATATATTCGAGAGCTAGTGGTGATTAGGTTTCATGAAAATAAGTACACACTGATGGTCTAAAAAGATATGATACATAGATGCAGATCACTGCTAGTTCCATGGTGTTTACAAACAACTCAATCAAGAATTAACCTGCTATGTAAAGTAATTGATATCATGTAGTGTTGGACACAATGTTATTGAAAACCCCACCAAGGACTATAAGATGAGTAGAGGATCTCACTTCGGGCCTTGCGAATGGATTACAATAACTCTATCCAAGATTTCATGATGAAGGGATAACTATCATATGAGTCGGAGACAAATCCAGATAGAACCATGAAGGAATATATATCGAGAATGCACCCTAATTAATATTTTCCAAGATGTATAAGAAAATGTCTCTATGAAAATAATCAGAGATTACACATTGTATTGTAGGTTTAAATGTTGTGTCCCTTCAACCATGGTTTCTACCTATGTAAAATGGCTTGAGTCTGTGTCCATGAAGAAGTACACATCATGCTTCTTCAAGTGTACATCTTCCTATATACCAGTACATGAGTTATGCCATGCACAGTTTTTTAGGTCATTTTTATATGGGAGTACATGACATGCCCATCTGGTATACTCTAGATCATGTCTCTGTACTCTCCGAGGAACACATCAATCCATCGAGAGGGGTCACATAACATGTGATTGGGTCACACACCATGTTATCCTTAACAATATCTTGAATCCTTATCCCTATCAAGGTGGAAACCACACACCTTTTGATCATAGATTACATGTAGTGTGGATCGAGATTTATAGGACCTTCTAGTTCTTCCTCCATGGGTGAATATGATGCCACTTCCTAGTATCTCAACTTGAATCCTATAAGAAATTTAAGATCTACAATAATTGAACCTTTCCATGCCGGATTTCTAAATTCCAACCTTTTGACTAACTTAGAAAACTGTATCATTATTCATTCTTCATTGTGCATAGAAAAACATGAAATCAAGTATCCAAAATTGTCCGATCTACCACAGATTCCATCATAACACCACAACCATTTCATGCCAATCCCAGATATATGTTACCTAATCATTTCACCAAAAATGGGTTTATAATGATTGATTTCTCCATCGATGTCAAATCACATGCCAAATGAAGAATGCATAGAATGTATGAAGAAATATGGGAGAAACAAATCCACAAACACGAGGAACAAACCTCATCCAATGTTCATTTTGGACATAATCTAATGATATTTTAATGATAATTCTGAATCAAATATCACAATGAAATTTAACCAAAAATTCCCCACATAAATCCCATCCCACCGGATGACCAAGCTACAGATCAATCTATTGGTTAATTGATTTGTGTTGGTCATATTAATTAAATATAGGGGAAGATGTATAGTCAAAATAAATGTTCTACCTAAATTGGATCACTCACTATTGAAGAATGAATTTGTTCAATGATTATTGGTGAGATCCTTTGAATTCATCTTGCATCACTGGTCGGTCTTCGATCAAGTTGTTTTTTTCCAATAGAATCTTGTTTGATGGCCCTACAGTGGTTCTCTAGATCTCTAGGTTTTAGTAGCTAAACTAATTAACTCCATCAACATTTTATTTATAAAATTCCATAGTTTATTATTTCAATCAAATAAAATAAAATAAAATAATTAATTATTTTATTTATTTTTCACATTTGAAGACATTTCTACCAAAGGAATATGTCGACCAAGATTATTTCATGTCTAGAGTAAAATCAGAATTATATACTGAATGGTTATCTTAGATATATGATCTGAGAACTCATTAATAAGTTATTTCATTTTTTACAAAACTTGTTTGCATATTCTTTTTAATATATTTATTATATTTCAATCATTTATTATAAGTCTCAGAAATTCACTCTATCTTAGTGCATGGTCTTAATAATAATTCAAAAAATATCCAAAATATAATATATTGAGATTTTGAGGTTCTACAATTATGATAGTTGGGAACATTATTGATTGTTTAAAATATGTTCATTCACTTGTGAATAAAAAGTGTTCAATTGAACTATTATTTAATGAGGTTATCCATGATTTTTTGTCAGTTAACTGGGTGTTTCTTTCGGTTAACCAGTGAATAATGTAATTCCCTCGTTTATCAATTATAGAAATAATTCTTTCTCACTAAAAGTATACTAAATTTCATCAACATAAATTTTTTAAATTAATAATTCTATTCCACCCCATCTATCTAATATCTTATCAAATGATTCAAAATGATAATGTTGTTTTAATATGAATTAAATAAATAATTATTAAATATCAAATAAATGAAAATTAAATACATCAAGAATAGTATGGATAGAAAAGAAATATAGAAGAATATTTTTAAAATGTGGAAGTAAAATTTTAACCAGTTTAATATGATTCCCAGATCAGTTTATCCATAAAAAACAGAATTGTGATTTAATATAGTATATATATCAACTATAATAGAAATCTAAAAGTGAGAGAAGGTGAAATAATATATATCAATAGTATATTCCTCCAACCCAATCCACCATTCTGATACCTTATTTTCTCCCATTTTCCTCCCTAGGAATCCAGGAAAAATTTTCCATTAAATGATCATATCTCTATAGGAAAGCTAACATAGAGTATCCAACCACTCCTGTTATCATGTAATTTATTAATCTTCATTTTCAAGTTTATCACATATGTGTTATAACTACTCATATAAATCATCACTTCTTCAGCAACCATGTGGCAGTAGTTTCAGTATTTGATTACCAGTATGGGACATGAGATTAACTGATATATCAATTGTGACCAACCCACGAATAGCCAACATTAAATTGTTTCGGATGTATTTCTAACTTATTTAATTATTTATTATTTCACTACCTATTTGAAACATGTAACATTAATGTAGTCACATGAAAAGATCAACTACAAGTGTGTTTCTATCATAGTCTCAGGGTTTCAAAACTCATATTTATTCAGCATTAGAAAATTACATCATGGAATCTGAAATCATGTTTTTCAAATTAACCATTCATTACCCTTAAATAATATTGAAAAAATAAAACAGAAAAATTTAAAACAACAACTAGATAATCATCGACATGACTGAGCATCGTATTTACTATTCAATTCAAAATACTCAAATCTAAATCATTCTTAATTAATGCAATATTTTGTGTGAAAACTAGAAACATGGGTTATCTACTACCAAATAAACTGATATCACTTAGGTAATCAGTAATTGAAATATTTTTTGGATTTATTCAAGAATCTGTGATGGACATGAAAAATATTGAGTTTCATTCATCCAGAAAAAACATGCTTTAGTTCATTCATGTCTTCTTCTAAGACGTTTGGTGCAACTATGTAGCTGGAACCATCGTTCAAAAACTTATTGTTGAAAACAATAGTGAAGACTCTCAATAACCTCATAATTAAAATTTTGATATTGATTATTTGGGATAAATTATATTTGAGAATGGTGAGACGATCAAGGTAGATACTCACGCATCATTAATCAGATGGAAAAGGAAAGGGCGGGCCATGTCACTATATGTGAGGGTGTTACATTAGAACTCAGTGATTAACTTCATATTTGTGTACTCATTCTCTCTATACAAGTGGTAGAAAATCCTCCTCACGTAACTTCTAACAATGATCATAAATTTTATATGGAATGGCTCTATAAAAGATAACAAATTCATTTCTATTTCATGGAAAGACTGTATTAATCCAATTGAGATGGAAGGCCTTATCATGAAAGATCATATAATCTTTTATCATGGACTCCTTTACAAATTTACATGGAATATCATGTCATATAATGATCCTTTTATTGATATATTAACAAATTTGTTTAAAAGGATTCTAATTCATGGTTATCCTAGTTATATGGAATCCTTTGTATGGACTTCAATTAATAAGACATAAAATAATGTCATGTAGAATTAAAAATGGATTTTGTGTCAACAATCCAATCTCAATTACTGGAAAACAAAATGGCGGGAGATAACACTCCAAGAAACTATGGATGTTCCATCAGATAATATCTTGATGACCATTTAAGAGTTTATGGAACCTAATAATATCCATGATGATCAGCTACATCATTCAATTAGTATATAAATAAAAAGGTATACCTTCCCTAACTAAGATACACATATATGGATGCTTAGTATAATGGGTCAGTTTTTGAGAAAATACTACTATATGATGCATTGAACCTGTTCAGCCATTCCACCATCATTGGTGATGAAATTATAGTGACACTTTATATAACCTTAAAGATGTTTTATAATATGGGAAACTTTTTAAAATAGTTTGTCAACCCTTGACTAGTTGAAGTGGGTAGGATAATAGCTTCTATCAGCATGATACATAAGCTTCAAGAATGAAGAGAACATACAACCTCTTTTTAAGAAATGTAATTTTGTTCAGAGGATATGGAAATATGTTGAAATCTTGTTTGATACATGTATATGTACAAACATTAATTTGGAAGCTGTCATGGACAATAAAAAAAGGTGTGGTTTGAGTTAAAAATTATTTTAACATTTTATTAGTGAAGTTGCATCATTTTTTTTGATTTTGTGTGGAAAACACAAAATACATGTAAGTTGTTAATAAACATCCCAAATCACATAAGGGGATCACAACAATTCATAGGTATTCTTACATGAAATAATGTATACAGGTTGATGAATTTTTTAATAATGTCTATATTTTCAATATTATTAATATTATTGGGTGTACAAGTAAGGAACAAGAAACCTATGGTTGTGATGGTTTCATGTTCGATTCATCCAATTCTGTTATAGATTAATGTAAATGTTGATGGTGGAGCTATGGGAATTACTAGTCAATCAGGTTGTGCCTGTGTTTCATGAACATATCAATGTATATTATTGGTTGTTTTCAACATTATATTGGAATTGGTGTAGCCTATGCAACTGAAAAATGAGTGATAATTCATTCCATCAAATATGATTTTTATCATAATTAGAGCCCGTTATGGGTTGAATTTGATTCAGAAATTGATGTTAATGCTTTTAAAGAGAGACCCATGAATGTTCCTTGGATTATCATTCATCATTGTAATGATTTCCTCAATAGCATAAATAATATTAATTTGATCATCTCACATGACTCCAAATAAAGTAACCAAAAAGAGGATGCCTTATCTAAGATGAAAATAATTTAAATGAGTTTGATGTGGTCCAATTGGACCTTGGATTTTTGTGCATCCTTTATGAATGCACATATAAGGGGTGTAATACAAACCTTTTTATGTAAAAATCATTGTAATATGGAATTTTGTTTATTTTTTTTTTATTTATTAAATTTTATGTTTGTGCTTTCCTGGATCTAAATTTTGGTTAAAGATTATTTCTCAAAACATTTATCCAACTGATGTTCTAATTCACCCATAGCGGCCTCGATGTCGTCATAACATCAAAAATGGAGAATGGATTCAAATAGCGATGGTTCATGCAGTGTTGACGTCAATGTAAATGCAATTGATGAGACAACTACAATCATCAACTGGTATGGCTCATCCAAAATTATCTTCATATAATCATAATAATAATAATCCTAAATAGATTACTTGGGAAACAATTTCTCAATTCACCTAATTTTATCAAAACATGAATAAACTATTTCCCAAAATACCATTGTTTTTTCTTTATTCTTGCCGAAAATTGGGGTACATTGTGAAATAGATTTTTAATAATCATTTTATGGAATTGTTTGTTATATTATGGTTATAGGAGAAAAATTTATTCTCTGATGGGTCATGGGACTTCTTCTACATGTCAAAGCCATGTTTGTTTTATTCAATCTGGAAAGGTGTCAGCCTAAAATCTAATATCAGTGCAAAGCCTTCGACAAGATATTGGCTTCATGAATAGTGTTCAATTAAAATGACAGTGTCTAGATTTATTTTTTAAAATCCATTGTTCTAATTTGTAAAACAATAAAATTTATAATCACATGTGATAATCTTCATCGGCTAAGAAATCTCTTTTTTTAAAACTCAACATAGATGAACATCCACCATCATCCCAAGATGCACCTGTTCTGCAATCCCTTTTGATTTCCTAAATCATGGATTAAATATCATTTTGATTATATATTCTTTGGAGTTTGGGTTTTCATCAACATTGGAGATGAATAATTATTCTTTAATCATAGGTGTCAGGTCATGGAATGCATGTCTGGTTATCCTCATGCTTGTTTCAGCATTTTACATTTCCTCTCTGATGCTTTTAATTTCGATCAAGATTGGTTTGAATGTTGATCAATTTTCATCAGTGTTTCTAGAACCAAGTTTTCATACATTGGTATCTATAACATCAAAGAGATCCCACTTCTGTCCATGAACTCAATAATAATATTGATTCCAAAAAATACACAACATTAATAATTAATTATATCTCTATAAAAAAAGTTTAATTAACCATAACAAGTTTAATTAATGGTTTAGAATACCTAGAATACAACAATAAGGATGTGGGTAAACAAAAAAATTAAATTCCACAACAATGAAATAGATGATGGGGATAAAACCTTTCCCCATGATAAACAATACATCCCCAATAATACAAATGATGTTGATGAGGTTAATGACCCGGATGGCATCAATGACACCAACAAAGTTAGTGATGATTCTTCCCAAGAACAATAAGGATACCAATGACATTAATGGATCCAATAACTCCAATGAAATTTAAGACATAATTCATACCAATATCATTGATGAAAACCAATAAATATGTTTTAATGACTTTCTCGATGCCCCCCCCAATTATAATGACATTGACACACTATACCACTAGATGTTACCAAAAAAGCTATTGACATGAATGATGTCTATGAATCTGATTACACTGATGAAAACAAAAATAACAAGATTAATTATTATCCATGAAATGTATATGTCACTAATTTTTCTAATAATCCAACTAATATCGATGAATTTTTCTTCCTCAAAGATAATAGATACTCTAAAAATAAAAATGAAACTTTTGAACCAGATTAAACTAAACAACCTCATGACATAGCCATGTTTGAAGTTTTATATAATCATGATGACCCTAAAAATTGATTCTATTAAATATGGTGATAACCAGGATGAAAATTAAAACAAAAACAACTCGAGAGACCCCAATGATCTTGTTAATGAGAATGGCCTTTAAAATACTAAAAAAATGATTATATTGATTCCCTTGACTATTTTCATGAATACAAGTACACAAAAAACATGATAATCCAATATTAGATGATCAAAATGATTACTTGAACATCTCAACAACACTGAAAATTCAAATAACACATACAACCTTGATGATGTCTACAATGTTGAAGATATTAATGAAAATAATGGTAAGAAAACGTGAACAGCTTTGATAACGTTGGTGATTCAAATGACCCCTTCATTCATAATTAAATCAATGAAAATGTGAACACTAATGAATTTGGAAGCCCTGATGAGACCAATGACGTTGATGATAATGAGTGTTTCAATGACCCTAATAACTGATGAACATGATGACAACAACAATGTGGACTATAATGAAGAGACATATGACCAAGATGATTTATTAACAACATGAATAGATATTACCCCAATGATTACAATGACTCAATCAACACTGATAGTTCACCAATGAAAACTACCCCAATGATGTGTAAAACATTGCTAAAGCTGAATGAAAGTCACATAACTAATGAAACTAATGAAACTAACTACTATGATGATCCCTATGACCGTGATGACAATGATGATGCTAAAAATAATAGAGACACCAAGGATCTCATTGGCCCCTATAACCCGTATGATCTGGTCACCTTGACAATGTTGATGATACCAAAGACCCTAGAAAAAATTAAATTATTGGCCTAAAGGAAATATGGACACTGTGGATTCAAATGATATTGAGGAACATTATGACCTTTATTATGAAGAAAACATATTGATAATGATAACAACTATGAATCTAATGGAATTAATTACACCAATGGTGCTAGTGACATAATGAAACTGAATACATTGATGATGATTAAGACACCTAAGGCATTGAAAACCTTCTATATCATTGGGTGTTAATGACCCTAGTGACATTGATGAATCTATTGTAATCAACAATTCATATCATGTTGATGATTTCAATGACCCTGATGATATCAACAATTCCAAAAAAAACTGATGAAATTGATAACCATAATACCATCGAGGACCCCAAACACTGTTGAAACAGGATTTCTTATAAAACCATGATATGATAATGGTATTTATTACCCTAATAATATCAATTATTCCTATGAATTCAACCAACTTGGTGATCTCAATTACCTCAATGGCCTATGATCTACAATAATGATAGTTCTATAAATGACCTAGACAAACCCAATGACTCTGATGACCAATAAAATGGTTGTGATAAAAAATCAATTAACATGGTAAAACAAACAATGCCAACAATTTTTCCACCACTGAAGAACCTGATGAGGCCAAAACCATTGATTACATTGAAGACACTAATGGTGACATTGATATACTTAATAAAACCATGATTCTATAGAATGTGATGATATTAACATCATCATTATGAATATTACATTATGTTCCCACCATATAGATGGATTCCATGGTGTTCTCACAATATTTAGCATTATCATTTTCATTAATATATTTAGTTTATTGGGATTGTTTAAATCGTTAAATTCAACGCGGGCATCGGTATAACCATGGTCTTCAATGTTGATTCCATTATTAGCATTACATGTGTCATTAGGTATACCAGTGTCACTACCATTGTCATAGTTTTCAAAATTTTAGGTCTATTAGAGTCACAGAATTATTTAATTTCATTAGATGTGTTGTCATGAATAGGATTTTCAGGATTATTATGTTTATTATCATAGTTTCCTAAATTAGTTTCCTTAACACAATTAGGGTCATCTGAGACATCTAGGTCTTTTAGGGCCATTTGTATCATCAATCCATTATTGTCATTGTTGTCATCTAGGATGATGACATTTTTTGGGTATTAGGTTCCATTGAGGTAGTTGAGTCATTGGAATTTATTTCTTCATTGATCTCATTATGTTTTCCAGGGTTAGTTTAGTCATCGACTTTTCCATCGTCAGTGGTGGCATTAATGATCTTATCATCATGGGTATTTTTTAAGTCATCTTGATCACATGTTTTATCAATGTTTTTCAAATAATCACTATCACTAGTTCACCATTATCATTGGTATTTAAGAGTCTTTGATGTCATTATAATTATCAAGGTCCTTAGGGTCATCGAGTAAATTGGTTTCACCAGTGCCACAATTTATCCAATTCATTTGAGTTTCCAACATCACCAACATTATTGATGTCCTCATGGTGTTTTGTATCTTTAATATCATCAGGTTTATTGGGGTCTTAGGCCCCTCCCATACCATTAGGTCCATCTGTTTACTTCTATTTATTAAAAAAATTTGGTTCCTCAAGATTGATATAATTTTTCGTATCATTAATTTTCATTATTTCGATGGGGAATATGATTTCGTTATAGCCATCATCACCATCGTGTTCATTTGAAATATTAATATCATAAATGTTGTTAATGTCATCTAGTTAATTAGATCCTTAGTATTATTTTGTTTACTTGATTAAATTAGTTTTTCATGGGCCATAATTGATATCAAATTTCAATATATAATTTTTCATCATCAGTTCCATAAGTTTTATCAATTTTAGTGAGTTCATCATGTTCCATGTCTTCTCTAGGGTCATTGGGGTTGTTAGTATCCTTATATTCATCAGAAGCATTTTTTAAATTATTTTCATTGAACATATTATATTCATCGATGTTTTCATCATAATAATTCTAATCTTTATCATGGGGTATTTAATAATCAATTTTATCATAAGTGGAGATGAAAGTATCATTGGTGGTGGTTACATCAGCATCTTCAACATCATTAATTTCATAAAGATTGTTAGATTTACTTGTGTCATTTTCATTACTGATGTAATCAAGTCGTCGTGGTCATGAATATTATTATTTTCATCAGGTACATATACATCATCAATGCATTCTGGGTTATCTACTTCCTCATGGTCATTTGGGTACTCAAAGTTGTTGGAAACACCATTGTCATCAGTATCATCTATATCATATATTTCGTCAGATTCATTATTATTGTTGGTGGATTCTAGGTAATTGATGTCCTTGATGTCATAAAAAATTATGGTGTCTTCATGTTCATTAGTTTCCTTGGATTCATCAACTTCATTGACATAATTGAGTTCATGTAATTCACATAATTTTCCGACTGAGGTGACCGAAGATAAATATGAATATATTTTATATCATTTTCAAAATTAATATATTATAACTATCAAATAATATCAGAATCCTAGAACCCAATTTTTATTGTCTCTAGATATTAAATATATTAATATCTTATTACACTTATTAATTTAACTTCACCCAAAAAAATCAACATGTAAAACTTCATTCCACTAATAGTCCCACATATAACCACCCAGAGAAATGAAAAAAGTAGTGAGACCAAGAAATCTATAAGGGATCACCAATCAATAATCAATAAATTAAATTTTTATAGACATTGGATATAATATGATCAAGGGATAATTGTTTGATAAAATGGATCATAGAATCATATGTGATAATATTAAGCAATGATATAACATCGTTGATCTTAGTTTGAGATTGTAGGATTATAAAAGGTCAATTATGGAAGAGTATAAAAAATAACATGTTTAATAAATATGTGAAAATAAACCTAAACCATGGGAACATAACATTAGGACATGGAATAACATTGGATTATGGAAATGGAAAAAACATTGGTTACCAGAAAATTATTATAAAACTAATTCATTTCCACTAATTATGTTGTGAATAAAACTATTATTTTCCACGAATAATGATGATACAAAACTGAACCACTTGAAGAAAATATTTTTTAAACAATCCTAATCATGTTAATACATTATCTATAATAACCCTTTAACCTTTTTCATGTAAATACTTTCTCTTTTCTTTTTCCCTCTTTAATTTGGTGAATCTATGGACACGGAAGGATGTATAACATTTTATGAGAAAAACAACATAAATATCCAGGATGATTTTTTTTGATTTAAGGGATTCTTAGTATAAATTTGTTAATGAATTTTTAGGGTTCTCCACATGTTTTGGAGAAACTCTGAGGTGTTTTGTGTTTTCATGTATGAATAAACAATTTTAACTATCTTTAAGTAATTTACACATCATGTAATTAGAATATGATGTGTAATGATTTACCATATCAAGTCATTTCATGAGTACATAGAATGATTGATTACAAACTCTGTAAGGGTTATGAGTCCAGTAATGTTATAGTATCATATTTTTAATAAGATGGAAATATTTTTTTCACTGTATAAAGACCCTATAGATTAGATGACATGTAAAGGGATTAAATGTTGAGTTGATGTCATGGTTATAAATTTTAGATTCTCACATCAATTCATTTTTATTTAATAATTCCATACACCTCATTTCCCTTGACCTAAATCCATTATTTAGTGATTTTGGGAGTTTCTGTTCATTCCAGATTAATTCATTCAATGTAGGATCATCTGGGAGTTTTATTTTTCATCTCTCCTTATAAGAGATCATTTAAAATTTCTTGTTTCCTTTGATCGTGGTAGAAATATTTAATTGGGATAATGGTTTTGATGATATGTGGTTATGTTTATCTTTATTTCATTCTAGATCTGTAGTGTGATCATGTTCTGGGGGTCGATTATTTTTTTGTTATAGTGTAGTGGGTGTGAATTCTTGAGTTATGTTATGATATTTATCTTCATCAGAACCTTTTTTAAAATTTAATCAATTGTAATAAATTTATATTTATTCTAGGGCCTCCGTTGGTGTTTTTTAATCATTTCTTGTGGTGTATTCTATTTCGGGAAAATGAAACATCAGTTTTAAAGTAGGTGATTTCTTCTCTATCATCTGTTATCAAAATTCATTACTCATATTTATGATAAATTATTTTATTAAATAAAATATATTTATTAACTAATTTATTTTCCATGTACAGAACTGTGTTTTTTATAAAATATGGTTTCCAAAAAGTTGTGGTGATTTAAAAGGGAATTTCAATGCATTGTGAAATGGGTTTTAATGTATGATGTGATGAAATTATTTTGGTGAAATATTTTTGGCAAATAGATCACATGGTAATCCTTTGGTACTTAGATGTACTGTGTATAAATAGGTCTACTCCACTATTTGTGGTTTTCCTCAGGGGGACTTCCTATATTCCCTAGCCCTATAGTTCTAGGTACTTGTTATAACAATCGGGGTATTCACATTTTGGTTTATTCCTCTAATATATAGAACAAATTCATATGTCTATGTGCATAAAGAATGCATGATTGTCTATATGTAGGTATGAGTGGCCTAGAAATTATGAACTAGAATGATACTTGGTATTCTATTAACTATGTATCTTGGTCGATTTGTGATGCTTTTGGGTTCTACTATTTTATTTATACATCCATAGATTTGATATGACATGTGATGCTTGATTTGGTTTGATATGATATTTTTTTATATATGTATATGATATTATTTGAAGCTGATTTACCTACTCTATTTGGAAATGTGGGAAATGATTAATTCAACTATTTTTCATGATTTTGATAAAAAATGATAAATTGTATATCGTGTATTATTTTAAATAAATTTGATCATGATTGAATTACTATTTATAGACATGAAATAAAACATCTATTGGGAACCCTTATGAGAATATTATCTGTCACCTTGCCTACCCCATTAGTGGTGCATATACGTAGTTACTTTTTTTTCAATATTGAGATAGGCTTGGTGTCAAATTGAGGTAGTGAGTTTTACATTCGACTAGATTTGGATATCTAGATGGTGAGTTTGTGTGGGTGTTTTCTGTGATATCATGTCAAGACTAGTGGAGTAGTTGTTTAAGTTTATTCATCATTAACCATTGGACATATCGTTAAGGTATTTTTCTACATCCATTTGAGTTATATTGATTTCATTGTTCTCATTCAGTTATGACCTATATATATATTATTTTTTTCTTATACTTTTTCATTCTATAAATATCTATAACAATCTTGTTGTTTCTTTAATATGGGTGAAATAGTTCTCTTCTGCCATTTTTTGTGCCCTAGTGCAAGTCTCTAGCCCATGGGGATTGTAAATGTTTTTTGGGTATGTGGAATATCAGTTCAGGTTTGAGTTTTGAGACGGTATCTAGGTCGGTTTATTATATAGTTTTATTAATGATAGTCTGGCCTCTAGAGTTTTTGGTTTGGGAAATTTTTTAGTCCAGAGATATGATTTCCAAAAACGGTGAGGTTGATTTTATTGATTTCATGACTAGATCTATTTCTGATAAGAGTTACGTTATAGTGATATATTAGGATGTGTGTCTCCTATTTTGAGTTTATGTCCTTAATCTCAATTTTTATGGGTTTGCTGGTATTAACAGAGATTATTCCATATTTTATCCTTTCATCCATTTTGGTTTGAATTTGTATGCCTCCAAGATGTTTTCTATGAGTTACATAGGAGGGGTTAGAGGATTTTCTTAAATGGAATCCTCTAATAGATCATAATATTATCGAGGCTACCATTTGGTTTGTTCATGTCATGGGTTTGAATGTAATGCATGATAATAACTCTGTCTTTGATGTATAATCTAGGTATCTAGGAGAATGAGATTGATGATAAGATTACATGCATGATAACGAATAGTCCATTAAGAGTGAAAATGAACTTCAAGATGCTAAGAAATGACTTGAAAATATCCATCTTGTTTTTGACTTCTCGGATACACAAGAGAGTATCAATGAAAAGTGCATGGTGCTAACACATAGGTGTCCCAAACAAAAATGACAGGATTCTATTGTACATGCAATAAGGAATGTTGTTGTTGAGTGTAAGGGCTTTAATATTCTATACTTTTAGTATATTATTCTAGATTCATTGATGATTGTGATGTATCTAGAGTTATAATATTTACATAAAAGAGAAAATTTGGTGTTGGCATACACCAATCTATTTTCATAGATTATATGTTTTTCACCAGAGGTTGTAATGAATAAATAGATGATAGATCAAATGTATGTTCCAGGTTTGTGACCAAATTTTAGATCATAGGTAATTATACTGAAGCTTACAACCTATTTTCAGATAGTGGAAATGGATATAATGGATGAAATGAGTATGATAAGAATGGTTGGATATTATTCCTCTTATCAACTACCTAATTCATACTTCAATGGAATGGTAGAAGAAAATGAATAATGATGATCATCAAACCAGTGGTGAAGGTTGTTCTTGAAGGAAATTCTTTTTAGCACCTACAATTGCATCTGGTAGTGTGCCTATGTCTTATTATCAATGTGTCATTGTTAGAGTCACTGGATGTCATATCATTTACATGAAAATATGGGTAAATTTTTTGGACATTATGAACACCATCAAAAAAAATTTAGGCTATGTCTACTCATTGATATGGGTAGGGATAGCCAACCCCAAAGGTCGCATTGGAGCAGAGACATTCTTCTAAATGTTTAGTTCACAAGTCATAGACCTCAAGATTGTAGAAAATTTATGCAGTATGTGAGTTTTCGTTGGAGGTCGATATAGGTCTAATGATAGTGATATGTACCATTTTCATTGCATCCTTAGTATTAATTGATTTATCGAATAATAGTGCTTCCCACTAGTTTATATCTAGCCTCCATTTGATACTCTTAGTCTTATAATATATCTCATTTATCTTTTTTGGATTAAAAAACACCACTTGTAATGAAGGAATAGAAGGGGTTTTAATGTCCTTTTTTCATTATCAATTGCAGATATAGAGTTAGTATGAGATTTTATTGTTTAAGATCAAGATCTGTTTGATGTGATCACTTTGATGGGTTATCCTACTGCTCATTGTAAATAGGTTGATTTTTATAATTGGATTATCTTTTTTCTTATGGATTATGGGTGTTTATGTGTCATGACTCGACCCAATGGGGATCGAGTAACAACTACCAAATTCCAACCTCTATATGCTTGGGGTAGGAAAAAGGGTTTAATGGAATAAAAAGTAAGGGAGTACTTTACCTAATGTAGTTGTACACACACACGTGGACATATTAATGAATAATATTCTAGTAGTATAAGAGAAATATTCAACATATCAAGTAATAGTCATACACGAAAAACCTACAAGGAATGAAAATATTTCAAAAATATACACTAAAATGATAAGGGAAAAAATACACGATCGACTAGAAATATGTCGCAAACTAAAAAAACATGAAAAGTTAAATACTGATAGATCCCATCTCTAAATATAAAATCCCCAAATCTATATGCTCCAACCACTATATGTGAAAAAATGCCCTAGGTATACATATGCTCCTATGTAATTATCACTGAATTTTTCATCATCTTGATTAGACTAGACACATGTAGGGAATTTTCATGTTGGGGTTTGAAAATTCATACACATTAGGGATCCCTAAATGATGAAGTGGTAGAATAAAGAGACATGAAAGGAATAGACAACTCATCCCATAACCAAAGAGTAATAAAACCCATCAACTTGCATACAAATATTTTTATTCTCAACAAATGAATCCAAAATGAAAGATAAAGTGGATATTCATCTCATAGAATAGCCTAGTAAATAGTTCCAATATATCAAATAGTCCAAGAATGATACCAAACATCTCATGCCACTATCTATAGAAATGTCCATGACATGATACATATTTCCACTATGCTTCACATTCGAGGGACACAATCTATAGGTAGAGGACTCATGCCCCCGTATAATAGGATGGTTCTACTCTAATGTTCGATCATGGAACAATTCATTTTCTCATAGGAGGGTGACACTAAGATAGCAGATAGAGGATCCATAGCTTTTCCTAACAGGAGGGTGCTACTGTAGTAATTGGTAGAGGGCCTAGGACTTTCTCTACAAGAGGGTGCCACTCTAGTGGTCGAGGACCCATACCATGAAACTATAGGAGGGTTACACATAGATAGACAATAGAAGACCCATTATGTATCCCCATAGGAAGGTGCAATTCTGATGGTCGATCAAGGTCTCATGTCTAGCCAAATAGGAGGTTTCCGCTTTGATAGAAGATTTAGGACACATACCATATCATAATAGGAGGGTTAAACTCTAGTAATTACATGACGGGGAGAGGACCAATTCCCTTCCTAGTAGGAGGGTTTCAAAATTATTTTTTTTCAATGATCCATGTACAATCAAGCAAGATGGTTCCACTCTGATCTCCCTAGTGATCCTGTCTAACCACCACCCCCAACAAGCGTCACATAAATAATCATCACACCTAGAAATAATTTCAACATATCTCAAATTCGATGATCATGTTGTACAAGGAAAATCACTTAGTATAGGCTAATAAAATGCCAAAATTTGAGTTCAAATCTAGGATATATGAGAGTTTAATGATTCCTAAAAAGGGAAGTAGGGGTAGACAGTGTGTAAGGGGTCCCACATGGGGTGTGGTCATGCCCTACTTTATGGACGTGCCCAAAATGATATGTAGATCACTACCCATGTATCCCTAAATGAAATGTAGAGGAACTACATAGAATGACTCAGCCACCCAACGTCCTACTCTTTCTCAGGGTCGTGTCTGTGTAACGTTTCTCGTGTTCATGTACTCCAACAGAAAGCATTTCCTCCACCACATTATCCTTCAAATTATCCAAGTAAATTATGTGTATTCCATTAAATGGAATGTTACATTTTGTGACCATGTTTGTGTACTCTATGCATACATTCATGGTCTCTATCACCAAGTCACACAATATGTAGGGTTCCTGCATGACTTTTGGTATTTTACTCACCTAAAACACCAACCACAACATCCTAGGGGCTACATGCCATGTGTTATTCATAAAATAAGATGTGTATTCAGGTATTTCACCAAAATTTGGTTCTATATTTAACATTCTAGATGCAACCTATCCTCCATAGATCATACCTCCAAGTCACTAAAAATTTGTTGGAAAGTCATTAAGTCATCGTTTCTAACCATCAAGTTGCCATTAAATTTATTCCAATTAATCTATGGGTTTATGTACCCAAAAAACATATCGCTCATTTCTATAATCATTAATTTGGATATTGTATAAAATAAACCATTCAACCGTATCTCCCGAATTTTCCCTAATTCATTTTTGATCGCTTATCCATTAATCAAATGCAAAACCATCATTAATCTAGAGGTTTAATCCAGATTGATCCTACCCGACAATGTCAAACCTTGGATCTATTTTCAACGGTGATGTACATGATGAACGACTGGGGAAAAGAACCAAAAAAGGTCTAAAATACGTATGCCAAGATTTATTTGAAAAATAATACAAATTTGGGATATTTGGGTGAAAAAATATGGCGGACATGATATAGGTTTAACAAATAATATAAAACTGATATGAAAGCACATGAAAAGGTAAGATATTGATGAAGATCAAAGGAAAAGAATGATTATTATTTTTTTATTTAATAAATTGATGAATCCTATGGGAATTTATATAATTTTTCAATGAAGAAGACACTCACAAATGAATGATTGAATTCATTTTGTTTGTTGTGCCTCGATCTTCTTAGATCTAGAGTTTCGTCCCCTTTAGATCATCATTTTACAAGGAGAGGTGGAATGTGAATACTCTCAATGGTCTCAAGGATATGTCTCTAACCCTATAGATGTTCTATAATATTGAATTTATAGACAAAATATTATTTGGTAATTAAATTTAAATTTTTTTTTAATAAATTTCATTAATTTAACAAACTCGCCAATGGTCACGATATCTAAACTCCCTACACTGACAAAAATTAGTTATCACATATGATAAATCACATATTTCATACTCAACTATGCTCTAAAATTTATAATATATGATTCCATTTAGAAAATTTATCATTTTCGTTAAGAGTTTGTGTGTTAACAATATGAAATGTATTAAATATTTTTATAAAATTAATTTTGGGCACACCATGTCTCAAAATCTCACATCATATCAATGTATGGCTCTAAAAATATTTTTAGATATATTCCAAAGACTTACAAGGGAAAAATATGTTAACTTTATTATTTTCATCTTAAAAATATTCGTATTTTAAATGAAAAAACTAATCAAATTCTAAGGATACTAAACCCGTATTCGGATCTCCATCTCCCAGGAGATCTCTTTCATGCTCTCATACTTCCACAATGCACAAACCAATGGAATAGTCCATCCATGTAGGGTCATCTTCTCCCAATACCTAATAACCACAAGGGACTCTACAAATGTTGACCCATCCTCAATGTCCAGCTCACCCCAGTTAATAATGTGGTTAGGGTCATGCATGTATCTCTTTTTCCATGATACATGGATGAAATAGTACACCCACGCTATTGGTGGTGGTAGATAATGGTGGTAATAAACCTCTAAAACCATTTCTAATATCTCAAACAAACCAATGAACCTTGAGGATAACTTGCCTCTCTACCCAAGTATATGAAATCCTCATTGTGATGAAACTCTTATGGAAACATGGTCGCCTTATTCGACCACCAAGGGCCTATGATGTCAATATGAATAAATTTATTTCTTAATATAGGATGTCCAAATCCACTTAAGAATGACATAGACCTTCTCAACCATCTTTCAGACCATCTCTAGACCAATAATTACTGCATCATTTATATCTATATAGAATATGGGTGACCTTTATGGTCACCCATAAAGGACCTTTAAATGACCTGAATGATAGTATAATATTTTCAACTATTGTACAAAATATCTAACATTGTAATGTGACCCAAATATCAATCTAATGTCTATCATAAAATCCACCAACATATTATCCAACACCAAGATAGTCTGTTGGTTTGCCCATCTGTTTTTTGGTGGAATTCAATACTCATCCTCATATGTGTTTTGTATTCCTCATGTAGAACTCTCCAAAAATGTGAAGGGAACTACACATACTGTTCATAGAAAATAGAAAAGGGAATCACATCAGGGAGAATAATCTATCATACAATAAATTACCCCAAATTCTCCACCGAACGCTTCTGCATTATAGTTAGGATGTGTTCCAAATTCATGACTTTTTCCTCTTCCACCCCAATGGAACAATGTTATCTTGGTGTAAATTTAATGCCTTTCATAAAATTCATATTCATGTAGGAAATCCATCCATTATTTATGTATCTTGTTTGATTCTCTATATATGAATACATACTTTATATTCTGATGTTTTTAGTAGTCTGTAATGTTCTCACCGGGAAGATTGGGTCTCCATATCCTCAGAGTGAAGACTAATATTTTGATTTCTATACCATGAGATGAGTAGTTATGCCCTTTGGGTCTCAACTATCTCGACCCTTATGTGATAAAAAAAATATCACTAATTCAACAAGTATCTGAACCCATATCCTCATGCATCATCATACACTACATACTCCACACCATCCTCTAGTAGTCTCAAAACAGGAACACTCATCAGCCTCAACCTGAAAACATCAATGGATCTCTAGTAATTCTATGTCTAGGTAAATTACGTCCCTTTTTATATTAGGGTAGTCAAAGTGGCTGAAATCATGGAGAAGTCATCCAAAAACCTCATGATGTACCCCACTATGCCATGAAAACTCCACACCTCTAATACACTTTTGGTTGGATCCAAAAAAAAGTAGTACGGAAATCTTCTCCAGCTGTATAGATTATCCATTCTCAGATATGAGATTCCCTTGATAGTGAACATCGTGAATCTAAATTTGTAAATTCGAAATCATTTCATAATTTTAGTGTTCTTGATGTAAATATAAGACCATCCCTAAGTGCTATGTATTCTCCTCCTCTAATATAGAGTATTTGAGTATATCATCAATAAATACATCAAGAAATGATCCACTTATTCCAGAATGATTTGTTTCATCAGATCTATAAACACAACATGGGAATTCATCACATCTAATGGAATAAATAGGAACTCATAGTGTCTTTAGTGACATTGGAATGCTAGATTTCTAAAATTATCCTTGTGAACACTCAACTGGTGGTAGCCAGACTGAAAATCAAACTATAATAACCAACTCATTCCTCATAACTAATCTAGGTGGTCATAAATCCTTTTAATGGGGTACATTTTCTTTATTTTGTCCTAGTTTAGGCGATGATAATCAATGAAAAAATGCATGCTCTTATTTGATTTGTTTATAAACAACTCCAATGATGTTAAGGGGGGACACTGGGCTTAATAAATTCTTTCATTTGAAGGTCCTTCAATATCAACTGCCACTCCCAGATCATGGAAAGGACTATATGATATTCAAAATAAGATATCAAAGTGTTCCTAGAATGAAAGTCGATACAAAACTCCATCTCCTGTCACATAGGAAGACCCAGAACATACTCAAGGAAAAATACTATAAAATACTCCATCAATGAATTAATAAAAATCCTGAAGAGACTATTTAACTAAGGGATAAACTCTCCAAATAATTGGTAATGGGTTGTAGAGGCCTGATCACAAAACCCACTCATCATCTGAATATATATATTTCACACCCAAAGAAGATAATATCATCCCCATCAGTGATAAAGAATCTAAATCATGTACAGTGATATAAAATCTAGACTCAGACCTTGGAAAACAAATCCATAGAAAAGATTCCATCAAAGGGTTCTATAGTGATGACCAAAATGTCCCACAAGAACATATCTCAACCAAGGGATAGATCATACTACTGACATATAAAATATATAGAAAATGCCTTCCCTATAGGAATTTCAAGATAAAGATTCTTGGATAATGCCTCAGATGGGAGCTCCAAATCTTGCACTGGTAGTAAAGATATGAAGTAATAACTAACTAATTTTTCTATTAACGATGAACCAATATTAGAATAAATACAGTTCATAACTCTAATCATCTTGTTCGTCGAAGGGCCACACACCTCTCTAACCTCTAGCTTTTCGTGAACCCACCTTCGTTCTCCATAAGACTAATGTGGGCCACCTGGTGGTGGTATTGGAAGGATCACATTTCATTATCCACCACCCACAAATAGTCCTCTAAAATCCCCACCTACTCCACTTCTTTCTCTATATCCCTGGGATCGAACCATCTCTCTCTAAGAATATTCATGGTAATGACAACACATCAACTGCGGAATTCCATCCACTATATATCTTTTCTCCTTGGAACATCGTGTTGTGAAATCACATAGTATGTAACCAAGACCATCATTGGAATAGTTCTGTCCCTCTTCAGGATTACCTTATCCATGTTTCTTCGCCTTTCCACATGCATGGGCGAGATCCTAGGAAGATATTCTAATTTAAGATTATGTTGATTGGATTCTGCTAGCTGATGTAAATGGACCATCTCTATAACACCCTCTTCTAGTTCCATCTTCTTAGAGTCCCTCTAATAGAAATTCCATCATCACTAGATCCCACTACAACAACCTTAGAAAAGAGGGAATACATAAGGAGTTCATAGTGGCACAGATATCCTTATGGAAATCCTACATTGTCTTTTGTGCCTAGAAGCATCCAATCCAAATCATATTAATGGAGTACTTAATAAGGAATTTATAACAAATATTATACTTAACCGCTCTCATTAGTCCCTTATGAATCACTAGAAGAACATTAGTACAAACCGAGTATACGAAAGAAGGGTATAACTCCTAATGGAATAGATTCTTGAAGTTGGGACATGAGTGTGATGACTCACCAAGCTTATGTGTTACAAGAAATCACTAGAACCCAAATTCACCATGGAAAAGACTATATTCTAGTACAACCACATGATATTTTAGTTTCTAAATAATACTAAAAATACGGATCATCGACTCTATCCAATCCTCTAATGCCTTGGGATTTGGCTCACTGTAGACCCTTAGTGGCCTATGTAATTGGGACTCACATAGTACACTATGACTGGGTGAATCCTCATCCTACATTGATGGTATGTTATAATACACAATAGGTGGGGGTGATAATAACAATTCACCTATAGTAAGGATCTCATGAGAATTGGCCCTAATCTAAGGCCTTATCACTCAACGAATCATCGTCATGATCCTGTATGAGTAACATAGATAGTTGTCATCAATGTGGCATCCTGAAAATTTAATCATGATGTGCCATGGTAAAGTGATCTTATAAATAAAATGGGGATCAAGATCAAGATGAACAGTGAAGGAATCATCTTATATTATAAATCTGTCAGAGTTCCCAACAACCAATGTCTCGATATACCTAGTCGATATGTAAGAGGTCAGATTCATGATTTATGGACACATATACTACCACACCAACACTAGGTTCCCTAGCCTAAAATCTTCACTAAGGACACTTTGACACTATTTCCATAAATCCCAACCATGTCCTCAAAATAGAACTACCCCAAATACCTTTTCAAGGGTCAAACCACATCTAATAGCAATATTTCATAGCCCGACCCAATAAGGCATGGGTTAAAACCACCCCAAGCCTACCTCCATAGGCCATGTGATGGTGACATGTGTCAAAAGGAATAACTAGTGTTGGAAGCCCTATCCTAATATATATGTTCATCACACCCGGGCATCTCAGTGTATAAGTGTAGATGATTAAAATAAAAAATACATGTATCAAGAGTAATAACCATACATGAGAATCCTCCAGGGTCATTATCATGTAATTTTATAAATAGGAATTGAAATATGCAAAAAAGAATCACGAAGAGGAACCACTCTCCCACCCACGCCCCAATGTAGAAAACTATGGGGGCCTGAAATGGTGAATCCCTAAAGCATACCGATTTATAAATTCAATCCCATTAGGTTTAATTCTCCACGAAGAGTGCCGAAACACCATCGATGTTCCATTAATGTCCACCGAGGATAAGTAGTCAGCAACCCTATTCCCCTCTCTCTAGGTGTGAATAAATAAGACACTCTCCATGATTATTCTTTTACATTTCTTTATGACTTGGAAAATTAACCAAGGGGATTCTTCATTCACCTCTAAATAGTTGTAGATAATTATGGAGTCTGTTTCAATTTGAGATACTTCCAACCCCTGCTGCATGAAATGTTTGATCCTAGTAAGCATTGCAATTACCTCCACATGAAAGGAAGAGTCAGGGCCCTGACTGGCTGAGAATTCTATGAAAAACATACTTTTCTATCCCTCACCACACCTCCTCTATGTATGCTCCCCTGGATACAAGTTCCGTCCATATTGAGTTTCATGCCACTTGAGGGAGGTCACCAGCATAACCAAGTTCCCATCCTGTTACTGTTGGTAAAGACCACACTAGAACCAGTTTGAAACCAATGAAAGTAAGGTCCCTCCCTCCAATACCTCATTGAATTGTTCAAGTCCAATAACCAATTTTTTCCCAGACAATAATTACAGAAGCCAAAATGGTTTCTCCCTCATATTTCACTCTATCCCTCAATTTCAAAGACACCAACACCCCATGTGCAGCAAAACCGAATAGGAAACACTCTCTAGGAAACCTCCCTCTGAGCCATGATACCACTTAGCATGAAAGGAGGATAATGTCTCATTCATGGAGATGGTTTCAGGGAAATACCGAAGAGCCTTCTAACCCTCACATGCCTAAACACTACAAAAGAATAGTTGGGAAGAGCTCCACTCTCTATGCATGTTATATCAAACAAAATTATACACAGGCTGAATACCGCAACTCATGATATTCTTGTCCATCAGAAGTGCTCTGTTTCAAATCCTCATCGTTATGAAATTAAACATAGTTGGAATGTCTTTAACCCAAATGACCTCATCCCAGCTCCCTGCCTGAGCCAACTCAAAAAACAATGTGATGAATGTCCTACTAGGATATCTAGGTCATGTACGAAGTAGTGAAGACACATTTCTCTTTATCGATATTTAGAAAAATGATATTGAAACACTCAAGTTGATTCTCATCCTGTACAGAGTTGATGAAATCTTGGAAATTTCTAGAATCCGATATGATATATCCGTGATCAGACATCCAGGGAATTCATGAACTGCACCTCTCCAATTCTAGTACCAAAACTAAAGATCACCATTTCCAACAATCCATCAAGCAAAGGGATGAAGATTATCAACAATGTGACCAATCAGTGACCAATGTGATGATTAGTTTTTCTCCACCCAACCCGTAGTGCCAGGGAATACATGTGCATAGTTGTCCCTAGAGAGTAAGATTCTCCAAAACACTCTAAGCAAGCCTCACATGCATGTCGTATATTGTACCCTATAATTTTTGCACATTACTCCCTCCCTCCCTCACCGAAATCCCCATTTTACTCCATGTATCCCAGTTTTTCTTCCCCTACGAAAACAGATACCAATAGAAATTGGAAATAATCAGGTCAATGGCTTTGATCACACCCTTAGGGACTTCTGTCATGACCCTTCCTCGGGGCCTGTGTCGTGACTACCCCAAGCCCACCTTCCATAGGCCAGGGGCTGGAGACTAGCACCAAGGCGTAAATCCCAGTAAAAAGGGAATGCATTGCCTTTGTAAAGTAAACAAACACTACAGAGTAAGCAAGCAGAAGTAAACACTATGTAAAAACTAGTACAACACTAAGTGCGGAAAAGTAAGTGGGCCAGAATACAAACCCAAACTGAAAGTAAAGTACAACTAGAAAGGGAAAACAACAACTGAAATGTAAAGCCGCAACATCGAGCTGCCCACTGGAAATCCCACCTGAAGGGTGGGTATAGAAAGCCTCTACTGCTCCTCGGGTCCAGCTGACCACTCCGAGTATGTCCCGCCCAGTGGTCCACCTCCAGGTATCGTCCTGCTCCGCAAGCCTCAACCATGATCAGCGCTCTCCATCGTTTGAAACCAAAACAACGTAGTGCGGTCATAGACCATGTAGGGTTGAGTATAAGCTACTCGGTAGGGACCCCGAGACCCCCGAAGGTCTCCCATAATCCACAAAGGATAATCCACAAAGGAAAGATACAATCACGAAGTAACATCTGACATGCCTTAGGTATATTCCCATACATATACCTAAGTCCTCAGTTCTCGCTCGGCTCCAACATCAGAGCTCAATTACAACCCAGTCCACACAGGAAAACAAAACGTAAATCCACACAGAATAGCACAACACAATCCACAAAGGAATGTAAACAGGATTCAGCTCATATAGGTATACTTCTTCATATGACGATAAAGATGACAAGATATTTCCATTGATTAATCTAAGCTATCGGACCCACAAAGGATCGATAGGTACTAACCCCCGCAATGACCCACAAAGGATCTGACCCACAAAGGATCGATAGGTAACTAACCCCCACAAAGACCCACACAGGATCAGACCCACACATGATCTGTAGGCGCTGGCCCACACAGGACCGCTGAGCGCTGACCCACAGAGGATCGGACCCACACAGGATCTATAGCATTGACCCACGTAGGATCACTGAGTGCTGTAGTCGTCGCCGTCGAATCCACTGAGGATCTCTGCACAGTCGTCATCGTCACAGTAGCAGTCGCAACCAGCTCTAGGGTTCTCGCACACAACAAGCTCGTTCGGGAGGGTCCGCTCCATGAGCTGAGAGGCCGATACATCAACTGACACATATTCTAGAGTTGATGTATCCAAAAGTTCCGTATCGTCAATAGGAACTCAACGTCGCAGACGACGCGTCAATCAGACGCCTGGTCTGAGAGTTATTGGCTTTTTCGTCCCAGGGGCCCGGTTGGTTTTTATGGAAAAACCAACCCGACTGTACTCCAACTGCGTCCAAACCTCGGGCAGAGTAATCCAAAAGATCTGTCTCACTTAGAAGAATCTAACATAGTGGACAGTACGTCAATCGGACGTCCGCAGCCCAAGATATGAGTGTTTCCGCTCCAAGGGCCCAGTTGGTTTTGTGTACGAACAAACCCGGCCGAACCCAAAGTACTCCAAAACCTTGAGTGTGATATACCGAAACGACTTTCTCGATCCAAGGATCGCATTGCCGCTGACGACGCATCGTTCAGAGTCTCATAGCTCAAGTTATGAGCAAAAGACCGAAAAGGTCCGAAAACGGGGGGTCTGGGCCTGGACTGCCTGGCCCAACCCCCCCTAGGTCGACCCGAACCGAGTCGACCCGACCCGGGTCCGGGTCCGACCCGGTTGGGCGTGACCCGACCCGGACGGCGCGGGCGTGGCCCGGCCTCCAGGGGACGGCTCGGCCGGTTACAGCCGAGCGGCGCGGGGGGCATGCTGCCCCCGCATGAGAGAAAGCCGCGGCCCCGCGTGGGGGCCGCTCTATGTCACCGGAGGAGTCTTAAGCAGTGTCCCTTCCTCCGCGGTCTCGCCCGGCCGCGGGACTGGCCAGTGCCACCGCCTCCAGCCGTCGGCGCCGCTGTGCCGGTGTGGCGCGCCGGCGGGGGGTTCCGCAGACCACCGGACATGCTCCGGTGGTCTGATTTGCACGCGGTCTTTGCCAGTGCTTGTCTCGGGACTCGTTCTTCACTACAAAGCCTTCAAAATTAACTTGCGACCCCGTTTGTCGTTTCCCACCAATCCGCGCATAAGAAACAAAAAGGGCGTTGGGTTCGAACTTGTTCATTGGTCCGCACCCACCGCATTAGCAGTTTTTAAATCTCACAACATCGATATTTAACAACTGGGGATAGAAATCACAAATATTTAAAAAGGAACAACCCATACCTCGTCGTAGTCGTCAGACGAGTTCTTTGCGGAATTGGTCGTCGTGGAAGAAGAGGATCGTCGCATCGTGTAAGGGCGTCGCGTCGTCGCGGTATACGACATTGCGTCGACGATCTCCGAGGGTTGAAGAAAAACACACAGATTTAATTTCACGAATTAAATCCGTGTTGAGGATAAAATCCACAAAGGAATTTAAAAGAAAGGTTCTGTAAACTCCTACCTCACTCCCACCTCAGGGATTTACGTCCCCGTAAAGATACATTATAAGCTGGGGAAACAAATGTGGGTACTGAGCACGCATCTGAGCCTCCCGCTCCCAAGTGCTCTCCTGGAGGTTCCCGTGCTTCCATATGATTCGCACTAGAGGAATTGATCATCCACATAGGACCTGCTCCTGTCGATCCATGATCTCCACCGGGACCTCCTCAAAAGTCACCCCATCATCAACGTCTATCTCCCCATGGTCAATGATATGCGTCGGGTCGTGCACGTATCTCCTCAGTTGAGATACATGGAAGACGTCGTGCAGCCGGTGCAACTGAGGCGGTAGAGCCAGGCGATAAGCCACCTCGCCGATCCTTTTGGGGATCTGGAATGGTCCGATGAAGTTTGGAGACAACTTTCCGCCTCAGCCAACGCTCTGTAATCCACATCGAGGTGAGACACGCAAGAAGACGTGGTCGCCATCCTCGAACTCTAGTGGCCTCTTCATCCTGTCAGCATAAGACTTATATCAGCTCTGAGTTGTCCTCATCCGCTCCTGGATGACCTAAACCTTCTCTGTCGTGGCCCGGACCATCTCTGGTCCCACAAGTGCTGACTCCCCAGGGTCTGTCCAGCACAAAGAAGATCTGCAAGGTCTTTCGTACAATGCCTCGTATGGTGCCATCCCGATGGTGGAGTGGTAGGTGTTGTCGTACGCAAACTCCACAAAAGGTAGGTGGTCCTCCCAGCTGCAACCAAAGTCGAGGAAACATGCGTGGAGCATGTCCTCGAGGTTCTGAATGGTCCTCTCTATCTGACCATCGGTCAGAGGGTGAAAGGTGGAGCTCAGACGTAGCTGCGTCCCAAACGCATCCTGCAACCCCTTCCAAAGCCGGGAAGTAAAGCGAGCGTCTTGATCAAAGATGATAGATGATGGCACACCATGAAGCCTTAAAATCTCTTAAACGTATAGACTCCCCATGCTCTCCACTGAGCCCTGATCTCTGATTGGTAAAAAGTGAGCCGACATGGTGAGTCGGTCGACAATCACCCAGATGGAGTCGTGACATCTGGAAGTGTGTGGAAGTCTAGTGATGAAGTCCATATATATCCTATCCCACTTCCACTCCGGGACCTCCAAGGGCTATACCAAGCCTGCTGGTACATGATGAACTGCCTTCACCTGCTGGCAGGTGAGGCATCGAGAAACGAACTCTTCCACAACCTTATTCATGCCCGACCACCAGTGCTGTCATCTGAGGTCCTGGTACATCTTCGCCACTCCAGGATGTACCGGAAAAGGAGAAGTGTAAAACTCTCTCAGCACCTCCTCTCGTAAAGCGACTGGTACTATGATACGTCCCTTGAAAAGGATGTCGTGCTCTGCTCCAAAGGAGAAACCATTAGGTGCCTGTCCTGAGGATATCTATGCACGCTGCGTCTCACAGTTAGCGTCCCCATGCTGTGCCTCTCTGACCTGCTGTAGTAGTGGAGGAGAAACTGTGAGAGACTGAAGGAAGGTTGTGCCATCTCTATCCACGAAGGATATCAGCAAAGTGGCTAGCTTCTCTGTCGCCTCCTCGAGTAGCTGAATTCACGTCCTCCTGCTGAGAGCATCGGCTACTACGTTCCTCTTACCAGGAATATATACTATCTCAAAGTTATAGTCTTGGAGAAACTCAAACCATCACCACTGTCTCAGGTTCAGGTCCTTCTGAGAGAAGATGTACCTAAGACATTGATGGTCAGAAAAGACTGTAAAGCACTCACCCATCAGATAGTGCCTCCATGTCTTCAGAGCGAAGACCACTACTGATAACTCCAGGTCATGGGTAGCGTAGTTCTGCTCATGCGGTGTCAACTGATGTGATCTATAGGCGATCACTGCCCGCTCCTGCAACAGGACACATCTGAGTCTGGTCCCTGATGCATTGCAGTAGACTACATACCCCACTCCCTCCTCAGGCAACCTCAAGATAGAGGTGCTAGTCAATCTCTGTCTCAGCTCTTGGAAGCTCTGCTGACATCTGTCTGACCACACAAAGGGTTTTCCCTACATCTTCAAAGATGATAGTTGTGCCACAACTCTGTATAAGTCTGGCACAAATCTCCGATAGTATCCAGCTAGTCCCAATAAACTCCGCACCTCTGTCATGCTCTTGGGTGGCTCCCAAGCTAGCACTGCCTCGATCTTCGCAGGATCCACTAAAACTCCCGCCTCAGAGATGGCGTGCCCCAAGAACTGGACCTCACGTATCCAGAACTGACACTTCGAGAGCATTCCATAAATCTGGTGCTCTCGGTGTGTGTCTAGCACAACCCACAAGTGGTAGGCGTGGTCCTCCTCAGTCGTCGAGTAAATCAATATGTCGTCGATGAAGACCACGACAAATCGATAGAGGAATGGCTGAAATATTCTGTTCATGAGGCCCATGAACACCTCTAGAGCATTGGTTATGCCAAAAGGCATAACCAAGAACTCATGGTGTCCATACCGACATCTGAAGGATGTCTTCTGCACGTCCTCGTCCCGAAATCTGAGCTGATGATAGCCTGATCTGAGATCTATCTTCAAGAACCAATGTTCCCCCTTGAGCTGATCGAAGAAGTCATCAATCCTCAGTAGAGGATACTTGTTCCTCACCATCACCTGGTTCAGCCGACGATATTCGATGCAAAGTCGCAAGCTCCCGTCCGCCTTCTTGGCGAACAATATCGGGGAATCCCAGGGTGAAACACTGGGTCGGATGAATCCCTTTCCCTGCAAGTCCTCTAACTGTACCCGTAGCTCTTGAAGCTCAGCGAGGGCCATCCGATATGCTGGAGTGGATATCGAGGCTGTCCTGGGGTACAGATCAATATAAAATTCTACCTCTCTATGAGGAGGTAGTCCTGGAATGTCGTCGGGAAAGACGTTCGCATACTGATCGACCACTACAGGAAAACTAGGACTCTGCACGTAAACTGCTCCTAGGATGAGGCTAGCCAACTGATGAGTGATGGGTTGTCCTCTCCTCTGCGGAAGTCCATCCTGTGCTGCAAAGGCTCCCTTCTCACCGGTGAAGGTGAACCTGCTCCCGTCGGCGCGTACACATCGCACCTTGCGCCTAATACAGTCAATCTGCGCATGGACTGTAGATAACCAATCCATGCCCAAGATGACATCATAAGGCCTCGATGATGCTACAAGAAGATCCCAACCGAAGCTCTCACCTCCTAGGGTAATCTCACACTGCCTGAACCAGTGCGTAATCATCGAGTCCGCTCCTGTAGGAGTCTCTAGCCGTAAGGATCGAGCCAACGGCTCTGTCAGAATCTCCGAGCTCTAAACAAAGGTAGCAGCTATGAAATAGTGACTCGCTCATATGTCTATAAGAACTGTAGAAAGGGTGGAATAGACACAAATAGTACCTTGAATCATCTCGGGCGCGTCATGGTCATAGGCCTCCGCTGCCTGGAGCTGTGCCTGTCTCTGCCCGCTAGCTCCCTGTGGTCGGGGTGGACCTCCTGGTGGTGGTGGTGGTAGAGCCTCAAATCGTCGCCCACCACCTGCTGCTCGGCCAGCTCCTCTACCTCGTCCGCCTCCTCCCTGCGGACCGCCACGGTCGACCCTCTACCTCTACCTGGGTGGACCCTCAACCGTCTATTGCTCCTTGGCATGGTGGGTCGGGCAGTCATGAGCCATGTGGCCCTGCCCACCATATGTGTATCATTGCCTACCTATCGAAAGACTGTCTCCATGCTGTGTGCCCCGCACTGCTGAGCCAGTGTCCTGAGGTCGTCTGCGTGAGGGTCTGGTCTACCTGGACCCCTGAGTCATCCGTCGATTGCCTGCTGCAGAAGACTCTACTATGTGCCGCCCCGCTGTAGGTCTCGCTGCTGATGAAGGCTCAACAAGGAAGATCTCGACCAAAAGGGCTCGCTCCCGTACTCCTGCCTGAGTTGGAATGCTGAGGGAGATCAGCAATGCCCTGATATCATGCCTCAATCCCTGCACAATGGTTCGGTCTCGGAAGAATGGGTCTCGTACCGTGTCCGTCGAGTAGCGCGAGAGATCGGTAAATCTCGCCGAGTAGTGGGCGACCGTCAAGCTGCCCTGCCGCAGCTGAAGAAGCTCCTGGATGCGCACCACACGGAGGGTGGCTGGGATGAACTCCGAGAAGAAGATTCTCTCAAAGTAAGTCCAGAGGAGAGATGCCTCATCGTGCACCTCGAGCATCCATCTCCACCATCGGCCCACTGCTGCGTGCAGTAGGCTCACTGCGAGGATCACTATGAGGTATACTGGTGTCCTCACTAACCAGAAAACTCGTAGAATTGCCTCCAGCCAGTCCTCAGCTGCCTGGGGGTCCGTCTCCACATGGAACCTGGGCGGTCGCTGGTGCTGGAACTCATGCAGTGCACTAAGGTGACGTGCATTGTCAGCGGCTGGGGCTGGAAGCATCGGTGGCTCAACGGGCTGAGGTACTGCCGATGCCTCTGCTATCAAAGGGCCTTGTACCGAGGCCTCGTCTCTCGGTGGGCTGTCATCACGCTCAACTCTCAGAACCCTAGCTGGCTACCGTTGTGGGGCCAACCTGAAAAAGGAAACAGATGCGTCATGATCATACCATTATACCTGGTGAGCTGACACAAAGTAATCACAAAGAAAACATGAAACACACACGCAATCAATGTTTTTGTGTATTAAGTCGTAAATCAGAATTCAGGGTCCTGGTGTATGTATACGTCAGCAGCCGCACCAACACTGGGATCCCTGGACTGAAAACCACAATCAATACACTTAAAATTATTGCTTCACATAGTAAAGATCAGAGTCCCAAGGTTCTGTGTTAGAACCGAACTCCTCTGATACCAATTTTGCATGACCCGTCCTCGTGGCCCATGCCGTGATTACCCCAAGCCCGCCTTCCATAGGCCAGGGGCTGGCGACTAGCACCAAGGCGTAAATACCGGTAAAAAGGGAAGGCATTGCCTTTTTAATGTAAACAAGCACCACAGAGTAAGCAAGCAGAAGAAAACACTAAGTAAAATCTGGTACAATAGTACGTGCAGAAAAGTAAGTGGGCCAGAATACAAACCCAAACTGAAAGTAAAGTACAACTGGAAAGGGAAAACAACAACTGAAAAGTAAAGCCGCAATGTCGAGCTTCCCACTAGAAATCCAACCTGAAGGGTGGGTACAAAAAGCCTCCACTGCTCCTCGGGTCCAGCCGACCGCTCCGAGTACGTCCCGCCCAATGGTCCACCTCTAGGTACCATCCCGCTCTGCAAGCCTCAACCATGATCAGCGATGTCCATCGTCTGCAACCAACACAACGTAGTGTGGGCATAGCCCGTGCAGGGGTGAGTATAAACTACTCAGTAGGGACCCCGAGACCCCCGAAGGTCTCCCAGAATCCACAATGTATAGTCCACAAAGGAAAGATACAATGACGAATTAACATTCGACACGGCTTAGGTATATGACTATACATATACCTAAGTCATCATTTCTCACTCGGCTCCAACATCCGAGCTCAAGTACAACCCAGTCCACACAGGAAAGCAAAACGTAAATCCAAACAGGATAACACAACACAATCCACAGAGGAAAGTAAACAAGATTCAGCTCACACAGGTATACTAATTAATATGATGATAAAGATGACCAGATATTGCCACTGATTTATCTAAGTCGTCGAACCCACAATGGATCGACATGTACTAACCCCCGCAATGACCCACAAAGGATCTGACCCACAAAGGATCGATAGGTCACTAATCACCTCAATGAACCACAAAGGAACTGACCCAAAATGGATCGATAGGTAACTAAACCCTGTAATGACCAACAAAGTATCTGACACACAAAGGATCAATAGGTAACTAACCCCCGTAAAGACCCACACAGGTTTGGACCCACACTGGATCTGTAGGCGCTGGCCCACACAGGACCGTTGAGCGCTGACCCACAAAGGATCGGACCCACACAGGATCTGTAGCACTAACCCATGTAAGACCGCAGAGTGTTGTAGTCGTCTCCGTCGAATCCACTGAGGTTCTCTGCACAGTCGTCGCCATCACAGTAGCAGTCACAACCAGCTCTAGGGTTCCCGCACATAGAAAGCTCGTTCTGGAGGGTGTGCTCCACGATCCAAGAGGCAGATACATCAACTGACACATAGTCCAGAGTTGATGTATCCAAAAGTTCCGTATCATCAACAGGAACTCAACGTCGCAGACGGCGCGTCAATCAGATGCCTGGTCTGAGAGTTATTGGCTTGTTCGTCCTAGGGGCCCGGTTGGGTTTTTAGGCAAAACCAACACGACCGTACTCCACCTACGTCCAAACCTCAGGCGGAGTAAGCCAAAAGATCCGTCTCACTTAGAGGAATCTAACTAAGTTGGCAGAACATCAATCGGACGTCCGCAGCTCAAGATATTAGTGTTTCCGCTCCGAGGGCCCTGTTGGTTTCGTGTATGAACCAACCCAGCCGAACCCAAAGTACTTAGAAACCCTTAGTGTGATATACCAAAACGACCGTCTCGATCCATGGATTGAATCTCCGCTGACAGTGCAACGTTCAGAGACCCGTAGCTAATTTTATGAGCAAATGACCGAAAAGGTCCGAAAACGGGGGGTCTAGGCCCAGACCGACCTGGCCAAACCCCCACTGGGGTCGACCCGAACCGGGTCGACCCGACTCAGCCTGGGCGCAAACCAGCCCAGCCGGCACGGGTGCGACCTGGTTGCCAGGGGACGGCTCGGCCGGTGACGGCCGAGCGGCGCGGCGGGCGTGCTGCCCCCGCGTGAGAGAAAGTCGCGGCCCCGTGTGGGGGCCGTTCTGTGTCACCAGACGAGGGTTAAGCCGCGTCTCTTCCTCTGCGGTCCCGCACGGCCGCGGGACCGGCCAGTGCCACCACGTCTTCAGCCGCGGCAGGTCTTCCCAGCGGCGAGCCGGGCGCCGCCGTCTCCAGGCGGCCGACCGCCGCCTCTGGCCGCCGGCGCCACTATATCGGCGTGGCGCGCCGGCGGGGGGTTCCACGGACCACCAGACGCGCTCCGGTGGTCGGATTTGCACGCAGTCTTTGCCAGTGCTCATCCCGGGACTCGTTCTTCACTGCAAGGCCTTCAAAATTTACTTGTGACCCTGTATGTCGTCACCCGCTAATCCGCGCATAAGAAACAAAAAGCGCGGTGGGTTCAGACTTGTTCATTGGTCCGCACCCACCGCGTTAGCGGTTTTTAATGTCTCACAACATCCATATATAATAATCGGGGATAAAAATCACAAATATTTAAAAAGGAACAACACCTACCTCATCGTAGTCGTCGGTTGAGTTCTTCATGGAATTGACCGTCGAGGAAGAAGAGGATCGTTGCGTCGTGGAATGGCGTCACGTCGTCGTGGTATACAGCGTCGCATCGACGATCTCCGAGGGTTGAAGAAAAACACACATATTTAATTTCACCAATTAAATCCGTGTTGAGGATAAAATCCACAATGTAATTTAAAATATAAGATCCATAAACTCCTAACTCAAACGGATGATCAAAGGCTTGTCGCGGAAGAAGAACGTCGCAGTAGAAGAATCATCGGTGTCACGGTACACGGCGTGGCATCGTCTATCTCCAGGGGTTCAGCATTCTTCGTCGGCTTTCATCAAAGGCTGACATTCTTCGCGTTCTTCACGTTCTTTGTGTTCTTCGCGTTCTTCACGAATATAGATGAAGATCTTCTAGCTTCATAGATTTATCCAAATCCTCTAAACAAGTTACCCTTCAATAGACAAGTGTTGGTGTTATTTTATTATTACGCTAACAGTTTGAAAAATAGGTTAAGAAAAGAACCATTAATTTGGAGAATTAATGGTAACGACTTAACTATCCATTTTATAGGAGCGTTTAATCCCCAGTTGACATTCATTAATGAGGTGTTTTCACGGGTGCATTACTTAGAGGAAAAGAAACAGTGGGGCTCGTGCGGGCCCCACCTCACAAATATCCTACCAAGAGGGTAGGATATTTTGGGTTCCACCCTATCCACTTCAACTCAGTTTAAGTGGATTTTAAGATGATTTAAGTGAAATAAAATAAAGTTGTCACACCACTTTATTTTATTTTCTTCACTTAACCCCAAAAAATTAAAAACCACACATGAGTAAACACAACTCTGGAAGAGGGGTTTCTAAGAAAGTACTGGAACTGCGATTCCATTGGTGCCCTCAGAATTCGATTTCGATCACCGGTTCAAATGTTAAAAAACCACGCCCATTAGTTCACTGAACGTAGCCGAGCCAATCTTCGAAACATGATTCTGGGGACACCGAACCTCGGAATCACGTGCCATTAGAAACTGCGTTCTTGTAAAATTATAAAGAAAATTAAGAAAAAACATTTCCTTGAAATTTACAGGTATTTACATCACTCCCACCTCAAGGATTTATGTCCCTGTAAAGATACATCATAAGCTAGGGAAACAAATGTGGGTACTAAGCACGCATCGGAGTCTCCCGCTCCCAAGTGCTCTCTTGGAGGTTCCCGTGGTACCATCTGATGCGCACTAGAGGAATCGATCATCCACATAGGACCCGCTCCTGTCGATCCTCGATCTCCACCGGGACCTCCGCAAAAGTCTCCCCATCATCAAGGTCTAGCTCCCCATGGTCAATGATATGCGTTGGGTCATGCACGTATCTCCTCAGCTGAGATTCGTGGAAGACGTCGTGCACTCGGTGCAACTGAGGAGGTAGAGCCAGGCGATAAGCCACCTCGCCGATCCTGCTGAGGACCTGGAATTGTCCGATGAAGCATGGAGACAACTTGCTGCCTCAGCCAAATCTCTGTAATCCACGTCGAGGCGAGACCCGAAAGAATACGTGGTCGCCATCCTCGAACTCTCGTGGCCACCGCCTCCTGTCAGCATAAGAATTCTGTCGGCTCTGAGCTGTCCTCATCCGCTCCTGGATGACCTGAACCTTCACTGTCATGGCTCGGACCATCTCTGGTCCCACAAGTGCTGACTCCCCAGGGTCTGTCTAGCACAAAGGAGATTTGCATGGTCTGTCATACAACACCTTGTATGGTGCCATCCCGATGGTGGAGTGGTAGCTTTTGTTGTACGCAAACTCCACCAAGGGTAGGTGGTCCTCCCTGATACGACCAAAGTTGAGGACACATGCGCGGAGCATGTCCTCGAGGGTCTGAATGTTCATCTCTGTCTGACAATCCGTCTGAGGGTGAATGTCAGAGCTCAGACGTAGCTGCGTCCCGAACGCCTCTTGCAACCCTTTCCAAAGCCGGGAAGTAAAGCGAGCATCTTGATCGGAGACGATAGATGATGGCACACCGTGAAGCTGTACAATCTTCTGAACATAGAGACGCCCCAAGCTATCCACTAAACCCTACTCTCTAATGGGTAAGAAGTGAGACAACTTGGTGACTCGGTCGACAATCACCCAGATGGAGTCATGTCCTCTGGAAGTGCGTGGAAGTCCAGTCACGAAGACCATAGATATCCCATACCACTACCACTACGGGACCTCCAAGGGATGTACCAAGCCTACTGGTACCTGATGCTCTGCCATCACCTGCTGGCAGGTGAGGCATCGAGAAACGAACTCTTCCACAACCTTCTTCCTGCCCGACCACCAGTGATGTCGTCTGAGGTCCTGGTACATCATTGACACTCCAGGATGTACCGCCAAAGGAGAAGTGTGAAACTATCTCAGCACCTCCTCTCGTAAAGTGACTGGTACTATGGTACGTCCTCTGAAAAGGATGTCGTGATCAGCTCCAAAGGAGAATCCATTAGGTGCCTGTCCTGAGGATATCTGTGCACGCCGCGTCTCACAGTCAGCGTCCCCACGTTGTGCTTCTCTGACCTGCTGTAGTAGTGGAGGAGAGACTGTGAGAGACTGAAGGAAGGTTGCACCATCTCTATCCACGAAGAATATCCGCAAAGCGGCTAGCTGCTCTGTCACCTCCTCGAGTAGCTGAATGCCCGTCCTCCTGCTGAGAGCATCGGCTACTACGTTCCCCTTCCCAGGAGTATAGACTATCTCAAAGTCATAGTCCTGGAGGAACTCGAGCCATCGCCGCTGTCTCAGGTTCAGGTCCACCTGAGAGAAGATGTACCTGAGACTCTGATGGTCAGAAAATACTGTAAAGTGCTCACCCATCAGATAATGTCTCCATGTCTTCAGAGCGAAGACCACTACTGCTAACTCTAGGTCATGGGTAGCGGAGTTATTCTCATGTGGCCTCAACTGACATGATCCATAGGCGATCACTACCCAATCCTGCATCAGGACACATCCGACTCCGGTCCCTGATGCATCGCAGTAGACTACGTACCCCACTCCCTCCTCAGGCAACCTCAAGATAGGGTAGCTGGTCAATCTCTGTCTCAGCTCCTGGAAGCTCTGCTGACATATGTCTGACCACACTAAGGGTTTCCCATTCTTCTTCAAAGTAGAGAGTGGTGTCGCAA
Source organism: Viscum album (assembly GCA_963277665.1). Classification (NCBI taxonomy): domain Eukaryota; kingdom Viridiplantae; phylum Streptophyta; class Magnoliopsida; order Santalales; family Viscaceae; genus Viscum; species Viscum album. The sequence continues at coordinate 2,061,806,804 of OY728140.1, forward strand.
CTCTAGAGACGTCTGGAACAAATCTCAGATAGTATCCAGCTATTCCCAAGAAACTCCGCACCTCCGTCACGCTCTTGGGTGGATCCCAAGCTAGCACTTCCTCGATCTTCGCAAGATCCACTAAAACTCCCGCCTCAGAGATGACTTGCCCCAAGAAGTGGACCTCACGTATCTAGAACTGACACTTCTAGAGCTTTCCATAAATCTAGTGCTCTCGGAGTGTGTCTAGCACATCCCGCAAGTGGTAGGCGTGCTCCTCCTCAGTCATCGGGTAAATCAAAATGTCATCGATGAAGACCATGATAAATCGATCGATTTATGGCTGAAAGATCCTATCCATGAGGCCCATGAACACCGCTGGAGAATTGGTTATGCCGAAAGGAATAACCAAGAACTCATAGTGGCCATACCAACATCTGAAGGTCGTCTTCTACACGTCCTCGTCCCGAACTCTGGGATGATGATAGCCTGACCTGAGGTTTATCTTCGAGAAACACTGTGCTCCCTTGAGCTGATAGAAGAAGTCATCAATCCTCGGTAGTGGATACTTGTTCCTCACTGTCACCTCGTTCATGCGATGATAGTCAACGCAAATTCGCAAGCTCCCGTCCGCCTTCTTGGCGAACAATATCAGGGAAGCCCAGGGTGAAACACTGGGTCAGATGAATCCCTTGCCCTGCAAGTCCTCCAACTATAACCGTATCTCTCGAACCTCAGTGGGGGCCATCCGATATGCTGGAGTGGATATCGGGGCTGTCCCTGGGTACATATCAATATAAAAGTCTACCTCTATGTGAGGAGGTAGTCCTGGAATGTCGTCGGGAAAGACGTCCACATACTGATCCACCACTGCAGGAAAATTAGGACTCCGCACATCAACTGCCTCTAGGATTAGGCTAGCCAACTGATGAGTGATGGGTTGTCCTCTCCTCTGTGGAAGTCCATCCTATGCTGTGAAGGTTTCCTTCTCGCCGGTGAAGGAGAACCTGCTCCCGTCGGTGCGTACACATCGCACCTTGCGCCTAATACAGTCAATCTACACATAGACTGTAGATAACCAATCCATGGCCAAGATGACGACGTAAGGCCTCGACACCGCTACAAGAAGATCCCAGCTGATGCTCTCACCTACTAGAGCAAGCTCACACTTCTGGCACCAGTGCGTAATCATCGAGTCCGCTCCCGTAGGAGTGTCTAGCCGTAAGGATTGAGCCAATGATTCTATTGGAATCTCTGAGCTCCGAACAAGGGCAGAGGCTATGAAAGGGTGACTCTCTCCTGTGTCTGTAAGAACTATAGAAAGGGTGTAATAGACACCGATTGTACCTAGAATCATTTCAGGTGCACCGTGGTCTTAGTCCTCCACTGCCTAGAGCTGTGTCTGTCTCTACCCTCCAGCTCCTTGTGGTCAGGGTGGACCTCCTGGTGGTGGTTATGGTAGAGCCTCAAAGCGTCGCCCACCACCTGCTGCTTGGCCAGCTCCTCTGCCTCATCCGCATCCTCCCAACAGACCGCCACGGTCGACCCTCTGCCTCTGCCTGGGTGGCCCCTCAACCATCTGCTGCTCCTCGGCACGGTGGGTCGGGCAGTCACGAGCCATGTGGCCCTGCCCACCGCATGTGTAGCATTGCCTGCCTCTCGAAAGACTCGCTCTATGTTGTGTGCCCAACACTACTGATCCAGTATCCTGAGGTCTTCTGCTTGAGGGTCTGGTCTGCCTGGACCCCTGAGTCATCCGTCAACTGCCTGCTGCAGAAGACTCTGCTACGCGCCGCCCCGCGGTAGGTCTCGCTGCTGATGAAGGCTCAGCAAGGAAGCTCTCGAACAAAATGGCTCGCTCCAGTACCCCTGCTTGAGTTGAAATTCTGAGGGAGATCAGTGATGCCCTGATCTCATGTCTCAATCCCTGCTCAAAGGTCCGGGCCCGGAAGAATGGGTCCCGTACCATGTCCGTCGAGTAGTGCGAGAGATTGGTAAATCTCACCGAGTACTGGGCGACCGTCAAGCTGCCCTACCGCAGTTGAAGAAGCATCTGGATGCGCACCGCACGGAGGGTGGCTGGGACGAACTCCGAGCGGAAGAGGCTCTCAATGGCCATCTAGAGGAGAGATGCCTCATCGTGAACCTAGAGCATCCAACTCCACCATTGGCACACTGCTGTGTGCAGTAGGCTCACTGCGAGGATCACCATGAGGTCTGATGGTGTCCTCACTAACTGGAAAACTCGTACAACTACCTCCAACCAGTCCTCAGCTGCCTGGGGGTCTGTCTCCCCGCGGAACCTGGCCAGTCGCTGGTGATGGAACTTATGAAGTGCACTATGGTGAAGTGCATCGTCAGCGGCTGGGGCTGGAAGCATCGGTGACTTGGTGGGTAGAGGTACCGCCGGTGCCTCTGTTGTCAAAGGGCCCTATACCGAGGCCTCGTCGCTCGGTGGGCTGTCGTCACGCTCAACTCTCGGAACCCTAGCTGGCTGCCATCGTAGGGACATCCTGAAAAGGGAAACAGATGCGCCATGGTCAGAACAGTATACCTGGTGAGCTGACACAAAGTAATCACAAAGAAAACATGAAACACACACGCAATCAATGTTTTCATGTATTAAGTCGGAAATCAGAAGTCAGGGTCATGTTGTACAGATACGTTGACCGCCTCACCAACAGTGGGCTCCCTGGACTAATAACCACACTCAATACGCTTAGCATTATTGTTTCACATAGAAAAGATCATAATCCCAAGGTTCTGCGGTAGAACCGAAATCCTCTTATACCAATTTGTCATGTCCCGTCCTCGGGGCCCGTGCCGTGACTACCCCAAGCCTGCCTTCCATAGGCCAGGGGATGACGACTAGCACCAAGGCGTAAATCCTAGTAAAAAGGGAAGGCATTGCCTTTTTAAAGTAAACAAGCACCACAGAGTAATCAAGCAGAAGTAAACACTAAGTAAAAAATGGTACAACAGTAAGTGCGGAAAAGTAAGTGGGCCGGAATACAAACCCAAAATGAAAGTAAAGTACAACTGGAAAGGGAAAATAGAAACTGAAAATTAAAGCCGCAACGTCGAGCTACCCACTGGAAATCCCACCTGAATGGTGTGTACAGAAAGCCTCCACTGCTCCTCGGGTCCAGCCGACCGCTCCGAGTACGTCCCGCCCAGTGGTCCACCTCCAAGTACCGTCCTGCTCCGCAAGCCTCAACCATGATCAGCGATGTCCGTCGTCTGCAACCAACACAACGTAGTGCGGGCATAGCCCATGCAGGTGTGAGTATATGGTACTCAGTAGGGACCCCAAGACCCACGAAGGTCTCCTATAATCCAAAAAGGATAATCCACAAAGGAAAGATACAATGATGAAGTAACATCCGACACGGCTTAGGTATATGCCCATACATATACCTAAGTCATCAGTTCTCGCTCGGCTCCAACATCCGAGCTCAAGTAAAACCCAGTCCACACAGGAAAAAAAAACGTAAATCCGCATAGGATAGAAAAACACAATCCACAAAGGAAATTAAACAGGATTCATCTAACACAGGTATACTTCTTCTTATGATGATAAAGATGACCAGATATTTCCACTGATTCATCTAAGTCATCGGACCCACAAAGGATTGATATGTACTAACCCCCGCAATGACCCACAAAGGATCTGACCCACAATGGATCGATAAGTAACTAACCCCTGCAATGACCCACAAAGGATCTGACCAACAAAGGATCGATAGTTAACTAACCCCCGCAATGACCCACAAAGGATCTGACCCACAAAGGATCGATAGGTAACAAACCCCCGCAAAGACCCACACAGGATCGGACCCACACAGGATCGGTAGGCGCTGGCCCACACAGGACCGCTAAGCGCTGACCCACACATGATTGGACCCACACATGATCTATAGCACTGACCCACGTAGGATCTCTAAGTGTTGTATTTGTCACCGTCGAATCCACTGAGGATCTCTGCATAGTCATCGTCGTCACAGTAGCAGTCGCAGCCAGCTCTAGGGTTCCCGCACATAGCAAGCTCGTTCGGGAGGGTCCGCTCCACGAGCCGAGAGGCCGATACATCAACTGACACATAGTCCAGAGTTGATGTATCCAAATGTTCTGTATCGTCAACAGGAACTCAACGTCGTAGACGGCGCATCAATCAGACGCCTGGTCTGAGAGTTATTGGATTTTTCGTCTGAGGGGCCCGGTTGGTTTTTAAGGAAAATCCAACCCGACCGTACTCCACCTGCGTCCAAACCTCGAGCAGAGTAAGCCAATAGATCCGTCTCACTTAGAGGAATCTAACAAAGTTGACGGTACGTCAATTAGACGTCCACAGCTCAAGATATGTGTTTTTCCGCTCCGAGGCCCCGGTTGGTTTCGTGTACGAACCAACCCGGCCAAATCCAAAGTACTCCGAAACCTTGAGTGTGATATACTAAAACGCCTGTCTCAATCCAAGGAATGCATCGCCAGTGGTGGCACGTCGTTTGGAGGCCCATAGCTCAAGTTATGAGCAAAATACCGAAAAGGTCTGAAAACGGGGGGGGGTCTAGGCCCGGACCGACCTGGCCCAACCCCCCTGGGTCGACCCGAACCGGGTCGACCAGACCCATGTATGACCCGGTTTGGCGTGACCCAGCTCGGCTAGGATGGCCCTGCCCATACTGGGCGCGACCCGACCCAGCCGGCGCGGGGGGCGTGCTGCCCCCGCGTGAGAGAAAGTCGCGGCCCCGCGTGGGGGAGGCTCTGTTTCACCAGACGCGGCTTAAGCCGCGTCCCTTCCTCCACGATCCCGCACGGCCGTGGGACCGGCTAGCGCCACCGCAGCTTCAACCGAGGCGGTTATTCCCAACGGCGCGCCGGCGGGGGGTTCCGTGGACCACCGGACGCGCTCCGATGGTCCGATTTGCGCATGGTCATTGCCAGTGCTCATCCTAGGACTCGTTCTTCACTACAAAGCCTTCAAAATGAACCTGCGACCCCATTTTCCATCTCCCGCCAATCCGCGGATAACAAAAAAAAGGGCGGTGGGTTCAGAGTTGTTCATTGGTACACCGCGTTAGCGGTTTTTAAAGTCTCAAAACATCCATATTTATCAACCAGGGATAAAAATCGAAAATATTTAAAAAGGAACAACCCCTACCTCATTGTAGTCGTCGGATGAGTTCATCGTGGAATTGACCGTCGCAGAAGAAGAGGATCGTCGCGTCGCGGAAGGGCATCGTGTCATCGCCGTATACGACGTCGCTTCGACGATCTCCGAGGGTTGAAGAAAATCACACAGATTTAATTTCACGTATTAAATCCATGTTGAGGATAAAATCCCCAAAGGAATTTAAAAGAAAAGATCCGTAAACTCCTACCTCAAACGAATGATCGAAGACTTGTCGTGGAAGAAGAACTTCGCAGAAGAACGTCGCGGGAGAAGAATCGTCGGCATCGCCGTACACGACATGGCGTCGTCGATCTCCGGGGGTTCAGCATTCTTCATCACCTATGATCGAAGGCCGTCATTCTTCGCGTTCTTCACGTTATTTGCGTTCTTCGTGTTCTTTGCGAAGAAAGATGAAGATCTTCTAGCTTCAGAGATTTCTCTGAATCCTCTAAACAAGTTACCCTTCAAAAGACAAGTGTTGGTCTTATTTTATTATTATGCCAATAGTTTGAAAAATAGGTTAATAAACGAACCATTAATTTGGCCAATTAATGGTAATGACTTAACTGTCCATTTAATAAGAGCGTTTACGAGTTTTAGAAAACGCCCCAGTTGAATTTCATTAATGAGGAGTTTTTGCGGGTGCATTACTTAGAGGACAAGAAATGGTGGGGCTCATGCAGGCCCCACCTCACAAATATCCTACCAAGAGGGTAGGATATTTTGGGTTCAACCCTATCCGCTTCAACTCAGTTTAAGTGGCTTTTAAGTGGCTTTAAGTGAAATAAAATAAAGTTGTCACACCACTTTATTTTATTTTCTTCACTTAACCCCAAAAAATTAAAAACCACACCCAAGAAAACGCAACCCCAAAAGAGGCGTTTCTAAGCAAGTACCGGTGCTGCGATTCCATCGGTTCCCTCAGAATTCGATTCCGAGCACCGGTTCAAAAGTTAGAAAAACCATCTCGTTCATTCACTGAACGTACCCGAGCCAATCTTCAAAACATGATTTTGGGCACACCAGGTCTCAGAATCACGTGCCGTCAGAAACTCTGTTCTTTTAAAATTACAAAGAAAATTAAGAAAAAGAATTTACTTGAAATTAACGCATCTTTACAACTTCGTTGGATGATAATCCATGGATTGGAGAGGCCAGCATCATGCAGTTCACCAAGTAGATACTTCCATAAAATGATAGGAATTTATTTTCGAATTCAAAACTCTATCTGAGATCTTGGTATGTAAGTCATAAAAGTATCTAATACAAAGCCTTCCCAGCGATATGGTAGCACCAAGGTAAATCATATTGAATTCCCCGATATGAATGGAAAGCAAGCTACCAAGAGCCTAAACTCTCTCTGTGGAGAACCTATTAGAGTGGTATAGGTCACACTTACCCTTGCTGATCAACTAGACACTCCACCGACAATAAACATCTTGCACAATATTTATGCAGTGGATGGAATTACTCTTAGCATTCATAAATACAATGGTATCATCCAAAAACATTAGGCGATAGATTTTCAAGGTCCTCAGACGTCGCAGATATAGAAGGATTCCACCTTTGTTGATGGCTCTATGAATGAGGAAACATAGAACATCCTAAAAGCTAATGAACACATATAGAAAGATGGTGTCCCCTTAAATGAGTCCTCGAGTGGACTTGAAGAACCCATATGATTTTCCCATAAAAGATACAAATAACCATGAAGAGCTAAAGCAATGGAAGAAAATATCAACGATCCAAAAGTTTAGTCCCATACCTAATAGAACTCTATTAATGAAGCTCCATTCTAGAAGGTCATAGTCCTCACTTGTGTCCTGTTTAACAACCATTATTGATCCTCTAGTATTGATGTTGTTATCACTGAGCATCCCCTAAACCAAAGAGATGTCCTCCTAGATTGGGAGAACTTTAATGACCCCATTTTCATCCATGTAAATGTAGCGAGGTATATAGATATACATCCTCATATTGATAATACTAGTCATGTTATTATATGTAAAGTTACACATACTCATCAGGAGGATATGTGAGATCGGAGAGGGGTTTTTGGACTAGGGAAGAAGAACGAGAGTGGTGGTGTAGGGAATTATGGGTATGCTTTATCCTAATTAAATCATGTATGGCATCAATCTGTTCATCCTTCATTGAGTCCTAGGAGGCCCTGTAGAAAGATGTAGAAAATAAATAATAAACTACTACTCTCTCTAGATTCAAATGAATGAGAGCTTCCATAATCTCCAACTCGCCAGGCAAAACCCCCAAAATGTTGTTGGTTTGGCCGAAAACATAGGTAGGAATCATGTAAAATGTGTTCGATGATTCTAAAGGATAAATAGTATCCAATAGATCATTAGAACAAGACAAAAGATCCTAGAAGAAGGAATTGGCCATGCATTATATCGTGTCGTGGTCCTCCGTGAAGGAACATTCCTCCAGTAGGATGTTTGGATTGGCCGGCATCCCCCTAACCTAGATTCAGTTGTGAAAATAGCTGTTATTCTATGTCCCACTTTAAGCCAATTGATTCAAGCCCTATCTCTATCTAGACACTCTTTTTTCAGAAGTAAATCATCCAAAATTCCCCTATTCTTTGTGAGTGCCACATAAGGCCATTCATCACACTCCTCGGGGAAAATATCAAGACTCTCAGCTTCTTACATAACATCTTTGATGTCCTCTTTAGAGGGATCCATGTCAGTCTACCATGATTGAAGTTTGAGTTTCAACCTCCTCAATTTATTGTGATAACTAATCTATTTGTTTCCTTGTGAAGGAATGGCCCAAACTGCACTAACAAGGTCCTGGTATCCCGGTTGGTCCTCCAAATAGTGACTAAATCCAAATCACTCTGGTGGTAGTGGCAAGGAGTCCAGAGACAAAAGAAGAGGTGAGTGGTCCAAAATTCCCTGAACTAGATGAGTGACCTTAGTGCTAGAGAAGACTGAGATTTCATGGTTGTCAGCCAGGAAATGTTCCAAATGTCCCCATGAATGGTGGGGTCCCAGTTGATTTTTTCTCCACCTGAACTTTTCAGCCACAAATCCAAGGTCCGAGAGTCTCTTACAAGCCATGAAACGAACTAAATCAATTTTAGATTTCACTGGAAAGGGTAATATACCCTTCCTATACTCTGGAGAAACCACAACATTAATGTCTCCCCCACAATTCATGGCATCGTTCCAGGATCTAACCTGCATAAATATCTCCAAGATGCTTCCAGAGATATCCTGTTGCAACTTCCATACACAAAGGAATCATATAAGAGAATGAGGTCAAGGGATAACTTTATAGTGAGGAACTAATCCCCCACTTGAATCAAGACCACATTTCCCCTATTATGCCAAAATATCAAAATATGTCTATAAACTAGCTCTTCCTGCATGATTCCATGCATCTGATTCCTTATGAAAAACTTCTCAATTTTGAAGGTATGATGTTTATTCTCAATAATGGATACCTCTAAAAAAATTTCACTGGTGATTTATGAGGCTAGAAAGTCCGACATTACCCAGGATCCAAGACCCAAAGCATTCGTGATGAGCAAAGGTATCATTAGAAAAGGGAGCGCCCTAGGACTGGGATAACATCTCTTCACATTCGTGATGTGCACAACCCTGGTTCCATATCCGGCAACACCATGGGAGTGATGGGGCTTCTAGCCCTGCATGAAGTGTGTTTCCTCCTAGAGGCCACCACAGATGACCTTTCTCCTACATTAGATTCCTATAGCCGAGGGAATGGAATAACCAAAGGTATATATGGAGGGGAATCTGAGAATGGACTATAGAATCCCATAGAGGGGATTCATGTAGGATGGGAAAACACCCCCATATCCTAATGGATCTGCTCAGATTAATTCCCCAAGGCATGCGCAGTGAGGGGAGGTAATGAAAAAAACCTAAGGACCTTCACATATTATAGACAAACTACTAGAGGGAGCTTCAAGTGGTTTCCAAGAGCTTACCGAGAAGGAAATCACTATTAAGAGGAAACACTCCTCTGGAAAAGGGAACAAGGGCCACTTCCCTCACTAGAGCCTTTGAAACAATCTCCACCGTAGAGACCACTGAGGTAACAAGGGATGACTCTAGCATGGGATCCTGAGCTAGCTCCAGAGTCATTTTAATAGAAGCCGAGGGAGGAAGACACTCACCCTCACCCTTCCTAGCCTCATCTCCAAGGTCTCTACCTCGACCCTTAAAACAGCTACGCCGAAAGGCATGTAGAAAATGACCATTAATGTGGAAATACTAGTAATATACGTGGAACTCCATGTACACCAGATCCAGATGCTAGTTGAAAGAATACTACACATGAAGATCATGATTCTCCAGAAGGGGGCATGCAAGGTCAAGATCAACACAGATGTGGGCATCCGTAGATGATCGACCCCTTCTCGTCCAATCATCAGAGCACATAAATATCCCAATAGAGTCTCCTATCAACCTCAGGAAGCCCTCATTCTAAAATGGAAGTTGAATCCCTGGACGACAAATCCAAACAGTGGCCACCGAGCTTTCTCGTCTGAGGTGAACCTCTAGGGGCCATCTAGCAATGATGAAGCCCCAACGGCTGATGGATCATAGGACCTTCCACCAGACCTAAAGAATTTCTTTCTCTAAAGCCAGAACGATGCATAAAAAGATCCTATGAAGAACCAAAACCTGTACCGGCTACTGGAGACCCTAGAATGAAACCCAGTGTTGGAAAGCTGTGAGCGGCAGTATAGAGGCTATAAAGCAGGCTACCAAATTCCATTTGAGGAAAGATTTATCCCCCTCAAACGTAGAGGATGAAACACCCATCCAAACTATATTACACTCGCGTGTAGACTGGATAGAAGACACAAAGTTCGCTAGAAAACAATGTGAAACGGGCCACAAAGAACCATATAGGGGTGAGGTAGAGGAGTAGTAGGGTCCACATTGTTTTAATTAATCTTTGTGACCCCAGGTTCACCCCCATGTGTAATACTCTAGATGTTGGAAGTAGTATTTTTTATTATTTATGAACGATTAGGAAAACCATGTGCTTTAACCATGCAGGGTATTCCCTTAAGTAGTGATTCTAACACAGTTAGTGTATAGTTTGTCCAAACCATGAAACCAAACTGTGTACCCCTTTATTGAAGTGGAAATGAATTTTTATTCCATTAATGAAATTATAATCCATATTTTACTTCATCCTAAATTACTATAATGGATGGCTTGGGTTCTACTCACCCACGACTCTCCCTCATTCTCTCTCCAAGGTGTGGAGATATCTTCTTAATTTGAAGTCCAAATTATTTTTTATCAGATTCATCCAATCCATATGGATAAGGTTCAATTTCCCCATTCTTCCAATATCATTTTATATTAATATTATTTGTTCTATTTTGGTGCCTTATCTTTGGACATATTTTATGGTCGTTGGACCATTCATTGTTTTTCTCTCAACCAACTTCAAATTTGAGTCCACCATCAGACAATGAGTCTTCAATTAAACTAAGGTAGATGGACTCATCATTTCACCATAATATTTTTCTATTTTCATAGTCACATCACTATAGTTGTGTGCCATCCTTTTCCATTATAATCAAGAAAATTTATTTCTCCAATATATTTTTATTTAAGCACCTTGAAAAACTCTTGAGGATCATTTTTTTTGTAATTTGGTGATGCCAATATAAATCAAGAACACCAATTGGGTTTGCTAGATTAAGTTTACCTTTTTAATTAATTGATAAAATTGACAGAAAAACTTTTAAGTGTTCATCTTGGACAATAAATATAATTTCCCCAATAATATAATTATTTATCTGACCCAACAAACCTCTAAAGTGATTTCCCTAATATATAAATGTTATTTCCCATGTAAATAATTTTCCAACTAAAAATAGAATCTTATAAGTGAATCATAGATCCTTGAAAAATGAATTACCATGTTTTGAAAGATTTAATGGCATGTATTAAATTGAATGACATGTTTATGATGGTTTATTATACTTTAATAAATTAAATGGAGTGGGGTAGCATGACCAAATCAAATATTTAAAAATAATAAACAACGTGATATGGATTATGATTCCATTATTATATTTGGGCATCACAAATGAAATTAATGAGAGGTAAAACCTCATGGATATTAATATAAATATATTTACGCCGTTGATATAGGTTTTGGGATCATGGTATGGGTTCTATTCAACATGATGATGCACGCTTGCTTAAATTGTCTATTAATCATGACATCTCACACCATTGTCTCTATTAAGATGTTGGACATGATGCACCACATCCCATATTTTGGGGTTTGGAATGACAACACAAGCACCATATTGACTGATGAGAATTATTTATGTAATTAAATATAATATTTATGGAGTGTATCCTTCTTCATCGTATAGACTCATTTATACTAGTTATGGATGTCTAAGTTTGGCCTCTATCCAGCAGGCACCTAGTATTACAGGTATATGGCTACTTACATCTATATTTACATAGTCCACATAGGTGGATTCAATATAAAACAACACTATATATATATATTATATGTATATATATCTATAGTTACTTGTTTGAAACTCAATCTGACCATGATTTGAAGAAGGTAGAGCTGCCATGTTTTCATTAGGAATTTTAGTATGTTTTGTTTTTTATTCATATTTATGTATTATTTAATTTATGACTTCACACTATTGTTTTTATGAAAACCAATTTGATTAATTATAGACATCATTGGTGGTGGACTTCTGATATTTTGTCTAAATTCCCACTTGGGAAGCTTTTTTTACCCAAGTAGATTACTATTCATCAGGTATAAATAAGGGAAAGCACCCCTTCTACAAATATTTGATATGATTGAATTATAAATGGATCATAGGAGAAGAGGGAAAATAATATGATCAATATGATAATGGAAAACATCTTTTTTAATTTTTTTATAGAATGTTGTATATGTGTATCCCATGTTACACTTGTGTACATCAGAAAGCCTTGAATCATTGAATATGATGTTGCTTAGTTGCTTATGATATTTTTATTCACTTGTTTCATTATTTATTATTCTAATGTTAATTTATTTTGTTTATTAATATATGATTCCAATGTTTTATTTTTATGGTTATATCTACAATTTCATTCTAATATGATGGTATAACCTCCCCACCCCACCACCATTACACCCTCACTACTAGTTTGTAGCCTCTATCGTATAGGGAAGAAAACTAGAGGCAATGTGACCCACTAGCATGAGGAACTAGTTAAGTGGATGATGAGTTGGGTTGTTATAAAGAGGAATCAGAGGTTTATTTTAAAATTTTCCTATGGTTCAGGTTTTAGATAGTATACTATGGGTTAGTGGGATTTGGAATTAACCTAGTGCCTAGATGTACCTTAACCATGTATAGGGGATTATCAATTTACATGGGATGGGAAATTGAAGTTATTAATTATTCCATTTATGGTTGATATGACTACACCATCATGTGGAACACATGTATTGTGATGTTATTGACATTTGTATTAATGAAATGATTTTTTGTTTTACCAGGACTTGATGAGATGTCGTTGTTGCATCACATGCATCATAATTGGTAAAATTTGACTAATAAGCTATCCATTTTTCTATGCCACGTCTATTTTTGTTATTAATTTTCATGTTGAATATTATTAGTGCCTTAATTAATATGCATATAATTGTGATGAAATTTCTGGTAGGGAATTTGAAAAAATAATTGACATTTTAAGTTACCACCTTAACCAAGATGTGTTTTCCATCATAGTTTAATGAAGTGACCATAAGTAGTTAATTATGGCTTCTTGAGTCATTGGCCACTAGTCGCATGGGAAAAAACATGTTATGGTATAGGTTATAAGCATACCATATTTTGGATTATAAGGAGTATGGGCCCTTATGGATTGGAAATGGTGATCCATCAAATTCAACAATTTAAAGATATTTAAATTTTTTAATAAGTACAAATTTATAATGAATATCTCCATTGAAGTGAAAATGGTCATCTTATATATGTGAAAAAGAGACTAGGATATGAACCTGGCCTTGTTAGTGGGCAGTTTGTGTTTCTCTTATTCTATTATAGACTACTATGTTTTTTCTTAATTTCCTAGTAATTTCATTAGATGTAGGCATAGGTGTACAATCTATCAATATGAAGGCTATGCATAAGTCCAAGCTTTATTTAAGTAATATATCCAACAGTTATGATCTATTATAATACATGTGTTTATAATTGCAGTATCATACCTCCAAAACAACCTCCATTCATACATCCTAAAGGTGGCGACAACCGTGCAATAGAGGTTGTCGGCCCTAAGAAACTATTGATCCCTCTTAAAGTCCCACCTCTGGTACCACTTCATATTCCTAATATGGGAAATATATCCACATTTAGAGAGGTCTTTCTATTCATGTTACATAATATGAAATTTATTTTTTACCTACCCTGATTATAGAAGAGTTGACTAGGGAGTTCCAAAAGAAATATCGTCCCACCTTCTTGGGGGATTGTGGACCTCATGTTGGTGAATCGTGGATCAATGACATTATTTACATATTTAAGAATCTTGATATCCCTCCGTAGTGTATACTCAAATGTTATTCATATATGATGTACAAATATTCCAAGCGATGGTTGGTTGTCATTACCAAAAAATATCAACATAGAGATATAGCTTAGAGAGATTTTGAGACTATATTCAATGACTATTTCATTCCCCAAACCTAGAGGTCTAAACAAGATAGATAATTCGTGAACCTATTTTTGGGAGGAATGTCTGTTATGGAATACTCTCCTCACATTATATTTTCACAGTGGATCGCATTGACTATAGTTGTAACACCCCAAGATTTCACGATAGCTTCTCTTTCAATAATGCAATAGCTTGCATTGTACGCAAGTTCGAGATTCTAACACACCGCGACCAATCAAAGCAGCAGTTATGAATAGTAATACCCACTTTTTGAAATTATATTAATTTTATATTTCAAAATGGACTTCATTTTTGTATTCGGAATATCAAAATTATCCTAAGTTGATTTTTTTGAAATTTTCTGAGAACTTCCAATTTTCTATGAATAGTGAAAAATACATTAAAAAAACTCTTTTAATCAAAATAATTTATAGTGATAAATTATACTATTGAGTGGTTTTAAAGTAAAATTATAATATATTTTTACCATTTTATCCAATGGTGTTCATTAGAATTAATTTCACTTTGAAATTGGACATAATCAACTGTCAATCTTTTGATATATATTGTTTCTTTAAAACACGCTATTTGTTGTGACATCGGGAATTAGTTATAAAATTAATTAATGAAACTTATATGTTTGTAATTTTCTAAAATAGAAATCATTTTTTAATTCGGAATATCAATTATATCTTAGGGTGAAATTATGGCATTGTTGTAAAAAACTTCAATTTTTGATGAATAGTGAATCCACTAAGTGGTAGTTAAAACACTAATTTTTCAATTAAATGAAACATTACCACTTCTGTGACTTGATTTTCAAAAATCAAACATACATGGTTTTCATTGGAAAGTAAAATTTGGTTCAATGGGATTAAAATAATATTTTGGTGAATAGTAACTTTTAAGTTTAATTAATCGCGATTAAAGGTAATTAGTGAAATTTAATGAAAAAATGACATTATAAAAATATGAAAATACCTTTACACTTGTCGTACCCCTATTGGATGAGTATATTTCGAACTATTATCACCTTATCCTCGAAATATATAAGTGTGGGACCTTTAAAATCCGAAACTCATTATATAATAAAGTAACATCTCATTACATTCCAAGAGTGCCCCTTCTCTCCTCTTATAAAAGGCCCCCACCTCTACCACCTTATTCAAACCTTCAAGCCATTTGGCTCGGCCAAAATCTGCCCAAATACACTCCCAACTTTCCTATCTTACTCCTAGATGCCTCACTTGGGGTATAACCTTTCTCAAGGAAGCCTTTTTCTCATATCAAAAAAGAGTTACCCGATTTTAAGGTAATGTCTTCTCTTATGTTATTTTGTTTTATTTTGCTTCTCCAACCCCCTAAACTCTTTTTATTAATTTTTTTGTAATAAAACCATTATCATTAATATACTAGGATGTTTTTATATAAATGATTCAAGCTACACTTACACACACCTACAACTAATGGTTAAAGAACATACTGTTTATGTGGATGGAAAATTTCTGCCTCACGAAACGATGATTGTTCAACACTCATATAACACCTTAAAAGGTGGCCATTAATATGAAAATATATTTATATATGATATATAATATGTTTATGTTTTACTTAAGCTTTTTTATTTTTCATTTATTGCATACCTTTACTGTTTCTATTATAGGTAAACGCGATATTTTCATTTTAGGAAGTGCGGACTACCGACCCCTCAAAGTAATTTGAATCGTTAATGCCATATGTGGGATGCATAAAGGATAGAGTAAGTGGTATTATACATTATATTATACTGGATTTATAGTATACCTTAATATAATTATAATTTAATTCCATTAAATATGAAATAGAAACGAATGTAGCGTTCATGCATACGTACGACTTACCGTCTCCCTGAATGGTGAATTTCATTTATTACCTCTAAATGTTATATAATCTTATAAATGAATGTATATACTGGATATATATTATATATATGATATCTATATCATGAATATAATTCTAGAGATAATGGATATTCTACCACATAAACAACTTGTTATTATAATAAGTTTATTGTTGACTCAAGTACCAAATATCGACAAAACGACCGTTATTAACTTAAATGACAACATAATTTTCGTAAAATTGTAATAAGTGATATAAAATGGATAATGAACTTGAAAAATGTTCTTAAGAAAGTATAGATTAACTCTAGTTTATTATTCAGGAGGTTAAAGAACGGTCGACTCAAGTTAGACACAAGGTAAGGGAACTTCTTAACCCAATTTCCATTCTTTGGGTTAATCTCATACTTTCAAATTATGTCATGATATTATTATGTCCTATCTTTTATTTTTTACTTTATTTATATGTGCTTATAACGAATACACATAATATATCTACTTTATTTAAAAAATGATCTTTGTAAGGGTGTTCATCTCAATCCCCATTCATTGAGGCATATTTTGTTTTGTACAAAACTTTCTTTTATACGATGTATAAACCCCTTTGACTATTACATTTATTCAAAAGGAATCTTTTTTACAAAGAGTTTTACTAAATGAGAAAAGGAATGTTTTTGTCTTATGTATGTGATGACAATTACTTCTCCACCACCATGACAATTATTTGTGTTTCGGCTTCCTCTACAAGCCATAACTTTTTTTAAATGAAAAATAAATACCAAATATTAACTTTCATTTATTTTCGTATTGAAAATGGTTTTGATAAAGTTTTTATTATATCAATGTGTGGTATTGATATCTTGTGATTTAAATGTGGAAATGTTATGTTTCCTTTATGCATGTTTTATGTGACATGATTATGTTATGGTTTATGATATGTTTAAACCTGTTCCTATAAGGAATTCATTATACTTAATAAGTTATGGGTGGTGCCCGCTATAGCTCCTCGATGCATCGGCAGGTCTCATGAGACAAACTAGTATCTTGGCACGAGGCGTTGACAAAATCTTATTTTTAGTCTTGGCACGAGGCCTTGGCTACGTGGTTATGATAGTCTGGCATTATGCATTCCATCATTATGAAAATGGTTATTGATATTGCATGTGATTATTCGACCAGTAGAATATCCATGTGAAGAAATAAATGGTATTATCTCATTTTATGTTTTCCATGTTATGTTGAAGTTCAAGTTTAAAAGGATTTTGTTTTAGTTATACATTGCCTTAAATGTGTATGTTTATTGATGAAAGCTTCCACTATATTGTTATCCTTACTGAGCATCTGAGCTCACCCCTTTCAATGTTTTAATATTTTCCAGGATGTGAAGAAGTATTTTATGAATGACCTATAGGGATAGTCAGAAGGGGATATGAGTGTGAACAATGGAGACTTTGTTATTGTAGATTTTCAAATTATGATGTAATGTAACATTTATGAATGTATCTAGTGTTTCCAAGGCTACAAAACTAATCGATCTTTCAAGACATGATCTTTTGTGATCATGACAATGTTAGGAAGTAATGCACCGACTCTGGGTAACTGGGGTCGGTGCGTTACAGTTGGTATTAGAGGCAGTTTAGTACTATCTTTGAAAGATATATTTAGATAAACACTGATTAGAGCGCATATCCATAAGATAGACTTTGAGGATTAGTATAGATGAACTCCCTAGAATTTTGTTGTTGTAGAGATTTTGTGGGTTGTTCGAGCAATACATCCCTATCTGGATATGAGCAGGTAGAGGTGGATCTAGCACAGATGTACCTAGGGGTAAAAATGTAAACACTGCTTTGAGCTAGACTCGAACGGGAACTGGTGCATGACAACGGGCCTTGCTGCACTCTTGGTTACGACACTCCCGGGGGACACTACTGGAAATCTGACCTTTCCCAACGCTTCTATACCAACGGTTCATAAAAACCGTTGGTATAGGTTCCCTTTCCCAACGGTTTGGCCAAACCGTTGGGAAATCCCACTTTGATGCCACCTTTCCCAACGGTTTGGGCAAACCGTTGGGAAAGCCCACATTTTGGGGACCTTTCCCAACGGTTCCGTTGGGAAAACCCACATTGTGGGGACCTTTCCCAACGGTTTTGGCAAACCGTTGGGAAAGGTATACCCTTTCCCAACGGTTTTGGCCAAACCATTGGGAAAGGTCCAATTTGTGGACATCTTTCCCAACGGTTTGGCCAAAACCGTTGGGAAAGGTCACCCATGAATCAACCTCCACACAGAATCAAATCCAGGCTCAAAATCTATTCCAACGGTTGTCAAAACCGTTGGTATAGGTCTATACCAACGGTTTTGACAACCGTTGGTATAGATCCTTTGATTTTTTATCATTTCTTCTTACCCAGAACATTATATAAATCAAAATTTAATATAATTATGAGAATACATATATATATTTATGTAATTATATACACAAAAGTCATGTTAGGTTAGTGGTTAAGTCGTTCAATAATAAACTAGGGGTGCTGGGATCAAATCCCAGCGAATGTTTTTTTTTGAAATACATATACCAACGGTTCCAAATCCATTGGTAAAGATTTTCATATTAATTATACCAACGGTTTGGGGAAAACCGTTGGTATAGACCTATCCCAACGGCTTACTTGGCCACGGTTCTCCAAACCGTTGGTATAGGATATACCAACGGTTTGGAGGCATATACCAACAGTTCCAAACTGTTGGTATATGTTAGTTTTCCAGTAGTGGGATATGCTTGGGATAATTCTCATTTTCATTACAAACCATTATGAAGGTTTTATGAGTATATACATCCTCAAAGAAAACATTTATTTTTACGATTATGGATTATATCCATAAATAGTTCAATTTATGTTAAGTGTTTTACAAGTATGGAATTATGTATTTTGATTCATAAACTAATCTAGTTTATGACATTGTTTAGAAATGGTGCCTTGTGGAAGGAATGGAAACTGTATCAATGCACGCACTCCGTGTAGGGATTTCCCTTCTGCTCTAGATAATTATTGTGGAGGTGGAGATACAACCGTTGCTGATCAACTTATTACCATACTGTGACAACTCACTTAGGTTATGAGTAATAATCTTACTCATATGGAGCACCCAGATCCTCAACGTGGAGGATCAATGTTAGACCGTTTCATGAGGAAACAACCACCAACATTTAATGGTGGTACAAATACATTATTAGCTGAGCAATGGATAAACTCCTTATAGAAAATATTCCACACCTGGGGGAGTAGCGAAAGGGAGAAGGTTATCATGACAGTTTACCGCCTCACAAGAGATGCCGATCAATGGTGGTCATTGATTCAAAATACAAAGGAAGATGAAGAAGTATCAAGTATGGAATGGAGAGAGTTCTAAGATCATTTCATAGAAAAATATTTTCCTCGTGACCATCAAGCAGATATGGAAAGGAAATTTCTGAGTTTGAGACAAAAGGAGGATGAGAATGTCACAAAGTATGAGGCCAACTTTAAAAGGTTAGTGAGGTATTCTGTAGATTATATATGTAACCCAAGAAGTAAGATTGATCTTTTCTTTGATGGGTTAAAACCATTTCTCCATCGAGCTTTAGTATCACAATCCTTCTCATCATAGAAAGATATTGTCTTGTGTGCTATCAAGACAGAAAATGAATTCTCTAAGTCTTATGACAACAATGTAAAGCAAGAGAAGAAGAGAACGGTGGAACAAGAGATGGATAAAGGGAAAAAGGGAAAGAAGGATTTTCCATTATGTGATAATTGTGGGAAGAATCACCCCGATGCTTTCATAAAAGGAATGGGAGTTTGTTATAAATGTGGAGAAAAAGGTCACGAGGCTCGTGATTCCAAGGGAAAGAAAGAGGCTATTAATGTTAATTGCTACAATTGTAGGGAAATGGGGAATTATGCAAATGAATGTCCTAAGCGTCAGGGAAACTTATCTCAGAAAAGGCCAAGGGATCAAGGAAAATCTTATGGTGTTACGATAGTTGAAGTGGAATAATTAATGTATTGGTGCTTTTGGACTCAAGGATTATATTCTGGTTATAATAATAATGTGATATATATAAGGATTGTACTGCAGTACTTGTTTTTTTAATTAAGATTTTAATATGATGAAGGTAATCATATTTTTAGTATGTGACAATAAGAGAAACATTACTTGGTTTGGGGAATCTGATGCTACAATTGATTTAGGATTTTAGAGACCTTTTAGAGAAAGTCTGGACATAGGTATTTTGGATAACTATATAGGTTGGAATGGATTATGTTGAACCTTGGATAGTATTGTGTAAAGTTAAAACATTTTTGAAGATTATTTTTGGAATATTATAATACTATAGTTTTAAGAAAAGTACAACCTATAGGTTGGGGGATAACCCATCGCATCGGACAAAGCTGCAGGAATCGAACTCACAACCATAGTGCGATAGGCCTTTATTTCCTACCACTAGCCTACAGGAAGTCCCTGGTTATTACAAAAATGTTTTCCTAATCTAAATGGTATGTGGTAATATTTGGAACCTTATACAATTAGGATAAATAGAATATTTTTGAGTTCTATAACCATTTGGAGTGAAAGATGGGTTCGTGGTAAAAATTTATTAAAGAATGAAAGCCTTCATGACAAGTAAGTATATTTCCTTACGTTCTTATAAAATCTCATAAATAAATTCCTCAACTTTATAAAAGGAAACTTAAATCAAAAACGTTGTTGGTTATCTTTTCCAACTGGGGATTCAATGACCGTTTATCCAATCACAAGTTTGTGATTTTCTTGTGGTTAGCTTTCTCGTAATCCTGTTTTCTACAACTCTCTATCAGACCTTGATGGTTTGTTTCTCCCCCATATCCATATTTTCATATAATCCATGTATGGGCTATCTCGGGTGACCTTTGTACTTCTCTTTATTTCTTTTAATGTTATATTCTTATTAACCCTATTTCCGATGTGGGTTTTCCACAAAGGTATTTTCTATTTTCAACCTTTTATTTTCGAAGAAAATTTTCAAATTTTGAGGATGCAATTTATTTAAGGAGGGGATAATGTAACACCCCAAGCTTTCACAATACCATTCTCTTTCAATAATCCAATAGCTTGCATTTTACCCAAGTTCGAGATTCAAACACACCGCGACCAATCAAAGTAGTAGTTGTGAATAGTAATACCCACCTTTTGAAATTATACAAATTTTATATTTCAAAATGGACTTATTTTTTGTATTCGGAATATCAAAATTATCCTAAGATGAATTTTTTGTAATTTTCTGAGAACTTCCAATTTTCAATGAATAGTGAAAAATACATAAAAAAAACTTTTTTAATCAAAATACTTTTTAGTGATAAATTATACTATTGATTGGTTTTAAATTATAATTAGAATATATTTTAACCATTTTATCCAATGGTGTTCATTATAATTAATTTCAGTTTGAAATTGGACACAAACAATAGTCAATCTTTTGATATATATTGTTTCTTAAAAAGACGCTATTTATTGTGACAGCGGGAATTAGTTATAAAATTTATTAATGCAACTTATATGTTTGGAATTTTTTAAAATAGGAATCATTTTTGAATTCGGAATATCAATTATAGCTTAGGGTGAAATTTTGGCATTGTTATAAAAAATATCAATTTTTGATGAATACTGAAACCACTAAGTGGTAGTTAAAAAACGAATTTTTCATTTAAATGATACATTACCAATTATGTGATTTTATTTTCAGAACTCCAACATACATGGTTGTCATTGGGAAAAAAATGTGGTTCAATTGGAATAAAATAATTTTTTGGTGAATAGAAACTTTTAAGTTTAATTAATCGCGATTAAAGGTAATTAGTGAAATTTAATGAAAAAATGACATTATAAAAATATTAAAATACCTTTACACTTGTACTACCACTATTGGATGAGTATATTTATAACCATTATCACGTTATACTCGAAATATATAAGTGTGGGACCATTAAAATCTGAAACGCATTATATAATAAAGTAACATTTCGTTACTTTCCAAGAGTGCCCCTTCTCTCCTCTTATAAAAGGCCCCAACCTATACCACCTTATTCACACCTCCAAGACATTTGGATCAGAAAATCTCTACCCAAATACCCTCCCAAAATCCCTCTATTACTCCTAGAATCCACTCTTTTGACAGAACTCTTCCCAAGGAAGCCTTTGGCTCAAATCAAAAAGAGTTACCTGATTTTAAGGTAATGTTTTCTCTTATGTAATTTTGTTTTATTTTTCTTTTGAAACCCCCTAAAATCTTTTTATTAATTTCTTTTGTAACAACACAAGTATCCTAAATATACTAGTATGTTGTTATAATAAGGATTCGAGCTACACTTACACACACCGACATCTAATGGTTAAAGAACATACTGTTTCTGTGGATGGGGAATTTTTGCCTCACGAAATGATGATTGTTCAACACTCATATAACACCTTCAAAGGTGGCCATTAAGATGTCACTATATTTATATATGATATATAATATGTTTATGTTTTACTTAAGCTTCTGTATTTTTCATTTATTTCATACCTTTATGGTTTCCATTATGGGTAAACGCGATATTTTCATTTTAGGAAGTGCAGACTACCGCCCACTCAAAGTGATTTGAATCGTTAATGCCATATGTGGGATGTATAAAGGATGGAGTAAATGGTATTATACATTATATTATATTGGAATTAAATTATACCTTTATATAATTATAATTTCATTTCATTAAATATGAAATTGAAATGAATGTAGCGTCCATGCGTATGTACGACTTACCGTCTCCATGAACGGTGCATTTCATTTCTTCCCTCTAAATGTTATGTAAGATTATAAATGAACATATGTACTGGATATATATGATATATATGATATCTACATCATGAATATAATTCTGGAGATAATGGATATTCTACCACATAAACAACTTGTGATTATAAGAAGTTTATTGTTGACTCAAGTACCAAAGGTTGACAAAACGACCGTTCTTAACGTAAATGACTACATAATTTTTGTAACATTGAAATAATTGATATAAAAGGGGTAATGAAAATGAAAAAGGTTCTTAATGAATTATAGATTAATTCTAGTTTATTATTCAGGAGGTTAAAGAATGGTCGAGTCATGTCGGACACAAGGTAAGGGAACTTCTTAACTCAATTTCCATTCTTTGGGTTAATCTCCTACTTTCAAATTATGTCATGATATTATTATGTACTATCTTGTATATGTACTTTATTTATGTGTAATTATAGTTAATACACATAATAGATCTACTTTATTTTAAAAAAATGATCTTTGTAAGGGTCTTCGTCTCAATCCCCTTTCATTGAGGCATATTTTGTTTTATACACAACTTTCTTTTATATGGTGTATAAACCCCTTTGACATTTACTTTTATTAAAAAGGAATATTTTTTACAAAGAGTTTTACAAAATGAAAAAAGGAATGTTTTTGTCTTACATATGCGGAGACAATGACTTCTGCGCCGCCATGACCATTATTTGTGATTCGGCTTCCTCTACTAGCCATAACTTTTTATAAATGAAAAATAAATACCAAATTTTAATTTTCGTTTATTTTCGTATTGAAAATGGTTTTTATAAAGTTTTTATTATATCAATGTGTTGTATTGATATATTGTGATAGAAATGTGGAAATGTTATGTTTCTTTTATGCATGTTTTATGTGATACGATTATGTTATGGTTTATGATATGTTTAAACCTGTTCATATGAGGAATGTATTGGAGTTAATAAGTGACAGGTGGATCCCACTATAGCTCCTCAATGCATCGGCATGTCTCATGAGACAAACTAGTGTCTTGGCATGAGGACCTGAAAAAATATTATTTGTAGTCTTGGCAAGAGGCCTTGGCTACGTGGTTATGATAATCTGGCATTATGCATTACATCATTATGAAACTGGTTATTGATATTTCATGTGATTATTCGACCTGCAGAATATCCATGTCAAGACGTAAATGGCATTATCTCATTTTACTTTTTCCATATTATGTTGAAGTTCAAGTTTAAAAAGCTTTTGTTTTAGTTATACATTGCCTTAAATGTTTATGTTTATTGATAAAAGCTTCTGCTATATTGTTATCCTTACTGAGCATCTGAGCTCACCCCTTTCAATGTTTTAATATTTTCCTGGATGTGAAGAAGTATTTTATGAATGACCTGCAGGGATAGTCAGAAGAGGATATGAGTGTGGACTATGGAGACTTTGTTATTGTAGATTTTCACTTTATGCTGTAATGTAACATTTATGAATGTATCTAGTGTTTCCAAGGCTACTAAACTAATCTGTCTTTCGAGACATGATCTTTTGTGATCATTCCAATGTTACGAAGTAATGCACCGACTCTGGGTAACTGGGGTCGGGGCGTTAAAATAGTGGATGAGGATATTATGACCAACAAGATATTTGGAAATAGGCTAATATATTCCATCCTATCATAGGTCAATGTTTTTCAGTTGATGACCATCATAGATATAGTCATCCAAGTCCATATTAAAGAGATAAATTAGAGGGAATATGTTAGTGTGAGTCAAGATGGTTTGGAACCTTGATTTATTAGTGTATATTATTCTGGGTGAAATAGTTGTTTTGAGGCTACTCATGGAGGTAACAATGGTTTGGATCCCCATATAGACAATTTCATGATATGTCACTAGTGTGGGATGTTGAGACACACAGAACCTCAGTGCTGACGAGATCCAATGGAATGTTGAGGATCCAATAGGATGGTCCATATCTAGGGATTCTTTAGGAACATTCCATAATTTACTAAAGAGTAGGTATCTAATCTTACACCATTTACCGAAGTGGGGCTAGTAGGATCATTCCAAAAAGTCAGCTAGAATACCACTGGCTACTCATGGCAAGGTGGTGGTAGATGATGAAGTAGTCAGACTAATGATTATTCGTGCTAGTAGAGTCGGCATGATCCGGATTGTCAAGTTGTGTCTTAGGGACTTGTTATATTCCATTAAAATTTAGTCCAATCTATTTTGGAGGAGCAGAATGCCAGACCATCTATCATTCGAGGTATTATTCTAGTAGTCTCTGCTTTTGTGAATACTTTATTTGACAATGAATTATGTCACTCATTTATATCTGATACCATTATAGGATTAATGGGCCTTGATATCACACAATTCCATGGTGTTATGATGCTTGGTACCCTTTTAGGTATTTGGTTAGAGGGAGGTATCTATTGAATGGAATTTCCCATTCAGATAGTTGGACACCTATTCATATAGAATCTTTTCATTATTGACATGATGGTCATTGATGTAATCAACATGATGGATTGGTTAGTTAACGATCGATAACAAATAAACATCGACCATTATAGTGTTACATTTACATCACCACATTGTGATTGACACACACATAAGAGATAATGGGATGTTCAAGCTATGTGATTAGGGACTGAGTAGTAAAGGTTGGGTGGTGTGATAGCTCAGATGGAAAGTCCCTACTGGGGAAGATAGGGGTAACAACCCGCTATTTTTCCTCTTTAAGTGGATCATTTTATGGATGTATTTCATGATAATTTTTTTACTATCTCTAGTGTGAGATGTATATTTTACTATTAAGCTACTTACATGAGCCTGAATTATTACCATTACTCATTTAGGAAGACACCTGTAGAACCTATGGAACAAAAGAAGTAGTTGGAGGATCTAAAGGCTAATGGATTCAGCACCCCAACACTTCTCCTTAGGGTTCACAAGTCCTTTCTTCCATGAAGGTGGATGATACCCTCAATATTTGTTTGTATTACCATTATTTGAAACATCTCATGGCAAAGAGCCAGTATCCACTTCTTCGAATAGATGACCACATTGATCATCATTTTGAGTGAAAGTATTTTAGAAGATAGATCTAAGGTCAGGCTCTCATCATGTTCATTTCATGTCATTAGACATACAATTCATATATTTATGGAGCATTTGTGGTCTATATGAGAACCTAATCATGCCATTTGGTTTCACAAGTGCACCTACAATTTTTATGGCTCTTATGAATCGAGGTTTTCACCCATATCTAGATTAATTAACGGAAGTCTTTATTGATGATATCTTAGTATATTCACTCTCTAAACATGACAATGCCAACCATCTTGAGATGTTTTTAAATTCAAAAAGATATAAATATATATTGGGTAATCTCATTAAATTCCACTTCGGGATTGATAAATTCCACTTCTTGGGAAAATTATCTCGATGTCAGGAGATTTAGTAGACCTAGAGAACGTGAGATCTATAGTTTCTTGGTAGAATCCCAAAAAAACATTGACATCCAGAGTTTTTAGGGATATATGTTAATTATAGAAGCTTCATCCTTGATTTCGAATGTTGTTAATGATCACTTATGGTATTCACATATAATGGTGTGAACTTAATCTGGTCAAAATCCTATTAAGAATCCTTTCTGAATTTGATGGTCATTTGGATTAAAAACCAATACTGATTATTTTGGAGAAAAAATGGATCCTTATAGTTTACCGGGATTCATCATGAAAGGTTCATGGATAAAAACTAATGAAGGATGAGTAATTAATCATGTGTGGGTCTCGTTAGTTGAGGACTCATGAGATGAATTTACTGATGCATGACTTAGCGCAATCTACTGTAGTTCATGAATTATTTTTTTGGAGAGGCCATATAATTAGATAACATTTTTGGTATTCACAAATCACAAAATACTCATGTAAATATTTACATAGTGTAGTTTTTTTCTCATACATTGCAGATGGGTTGAGTACCTACAATCCTTTTATTGTGAGCATGCCTACACTCTTGGAGAAGGACATTCTGTGGTCAATTCTCTAAGATTGAAAACATTGACCTAGATAGTTCGTAATGTTAGTGGTGAATAAAAATGTGTGGGATTATTCTATGAGATTCTCTTTTAGTTTTAGAATGATCGTTGTAAAACTATCCTCATAGAAGTAGCAGTGACCACTTTTGGAAGGAGTAAAAATGATGAAACTATCAAATCCTACTAGCCTCGTAATAAGGGGAAGAATATAACATTATGCAACATAATTATGTTTGATCATTGATTGGGATGATACTCCACAATTCCATAGGAATTTATAGGCCCCATAAAACGTTAGAGAGTAGATGATGTGGGAATTCCATGCCTCATCATTGGAATTTTATCCAATTGCAACAAAAATGTATTAGAATCTATGATGCCATTATTGATGGCATGTTATGAAATGGGTTCCATCTTCACCACATGATGTTATACATTTCAGTAGGTAAAGGGGGACCATACGTGTTCAGTATGGATTTTATAGTCGTTGTCCCTTCAAGAGTAGAAATTGGATGATGTTTTTATGGATTTGAAGATTGGTTTACCAAGATCACCCCATTAAAATGGTACAGTATGATTATTAATTGATCATCTGATGAAGGATGTAAATATCTATCCTATGTGGGGGACCATTAGGATATATGTGATAACACTTCTATACGTAATGGAGGCCGTAGACATTCATGGAGTTCCTTGTTCTATTGTTTTTAATAGAGATACTCTCTTTACATCATGATATTGATTGGATTGGAAGGAGTTAGGTACAAAAGTTATTTTAATCATGATCTTTCACCCTTAGAAAGATAGGTATAAACAACATACTATTAATGATTTATAGTACATGCTCTGTGCATATTTCCATGACTTCTAGGGTTCCAAAGTGAAAGCACTTCTTATTTTTGAGTTCTCATAAAATTATAGATTCCAGGATACCATCGAAATGGATCTTCATGAAGCCTTATATGGCAGGCCTTTCTGTTCCCGTATGTTTTAGATATTGGTAGTGGAGACGGCTATGTTTAGACCATGTCTCATTCCGGAGACTATAGAGCATGTCCAATTGATTTGAATGTGCATGATCGATGCTCAGTACTGACAGAATTCGTTTGATAATCAACACAAAATAACTCTTTTTTCTTGGTAGGAGATCATGATTTCTTGTGAGTCTCACCAACGATGGGCCATAAACGTATTCAGAGGGAGTGTAAGCTTTCACCTAGGTTCGCTGAACCCTTGGAGGTTATGAAATAGATCAAAAAATTGGATTACTCGATAGAACTCCCTTAAAGATACTGATTTATACATCATCTATGTAATGTATCTTAGATTAATTGCTATTATCTAGAATCATTGCATGTATTTTGACCAGGTGAGATTGATTTTGATGTGGATGATTCTTTCTAGGAGAATATCATTCATATTTATGACCAGATCCTTACAACTCTCTAAGGTGGGTTAATTTATTTGGTATTGGTGTTGTGGAATCTTGGATTTAATCTAGGAATAAGAGGATGGTAAACGATCTTAGTTTCCAGAACTCTCTACTGATGAAAACTCTTTACCCTCAGAAGGCCAACTCAAGGAAAAGTTTAATTAATGTGGGTAGGTTGTAATGACATATCCTCTCATGAAGGTACAATGAGTTTGTCTTAATTAATTGCTTTTAACAACCCATATAATGTTAGTTAAAGGATACATAGAGGTAATCAGGATGTTTGAGGCTTCTTCGAAGCCTAAAAACCTAAAAATTTGAAAAATATGTTGGGTTGCACTGTTAGTAGAAACCACATTGCCAATCCTACAATTTCTTAATAACAATGCGGGGTGAGGCATAAGAGAAATAGAGGACACACTATTTGTCAGAAACTATATGACCCTAGTAATATGTCCATGTAAAAAACTATAGAGTTTTGATAGTGGGATTTTACCCTATTTGTGAACAATTTGGAAAACCATGGGCCTTAACCATGTTGGGTCTTTCCTTGAATAGAGAGGCTAGAACTTTTTTCATATGGTATGGAAAAACCATACATCAAAACGGTGTGCCCTTTATTTTCAGTTTGAAAAGACTTTTTTCCCTTAATAAAAATATGATCCATATTTATCCATCTTCCTTAGTTTCCCTAGAAAATTGCTTGGGTTCTCTTCCCCAGTTTCTCTCCCTCAATCACTCTTGGTTACTTAAGTATCTTATCTTTTCAATGTGAAAATAATGTGTCTCAGAAGAATCATATCATTCCTGGTAAGATATACATTCCTCTCCCATCCCATCTTTGTTTATCTTTATATCGATTGCTCTATTTAGGTACTATCTCTTTTACCTATTTTTAGGGTGTTATACTGGTATTCTCTTTTCTCTCAAATTACATTGAATTTTACTCTTCCTTTGGATGAGGATTCATTAACAACCCTAAGGTATGTGGTCTTATCATTTTCCTCTGGTATTAATGTCTATTCATAGTTGTTCCATCGTTCTATGAAATATCCTTTTCCAAAGATCAACATAAAAAATTCATCATTAAAATATGAATAAAAAATGTTTATTTATTTCTTGGAATCATTGTTTAGTAATTTATGGAAGCCAATTTTGATAACGGACACCCCATAAGTGTGCATGATTAATTTTCGCCTTTTAATTAATTTATTAAATTACTATAACACCCTATAAGAAATCATATTGTATTATAACTGGTATTTCTTCAATTATATAATTGTTTATTTAACCCAAGAAAACTCGTATGTTCTGGGCCCAACATATAAATGGAATTAACCACTTAGGTAATAGACCAATTGGAAATCAAATCATTTAAGTGCCTCATTGAGCCATGTAAAATGATTTTTCTTTTTTTGATAGATTAAATTGAATTCATTAAATTGAATGTGTTTTTCATGTCAGTTTTCAGTGATTTAAAAAATTAAAATTAATATAGTGGAAATTATCTACCTTATCTCTAAAAATAATGAATTTGATTATATGGATTTTGAAGCCTTGCTTATATATGGGCTTCATTAGTGAAATGAATGAGAGGTAATGCCTCATGGATATTATTAAAAAAAATTACACCATTGATATTGGTTGTAGAATTGTGTTGAGGGATCTGTTGAGCATGATGATTCATGCTCCCTTACATTGAGTGTTAAACATTACATCTCACTCCATTAACTCTATTATGATGACTAAAATGATTCATCGCATACCTTGATTTGGGTGTTGGAATGAAGACACACCCAACATCTTGAGTGAACTTTAGTTCTTCTCTCATCAATTATGATATATATGAAATTTATCCTTTTTTCATGATCATATAGGCTCGTTTAGACTGGTTACAGATGTCTATGTCTTGACATGGCCTAACCAGCCCCTAGAAATCTAGGTATATGTCTACATAGGTCTTGATGTACTTAGTCCATATAAGAGATTGTAATATATAACTATACTATATACATATATACAGTATCTAACCAGACACTCATTATGTCCATTAGGAACTAGAGCTGGCTAGTGTTTACTTATTCACCATTTTCAATTATTCCATTTATACCCACACACCATTGTTTCAATTTACACCTCTTAGATTACTTCTTGACGCGGTTTTTGGTGCCCTACTATTATTTTTTCTCACACCCTACACGCACCACCTCTATTACCTGAGTATTGTACTAGTCTACATGTATAGACAAGGGAAATCACCTTCCTACATATATTTGATATTCATGAATTATAATTGTTCAATAAGAGAATATGACCAATCAAATTCTTGAGATGTTAATAGATTACCCAATTAGTTCTTTTTGTCATTTTGTATAGAATGTTGAATATATATGTACACTATTCCAATTTTGGACATCATCATTCCATGAATACATGTATATGAAACCACATAGTGGCTTTTGATGTTTTTATTTAGTTGTTCCGTAATTTATTCTTATAATGATTATTTATTTTGTTTGTTAATATATGATTTTTCTATTGTATGTTTATGGTTACATCCATTGTTCCACACTAACGTGAGGGTATTGTCTCCCTATTATTAAAACTTTACCCCCTCACTACTATTCAGTATCGTCTAATATATGGGGAGGTATGCTTGTGTCCATGTGACTCACCATCCCAGGGCCTGAGTTATGTGGATGTTAGTTCAAGACATTACAAATGCAATGATTATAATAGTGTTAACTGAAATGTAAAGGGAAAAAATACACCCTCCATAGAAATGATGTCCCAACCTAACACAATTCGAAATGTAAAATACTAAGAGATACCAGCTCTGAATGTCCAATAATATAATATATAAGATTTCACCACGAAATGTGGATAAATTCACTATTTATTCCTTTACAAATCAGTAATCACTGTTGAACAATTAATCATCTACATAAGACATGAAAAAAAAGAAAAAAACCTACATGGGTGAGAATATACATATCCAATAGGACACCTTGACAGTTTATGGTGGAGTTTTAAGAAACACGATAGGAATAGAAAACTCATCCCTTACCAAGAGATTGACAAAATAAAACAATATGAATATATATATATATATATGATTAATAAAATAATGCCTAATTTGAGATAAAATGGATCTCCATCACATATCCCATCCCAAGAAAGAGTTCCAATAGTCCTAATATTCCAATAATGGTTCTCAACATCCCACATGTCTATCTATATAAACATCAATGTCAAGACACACCACTCCTAAGTGTCCTAGAGTTAAGTGGAACCACCTCAAGGTAGATGACTCATGCCCTAGGACAATAGGAGGGTGCCTATATCATTGTTGATTAAGGACCCATTCTTATCCCAGTCGTAGGGTGACACTATGGTAGCAGATAGAGAACCCATTCCCCTATCATAAAAATAGCGTCCCACTATAATAATCGGTTAAGGACCCCAGCACATCACAATAATATTAGAGGGTTATACTCTAGTGGTAGATGACCCATACCCTAATATTGCATGATGGTGATACTCAAGTAGTTATAGAGGACCCATTCCCTATCCCAATAGGATTATTCAACACTAATTGTTGATTGAAGAATCTTGCCCTTCCACAAAAGAGGGTGCACCTCATATAGTAGATTGGGGACCCATACCCTATCATAATGGTAGGGTGACCCTATATTAATTGATATGTACGAAGAGGACCCATGCCCTACCCCATAGGTGGGTGGCACTCTAATGGTATGTTGTTGATCCACGCACAACCTATCTAGAGGATTCCACTCTGATCACTCTTGTGTTCTTTCCAGATCACTACCACCACTGATCGTCACCTAATAAGATTCATGCCTATAATATATCAAATAATATTCCAAAATCAACTTATGAGGATACCAACACATTGTACATAGAAAATACTCTAGATAAGATACTGGCAGGCCAAAATATGAGTTCAAATGAAGGATATATGAGAGGTTAATGTATCCTCAAAAGGAATATAGGGGCACATAACATGTAATGGGGCCGACACAGTAGGTGGTATTGATATGATTCTTTTCCATGTCTATGATGGTACATGTATCACTGCCTAAATATCCCTACATGACATGTATATACACTACAGGACATGCCTTAGCCACCTAGTGTCATGTCCATCAACCTGGTCATGTATGTCATACTTTTCATGTGTTTGTGAACTCCAAAACATGACATGTACTACCGCACATGTTATTTCCCATGATCCCAACCATGTTTTTGTACACCAATTCACAGCCTATTCCTAGTCATTCCCATGTCTGTGTGCTGCTAGAGAATTTTCTAGGCCACCAGCACGGGGCCACTCTTTGTGTGGGTGTCCCACATGGCGTGTTATATTTAGCTCACCAAAACCCTAACTGTTGTAGCTAGGGGCTACCCAGGGTGTGTTCTTTAGACCACATAGGGAACAATCATGTTTTTAATATAAATATGTATATACTATTGCATTCCAGATCAATCATTTCCCCCAATATCACACACCTAGGGCACATTAAAAAGGTGGGCAATGCCACTTATAATTGTTTCCTTTAATCTAGTGGCCAAAAAATATATTACAATTCATGTGTGGGGTCTGTCATACACAACACACACATATCCCATTATCCACTTCTCAAAATAGATTTAAGATCAATTAATTTTTCTCTTAAATGTAACAAATTACCCCATATGTTTCCTTGATCACTAATCAATTCATCACGCCAGAAACCATCAAAAATCTTGTGGGTAGATCGTGCATGATTCCACCTAATAATGTCTAACAATGGACATATTTCTCAATGGAGAAGTACTCGAATAACCGGTGGGGGGAAGTCATAAAAAAAGTGTAACAATAGTTATCCAATTTTTATTATCTAATGAATATAAATCTAGTATATTTGGGTTATAAAACATTGCTCAACAAATATAAATTTAATTAACAATTGATACTTGATAGTCAGGTGCATGCAAAGGATTTAAATTAACATAGATCAAAAGAGACGGATGATCACAATCAATATATTTAATAAATTGGGTTAGAATCTATTAATTCAAGAGTTTTATAAAAATCATGATTGTTATTTTATAAAGAACACTCTCGTCAATGATTGAGGGAAGGTAGTGTGCTTGTTTCCCCTTGATCTGTCTAGATATCGAGTTTCATCATTATCAGATATTTATTTGAAAACGAGAAGGGGATGTAGAATGATCTAAATGGTCCTATGGTAATATGGATAACCCTATAAATTTTCCATAACATGTAGTTTCTATATGAAATTGAATTTGTTTTTTTAATTATTATTAAATAAAATTAATTATTTATTTTAATAAAATGCACCCAGAAATGGTTGAGTTATATGAACATCCCATAATAACAAATTTTTTGTAATTCCGAGGGTAAATCTCTTGTTAAAGACTCAACCATAATATAATATATTTTATACTAGATTAAATTTAATAGATAATATATTATCTTTATGAAATTGTTCTTGTGAAATATAATATATAATTAATATTAATTTTAAATTAATTTAGGAAACATCGAGCCATAAAATCACACATGATATCAATAGCTAACTCCCAATATATTTCTAAATATATTAAAAAGTATTAAAAGGAAGAAAATAGGGTCTTTATATCATATGTGTTTCATGGAGAGTGGGATCTGTGGTCTGTTCATGTAGGAAAATTCAACCTAGAGTGCAGGGGTTTGTTGTCTGCAGTTGAAGTTGATCTCAATAGAATTTATTCTATTGTTAATATTCTAATTATTTTAAAATATTTTTATGATAGTTTATTTGATGATTTATTATTGATTACACAAGATAGGGATTGGGAGTTTACAATAGAACACGTCATTGGTATAGATTCGGTTTCGATACCTTCATATCATATGGAACCACCAATGATGAAATAAGTCAATTTTATATTGAAAACCCTAATAGAAAGTTCTTTTTTTCACCTTAGTATTTCATCGTGGGATGCCCCTATTCTCTTTCCCAATAAGACTGATTTTTCACTTTGATTTCATGTGGACTAGAATATGTTGAAACAATTAGTAGTTAATAATAAGAATCATTTTCCTCGTTTTGGTGATTTGATTGATTAGTTAAAGGTAATAAGGTGGTTTTCAAATATGGATATTTTGTCAGGTTATCATCAGCTCTGAGTTCGGGTGTCTGTAATACTAAATAATTATTTTATGAGTAGGTTTTTCCATTACCCATATCTTATTATGATATTTGGATTGATTAATTATCCTACAATATTTATGGACATGATGATTTAGATATTCCATAAGTATCTCAAAACATCTATGGTAGTGTTTTCCCATCATATTTTGGTTTATTTGAGATCCAATCATGAGAATGATCACGATTTAGTGTTGGTTATATAAATCATGTGAAGTCACCATTTTTATGGAAATCATTATAAATGATATTTCTAGAACTAATATGTGATGTTATTTAGGAACCTGTTGTGAGCATGATTATCAGTTGTTCCCGAGAAGGTAATGGTTTTAAGGTCTTGGGACAACCCACATAATGTCTTTGGGATTCGAAGATTAATTGGACTTGTTATATATAATCAATGGATTTTCAAGTATTTCTCAATGTTTGTGTCATAATTGAATAATATTACCTGGAAATTATTGACATTCATAAGGGAACCAAAGTGTCAGGTTATGTAAGTGGTACATGGTTTTATTTGTCGCCTCTAGAACAAGTTTTCATTGTGTGCTCTTGTTATATGATCACATGGTATCTTATAACTCTCATTAATTTCGACCACATGGAGGAATTACCCTAGTTATGATTTAGATCCTTTTTTAATAATTCATGAACATTAGTGTTAGTGGAACTCTTTCATTGGGGAGAGATTCATAGTCTATTATTACTATTAGAGTTTGAGCTATATCATTTCATATAAGGACATGAATCTCAGAGAGATGTGGTTTGTGGAATACCCACAAATTATTTAATTTTATATAACCTACATCTCAGGAATGTGGAATTTCATTGATGACACTCTCATTAATAAGGTTCCATCACTTGCTTTTTTGGAATCGAATGAAGAGTGTAAAATAATGGGACTATTCTTTTAGTTTCATATGGATTCATATGATGATGTTTGTGGTATGGTCCTAACCAATGTTTAGTCATCATTATCCCTCCTTGATTATATTCTATGGAGTCAATTTTAGGATTATGAATTCATATTAATTTTGGAAACACAATACAATGGAGAGACTGTATCATCTTTTTCTCTATCTTTAGATGACATTCACAGTTTTTAGCAATTAATCTTGGATATATAAATATGTATTGTGATTGGAGTTATAATTTTGGTGGATTGATATTGTAACGCCCTGACCCTAGTTACCCAGAGTCAGTGCATTATTACATAACATTGGCATGATCACAAGAAAGATCAAACCTCGAAAGACTGATTTGTTTAGTAGCCTTGGAAACACTGGATATATTCATATAGTTTTACATTACATAATAAAAAGTAAAACTACAACAATATAGTCTCTATATTCCACACTCATATCCCCACATACTATCCCTGCAGGTCATTCATAAATCACTTTTTCACATCCTGGGAAAAATAAAACAAAGAAAAGGGGTGAGCTCAAATGCCCAGTAAGGATAACAATATAGCGGAAACATTCATAAATAAGAATAAACATTTAAGGCAGTGTATAACTAAAACAAAAGCCTTTTAAACGTGAACTTCAACATAGTATGGAAAAGATAAAATCAAATAATTCCATTTACTAATTCACATGGATATTCTACTAATCGAATAATCACATGCAATATCAATAACCACTATCATAATGATGGAATACATAATGATAGAATATGATAACCACATAGCCAAGGCCTCGTGCCAAGACTACAAATAAGATTTTGTCAATGCCTTGTGCCAAGACACTAGTTTGTCTAATGAGACCTACCGATGCAATATTTTTAGAAGATACTTACATTTCAAATTGCTCAAATATACTCCAGCGTTTTTCTGAAAACATTATGCAAGCTTCTGAAAACAAAATAACTAATTCTGAGACAGCTCGACTAATTATAGGCCATGATGGGTCTACGTCCAATACCTTCCTGTCTACCACACTCGAGAGTCGGGTTTTCTGAAAACATTTTTAAGCTTGCGTTAAATACGTATACATTTGCACTGCATTTTCATATATTTTAGAGAAATATCATTTTTTTGGAAATCATTAAAAAATAGCATAATTATAAAAGAAAACCTTTATTTTGAAAATATCCTTATAAGCTTGTAAGAGATGCTTTGAAGATTTTGTAACAGCATAAAATAGCCTCACCCACTGTATAAGTTAAAAAATAATTTCTTACCTTAATTCTGTCTAAATGGTTAAAAAGTACCTTGTTTGGAAAACGATGGAAAGATTCCTTTATAAACCTCTTATAAAAAGTAAATTAAGGGTATAAATGGCTTTGACCCATATTCTAGTAAATAGTAAAAATGTTTTGAAATACATTTTAAGAAACATGGATGTGGATGATAAAAAAGTACCAGTAGATTATTACGTACAATGAATATGTAAATGCACACAAATTAAAGTGTAAATACACATAAATGAATAGTAAAAATTATTTGAAATGCATTTTTCAGAAACATGGATGTGGATGATAAAGAAGATACCAGTAGATTATTACGTATAAACAACCTCAGATAATGAAGAGATTGAGAAATAAACCCTTACCTTGTATTTTCCCTTGGTTGGGGTAGGTTAACCTCCTGTATAATGGTGAAATAATTGTTATTAAATTATACAAGAATCATATACATTAATATGATATCATATATGATCTTTTAACATTGATTTGAAAATAATATCTTAGTATTATCCTTGTTTCGGTTGTTAACTTACTTGTTTTCTTTTATATGTTTTGTTACGTAAGCCATGTTTGTAATGGATAGGTTGTATCTTCATCATATCCAGAATTATATCATGTCCATAGATACTATTATTAATCATCAGATGAGAATTATAATTGAATGGATACGATGGAGAATGAATTTCATCGCGTTCGTGGAGATGGTAGTCCATACATACACACGAGCGACAATATCATTATTTTTATATTAAAATAATATATAATTGGATGGTGTATCATATATAAAGAATCATTATCATGTTATATTTATTATTTACATGAATTACACATCATTATTATACCCATCCAAATAAAAATTTATAGAATAACAATTACACCACGACGTGGAGACGGTAAGTCGTACGTATGCACGTATGGTGACAAGTTATTCAAACGATGGATAGAATACTGAATATGATTGTTCCATATTTATAATAACATCACAATATATATATGATACTAGAGTTATTATTTTGTAATGGTAATAAAAAAGGAAGAAGAAGTGGAAGAAGAAAGGAACTTGGGAAAGGGTGGTGAAATCATTACCTCATCTTCGGGTTCTTCCTTTTGATTTGATCAAAATGGCTCTTTAGGCTGGCTTTCTGATCAAACTAAGGCCACTAGGAAATATTGGGGGACGTTGGGAGAGTATTTGGGTAGAGTTTGGCCGAACCAAAAGTCTTTTAAGATTTGAAGAAATGATAAGGAGGAGTTCCCTTTTATAAGAGGGGTGAGGGGCACCTTTGGAAAAGCTAGAAATATTAATTTATAATAAATCCATATTCGGTTTCTAATGGATATAAAGTGGATTGATTAACTTTTAAAGTGGGGATAGGTCGAAAATCATTCCACCAATAGAATTTACACAGGTTTGGGTCAATATATTAACTTTATCTTTTAGTTTTAACTCTTAGTTAGTTAGTTTGACATTTACCATGTCACTTTGTATTTTTATATTATATAGTTAATAAACATACTATATAAAAATAAGCGACCTCCAAGTGGTCCTTTAATGATACACCTATCAATATATAAGTCTATTGGACGATCCTTAGATTTTTAGAAACTTAATATCAATTAATAATATAATATTTGTATTAAAAACTCTTTTATGTCAATTTTGACACTATTCAATAGTTGATTTTTGTGAAACTCATAACAGAATTATTACTTATAAAAAAGTCCATTAAATCAATCCTAATATGTCATATTATCTTAGAAAATTATTTTAATTAATTAAAATTCTAAAATTATATTTATTTGGGTATTTATAATATCAATTATTTTAATTTGTCACTATTATGGTAATTACTGCATCATCATTATGTCATACATAAATTAAATTATTTAAAGTCTAAAAATTAAAAATAAAATATCATTATGTATGAAATCTTTTTAGATTTATAATTAATATTTATAGTCGAAAATAAAACATATATAGCCCTATGTAACAATTGTTTTTCTAAAAGATATATGCTTGTTTCATTTTTGTAGTTATTTTAACTTAATTAAAATAAAGTGTCCCTGTCACTTTCAAGGGGGTCCATGGGATCCCAAAATCAACCCAAAGATGCCTATGGTCGAACATGTATAAAAAAAAGGTTAGGACACAATTTAGGGTAATTTAGTATTATTATAATATTATTTGTTTAACCCTTATTTACCGGATTTACCCTTAACCATTGTAAATAAAATATTTACCGAAGTAATTATTCAAGATGTCTAAAAATAAAAGTTACATATTTACACAATTTGATCATCCTGATTCAAAATATGGAATCCATTTTTCCAAATTCAAAACATAGAAGTGGATGAAATTAATTTAAAATTAATTCCCGTTGTTAAAACAAAAAGTGTGTTTTTAAGATATAATAACTATCAAAAGATTGATACTTGTTTATGTTCGGTTTAATTGTGAAAATATGTCCAATGACCAACATTATATTAAATGGTAAAAATATATTCTAAATATACTTTAAAACCACTCAAATTAATAATTTATCACTATTAATTATTTTGATTAAAAAAGTTGTTTTTAATTAAAATTTAGTAATTTTCACTATTCATCAAAATATTAAAGTTATCCGAAAAGTACCAAAATTTCATCTTAGGCTAAATTCGATATTACGAATCCAAAAATTAAGTCCATTTGGAAAAATAAAATATATATAATTTCAAAAAGTATGTATTACTATTCATAACAGCTAGTTTGATCGGTTATGGTGTGTTAGAACTCGGTGTTACGTACAACACACACTATCACATTATTCAAAAGAGAAGAGTACCGTAGAAGATTGGGGTGTTACAATCTTCCCTCCTTCAAATAATTCCGTCCTCAAAATTTCTAGAATACTTATCAAATGAAAAGACTCGGGTGGTTCTTCATCATATGTTCCTTGGGTTCCCACGTTGCCTCTTCCATCTTATGGTTTCTCCACAAGAGTTTTACCAAACGAGATATCTGGTTTCTTAGTACTTGTTATCTCGTATCAATAATCCTGACGGGCTCTTCGCAATAAGATAGATCGAGTTCCAATTCTAATTCCACATAGGTGGGTAAATGCGTTGGGTCTGACATGTATTTCCTCAATAGAGATACATGGAACACATCGTGAACTTTGGAGAGACATGGAGGCATTGCCAATCGGTAAGCTACAGCCCCAATTTGTTCTAGAATATCGAAAGATCCGATATACCTGGGACTCAATTTACCTTTCTTAACAAAACATATGACTCCATTCCATGAAGATACCTTCAGGAATTCATTATCACCAACTTGAAATTCCAAATCCTTCCTTCGATTATCAGCATAGCTCTTCTGCCTACTTTGAGCTGCTTTGATGTGATTTTGGATTACC
Source organism: Viscum album (assembly GCA_963277665.1). Classification (NCBI taxonomy): domain Eukaryota; kingdom Viridiplantae; phylum Streptophyta; class Magnoliopsida; order Santalales; family Viscaceae; genus Viscum; species Viscum album. Next base: position 2,061,846,658 of record OY728140.1, read on the forward strand.
TTCACCTTTTCCATTGTTTCCTCAACCAGTTCTGGACCTACAAGTTTTCTTTCACCAACGTCATCCCAACAGGTTGGTGTGCGACATCTCTTTTTGTATAACGCTTCATATGGTGCCATCTGAATACTCGTATGGAAGATAGTGTTATAGGAAAATTCTACCAGAGGTAAATACTGATCCCACATACCCTGAAAGTCAAGTGAGCAGGATCTCAACATGTCTTCTAAGGTTTGAATAGTTCGTTATGATTTTCCATCCATTTAAGGGTGGTAGGTAGTGCTCGAATGAAGTTCAGTATCCAAGGATTTCTGAAGACTTTTCCATAATCTTGAAGAAAAACGAGGATCACGATCAGAAACAATCGATAGGGGTACTCCAGGAAGTCTCACATCTTCATTAATATATAGTCTTGATAGACGTTCCAGTGGTAGATCTTCTCTTATAGAATGAAAATGTGCTGACTTGGTAAGACGATCAACAATGAACCATATTGCATCATTCCTTCTAGGAGTCTTTGGTAGCCCCATGAAAAAGTCCATCGTAATATTGTCCCATTTCCACTCTGTTATGGGAAGAGGTTGCATAACTCCTCCAGGCTGTTGCCTTCCAGATTTCACTTGTTGACAAACCATACATCTGGACACAAAATCAGCAATTTCCCTCTTCATGTTGTCCCACAAAAAATGTTCCTTCAAATCTCTATACATTTTGGTGCTCCCAGGGTGTATAGAGAAATTGGAACTATGATCATCATCTAGAAATTACCTTTTTAGATCAGGTATATCAGGAACACAAAGTCACTTCCCAAATTTCAAAATGCCATCTTCATACACAAAGTCTCTCAATCTCCCATCATTCACAGTTTTAATCTTCTTTTGAAATTCTTCATCATCGGTCTGAGAACTCTTAATCCTTTATAGTAAATATGGTTTGACAACCATTTGAAAAAGCATTGATGTTTCACCTTCCCTGGTTATTCCCATGTCCATATTCACTAGATCCATCAAAATTGGATCCCTTTCAATTCTCATCACGTTCAAAACTCCATGGTCTTTTCTACTCAAAGCATCTGCCACCTTGTTTTCTTTCCCCAGGTGGTAGTGTATCATACAATCATAATCCTTGAATAATTCAAGCCATATCCTTTGCCTCATGTTGAGTTCTTTTTGTGAGAAAATATACTCCAAACTCTTCTGATCAGTATAAATCTCAGATTTTCACCATAGAGGTAGTGCCTCCATATCTTCAAATCATAGATCACAGCTGCTAACTTGAGATCATGAGTAGGATAGTTTTGTTCATGAATTTTCAACTGTTGTGATGCATAGGCAATAACTCTATCATTCTGCATATGGACACAACCATGTCCTTTCTACGATGCATCACTATAAATAACGAACCCATCATTCCCCGATGGTAGAATCAATATAGGAGAATTGACTAATCTTCTCTTTAGTTCTTTGAAAAATTCTTCACACTCCTTTGTCCAACCAAATTTAACCCCTTTACGTGTGAGCTTCGTTAATGGGTTATCCAATCGGGAAAAATTTGGGACAAAACATCGATAATAACCTACCAAACCAATAAAACTACGTACCTCAGTTATACTCGTAGGTGCTGGAAATTCTTGGATTGCCTTGGTCTTATATGGATCAACAGAGATTCCATATTTAGAGACAATATGGTCAAGAAAATAAATCTCCTTAAGCCAGAATTCACACTTGTTAAACTTCCCATATAATTCATGTCTTCTAAGAGTCTTCAGGATAACGCGCAAGTGATTTTCATGATCTTCGTAGCTTTTGGTGTATACCAAGATATCATCAATAAATACCACCACAAATTCATCGAGATATTCCTTGAAAACTCTATTCATCAGATCCATGAATACAAAGGGTGCATTAGTCAATCCAAAAGGCATTACAGTAAACTCATAATGCTCGTACCTAGTTCGAAATGCTGTCTTCGGAATGTCTTCCTTCTTCACACACAAATGATGGTATCTGGATCAAAGGTCAATCTTTGAAAAGTATTGAGCTCCATGCAGTAGGTCAAATAAATCATCAATGTGCTGTAGGGGATACTTGTTCTTTATTGTTATAGCATTGATCTCCCTATAGTCGATACATAACCTCATAGATCTGTCTTTCTTTTTAACAAAAAGAATAGGGGCTCCCAATGGAGAAACACTAGGGTGAATAATTCCCTTATTACTCAATTCTTCTAGTTGTTTCTTTAGTTCAACTAATTCCACAGTGGCCATTCTATAAGGGGTCTTTGATATAGGCCTTGATCCAAGAATTAAATCAATGGAGAACTCAACTTCTCGTTCTGAAGGATGTCCTGGTAAATCTTCCAGAAATACATATACATATTCTTTCACAACAGGTACATCCTCTATTTGAACATTACATTCCTCACCCACAGTCATTTCACTCTCTTCCTTCTCAATAATTGAGTTTAGTTGAGCTACTGGGGGTGGATCTAGATAAGAATTCGGTGGTGATGATTCTGCTCTAAAGATAAGGTCTTCCTTATCGTCATCATCAAGAATCGTAACCTCTTTCTTCTTACAACGAATCTTCGCATCAGAGTCCAAAAGCTAGTCCATACCGAGGATTATATCAAACACAATCATAGGTATGACGACGAGATCAGCTGATAAAGAACATTTATGTGCTCTAATGGGGACTGATTCACAAAACTTTGCTGCGATGATACTTCCCTTATGAGTTTTAACTGACAACTCCCTTGTTAAATAAAATTGGAAATATCTAATTTTCATAGCAAACTGGGAAGATATGAAACAATGTGATGATCTAGAATCAAATAACACATTTTCTAAACTTGAGGAAACCATTAAATTACCTTCCACCATGTCTTTCGGAGCTTCTACCTCAGTAGTAGTGATAGCATAAGCTTGGCCTTGATCCCTTGGCCTTTTCTAAGGTAAGATCTCCTAACACTTAGGAAATTCATTTGGATAATGTTCCATCTCCCTGCAATTATATCACTGAACATTGGTAGCTTCCTTATTCTCTTTGCAATCACGATCTTGGTGGCCTTTTTCACCACCCTTGTAACAGACTCTCGTTCCCTTCAAGCAAGTACCGGGGTGTTTCTTCCCACATTTACCACAGGATGGATACTCAACCTTTCCTTTCTTCCCCTTATTTACATTCCCAGATTGATAAGCAGATCTCTTCTTCTCTTCCTTTTCTTTAAAGTCATAAGACATAGAGAATTCCTTTTCGGTCTTGATAGCACATGCGACAATGTCTTCGTACGACGAGAAAGATTGTGAGAATAATGATCAACGGAGAAATGGTTTTAACCCATAAAAGAAACAATAAATCTTACTTCATGGGTTATGTATATAATCTCCATCATACCTTGCTAACCTTGTAAAGTTTACCTCATACTTTATGACATTATCATCCTCCTTTTGTCTCAGACTCAGAAATTGCCTTTCCGTATCTACTCGATGGTCGCGAGGAAAGTATTTTTTAAAAAACAGATCTTTGAACTCCCTCCATTCCATATTTGATACTTCAATATCTTCCTTCATATTTTTAATCAATGACCACCATTGATCAGCATCTCTAGTGAGGCGGTAAACTGCCATGATAACTTTTTCCCTTTCACTACTCCCCAAAGCCTGAAAAATTTTCTATAGGGAATTTATCCATTGCTCATCTACTAAGGGATTTTTACTCCCATTGAACGTTGGTGGTTATTTCCTCATGAATCGATCTAACATTGATCCTCCATGCTATGGATCAGGGTTCTTCATATGGGTAAGGTTATTATTCATAACCTGAGTGAGTTGTCCCAGTATGGTGATTAGCTGATCGGCACCAGTTGCATCACTAGCTCCACTATAATTATCTTGAGCAGGAGGGAAATCCTTACATGGAGTGCGTGCATTGATACGGTTTCCATTTCATCCACTAGGTTCCATTTCTAAACAACGGCATAAACTATATCAGTTTATGAATCAAAATACATAATTCCATACTTATAAAACACTTAACATAAATTGAACTATTTATGGATATAATCCATAATCACAAAAAAAATTTCTTTGAGGAAGTATATACTCATAAACACTTCATAATGTTTTGTAATGAAAATGAGAGTTATCCTACGAATATCCCCCAGGAGTGTCATAACGAAGAGTGTAGTAAGGCCCGTGGTCGTGCACCAGTTCCAGTTCGAGTCTAGCTCAAAGCAGTGTTTTCTGGTTTTACCCCTAGGTACATCTGTGCCAGAGCCGCCTCAACCTACTCGTATCTAGACAGGGATGTATTGCTCGAAAACTCACAAAATCTCTACAATACCAAAATTATAGGAAGTTATTCTATACTAATCTTCAAAGTCCATCTTAAATCTATGTGCTCTAATCAGAGTTTACCTAAATCTAGCTTCCATGGTTTGTACTAAACTTCCTCTGATACCAACTGTAATGCCCCGACCCTAGTTACCCAGAGTCAGTGCATTATTACATAACATTGGCATGATCACAAGAAAGGTCAAATCTCAAATGACCAATTTGTTTAGTAGCCTTGGAAACACTAGATATATTCATAATGTTTTACATTACATTATAAAATTGAAAAATACTACAATATAGTCTCCATATTCTACACTCATATCCCCACATACTATCCCTGCAGGTCATTCATAAATTACTTCTTCACATCCTGGGAAAAATGAAACATAGAAAAGGGGTGAGCTCAAATTCCCAGTAAGGATAACAATATAGCAGAAAATTTCATAAATAATAATAAACATTTAAGGCAATGTATAACTAAAACAAAAGCCTTTTAAACTTGAACTTCAACATTTTAATGCAAAAATAAAATGAAATAATGCCATTTACATATTCAAATGGATATTCTACTAATCGAATAATCACATGCAATATCAATACCCACTTTCATAATGATGGAATGCATAATTACAGACTATCATAACCACATAGCCAAGGCCTCGTTCCAAGAATAAAAATAAGATTTTGTCAAGGCCTTGTGCGAAGACACTAGTTTGTCTCATGAGACTTACCGATGCAATTTTTTAGAAGATACTTACGTTTAAAATTCCCCAAATATACTCTAGTGTTTTTCTGAAAACATTATGGATGCTTCTGAAAAAAAACAAATTCTGAGACTGCTCGACTAATTATAGGCCATGATGGGTCCACGCCCAATCCCTTCCTGTCTACCACACTCGAGAGTCGGGTTTTCGGAAAATATTTTTATGCTTGCATTAAATACGTATACATTTGCACTGTATTTTAATATATTGGAGAGAAATATCTATTTTTTTTAAATCATTTAAAATAACATAATTATAAAATAAAACCTTTATTTTGAAAATATCCTTATAAGCTTGTAAGAGAAGTTTCGAAGATTTTATAACAGCAGAAAATAGCCGCACCAACTGTATATGTTAAAAAATACCTTCTTACCTTAATTCTGTATAAATGGTTAAAAAGGACCTTGTTTAGAAAACGACGGAATTATTCCTTTATAAACCTCTTATAAAAAGTAAAACAAGGGTATAAATGACATTGACCCATATTCTAGTAAATAGTAAAAATGTTTTGAAATACATTTTAAGAAACATAGATGTGGATGATAAAGAAGTCCCAGTAGATTATTAGGTACAATGAATATGTAAATACACATTAATTATAGTGTAAATACACATAAATGAATAGTAAAAATGTTTTGAAATACATTTTTAAGAATCATGGATGTGGATGATAAAGAAGATCCCAGTAGATTATTACGTATAAACAACCTCGGATAATGAAGAGATTGAGAAAGAAACCCTTACCTTGTACTTTTACATTGTTGTGGTAGGTTAAAATCCTGTATAACGGTGAAATAAATGTTATTAAATTATACCAAGAATCATAAACATTAATATGATATCATATATGATCTTTTAACTTTGATTTGTTAATAATATCTTAGTATTATCGTTGTTTCGGGTGTTAACTAACTCATTTTCGTTTATATGTTTTGTTACGTAAGACATTTTTGTAATGGATAGGTTGTATCTTAATCATATCCAGAATGATATCAAGTCCTTAGATACTATTATTAATCATCAAATGAGAATTATACTTGAATGGATACGATGGAGAATGAATCTCATCGCGTTCGTGGAGATGGTAGTCCGTACATACACACGAGCGACAATATCATACTATTGATATTAAAATAATATAAAATTGGATGGAATATCATATATAAATAATAATTATATGTTATATTTATTATTTACATTAATTATACATCATTATTATACCCATCCAAATAATAATTTATTGAATAACAATTACACCACGATGTGGAGACGGTAAGCCGTAAGTACGCATGTATGATGACATGTTATTCAAAGGATGGATAAAATAATGAATATGGTTGTACAATATTTATAATGACATCACAGTATATATATCATACTGAAGTTATTATTTTATAATGGAAATAACAAAGGAAGAAGAAGTGGAAGAAGAAAGGAACTTGGAAAAGGGTGGTGAAATCATTACCTCTTCTTCGGGTTCTTCCATTTGATTTGATCAAAAGGGATCATTAGGTTTTCTTTATGATCAAAATAAGTCCACTAGGTTGTAGTGAGGGAAGTTTGGAGAGTATTTTGGCAGATTTTGGCCTATCCAACAGGCTTTGATGGTGTGAAGAAATGAGAAGGAGGAGTTCCCTTTTATAAGAGGGGTGAGGGGCACCTTTCGAAAAGATAGAAATATTAATTTATAATAAATTCATATTCGGTTTCTAATGTCTTAAAAGTGAATTTTTTAAATTTTAACGTGGGGATAGGTAAAAAACCATTCAACAAATAGAATTTAGAGAGGTTTGGGTCATTATATTAACCTTATCTTTTTGTTTTAACTCTTAGTTAATTAGTTTGACATTTACCATGTCACTTTGTATTTTTATATTATATTGTTAATAAACATACTATATACATCCAAGAGACCCCCAAGTGGTCCATTAATGATACACCTATCATGATATAAGTCTATTGGCTGAAAATTAGATTTTTAGGATTTTAATATCCATTAATAATATAATATTTGTTTTTTAAACTCTTTTATATCAATTTTGACACTATTGAACAGTTGATTTTTGTGAAACTCAAAACAGAATTATTACTTCGAAAAAAGTAAATTAAATAAATCCTAATATGTAATATTATCTTATAAAATTAGTGTAATTCATTAAAAGTCTCAAATTATATTTATTTGGGTATTTATAATATCAATTATTTTAATTTGTCACTATTATGGTAATTACTGCATCATCATTGTGTCATAAATAAATTAAAATATTTAAATTAAAAAAATTATAAATAAATTATAATTATGTAGGAAATCATTTTATCTATCTAATTAATATTTATAGTCGAAAATCCAACATATATAACCCTATGTAAATTTTTTTTTCTAAAAGATATATGCTTGTGTCATTTTTGTACTTATTTTAACTTAATTAAAATAAAGTGTCCCTATCACCTACAAGTGGCTCCATGGGGTCCCAAAATCGACACAAAGATGAATATGGTCGAACATGTATCATAAAATAATGTTAGGACATGTTTTAGGGTAATTTAGTATTATTATAATATTATTTTTGTAACCCTTATTTACCGGATTTACCCTTAACCATGGTAAATAAAATATTTACTGAATTAATTATTCTAAATGTCTAAAAATAAAAGATACCTATTTACATAATTTGAACATCCTGATTCCAAATATGGAATCCATTTTTCCAAATTCAAAACACAGAAGTGGCAGAAATTAATTTAAAATTAATTCCCGTTGTTAAAATAAAAAGCGTGTTTTTAAGATATAATAACTATCAAAAGATTGATACTTGTTTATGTTCGGTTTAATTGTGAAATTATTTCCAATGACCAACATTATATTAAATGGTAAAACTATATTCTAAATATACTTTAAAACCACTCAAATGCATAATTTATCACTATTAATTATTTTACCAAAAATGTTGTTTTTAATTAAAATTTAGTAATTTTCACTATTCATCAAAATATTAAAGTTATCCGAAAAGTACCAAAATTTCACCTTAGGCTAAATTTGATATTTTGAATCCAAAAATGAAGTCCATTTTGAAAAATAAAATATATATAATTTCAAAAATTAGGTATTACTATTCATAAGGGCTAGTTTGATCGGCTAAAGTGTGTCAGAACTCGATGTTGCGTACAACACACGCTATCGCATTATTCAAAGAGAAGCGTATGGTAGAAGCTTGGGGTGTTACAGATATAAAGAATTTCATTTTTTATTATTTTGGAAATGAGGTGATGTTGTAAAGGATTTTGTGTTTGAATTACCATGGACTACATGAGGAAGAAATTATATATGGGTGTGATTGATCAGTAGACAAAGTTAGTTGATTTGATCTCGGTTTGGGACACTAAATAAGTTTATTATTTGGGTAAACATTATATATTTGGAATTATGAGGTTACATGTTGTTTCTTATACCACTATTTAATATAGGGATCCAAGTTTTACATTGACATTATGGAGGATTCTCCAGGAGGGGATGGGGACTTTGGTCCGATTGAGTAAAACATACCACCAACAGAAAGATGGTTAGATAGAGTTTAATATTTATACCCCATAGGATATGATTCATGCTTGTTTCTTAGAATTTGGTGGATCATGGGATGGCCATCTTGGAAAGGATGAGTTTTATTATAACAACACTTATCATTCGTAAATCAGAATGTATCCTTTAGAGTATTTTTAAATCACTCATACATGTCACATATCTGTTGGGAAAAGGTGGGTGAAGCTTATTTGGAAAGACATAGTATGTTTCAGTATAAATCTACATGGATTATGGTTACAAATAAATGTATGGTTACACCATAAAATTACTAGAAATGTTATGCAGATCAACAACATCTCCCTTTAGAGTTTAATATAGGTTGCCGTGTTTTCAGGAAATTTTCTCATAGTATAGGTTACAATTGACATGGAAAATAGATAATGTATTTTTGCAATATATATTGTACCATATAAGTTAAATGACCAACATGTGTTGTTTTCATATCGGTCGCAAATTTTTAATCCAGTTGATAAGAATTAATGATGTTTTCCAGATATTTCTGCATAAAAAATAAAATCTTGAACCGTCTCATGGTTTGAGTTTGTATGAGATTGAGATAGATAGAGTTTCTTGATTTATGGAACAACCAGTATAGATCATTGGATCACATGTGAAACTCATACATAAGAATTTAATTTTGTTGGTAAGAATGTTGTTGAGACACAAATTATATTCTCATGATTATTGGGAGTGAGAGTCATTAATGGGGGAGCAATTACATCATCTATATACCAAAATTTATTTTCTACCTGACTAATTGGGGATAGAAATCCTTATGGTCATGAGTTTTCAACACTTCATTTGCATATTTTATGTAATTCCCTTGTCTTATGTTTTCTACTATTTAATTGGTTGTGTCTTTGGACTCTAGATGATAGAGAAAATTATCTGAGAATAAAACCTAATGTTCTAGGATTTATGAATTTTTTAAATAATAGTGTTTGTGTATAAATATATTAATGTCATTTTTGGTGTATCACCGAGTTTAGTGAATGCCAGATTCATTTTCGGTTTTTTGTGAAAGAAAATATATTTTTCACTATTTTTAGGGAATTTACATGTCGTGTAAATAGTACACGACATGTAATGCTTGTCCGACTCAATTTTTTATCTGAGTACACAATGTGAATGATTACATGTCTTGTAAGGGTTATATGCCATGTAAGCCAAAAATATTTTATTTCTTAAAAAAAGGAGATGAGTTTTTGGAATATAAGGACCACGTGGATTAAATGAAATGTTAAGGGATTAAACCCCATGCTTGTGTTGTAGAAATGGATTTTATAACATTTCATTAAATTACTATTATTTTATTCTTCATTATACATCCTTTATCTTAATGTTGTTCCCCTATCTAGATATTTTTGGTGGCTTTATTCATTAAAAATTATTTTATTCAACATTGGATCACCATTGATGATTCATTTAATCTCTCCAGGTAAGACAACTTTTTGTATTATTCATTGCATTAATCATTATAGATTCATTTCATTGTGATATTGGTTTCATGAATCTATGGTGACGTTTCTCTTGATTCCTTTCAAGATATATTTTACAATATTTTTTGAGTGATGATTCCTTGTTGTTTGTGGTGTGGTGGCTATGTGTTCATGATGTAGGATTGATTTTTCTTCCCCATAAACTATTTTTGTTAAATTGAAACAATAATGAGTTTTTTATATTGATTCCATGGCCATAGTATTAATTAATTAATCATTTCATATTGGTGACTCGATTTTTGTAATGTGTGACAAGAGTTTTGAGGTAGTTGGTTCTGTATCTAGCCATTGTTGGTAAACTAATTGTTCTTTTTTTTTTAAATAATTATTAAATGATATTTCATGATTTAATTTTTTTTTTGGATTTTGGAACTATGTTTTTGAAAAAATATGGTGGTCTTGTAGTTATGATAAATGAAAATGGGTTTTTTCAAAGCATTGTGAAATGTTTTTTTAAATGGGTTACAAAGAATGATGTGATGAAATGGTTTGAAAAATATAGCACATGGGATTCCTTGTGTACTATAGTGGAATGTGTAGTAATAGGTCTTATCCACTATCGGGGGGGATTTCTCATGGGGTTACTCCATAGGGATGTTGTTCTAGGGACTTGTTAAACCTATTGGGGGTCAGTTTATTGGGTGTTCTAAAACTCTCAAAAATCAATTCTTTTTATAGAGGCTTAATGCACACTTGACATTATATTTTTCGACACATGTTTCTAATCTATACTAATCCAGTTCTAACCTTGAACTAATTTTACTTCTGTTTCATGGATGATTTGGCATACATTTGGGTTGTGCTATCTTGGTTATTCTACCATGTATTTGATATGATGTGTGATGTGTTCATTAGTTATACATGATATATCTATTTTGATATATGTATATGAAAATCCTTGAATCTAATTTACCTACATCATTTATAAATGATGTTAAATGGGAAATTTTATTTCTTTTCCATGATTTTGATAAAAACAAATAAAATTTATATCATGTAATATTTTATTTAAAGTTGATAAATCTTTTAATATTGTTTTCAAAAATGATACGAATCACCTAGGTGGTATGCTACTAAGACTACTCTATCACACCATGGTTACCCTTTTGGGGGTGAGTGGACCTAGTTATATCTTTGGATTCTGGGAAAGGCATGGCATTATAGTGAGGTGGGGAGGTTTTCATACAATTGGTTTTGGTTAGACGAATGGTTAGATGGTGTGGGTTTTCCAATTCTATCATATAGAGACTATTTGACTAGGGGATTTAGTTTCTTCATCCATTATTGTTGGGGTTGTATATTAGAGAATTATTTTAACCATTTTAGTTTCATCACATTAGTTGTTGTCATTCTTTTATGACATATATTTATATATATTATTGTCTTGTTATATTAATTTTTTTACATGTGTATATATATCTTGTGGTTTCTTAATGATGAGTGAAATCAATACCTATGTTTGTTGATTGATGCCATAGTTCTAGCCTGCAGCCTATGGGGATAGATAATTCTATTTGGGTATGCCGAGAATTGGGTCACGTTCTTGTATTGAGAGGGTATCTAGGCCTGTTCATTACATTGTCATTATATCAGGTGATATAAAACATTAATTAATGCATCAATGGGATATATATGACCTAAAATTCATATAATTTTATACCATCCTTATGTATTCCATAAGAACATGAGATAATTCATAATTCATTCATATATTATTTAACCTATGGAAAAAATGGGATTCATGACACTTTCGCCAAATTTTCATTATATTTCATTCAGAAAAGGAGGATTGTATTTATATAGTATATTCCCAGTTAAGAATAATAAAAATAAAATTTTTGACATAAATGATTAATATTATTATTAAAAAATTTTAAATAATCATTGATAAAACATACGAAATATCCTTTTCTTTTATTATATTTAAACAAGAATTCATATAACTATGGGAATAATATTTTCTTTAAAAATTGATTAGGATATGAAGAAATTTTATTAATATAGAAGATTAGATATAATATAACGAAAATTCAATCAAATAATAAATGTAAAAAAATATATTATTTTAACAACTCTATAAAGAAAGCCCAAAATAAATCAAAAAAATATTTAAAGGATTCTTTATTAATATTTCTAAAAGAAAAATATATATAAAAAAATTATGTTAAATAATCAATGAAGTATATAGAAGAAAATTTATAAAAATTTATATTGAATATAGATATATAAGAAAAATTATTGGGAATAATAATAAACATAAAAACATTTAATGTAATCATTTAAAATAAAAACCACATTTTGAATAATAAAATCAAAACCCCCTCCAAATAATGAATTTTACAAGGAACGTAAATACAATGAGTATAAATTGATTCATGATATAATTAATAATTGAGGTATTATATAATATATATACATATATATATTATAATGTGTATATAATATTAAACATGTTTTAATGAAGTGAAACTCTCATGAAAACCAGTTCAGTTTGACCTCAAGATATTTCAACATGCTCTAGAATCCATGAATAATAAATATGGGTTTATAATTATATTAATTAGAACCACATATATTGTTATTTTACTTTATAACTAATATTTAAAATTCATTATTACTCAAATATTAATAAATTATTATGAAAAATTTATATCGGGGTGCTAACAATTATGTTTCTCTTATAGGCTCTAGTTTGGAAGTTCTAGATCGGGAGTATTATTTTTGTGTTTATCACCTAATAATTTTTCATGATAAAATAATATTGCTTTTGATATATGTATCAAGATTCATACACATTTCATAGAACTTATGTTTTTTGAATGTATTTAATGATTAAAAATTTCCTTTCTTGGGGAATGTTCTATTAACTAAAGAATTGAATTTATAGGAATATAGAATTTTTAATATTACTGGTCCATAAAATTAAAAACACCAAAAATTAATCATTTTTACAAATTATTCCCAGAATTTAATTTTTATTAGTCATTCATGTGATTAACTTATAAATAATTTTCATTATGGAGATAAAACCAAAATAAATATGAACACATTACAACAATTGAATAATAAAGAACATGAAATTGTATAATGATAATATAACTCCAAAAAAATTATTTATTTTAAAAGTATTTTATAATATTGTAAATTATATTCAATAATAGGAAGATAATGAAAATAAATAACAATATTCAAGAATAATATATCACATGTGTTGATATCATGAATCTATTATTGAAGGTTAGTTGGGAAATACATTATTTATGACTTCTTTATGGGACCAAAATCTAACAAACAGAGAATATATTTTTTAGGATACAAATATGTAAGAGTAATTCAAAATATTATAAATTTTTTGGAAGATTTTATGGGGAAAACAAGGGTGCCCTTTATATGTGAAAGGAGTAACATTTTCATAAACCCTGTCTTTTTAAAAAAAATGTGCAGTTGTTATCAACAAATTAGGTTGAAAATTTTCTAAATTTCAATGATTGGTTCTGAGAGTTTGAAAATAAACTCATTGGGTAAATAATAATTTTTTATATTAACGATATTATATACAAACTTACTACCTTACTTACCATTTCGTAATTTACGTGGTGACTGACATCTACTATGATAAATTATTTTTTTGATTCAAAAATGAAATTCAATTTATTTATTAATTTGAATATACATATTTTTAATTATTTTTCCATTTTAAAAGATTAAATTTATAGATTTAGTAAAAATTAATTTTAATAAAAATATGATAATCTTAACAAAAACAGTTTTGGAAAAATAACATTTTTAAGCATTAAAATGAATTAACACAAATATAAATAATATATAATTGCATTGACATTAATTTGTTTATGTTAAAAAAATTATACATTCAATGACTTGACAAATAGAATGGATCATTTTAAATTGTTAATTAAATAAAATGGATAATTTTTTCCAAAAATTACATATTACATTGCTTTCAAATGTAAAGGATATATGTTTCAATTAAATGAATAATTTTAAATGAATAATTTTCTTCCAAAAATGAATTTTATTTGATATGAAGTTATCATATATTTTTTATACATTTTTTATTTATTAAATCTAACACCTCGACCCCTGAAGCCTAGATTCTTTGAATTATTTTAATACCTTGGCATGATTATAATGAATCAAGTCCTAAAGGACCGATCAGTTTAGCAGTCTTAGAAAATAGAATACTTATATGAACATTACATTACACATTCAAACATAAAATAAAACATAAATAATCCATTGATAATTACAGTATTCCCCTATCTTATCCCTGCATTTCAAACATAATACAGTTCTTGGAATCATGGGAAAACAAAAAATAAAAAAGGGGAGAGATCAAATGCACAGTAAGGGTAAATAATTTAGCAGAAGCTATAAACTTTTAAGAAAATATGTGAAATAAATACAATAGACTTTTAAACATAAACATGAACATAATATGGAGAAAATAAATCAAACCTTAAAATATAAACATGAAAATGTATATTCTACTAGTTGAATAATCATATGTAATAAATAATTTCATAATTAGGGAATGCCTAACACTGGACATCACTACCAGATAGAGAAGGCCTCATGCCAAGATTGCTACTAAAATTTTTATCAAGTACTTGTTCTAAGAAATTAATTTGTCTCACGAGACATATCAATGCATCTAGGGGCTATAGTGGGCATCACCCGTCACTTACTATATCCACTGGATTCCTCATATGAAAATGATGAAACATAAGCTAATTTTTTTAATTAAATGTAGAATATGAAATGTAAATAATTTTACAATAAACCATGATTGGTATAAAATATCACATACATAATCAAACATATCATAACTAATTCAACACCATATGAAATATTTTATTATAATAAATCCTCCTAAAACAAAAATTTTATCTAGTAATGGATGTAGACATAATTGATAATGATGAGTGAAACTTTTTGAGAGAGATATCCCTTTTTGTGAAATAATTTAAAAGTAAAAAATTTATAAAGGTATTCTATTAAAAGAGTTTTTTAATCAAAGTTTACCATACAAATTTGAATCTTTTAAAAGGAAATAACATTTTAAAAAAGTCATGTCCGTATAAATAAATCCATAAAACCATTTTTAAACATAGACATTAATGTTAAACAATTAAAAGAATTGATATTCAAAAAAATTAAAATGATGGTTTAGTTAAACTGTACTATAAAAAATCCTTTTGAAAATTCTTTTATGAAAAATGGTCGTGGATAATAAATATTTCCAAAAAAATACTTACACATAAACAATCTCTGATTAAATGAGATTGAGTAATTAAACCATACATTGTACTTTTATTTAGTCGAGGGTACGTTTAACCTCTTGTATAATGACCATAGTTTGTTATATTATTATACTAGAACCATATTCATATTTATTATATCATTCATGATTTATTTATGAATTTACACTTCCCATTAATAATATTTTTCATGTTAATGTAACATTTTTGGTAATAATTTGTTTATTTGTCGTTTATGTTTTAACTTGTTATTCATGATCATATCAAATAGATCTTGATTTACATACATCTGGAATATAAAACATGATTTATATATATCATATATATTTTTAATGTATATATGTAAAATTGATAGATATATGAAATGGAAACACCATTCCCGGAGACGGTAGTTCGTACGTATGCAGGGAAGTTGAATCCATTTTCTTATCATATTGAATGGAAGTAAGTGAATGAGATATTTTTAAATATTTATATATATATATACAATAGCATTATTATGTCATATATTACATACTTATTAATTAAATATATTTCTAAATCATTGATAAATGTTAAATGTGGAAAGTAATCTCATCATTTATTGGAGATGGTAAGTCGTGCGTATGCATGAGAAATGATATCATTTCCTAAATGATAAAATAGTGTGGAATTGGATTTTATATTAATTATAAAAAACACTAACATGATATATTTAATATTCACATCAATTATACTCATTATTATACCCATACAAATAATGATGTGTTGAATATCGTTCTACACCATAATGTGGAGACGGTAAGTCGTACGTATGCACATATGGTGACTATGACATTCATAGGATAAATATAATAATTAATATAGTTTTACCATAATTATAATAACATCTCCTTATGTATAAGGTACTTGAGTTATTATTTTGTTATGGAAAACCCAAATAAAAATTAGGTGGACGATGAAAAGGAATTTGAAAGTGGTGATGAAATAATTACCTATTCTTTGGGGGATTTCTTTTGATTGGATCAAAAAGGATCCTTAGGATGGATTTATTTACAATGTAAGGACTATAGGTTAAAGTTAGGGAAGATGGGAGGATATTTTAGTTGGGGTTGGATGAGTCAAATGGCATTGGTGGTGTTCTTTTTAGAGAAGGAAAAGTACCCTTTTATTAGAGAGGTGAGAAGAACTTTAAAAAAACATGTAATATTAATTTATTCTATAATCATTTTGTAATTCTAATGGATCAAAATGAATTTATGTTCATCCTTAGGTGTATATGTGTCGAAATACTCTCATAAAATAGGTTTTAGACATGTTTTGGAAACCATATTAACCTTATCTTTTAAAATTAACTCTTGGATAAATTTTTTATCATATACCATGTCTCATAGTATTTTTATATTATATGTTTAATATACTTACTATAAAATGAAAAAATAATATCAAGTGGTTTATTATTGACATATCTGTTATTATATAAGTCATTTGTCATACCTTATGTTTTTTAGGATTATTATATCATTTAATAATAATGTATTTGTTTCAAAAACACATCTAAGATAATTTTGATAGTAATTGTTATATCAATTCTCCATGTATTTTTATAATATTATTCTTACATCTGATTGCCCTATTTACTTTTAACGGCGCTAAATAGTATTCAAAACATATCTTTCACAAAAAATTATTTTCATCATATTCGACCACATTTTTCTTATTAATATTGACCATGTCTCTCAGATTTTTGAAATTAAATTAAAAAATCTGTAAAATTATGTTTTATGAAAATTTTCTAACATGCCATGAAGGTTAGTAATAGGCTTTAAAAAGTTCAATTTAATTTTATACATATAATCGTATTATAAAATGACATTAATGAATTATATTGAACTAATATGTGTTTTATGTTTCTATTTTGACATTAAAATTAATTTAAATAAACATAATAACAATTTACATTAATGTCCGATTTAAACAATGACACAATGAATTTAACTATTAATAAAAAATTGAATGTTTTCAGAAAAATATCAAAACATCAACCAAAGATAATTTTGATATTATGAATCGAAAATCAAAGTCTGTTTTAACAAATTCAAATCATATAATGTTTCATTAATTAATTTAAATTTAATTTCCATTGCCAAAACAAGAAAGGGGTTTTTAATAAATTAAAAATAGTCAAAAGGTTAAAATATGATTATGTTCAATTTAAATGTAGTATTACATATAATGACCTAAAATATATTAAATGATATAACTATTTTCTATTAATACATTAAAACACTGAAATTCATTATTTAACTCTATAAATTATTTCGATTAATAATGTAGTTTTCAATTAAAATTTAATATTTATCATTATTCATCAAAATATATAAGTAATCAAAAAAGTACCAAAAATTTATCCAAACTAATTTATTATGTCCCTCTTCTAAATAATTATTTAATTTCACTAAATTTAATACGTAGAGGTGTCAAATATTAGATTTAAAAGGTGTTCTCCATTAAAAGGCTGAAAAAATGCTTTTCTAGAAAAATAATTATGTTATTTAAAAAATTTAATTTGTCATTATATTATGTATAAGAAACACAAAAGTTGAATGTTATAATTATATTGGATATATATAAAAATAAAAATGTGTTTAATACTATACATAGTAGCTTTTTGAACGGCTAGTTTGGTATATCACGGTGAGCTTGAACTCGGTGTTGTGTGTAGCGCAAGCCATTGAATTATATTAAAGAGATATTGTACTATGAAATATTGGAGTTTACATTCTCCCCTACTTCAATAAATTATTTTCTCGCAATTGGAAATTTTTTTCAAAAATAAATGTTTGAAAATAAAAAATACATACGTAGAAAATCCACATCAGAAAAAGGGTTAATAAAATTTAGACTTAATAAGAGGGAAAGGGAAATGAAAAATTCTTCACCAAATTATGTGTTTGAATAAGAGAACACTGGTAGAAATTATGGAAACATAATTAGAGGGAATATTTAAATATATATAGAGAATGATTGAGGTCATCAATCAGAAAAAATTGTATAATTGAGGGCCTCAAAGCCATCAATCTATGATGATTTAAAATATCATCATTTCAAAAAAAACAAAAGGTATTAGGATAACAGATATTTGGTATTATAATACCGTCCCTAAGTTTATATATTAATGTATTAATTTAAAAACATGAAAAAATATTCTTGACAAGTAGAATTCTATCCTTCAATTAATTTCAACCACAAACTTATCGTTCCCTCTAAAAGATAAACGAAATAAAAAATATTCTAATTATCTTAATCGTATAGGGTTCAAAAAATTAATAATGAATTTACTATTTAATTGTAAGACTATTTAAAAATATTCATTATACAAACCAGGGCATCATTTGGCTAGTGGTAGGTTATGCACCCTTTTCACCCTTTGGTTGTAGGTTCATGTCTAACAGCCATGATGGACGCGACGGCTTGTCACACGACCACCGAGTTATCCTTTTTATAAGAATCCAATAATTATCTTATGAAATGTTCTAATCTTAAAAAATAGTATCCAATGTCTAACATAACTCATTAAAACTGTTAGCCTTATCCAAAATACTTCTATCTGAAATTAAATTAAAAAATTTATAAGGAAGGTATACATATTGAATATCTATTTTTCAATATAATAACATGTGATTACATTTATCATGTATTCTATTAAAACACGATAAGAAAATTAATTTACATAAAACTTTATTGATTATATTAATTCTACTTTATTCCATATATAATACTTTATATACTCCTCATATCAGAAAATATTGTGAACTCCAACAGTTAGGGAATTAACAAATAATTAATTATTTTCATGTAGTCAAGAATATCCAATATAATTTGTCAAAATCATTCATATCTTATTCCGAAATCATTATCTGAATTTTAGAAACAAATTAAGGTTCATATTTTCCACAATAATATATTTTCCAAAATGATTAACATGAAACTGGGTCACTTCACTTGGTACCATAAAATATCTAATCATTAATGACAACATACTATATTACAATACTTATATACTATATAATTACAATTAATTGAACATTATTAATACAATACCCAAATAACACAATTATTTAATAACAAAATATGATCACAAATTATTCCTCTTCATCTGCGGTAGTATCATAACATGATTATTATCCAATAGCATTGTTTGGGGTATACTCTAATAATATAGACATTGATTTTCGTAGTGTCCCAAACTCCTAGAAGATGATGCATTGTACCTTTGATTCATTTTTCTTACCCTTCCAATCACATATGTTGTGTCCTTTTTCTCTACACCTGTAACAAACTCTCATTCCCTTCAAGAACATTCTATGTTGTTTTTTCTAGAAGTATCACATATGGGAAAATCCTTCTTTCCCTTCTTCCATTTATCCATCTTTCATTCTACCATCCTCTTATTCTCTGGAATCCCTTTAAAGCAATAGGACTCATAGAATTCCACACTTATCTTGTTAACAAATGATTCTATTTCTTCATATGATGATAATACATGAGAGTCTATTTACATTCAAAATGTTGGCTTAAGAAAATGAAAGATACGATCCTTCTTACTCTTTGGGACAAGCATATTGCTGGATTTCACATTCCTACTACTAGGAACCATTTCATAATGATGAAAAACACTAGGTTATATCATATCATAAATTATAATCCAAAAACTAGAAAAATTGTCAACTTTTATTAATGATTTCGACACATATAGCCTCATTATCATATAAATGGTTTCTTTGCTGGCATATTTACTCAAAAATCCATCATAATGGTTTTTAGTGAAAATGTGAATTATCCTAAGCATATCCCCCAATAATGTTATAACCAAGAGTTAAGAAAGTTCCACTGTCGTGTAATAGGATACCATGAGTCAATCCTAAAACTCTTTGTTAGAGTTTTCACTCATAGGTACATCTATTCCAAAGCCACCTCTACCTGGTCATATTCTGATAGGGATGTATTGTTTTGAAAACTCACAACTTCTCTACAGTACCAAAATTCTGGGAAGTTCTTCCATATTAATCTTCAAAGTCTATCTTAGGGTAATGTTCTCTAATCAGATTTTATCTAAATCTAATTTCCAAGGATTATACTAAACCTCCTCTGATTCCAACTCTAACACCCTGACACCAAAATCTTGGAGCCGGTTCATTATTTTAATACGTTTGCATGATTACAGAGAATCAATTATGGAAGGAATGATCAGTTTATATGTCTTGGAAAATATATTACTTACTTGAATGCTACATTACACATTCAAACATAAAACACAAGATAAAAAATTTATTGGGAATTCCATTATTCCCCCAGCTTAACCCTTCATGTCAAACATAAGAAAATTCATGGAATCCCGGGAAAACATAACATAAAAAAGGGGTGATATTAGATGCTCAGTAAGGCTAAATAATTAATCATAAGTTATAAATTTTTAAAGAAAGATGTCTAATAAAAAAACATTCTTTTAATCATAAACATGAACATAATATAGAAAACATGTAACAAACATTACCATATAAACATGAAAATGGATATTCTACTAGTTGAATAATCATATGTAATAATTAATTTCATAATGAGCGAATGCCTAACACTAGACATCATTACCACATAGTGAAGTCATCGTGTGAAGGCAACAAATAAAAGTTTTGTCAAGGCCTCATTCCAAGACACTAAATTGTCTCCTAAATCCTATCGATGCATCGAAGGGATATATCGGGCCTCATCTATCACTTACTATTTCTACTGTATTACTCATATGAAAATCATGAAACATAACATAAATATTCATATTAAAACTAGAATATGAAAGATCAATAAATTAACCATAAACCATGAATCGTATAAAAATATCACATCTATAGGAAAACATATCATAACTCATTCAATATAATATGCAATATTGTATTATAAATAATCAATCTAAAACAATAATTTTATCTAGTAAATGATGTAGACACAGTTGAAAATGCTGAGTAAAACTTTTTGAGAGAAATATCCATTTTTGTGAAATCATTTAAAAGCCACACATTTATAAAGGAATTCATTTAGAAGAATTTTTTTAATCAATGTGTCACATACCACTTTAACACATTTGAAAAAAATTTACATTTTAAAATAATCATGTCCATATAAATAAATCCTTAAAACCACTTTAAAAACATGGACATTCATGAGTAAGATTTAGAAGAATAAATACATAAAATGTTTAAAAAGATTATTTAGTTAAAGGTTAACTTAAAAAAAGCATTCTTAAAAGGATTTTATGAATCATGGACTTGGATAATAAGTATGACCTAGATAATACTTAAACATAAATAATCTCAGAAAAGAATTGGACAGAGGAATTAACTCGTACCTGTCACTTTCCTTTATTTGAGGGTATGTTTAACCTCATGTATAATAACCATAGTATGTTATTAAATATAACAGAACCATATTCATATATAATATATCATACATTATTCTTTTATTTCATTATACTTACCATAAATAAAAATTTACATGTTAATTTAACATTTTGGGTAATAATCTATTTCTTTGTCGTATGTGTTTTAACATTTTATACTTGATCGTGTCACATAGATCATGATTTACATACGTTGGGTATATAAAAAATGTTTTATATAACATATATATTGTGAATATAAATAGGTATAATAGATTTTTATATGAAATGGAAACACCATTCATGGAGACAGTTGTCTGTACATAAGCATGTACATTGATTCCATTTTTTATCATATTGAATGCAATTATGTGAATGAGATATATTTATATGTATATATATACTTACTGTATAATTATTTTTTCATATATTAAATATTTATTAATAATATATATTTTTAAAATCACAGTTTAATGGTGAATGTGGAAATGAATCTCATCGCGTCGTGGAGATGGTATGTTGTATGTACGCACGAGCAATGATATCATTTTCTTAATGATAAAATGGTATGGAATTGGATATTATTTTAATCATAATGAAGAATTAACATGATATATTTATTATATAGATCAATTATACTCATTATTATACCCATCCAAATAGTGATGTGTTGAATAACCTACTACACCACAACGTGGAGACGGTAAGTCATACATACCAATGTATGGTGACTTTGTCATTAATGGGATGTATATAACAATGAATATGGTTTTACCATATTTATAATAAAATATTAGTATGTATAAGGTACTATAGTTTTTATTCTGGTATAGAAACAACAACTAAAGAGGATGTGGAAGAAGAAAAGAACTTAGAATGACGTGATGAAATAATTATCTCTCATTCAGGTGCTTCCTTTTGGTTTGATCAAAAGGGATCCTTAGGTGGTATATTTTCTCAAGGTAAGGACTCAAGGTTTATGTGAGGGATGTTGGAAGGAAATTTTAGTAGGGGTTAGCCGAGCCAAATGGCTTTGGATATATTATGATGAGAGAAGGGGAAGTACATTTTTATAAGATAGTTGAGGGATACATTAAGAATAGGTTGAAATATTAATTTATTTTAAAATCATTTCTCATTTATAATGGATAAAAATGGATTTATGTGGACCCTTAGGTGGTTATGTATCGAAATAATCTCATAAAATAGTATTGCATCATGTTTAGTCTACCATATTTACGTTATCTTTTAGATTTTACACATGGTTAAATATTTTAAAATTTACCATGTATCCTTCAATTTTTATATTATATTGTTAATAAACATACAATAAATTAAAAATAGAACCTAAAGTGGTTCATTTATGACATATATATTATTATATAAGCCATTTGGAAGAGCCTTAATCTTTTATGATTATTATATCATTTAATAGAATAGAATTTGGTTTAAAAACCCATTTATGTCAATTTTGACACTATTTAGTATTTGGTTTTTTTAAAAGTTATAAAAAAATTATCACTTCTAATAAATAAATTTTAATAGTACCTAACATGTCATATTAACCTTGAAAATTATTGGAATGCATCAAAAGTGTCAATTTACATTTATTTTAATATTTATAATATGAATTATCTTAATCAGTCATTAATAAGGTAATTACGCCATCGTCATTGTGTCAAAAATAAATTTAATTATTCAATGAATAAAATTTATAAATAAAATACCATGTTGTAGGAAATATTTTTAGCTTTATATGAATATTTATTATTGAATTTATCTTATGTATAACTCTATATTAAAAATGGTTTAGTTAATAAAATTTGAATTTAAAAATTTTAACACTTCTTTAAATAAAATATAATAAATGTACTAATATAACCAAAACGAATCAAAAATGATCATAATTGTTTCCAAATGATGATTTTGGTCAAAATACACTAATCCAAAAGAATTTTTACATCTTTTGATGTAATTTTAAATTATTATAATATTATTTTTTCCATTAATTACACTATTTAATTTTAAATGTGGTAAATAAAATTCAACAGTTACTATTCAAAAAAAATATTTTCATCTTATTGAACAACATTTTACACACAAATATTGACCATGTCACTCAGATTTTTGAAATTAAATTCACAAATGTCGTAAAAAAAAATTCTGCAAATATTTTTGAAGTCCTTAGAAGGCGCGTAAAAGACGTTAAAGTGATCTATAAAATTTTTCACATCTAATAATATTATAAAATGAATCTATTGAATTAAATTGAGTTGTTGAGGTTTGGTTGATAGGTCACTCATGGTATAATATCTTGTTGGCATTTATTTTCCTTAAGGTGGGAAGTGTGTTAACATTATGAGGTTTTCTATTGGCACCAGTCACTTGGTGAGATGGGGCGCTGAGGTGGTGTTTTCCTTGGCAGTGTGTTGGTGTTGAGGTGGTGCATTATTGTTACAACACAAGAACCCCTAGTGAGGATGCTGGCATTGGAGTCCCTGTGCAAAGATCAGATCCTTTCCCTTATTCATAACCATTGGTATTTCAAGGATGAAAAGAGTTAAGGTGGGGAGGATATAGCCACTGAGATATTGGCCATCTAAGACTTTGGAATTATATTTATATGAATAATTATAGCGATAGGCATAGAGACAAGATATGATTATGAGTCTCGATGTGCCCAAGAAAAATTTTATAAAATTATTAAGTATTATACTATGCACTTGGTGTAAATGCATAATCACTTAAGTTCTATATTGAATTCAAAACCTGAGGGCATGGTTGTATCTAGATCTTGCAGATAACCTAATCTGGTATATAACTTTTGTGGGTGTGGGTCCTCTGTGGAAAAAGTTATTGAGGAAATTTTCATAAATAAAATAAATTTATTTATTTATCAGTATCAGATTGAATTAATTTTGAATGGAGTTTTAGATCGAATTTTTGAGACCACGGTTGAGTACAGAATTCAAAATTTACCCAAGGAGTGATAAAATCATTTTCTTCTATGATTTCCGGGTTTGAGGCAAGCTGGGACCAAGAGGACAAATTATATAATTAAAAAACACTTCTCCCTATCCTCTCACTTGTGAATGCACCCAACTTCCCTTCTCCTTCAGCTTCGATGATGAAATGGAAATATTTAAAGAACGAAGCACCGTCAAGCTCTATCTATTACGGGGATTGAATGTAGATATTACTACAGAAGCACCAGATCAATGATCATGGATCGATGCTTTGGGGGTCTTCCAAAAGTAGGAGATTTTGAGTTTTCTACTCATTACAATATTTATGCTTTGTGGTTTTTGAATTACGCTGTTATATCAAAGTTTTGAGAGAATCGGTGTGAATATCATGTACAGAGCTTTCTAAAACAACTTCTAAATAATATTTTGGAGTACCATAGTGTTCTTGGTGGTCCTTAAAAAGCCTGGTGGCTTTCCGGAGATTTTACAGAGAGGAGTAGTAGAATCTAACAGTTGTGAGGGAAAATCGTAATGGGGTATGGTGGTAGCTGGCTTGGAACAACAGTTTCTGGGAGGCCGAGGTGGAATAGGAAATAGAGGAGATGAAGGATAGGAGTCAGGGATGGTGGTGCGACACTTCATGTAGTGGAGGCCAGCAAGGGTTGTGGTCTGCATGGGCCGATGGGGCGGACTATCCAAAACCAGACAGTCTATCCCAGTTTCAATTGGGAGGTCTTTGAACTCCTGTATGTTGCAAACCATGTTTTTCATATTGTCTACAACCATGTGACCCTTGCTTCAAGGAATACATTTTGATTTCCCATTTTAAATTTTTAGTTTTCACGCTCAGTGCTCAGTGGCATGAAATAGCCCAATATAATAATTATTATTATATAATTATTATTTTTATGATTCTTGCTTATAACGCATATCCTATGTTCAATATTCATTTGACACACTGTAGTGCTGTTCAGACGTAGAGTTCAAGGAAGAAATTTATAGACCAATTTTGGGTTCTAGGAATGAAATCGATGGTGTGGGCCCCACGAGGCCTTATTCGAGCGTTTGTGTCCAAAAGTGAATTTTTTATTGATTGTCCATTTTGGATGAGGGAGTATTTTATCCTCTTTGTTTTCGTGAGAGGATCACAATGGCGCTATCCATTTGATGTGTGTTGGGATTGAGGTTTTGGACCCATGGGGACCGGTCGTTGTGAATAGTATCTTTTTCACTGGTAGTCTGTTTTGGGAGAGTGAATACTTGATCCTACTAATTTTTAAATATAAAATGCAATGGTGGCCACGATTTGGGCCAAGGGGATATTGTGTGAAAGCGATATCATGTGCGTCACTTGATTTAGAGACACTAACATTATGGGTTGATTGGGTCACCCTTGTCTTTTTGGTGATGTGACTACTAGATGGGTTGAATGGTTCCCACGTGTCTCGAAAGATGAAATTGGGATCTGCTGGGTTGAGTGGGTCCCCCTGGTCTTTTGGAAGTGAGAGTTTTCAGTATCGCATTTCCTTCATCAGAAAATAAACCCTCTTTTGCTACTATGATGGTTTTGGTATCATGTCCCCTTCATCAAAGTATGAGCCCATTCCGAATGCTTTGATAATGTACAATGCAGGTGTGTTCCCGTTTTTTGGATTGAGGTGTCTCAATCCACATAGATAGCATACTTAGTATAGTTCGAGCATGTGTTACCTCGAGAGGCCCAATGTGATGCTCATGCCCCTTCATTTTTCCCTAGTGGATTTCTCATAATCTGTGTGGCCAATATTTACGTGGCCATTTTTCCAATTCGTAGGAGGTTCTTGTAGGGGAAAGAGCCCTAGTAAGCCGAGGGAGCTAACCCTCTAGCTGTGTATCTATATCTTGTCATTTGTATTTATGTGGCACGTTTAAATGTGTTACCTGGTGGTGTTTAAGGTATAATCATGACAAACAGTACCTAGGAAATGATCCCCTATCAGAGAAATATGATCTCTAGGGTGTCAGATCAATATTGTGAAATTCTCATCAGTAGAGTTCTCAGTATCAGTGTCCCCAACGCAACTCTGACACTATTACTACATGAGATGAGTAGTTCTAGATTTGGGTTATTTCACAATACCCTTTCTTATTTTGGGGTACCAAATAGGGTTTTAGGTGTCCCATAGTAGATCCATGGTCAGATACCATACCTGAGGAGTTTAGGTAGTTAAGTCAGCGGTTGACTTCTTCTTTGATGTTGTCCTTTGAGCATGCTCTTGTGGATTGGTATCACAATGGATGGCAAGGATATTTTGATTGTAAGATTTAACGATATAGTGGAATCTCATTAGTGATTTAATAATTTGTTGGTGAGTTTGTATTATCGTCTATGAGTTATCGTTGTTTATATCCTCTCATTCTACATGCCATCAGGAATGGTTGTGCTCTAATTGTGTGTTTTCTAAGACATGATTCTACTTTTTTCAATGAGTCAATGCGCTTTTCAATATATGAGGTCAGTACCTCATGATACCTGTGTGAGTGTGGCATTGTAATCTTGAATCATTTACCATGGAATGTCAACAATCGGGACTATGAGACTAGGTGACATTGCTGGGTATATCTGGTTATGTTTTGAGAGTCACCATGGCATGTATCATTTTGTTGACATGACATGAACGTCGAGCTGACTAGTTGGGTATTGCTGAGTATGGTCTTGAGATGGAGATTCTCTCTTGTTTGGGTTCCCTTAGGAAGGGATGATCTAACTGATGCCTATCAGTTACTTCCTTTTTTGTTTGGGATTTTTGGGGGTTCTACTGAGTATTTTTATACTAATTCATGCATTGGATTTTCTCATAGATGTCATGTGTCATGTGCAGACCACATTCTCTTTGATGGAGTCCAAGTTGGAAGCAAAGTAGGAAGAGAATAGTTTCTAGATAGACCATGGTTTTTAATAGATCTTGACCAATATTATTATTGGTGGTTGTTTGACAAAGATCTCATCATTGTGATAATGTTGAACACATTACTATTTTAATAAAAGTGGGACATTTATTTTGCCTTTTGTACTTTTATTGTTATCTGGCTGGGATATAATTATGCATGTAATACTTTTTTTCTTTTAATATGACTCTGAACTTTTTCTTGGAGGTGTATATGGTTGTGTGTATAAATGTACTTTTGGATAGGGACTCCTTGTGTGTGATATTCTACTCAGTACTGGATGCCAGCCCCTGGCCTATGGAAGTTGGCTTGGGGAGTTGCATCTCGAGCACCATTGGGTCAGGTCATGATAGTGGGTGAGGAAATTTTAGGAAGTAAATATGGATTATTAAAGACAAGGATTCATTTATTTATTTTTTATTTTTCTGGGTGAAGGTGGGATGCTTTTAAAAGAGTGAGGAGTGTAATTTTAGTAAATATATTTCTTAATTTAATGGGACATAATTCTGAAGGAAATTGGATATGAAATAGAAAAATATATATTATAAGATATGGTAGGTCAGTAATCCACTCCAAAAATACATTAGGGATAAGGTTTCTATATATTTTTTATAAATTATTTTATCCCCTACTAAACCTATTAAATGTTTCTAGTGGGTACTAAATTTTACCATTGTTACTTGTATTTATGAATAAAAAATGAAATGAACAACGTTATAAAATTTTATTGTGTTTATTATTAATTTATATATAATTTTATTTGATAAAATTTACATAGATGATAAAAATATATTTAAATAGAAGGGTGATTTATGAAATATATTTTTTAGAAAAATTCGAATTATGAATAGAAATAAATAAATACCAAAATAATTTATTGTAATAATTATCATGAAATTAAATTGTTTATGATTAAAACAATAATATTTATATTACTTCAAAAGAATTCCAAATACATTTAGATATTTGTGAATACATATTTAAATGAAAAATAAATATTTGTTTTATCAGAATAAATTATAACTTACGTTCCAAAAGAATAAAAATTTATTTGTATATTCAATGTAATATTTTAAATGTAATATTTTACACCAAAAAAATATTATTTTGGTTGAAGGAAATGTTTCATACAATTTTATATTAGCCTTATATCATACCGATGTCATAAAATGTAAGGTGATTGTAAAAATTATATTTTCATTATTCACATAAAAATAATTCTTTTCAAGAAATTCCAAAAAAATCCAATGATAAGTTTAAAATTCTAGGTCACAAAATTAATTTAATTTAAAAAATATCATGTTATAATAGTGATAAAAAATATTTTTAATATATGAAAACTTGGAGCAAAAAAATAATTACAAGAACATGTATTTTTAAGCCTAAAATGAGTTTTAAAAATTCAATTTTATAAAAATTTCAATTACTAATTTTTATTAATTACATGACTATATTTTTATTTCATTTAGTTTTGAAACCCCTCAAGTCATCTACCTAATATTTTGTGGCTATTCTATGCATTGGAGAAAATCAAGGGTGGTGGTTTAGATCATTGACCTTGTAGTGTTTTCTAGGAGACAAAACATCACTCAAATGTGGTTTCAATAAAGATATGCTTGTTAAGGTTTGTCCTTGGGAATGGTATAGGAAAAAACATATCTTACCACCTACTTCACATTGTTTTAAAAATTATTCACATAGGGAATATTGTTACTTCTTGAATTCATTACTATAGATTTCATAATGGAGATACGCCTATTTATTTTCTTCATATTAAGTGATTATATTATAATGGTCACATTTAATACATATTAAAAAAAATGGTGTTGTTTATGCTTTGGGTTGTGGGAAAAATAATATTTTTTTCATAAAAATTTATTTAGGAAATTTACCATGAATGCTCACTCAGAGCCAAGCCTCTAACCATTTTTTAATAAAATAAAAAGCATTAAACA
Organism: Viscum album; assembly: GCA_963277665.1. NCBI lineage: Eukaryota > Viridiplantae > Streptophyta > Magnoliopsida > Santalales > Viscaceae > Viscum > Viscum album. Next base: position 2,061,876,374 of record OY728140.1, read on the forward strand.
AGTACAACCAGTCTGCAAAAGCAACTACATATCTTAGAAGTCATACCTATCTCCACCTCCATTATAGATTGTTTCCTCTAAAGTAGTTGATTCCCACTATGATATTTCATAGTTCTTAAGAACCATGTCATATTTCCTTTTATGATTCACCATTTTTATGGAAAGAAACTCCTTCATGGACTGCATAGCCCAACATTCCTTCCCAACAGAGGATTTGGCAGACACACAATTTACAAGATAAGAATATTATTTCTTTGGTATTCGCCATGGTGGGTCATTACTATAATCCTCATCCTCGTGAACCATCATCCTTTCATCCAAAATAAGATCATTATTGGAAGGATGGACCACACCACTATCATTTTCTTTGTCACTATCCATATTGTCTCCCCATTTTTCATTGATTTTAACCTCTTTATAACCCTCATCAAATCCACAATCCTACTGGACCTGGAAGTTATTGTTAACTATTGTAAGGAAGGGTGGATAATCCAAAAGGTTCTGTATAAAACCTTTCCATGTTGTAACATCTTTTGGGGTAAAAGAAAGCAGCAAGTTGCCACCTTTCTTCTTTGTAACATCCTCCTCCTCAATCAATTATTCCTCATTTTCTAGAGCTAATAATCATATTTGCATTAGGGATCGGGATCACTATTCCTCTAGCATCTTCATCCTACCCTTCTTGAATATAGGCATCCATAGCTTCCGAGACAGGAAAAACAGAGTCCAAAAGACATTTAGTCATAGGCTCCAATCTCAGGGAATTGAAAGCCATAGAATTCCTCACTATATCTGCATTTACAAGAACAAGGTCTCACTTTATGTGATGAAGAAATTTCTTAATCGTCGGGTTGCGTGGAATATTTTCCACCTTCTTCATATGATTACCCAGCAATGTGATATTTGGGCCAGTAATCCTTATATCCTTAGCCACATCCTGTCGAGTAGAAAATTCTTGCTCAATGACTTCAACAATATCACACCTTGTACTCCAAGACAGGTCATTCACCAATAGCATAGCTGAACCCAACGAATCTTAGCTATCAGTACCCAAACCCAATACCCCCGGAGCAGCTTCAACAAAAATTTACTGTGAAAATTTGATTTACAATTTCTAAAACGTTCAATATTAACACAAAACAGCATCCATGATTCAAAGTTTACACCCTCCTTCCACTGAAACACTTTTTGATCTGTGATCCAGACACAATTCACAGGTGGCCTCACAACGTCAATCTCCACCCCAATTTGTGGACATATAGATGTCAAATGTCTTCCGTCCATCGATGAGAACACAATTATCAACCAATCATGTTCACAATATCACTCAAAATATAGGTGTTTTGAATCGAGAGTGGAAGACCATGATGATTCCCTCATGTCTCTATCGTCGAGGGATCATGCCACATGAAAAAGTATAAGCTTCATCGAACCAAGTAAAATATAAATATTTTGCGACTTCGATGGGATCTGGACCAGGTGGGGATCAAGAAATATTATTTCTCAAATCAAATCATCATATGCCTCTTGTAAATTAAGCTGATTACCACATGCACTTAAAGTTCCCAAGAATTGAACACGAAATGGTCAAACACATCAAATGAAGGACGCTGATGACAAAACCGACCCACCATTGATAAATTAAATAAATTAGCAACAACATTGAGCTCTTTAAAAGATATAAGGAGTTCAGGTGCTACATGGAAAATATTAGGGACTTTCGGTGAGAGTTGAATCTTCCTAAAGGAAGGAAGACAATTGGGATTAGTGAATTGCAAGAAGATATTACATCCTCCATGAGATTGAGATTGCAGGTCACCCCCTCCAATCACGAGCAAGGAGGATAGATCTGGGTCATTAGCGTTATGGAATTTCTGAGGACGAAGGTCTCATCATCAGCAATATACATGGCCCTATTTATGAAATATATATATATATATATATAATTCAGTGATTTTTAGACTAATGATTTTGATGAGTTGATTATCCCAACATCTGTGATAAATCTTACAATCTAATGGAACTTGATGGACCTGAAGAATATTATGAAATTGATGACACTGATGTTGTCTATTTCCAAGAGAAAATCTAAAAACAAAAATGTTTTTAATGATATTGGTGATAGATATGTCCATGATAACATCAACAACCCAAAATATGTTAATGAACATTACAACACTTTTATTAGTAATGATCCTGACGACTATGAGAACCCTGAAAATATAAATGTCATTAAAGACACTAATGATTAAAATTAAAATGAAATAACAAGATCCACGGAAAAAATTAATAAAAAATGACATTGATACACCAATGGCCATGATGTCCCAGATGAACCTGAAAACACAGATGGCCATGTGGACTCGATAATTGATTTTGACCCTAGAAACCCCTAAAACATTTATGTTGTTGATAAAATTTAAACCATCGATAAACCATAAAAAAATATTTACTGAACAATGATGATGGAATCCACTACACTGATATCCGAAACTACCATGATGGAAACAATGATCATGATGACCTTGATGAATTTGATTGCGTTATTTACTATGAAAAAAAAACAATTCTTATGATGATGAAAAATACCCAAAGAGCCTTATGATTCCAATGAAATGGAATATTAAACCTACATTGATGAACCAACAAAATTGAAAATGTAAACTATACTAATGATAATAAAAATAATAACAACAAAAAATACCCCAATTTAAAATAATGAAAATGATTAACCCAGTTCCCTCGATGACTTGATGACATTGACAACGTCAATATCACTAATGACCCCAGTGAAAACAATGATAGTAATGACCCAAAAAATGTTGATTACTATGATGATACTATAATGATTCATATTAATATGAGGATACCGGTGAACCATAAAATATTAATTGCCATGAAATATTGAATGACCTGAATTATATAAATCTATAATGACCCTAGAGATATAGATGAATTTAATTATATTTTTAACCATGATGTCCCTAAAGACCACAATGAAACTGTCCTTGAATATGAAGGAAATAATATTGTGACCCTAATTTCATTGATAACATCGACTAATCTAATTACACAAATGAATCTGATAGACCTAATGTTCACATAGATTGTGACATATCTAAAAACAACAAAAAATAAGGCAAAACTATTTATACTAATGACCTCAAGGACATCAACAACCCTTATGACCGCAATAATAGAGGTTCCACAACAAAGGCGAATGATGTTAATGGAGATGATTGTTTAGATGAAGTTGATGATCGATATAATTCCCATGACCACAATAAATACAAAAAAAAAACCATGAAGACATTAAGAACCCAAATGACACAATGACACTAAAAAAACTGTTGAAACATGGATTCCTATAATTTCTATGGACTCGATGATCATGATGACCTTAATAGTGATGATGGTATTGAATATATTATTAATATAATGAATAAAATGGGTCAAATTAAATTAGTGACACAAAATATTATAAAAATTACTAGTCACGTATGTAACTAATGATAGAAAAATAATTGATGATGATGATGACACAGATGACACTAATGACAAAAAAGAAGACAATGAATCCAATGAAACTGATGTAACTAATGAAAATGATGATACATTTGACATTAAATGGATTTATGTCCCTAATTATGAAAATTATCTTCAGGACATCGATAGAAAAATAAATATTTCACTGACAATAATGATGATAATAACAACCTTGATAACATTAATGACTACAAAAAATGATTAATAAATTTTTTCCCATCGTGAACACAATTATATAGAAGAAACTAATGACGACCACGATATCAATGACATACAGATCTGTAATCAAACCAATGTATTTTATTCCCCCAATGACATAGATGACATTTAGGACCCTAATAAAATTTTTGTAGATAATGATTATATGGCTATTTCCAATTCATCTTTCAACTAGGATAATAAACCCATTGAAAACAATGATATTGTAGTTTTTGTTAACTAAAATAGAAATGCATATATCTATTAAATCAATGATAATGATTCCATGATGACCCTATCCATTCTAAAGACACCAATGATGATAATGAAATAGTTGAACCATATGAAATATATGGCTTTGTAATTTTAATAACTCTGAAGATGTTTTTGAACATGAAAACACAATTATAATCAATCAGATCAAAAACCAAGATGAAATCAATGCCACTAAAGACATTGATAACACCATAAATTATGTAAAATAAATATTTGATGTCTATGAACATATTGTGATATATTTTATTGTACCTACATATCCTATTAAACTAGAAACACCAACAAGGAAAAGATGATGCAAATGATTTTACATTGGAGAATTCTATCTCCATAGTTGATGTTGATGACGATGAAGGATCCAATATGACTAAGGATCATGAAGTCCTAACTAAGGTCTATGATGTCTATTTTACTTACCTACCATCATATCTCCCATTTTTGATGACAATAGAGATCCAAACATTACAATTAAAAAAATGTCGTAAAAAAGATATAAATTTTCAATAACACCGATGATGCTAAATTTTTCAAAAATGAAATGGTTTTGATTAACTAAGAAAAATTGATGAAAATGAAATTTATTTTACTTACAATTATCCAATTGATGAAGATAATAATAAATTTTGTTTCATCTAGTTTATCGACATCCCACATGTATCAATTTTTTTGGTATTATTATAGTCAATAGTTTCATTAGTGAGTCAATTCCTTTTGATTTATTTGTGTGGTCTTTTTCATTTGTTTTGTATGAATTTTATTTATCATCTATGTTATCCTAGGAATTATCATTGTTTGGTTCATTGGTGGTCATCTATATCTATGTAAATTATGATATCCAGTATTTTCTCATTGGTTTTCCTTAATCAATGTTGTCATGAGTAATATAATAATATAATTAAATATTATCATTGGGGAAACCAAGGCATTGATTTAATTGGTTTCGTCAGTGTAATCATTTTCGAGGTCATCATTGGGGTCACAGTTCTCAATAATATCAACAATTTCAAAGGCGATTTTATGGTAATTTGATCTGTTGGCCTCATTTACAATGTTGAATGTTTAGGGATCATAGTTTTTGTATGTACATTAGTTTTTTTGTATATAAAATGTATAATATATCATGTACATAATTGGGGTCATTGCTATTTCTAGTGACATTAGGATCATTGGGGTCATCAATGTTATTAGGTATGTTGGTTTTTAGAAAATATTTATGTTCATAAGTATCATCAAGTAAAGGAATTATTTCATTGTCTTCAATTTTATCGGCAACATCGAAAATTTTGAGTCCATATGGCTTTTTAAAATAATCATTCAGTTTACTATCATTAACATCATCAAGTACATATAACTATTCTATATCATTGTATTCATATGATTCATGTAATATCCCATTACTTATGTGTCTGGAATGTCTTTAACGTCATCCAATATTACCATTTTGTTGTCTGTGTTTGACCTAAAAGGAATATAGAGGATACCAATAATGGTGAATTCATACATATTTTTAATCTCAACATTAATCAGTTGTTTCCCTAAGCTACATAATTATTTCATGTTGTGTTATTAGGTTACACGATGTGTAATGGTTATTGGGTGCTAGTTGTCAAAGGGATTCACACTATGAAAGGTCACACGATGTGAGGAATGATTTCACATTGTGAGTTAGTTTGTGGTCAAATTTTATTTGGAGGCAACTAATTTTTCTTGAATTCTAAAATATTGTGTATTTCATGTCCTTCAAATTAATTACACATCATTTAATTCCCTGACCATGGATGTTTTTGGGCATTATCTGTGTTTAGGGTTCTCATTCAACCCCCATTCACCATTTCTCTTGAACAAAAGTTCCTCTTCGCGGATATTTGGAGACACTCTTCCTTCAAGATTGATATGTTCATCATTCAATATTCATTGTTGTTGTGGTACATCTCTCTGATAATGTGGGCTGTCGACTTATTCACTTTAATTGATCATAATAACAACCAATAATTGTGTTATTGGATTTGATGGTATTAATTTGTATTTCATCTTGTCTACTTCTATATCTGTGGAATGATCCTGTTTCATAAGATTTTCCTTTGTTGGTTATGGTATGGAAGTTATTCCTTCCTAAGGTTTGTCAGTTTCCACCATTCTACAGACCCCTTGTATTCAAAATTTTATCAATCTTTTATGTGGATTTGAATATGGGGCCTTCATTGATGTAATTCAGTTTTTGTTTGTTGGTGGATCCTATTGTGGTCTTGTGGTACCCGAGTTGTTAGGTAGGTGGTTCTGTCTTTAGCCTTTGTATCATAAACCATATTTCACAATTTTTTTATATTGATTTATAAATTAATTGTTTTGAAATTTTTATGATAATTCATGTGTTTTGGAAAGGGATTTGGAATAAAAGTGGGTTTTCCTTGGTTTTTAATAAAGGGATAGAAAATGGGTATTTTCAATGCCTTGAATGATTTATGAAAATTAAGCGGGTATGGTGACCCAATTAAATTTTGGATTGCGTAAATGGTTCTGAAATGAGATTAAAAATATGAAGATGATTTTGAAAATGAACATGTGGGTTTGAAACAATTTGGTGTCTCCCAAGTCATGGAGTGTATATAATTGGATTCTGGTACAACCATACATTGTTTATATATTTTTTGGTAGGAGTGTTGTGCTACCTGACCTGTTTTATTCCTTGGTATTGTGAGGCCTATGGTGTTATTGTTTTTTATTACCTGAGATTGTACTATTTTATCGTTGATATTCATGTTGATTCTAGTGAAATATGATATCAAAAATAGGATTCAAAATTGATATACCTACATTTGTATTAGAACCGTGATAAAGTGTTAATGTTTACAATGATTTCTATAAAACTACAGTACTTCATATAAATCCATGTTTGATTTCAAATGACCATACAAGAAGTGTTATATGAATTCATGTTTTAGAAAACTTGGGTGGGATCCAATTGAGAAAGATAGCTCACACCATTCAGACCTCTTCAATTGTGTGTAGACCTATGTAAGTCTTCCCATGCATGGAAAGGAAAGGCACTGTAGTGAGGAATTGATGTTTAATGTCATGTTGGTTCGGTAGCTGGTGTTTATATGGTGGGTTTTTCCATCATATTGTATATATTTTCAGTTTGGTTTTTCTCCACTGTATTTGGACTTGTCTCCTGATGTTTTTGGAAAATCTTACAGTCATTTAATTCCACTATCTTTCTTAAATTAATGTCATTCATTTATTGGATTTCCACTGTTCCGTGCATATTCATATATATATATATGACATCTTTTTAAGCTAGTTTAGCGAAATTGTTCCCTATGGGTTTTTTTTGATTCTCGGGTTCTTGTCACCAGCTTGTGGGTTTCCAGAATTCCCCTTGAGTATGTGATGGATTAGGTCTTGTGAAATGTTTGAAGGAAACCTAGTTTAGTTTATAAAATTTTTGTATCAAATGGAGGTATGTCGTCAAGATTCCTTGTCTTGGGATATCTGTTAGACTGGAGATATGACTATTTGGACTTCAGAGTTATGTTGTGATAAGTGCCTGGTCATCCATTGTTATTATGATACTCCTGTTTCCATGGGATGTTAGGATATGTGTATCTACTGTAGTGTTTTTTTTTAAATCTCAATTTATGATTATGTGTTTTATTGATTAAATTTAGAATTTTTCTGTAGGTTTATCATTCTTATGCTTTAGTGTGTAGTAGTATTCCTTTGACATGTCTTCCAAAGGTTCCTCAGGAATGTTTATATGGTGTTACTAAAGAGAACCCATCAATAGATCAGATTATCCTTGATAATATCATATTAAATGTTAGTGACAATGATAAGGATATATAACGAGTTCAAAATGAATTTGTTGAGGTAAAACCATGAGTAGGAGTTTGGAGTGATTGATTGTGGGAATTCTTGTGCGAGAAGCCACCTTCCTTTAATGGAATTAATGAGACTCAAGAGGTATAAGTATGGATGGATAGAATTGAATTTTTTTTCGACTTCTTGGAGACACATGAGAATATCTTGGTGAAGTGTGCAATGTTCTGTCTCAATGGTTTTGTTAAGTGATGGTGGGATTCTATGGTATTAGAAAACAAACACATGGACCAAAATTCTAAGGGGTTCAAAAACCTATTATTCCAAGTTTTTTTCCATAGTACATGATGTTTTAATAGTTTATAGAGATTCTACCCTTGAAAAAATAGAGATTTCATTGCAGACCTACACCAATTGGTTTGCTGATCATTTCTGTTTTTACCTGAACAAGGCATCGAATGACTAGTTGGAGGCATAAATGTATCTTCAGGGATTATGGATGGATATCAGACAGTGGGTATTTATGTTGAAACATTCTATATATGTAGACATGGTACACAAATATATGATGGTTGAGATGGATATGGCGAGAAAGTTTTGTTTTCTAACCAAATTCATTTCTTTATATTGTTATTTTAAGTAGTGTCCAAGGGATGAAAATTATGTAGCATGATTATCACAGAAGTGGTGGAGGTGGGTCACAGTAGTGAGCCTCCATCACCCCAACTGCTGCAACGAGTAGTGTGCCTATGACTTTTGGTCTATGTGGCTTGGTCTAACACACCAGACGTTGTTTTCCTATGTCTGTGAAGATGTTCAATCATTACGTAGGTTCTGGTCATTTACAATACTTATGTCAGGAAATGAATATGCCTTGTTATGTCCATGGTTCATCATGTCTAAAGGTTACAATGGGGCAATTAAATGAATAAAATATTATAGGGATCCATCTGCAGGCTTCAAGAGTGTAGCACTTTCATGTAGTAGATGACTCTCCAGTGGAATTCAATGATGGTCTAACATCAGTAATAGGTATTGTCCTCATTTTATCATGTTTAGAAATTTATTTATATAAAACTAGTTCCTCCAACTCATTTATATTTATATATTTCATTGATGTTATTAAATATCTAATAGAACATGAGTCCATTGTAATAGAGTTAGTGATACCTCTTAGTAAGAGACGAGATTTGGGGTTTCAGTGTCGTTCTTCAATAACGATAGCTATTATGATGTTTTTATAATATTGTCTCATTATAGATTTGAATATGTTTGAAATAATAATCAGTATGTATTGTACGCTCTCTCATTGATCTGATTATGGATTTTATCATCAGTGTTTATTGTTTCTTATGGTCATTGGGAGCTCTTTTGTCTTTTAGTGGGAGTGGGACCTGAGGTCTGGCCATGAAAAACCTTCTTGCCCAGAGCTCATATTTTTTTCCTACTATTTCTAGTGATACTAAAGACATCTATTATGTAGTTGATATTACAATTGTTTTTTGGGAGCTTTATGATGTTTTTTCAATTAGATTTTTTAGTATTTCTTTAGAAATAGAGAGGTAGGGTTCACGATTGACCGGGTGCTAGGTACATAGTTGATATCGATATCTTCTTATCATATGAGAAAATATGAGCTGAAAGAGATCATGATCCTGTTGGATAACCAATTGTGAAAATTATTCATTCCCCTTATTGTTTTTTCCAAAGAAGCCCATATGCACTTCACCAAGAAGGTAATTTGGTCACATAGATTTTTTATGGACTATCATAAGTTGAACCAAGTGATAGATAACATCACATATATTTTACATCATATGAAAGAATTATTTGACCAGTTAAATGGGGAAATTATATTCTAATGATTGATCTTTGGTCAGAATATCATTAGCTAAGAGTTAGGGAGTCTGATATTCCAAAGATTCATATTAGGAGTTGGTACAGACATTACGAATATTTTGTAATTCCATATCCTATAACTAATTTTCAATTAGTTTTTATGGATTTGATGAATAAAAAATTCCATCAATATCTTGACACTTTTCTGTTATTATTCTTGGTTGATATTTTTCTTTATTCTTAATCTGATCATGAGCATGAGAAATATTTTCATATGGTCCTAGAAATTTTCAGAAGTCATCATTTTTATAAAAATATTTCGAAATGTAGTTTCTGGATTAAAGAATTATAGTTCATAAGAATGAGATTTATGATCATGTATTTTCAGTTTGTCCTGAGAAGGTGAAGAATGTATGGTCTTAGAATTTACCAATGAATTTCTAATATATATGAACCATCCTTGGTCTCGCATGATACTAACGATTGGTTGTTAAGGATTTATCTAAATTGGGATCACCATTGACTACTCTTATTAAGAAAGGGATAAAATTCGCATGGGATATTGTAACGTCCCGAGTTCGGAGCCCCTCCACTGGTGCCCGATACCTGGTTCGCCACATGACCTCAAGCGCGTTTCCCCAAACAACAGAGGCTGCCGACTAGCAGTGAGGGCCTTGGTGAGTCGGTGGGGAAACTATGCCCTCATTCGGTAAGGTATACAAGGTAAGAAAACAATAAAAAACAGTGGAACCAGTAATCAACATGCATAACAAAAGAAACCAGACAGCAGAAGCAATGTAGATATCTTACAGTGATGACAATAATGTAGCAGGTACAAGTATCAATGGAAAGCAGCAAACACAACAACGTGCTGGAATACAACTGAAACCAAGTGCAATAGAAAAACAAAGAAATCTCCTCAGCATCGCAAGCCATGACTCAGTCCCATGCTCCCCAGCTCCTGATGCAGTCAAGATCCTGAAGTAGAAGAGAACTTTACCTTATCTATACCTACAACAACATAGTCTGCTTGGGCCCAAAAGCATGGCCCAAACAGGGTGTGAGATACAATCCCAGTAGGCAATCACCCAAAAATCTGTACCTAACAGTCAATGAATACATGGAAGTTAATAAACAAGAAGAAGTAAAAAAGAAAACACAAGTAGCTAAAATCAACACTTCTAACAAGTAGAGCACACAAGTAACCAGTCAACAACAAGAAGAAAACAGGTAACCCTTTGGGTATCTATCACAGTCTAACCCCTATGGCTCAACCTATAAGTACTAGAAACCCTCTCGGAGGCACACACAGTCTCACCCCTCTAGTTCAGTTACGTAAATTAAGTAGACTCTCTAGGGAATCACTCACCGTCAATTCCCCCTATAGTCTAGTATTGTGCTAAAGGCTCTCTAGAGAAGCACTCAACGTCAATTCCCCCTATGGCCCGCATCATAGTTAAAGACACTCTGGAGAAGCCCTTCCGTCAATTCTCCCCTTGGTCTCGCATCGTGATTAAAAAGACACTCTGGAGAAGCCCTTCTGTCAATTCTCCCTTTGGTCTACTACTCTAGGTTCTCACAGTCCTGAGTACAACTAAACATGCTCAGCGCGTGTATATCCTCCATGTAAACCTCAAGAACTACTTGGCTATAAACTGAGGCTCAACAACAATAATAAAACAACAGTCCACAATCCTACAACTAGGCAGGGAAAATAAAACTGAGCACAAACAAAATACTCTAATCACTATCAATAACCTCTACTAAAGAAATCAAGAAAAGAAGGCAAGTAACAAGGGAAAAATAGGAAACACGCAATACCCCGTTCAAGGGTATTGGTGGAAATTGCACAAAATATTCATCAACATTCTATGGAAAGGCACAAACCACCTACCTCAATCCTAGGAGATCGATATACGTGAAACTCAACGATAGATTCCCCTTTAAACGACATATATTTGAGAAAACGCACAAAACATTCATCCCACGATTACATGGAAATGAGGAGGAATCAAGAAACGAGGCTATAGCAGAAGGAAGAACACACCACTACGATTCCAACACAACTGACCGTGCTCGAATCAGAGAACGGACGTCGAGGTAGGACTCTGTTGAACATCCGGTCATACGGTCTCTCTCGGACGGTCAAAAACTGAAGAAGAAGACAGATATGGGGGTTAGATGTGATCATGGTCCATTTAATGAAAAAAAGAAATTACACGATGTTTACTTATAGAGTACATGGCGTGTACTTCAAATTTTTCCGTACTCCGAAAAACCGGCCTCCACCTCAGCCTTACTCACTGTGTGTGTGGCCCAGGCACGACCAACACACGGCTTCGAGCCGGGAAGAGTACACGGTGTGTACTCAGAAAGTACATGTCGTGTACTTCTAAAATTTCCAGAAAATTCCTTTCTCTCAAAAACTCCAGAAAAAGGGAAAACATACCTGAAAAGAGATCCGAGTTCTTAAAAACTTCCCCCTTTAAAGAAATTCATCCCCAAATTTCTCTAATAAGGTGGAGAAGAAAAATCCTCGTACAGCTCCAGACACTGCAATCGTACATCATCCTCCCTCTCCCAGGTCTCGTTCTGTACTCGCCCGTGCTGCCATAGCACCCGTACTAGAGGAACAGACCTCCCGCGGAAAACCTTCGTACTACGATCAACAATCCGGATAGGATGCTCCTCGAATGACGCATTCTCTTCATGTTTGACTTCCTCAGGCTGAAATACATGAGATGGGTCTGAAAAGTAACGTTGGAGCGAGAAAAGTGGAAGACGTCATGCATGGCACGATACCTCTGAGGTAGTTGCAACCGATAAGCGACCGACCCCACTCTCTCCAAGACCTCAAACGGCCTTACGTACTGAGGTGAAAGCTTACCCTATCTAAAAATCCTCTTGTGTCCCAACCTCGGTGCAACACGTAGAAAAACCTGATCACCGACCTCGAATTCCAAAGGTCGTCTCCACTGATCAGCATATGACTTCTGACGAGACTGTGCTGTATCCATCCTCTTCTGAATCAGCTATATCTGCTCTGAAGTCTCCTGAACAAGACGAGGTCCCAGCAAAGCTACCTCTCCTACCTACAGCCAGCAAAAGGGTTATCAGCATGGCCTACCGTACAAATCCTCATATGGAGCCATCTGAATGGTCGCCTGGAATCTGTTGTTGTAGGAGAACTCCACCAGAGGAATATGCTTCTCCCAAGAACCGCCAATGTCAAGAATGCAATCTCGGAGCATATCCTCAAGCACCTGGATCGTGCGCTCGGACTTGCCATCAGTCTGGGGATGGTATGTTTTACTCAAGAGTACCTTTATATCCAAGGCCTTCTAAAGTCCCTTCCAAAACCGAGAGGTAGAGCACACATCTCTGTCTGAAACCATAGAGAGCGGAACTCCATGCAGACGAACGATCTCTCTGATGTAAAGTTGTCCCAGATCATCGACACTGAAGGTCTCCTTGATCGGAATGAAGTGAGCAACCTTAGTATGTCTATCGACGGTAACCCAAACATCATCATTTACCCGAGGTGAACTCGGCATCCCAGTCATGAAGTCCATCAAAACATCATTACACTTCCACTATGGAATGGTTAATTGCTGTAAAATCCCCACTGGTTGCTGATGCTCTGCTTTCACTTGCTGACAAGTAGAACGTCTCATGAAAAAACCAACAACAAATGTCTTCATACCTGGCCACCAGTATTGGCGATGAAGGTCCTGATACATCTTGTTGATGTGAGGATGAACTACCCAAACAGAGGAATTGAAATCCCACATCAGCACCACACGTTTGTCTGCTGAAACCCATACACGTCCTTGGAAACACAAGATCTCAACCTCGCCCACTTTCCATCCAAGAAGAGGGTACCCTCCTGACACACTCTCCCACATGACTAAGCCTTCCGAGTCTGATAGCTACCTCATCCATACCCGATCAAGTAGCGTGGAGGTAACAACTACAGAAGATAGAAAAGTCTGTCCCCATCTGTCATGCACCACTAGATGCAACTCAGGGAATATAGCCATCAGTTGCCACTCACTACTGGCCTCCTAAACTGCCTGAATCTGAGTTCTCCTACTCAACGCATAAGCCACGGTATTTCCCTTTCCCGGCATATAGGCAAGATCAAAATCAAAAGATTGTAGATACTCAACCCACCTGCGCTTCCTCGGATTGAGATCATGCCAAGTAACGATATACATGAGACTCTTGTGGTCAGTTAAGACCACAATGTGCTCTCCCAGAAGATACGGTCTCCAACAGCGCAAGGCATGAACAACATCTTCCAACTCCAGATCGTGCGTAGGGTAGTTACTCTCATGTAGCCTCAACTGCTGAGACCCATATGCAACGACTCCATCTCCCTGTATAAGCACAACTCCCAGCCCGATACCCGAATCATCATAGTAAATAGTGTAGCTCTTGCCTGGCTCTAGAATGACTAGTATCGGTGATGACGTCAACTTCCCTTTCAGCTCCTGAAAGGCTGACTCACAAGAATTTGACCATAAGAACTTTGCCCCCTTCTTGGTCAGACCTGTCAAAGGTGCTGCGTAATTGGAAAAGTCCCGAATGAAGCGTCTGTAGTACCCAGCCAGCCCCAGGAAGCTCCATAACTCAAAAATGTTCTTTGGATGCTCCCAGGAAACTATAGCTCTAACTTTCTCTGGGTCCATAGATACTCCATCCTCTGAGATGACGTGACCTAAGAAGTGAATCTGATCCATCTAGAAGTGGCACTTCAAGTGTTTATCATAATGTCGTTGCTCTCTCAGTGTACTCAGAATGATCTCAAGATGGGTGGCATGGTCGTATCGAGTGTGACAGTACATCAAGATATCGTCCACGAAGACCATGAAGAAGGAATCCAAGTAAGGATGGAAGACTCGGTTCATCAGTTCCATGAAAACTACAGGTGTGTTCATGAGACTGAACGACATGACTGTATACTCGTACAGACCATACCTGCTCCTGAAGGCTGTTAGAGGTATATCCGATGGTCAAACACGCAACTGATGATAGCCGGACATCAAGTAGATCTTCGAGAACACCCGGGATCCTTGAAGTTGATCTAAAAGGTCATGAATATACAGCAAGGGATATTGGTTCTTGACCGTCAACTGGTTCAGCTTCCGATAATCTACACAAAGCTAAAGGGTACCGTCTTCCTTCTTCGCGAACAGAACAGGCGAACCCCAAGGAGATGTACCGGGTCGAATGAAACCCTTATCCTGTAGCTCCTACTATTGCTTCTTGAGCTCCTACAACATAGGTGTGCCCATCCTATAGGGATGAATGGACACCGGTGCCACTCCTGGCATGTGCTCAATGGATAAGTCTACCTTACGCTCTGGAGGAAAACCCGAAAAGTCCTCTAGAAAGACAACCCTAAAGTGATCCGCCACTAGTGAAAAGTCCATCTGTGGAGTCCCCTAATCATCCAGATAATGACTAGCAATCTAGGCTGTCACCCCTCCTAGCCAAAGATGCTCGAGTCCTACCTGACTCGCCCGAACATCCCATTCGCCTCTATGAAAGAAGGATTCACCCTCAGGTGAAACGTAACTCACTCTGCGGCGATAGCAGTCGACGACAGCCCGGAAGGGAAACAACCAGTCCATTCCAAGGATGACATCATAGCCTTTCATCTCTAGGACATAGAGATCCCTTAAGAAGAGATACCCTGCAATCTTGAGAGGGCACTCTATACACTAGCGTACACTAGATGTCCTCGTTCCCAAAGGTGTGTTTAGTGTCAACGAGTCGGCAGAAGAAAAGATGCAGAGTCCAAGGCTCTCCAAAACGACAACAGAGATAAAACTATGTGTAGCACCAGTATGGAAAAGAGATGAAGATAAAACTGAGGCTACTAAAATCGTACCTCAAACAGTAGAAGGGCCAGGATCCTGCTTTTGATAAGTCTGATCCACAGAGAAAGACTGGCCCGTGTCGTGGCCCTACGCCCCTGGCTGACCACTCTGAGCTTAACCTCCCTGCTGGTGCTGAGGAATTGGTGGCTGACTGCCACGACCTCGACCTCCACCTCTGCCCGAATAGCCGAAAGAACTCCAGTTCCCCGACTGGTGAGAAGCTGGCGGTGCAGCTCCTGAACGAGGATCCATAGAAGAATCCTAGTCACCAGCCACTGGTGAGAAAACCTGGTAGAACTGCTGATGGTGACCCATCTTGCCTCAAGATCAGAACTCCATGGGGTCTCTTTGGAACTGCAGCCTCGTGTGCCCTATCCGGCCACACTGATAGCACGTCACCTGGCTACCTGATAATGCGTCTCGCTTCCTTGAATCACCGTGCATAGGCTCCCTATGGCGCTTCTTGCTGTCATCTGAAGGAAAGCTAGCTCTGGAAGCAGAACTGCCCAGGATTGCACCTCCAGAGTCTCTCAGATTGCACTCTGCAATCAGTGTCTGGTTGACGATGGAAGTAATGGAAGTCAGCTGGAAATGTTCACCTTCGAGCGGATCTCCCACCTGAGTCCATCCTCAAACTTCCTCTCCAAGAATACCCCACTCCCATCCCGAAGGGGGGTAAAATGCTGCAGATCAGTGAAACGAGTGGAATACTCCACAACAGATAGAGTACCCTGCTCTATGCTCATGAACTCCCGAGCTCGATCGACACTTAGGGTCTCCGAGTAGATGTAGTCGTAGAACACGCACTGGAACCCCTCCCAAGCCATAACATGCTGATGACTCACCTGTGAGATCACGTCCCACCACCTCTTGGCGGAGTCTCGGAGCATGTAGGTGGAGAGATTGACCCGTCTTTCTGAAGGAGTCTCTAGATTCTCGAAGATAGTCAGCATGGCTTGAGCCATTACTCTTCAACCTGATGTCCTCCGTCCCCCGAGAACGTGGGAAGATGCTGATGCTGGAAAACCCGCGTCAGGTCTACCATAGATGAGGCAGGAGGCAGTGCTCCTTGGAAGGCCTGCATTATCCTCTTGAAACCATCCCTGAACTGCGCATCAACGCCCGCAACTGGTACAACCACCGGTGCCAAGGCTGGCTCGGCTAGGGGATCGACAGAAAGTTCTTGATCAGCCCTGTCTGGCGTCTGATCACTTCCTGACGACAGGCGTACAACCAGAGGACATCTCGGAGGCATATCTCTGAAAGATCAAAAGCACACCTCAGGTCACGAAAAACAAGGACAGAGAACACAAGAGCACAATATAGAAATAGGGTAAGAAAAACACACAAGATTGGAAAAAACAACTACACGGCCTGTATAAAACTACACGACGCATCTTTTTAAACCACTGACATGGGCGTGTACCCCTACACTACATGTCATGTGCACTTCAAACTACATGGTGTGTAGAACCCAACACACGGTGTGTACTTGAAAAATATTCCCCTGCCCGAGTCTCCTTACATGGCTAACCCACATGGTCCGACTCAACCCAAGACTACATGGCGTGTTCGAAACAAACACGACATGCACTAGACAAGGCTTCAGCGGCCCATGTTGTTAAGCACACGAACGCCTACACGGCTGAACCTTACATGGCGTTCTCCGAACAAACACGGAGTGTATAGTCGAAGGTGACACTGTCCCGTGTTGTTCGTGACACGGCCGGGTACATGGGAAAGACTACAAGGCGTGTTCCGAATAAACACGACATGTGGAAAAGAAGGACACGCCGGCCCGTGTTGTTCGTGACATGGCCGGGTACCTGGACCGGACCACACTGCATGTTCCCTATGGACATGGCGTGTTCTACCCGAGCTTCCCCAGCCCGTGTTATTAGTGACACAACCAGGTACACGGCTTCGAACTCACAAGGTGTGTACCAATGGTACACGACATGTTCATGAAGTTACTCCCACGACACCGTGTTTTTGTCACACGGTCAATGAAACGGCCTGAAAACTACACGGTGTGTATCTAAAAAGTACACGCCGTGTATTATGGGTTTTTCTGGGTAGTAGCTCAAAAACTATGCAGAATTCCAGAAACACTAAAACTATGGGAAAAGATGCGAATTTCTGATCCGTGAGGGCCCATAACACCTAAAAAACCAAAATTTGGCGTTCATTCTTTTGAAAGGAACAAGACAAATAGTTTTCTAGAATAACAGCAGAGAATCTTTCAAGAATCTATCACAACAACATGCATTATCTACACAGATCCTATCACAACAGCATGTAATTGCTAATGCACCCTAGATGGCATGGAAAGAATGCATGACATGTGATTTCTACATGTGCCTATATTATGCATGAGATGGAATACCCTCATCTGATAGGGTTGCGACAGAAATAGAACCGATATATAAAAACAATAATAGCACAAGACATGTGAATCACTCTAGGTGAAATCAGGTCAACCATAAAAGCTCAAAACCAGAAACTGCAATTAACAAGGTAGTATGGATTTTCCCTGTACACGGGTTAGCTTATCCCGAGCACATGTTAATGCCAAGTACCGAATCCGTCCTATCCCTGGATAAGGTCTCCAAATAGTAATGTAATAGAAAAGAACCCCTCTGATACCACTTTGTAACATCCTGAGTCTGGAGCCCCTCAACTGGTGCCCCGTACCCAGTTCGCCACATGACCTCAAGCGTGTTTCCCCGAACACCAGAGGCTGCAGACTAGAAACGAGTGCATTGGTGAGTCAGTGGGGAAACTATTCCCTCATTCGGTAAGGTATACAAGGTAAGAAAACAAAAAATAAATAGTGGAAGCAGTAATCAACCTGAATAAAAAAAGAAACCAGACATCGGAAGCAGTGCCGATATCTAACAATGATGACAATAATGCAGCAGGTACAAGTATCTATGGAAAACAGCAAACACAATAACATGCTGGAATACAACTAAAACCAAGTGAAAAAGAAAAACAGAGAAAGCTCCTCAGCATCGTGAGCCCTGGCTCAGTCCCATGCTCCCCATCTCCTAATGTAGTGAAGATCCTGAAGTAGAAGGGTGCTTGCCCTTATATATACCTGCAACAACATAGTCTTCTTGGGCACAAAAGCATGGCCCAAACAGGATGTGAGATATAATCCCAGTAAGCAATCACACAAAGATTTGTTCCTAATAGTCAATGAATACATGACAGTAAATAAACAAGAAGCAGTAAACAGGAAAACCCAAGCAGCTAAAATCCACAGTTCTAACAAGTAGAGCACACAAGTAAGCAGTCAACAAAAAGAAGAAAATAGGTACCCCTCTGGGTAGCTCTCACAGTCTAACCCCTATGGTTCACCATCTAAGTACTACCAACCCTCTGGGAGGCACACACAGTCTCACCCCTCTGGATCAGTTACATAAATTAAGAAGACTCTCTGGGGAAGCACTCACTGTCAATTCCCCCTATAGTATCATATCGTGTTAAAGGCTCTCTGGGGAAGAACTCAATGTCAATTACCCCGGTGGCCCGTGTCTTAGTTAAAGATACTCTCGAGAATACCTTCTATCAATTCTCCCCTTGGTCTCGCATCGTGATTAAAAAGACACTCTGGAGAAGCCCTTCCATAAATTCTCCTTTGGCCTACTACTCTAGGTTCTCACAGTCCTGAGTATATCTAAATATGCTCAGCGCATGTATATTGTCCATGTAAACCTCATGAACTACTTTTCTATCAACTAAGGCTCAAACACAATAATTAAACAATAGTCCACAATCCTACAACTAGGCATGCAAAGCAAACTCAGCACAAACAAAATACACTAATCACAAGCAATAACCTCTACTAAACCAATCAAGCAAAGCAGAAAAGTAACAAGGTAAAAACAAGAAACACGCAATACCCCATTCAAGGGAATTGGTGGAGATTGCACAAAATATTTATAAACATTCTACGGAAAGGAAAAAACCACCTACCTCGATTCTAGGAGATAGATATACATGAACCTCAACGATATATTCCCCTTAGAATGACGTAGATCTGAGAAAACGAACAAAACGTTCATCCCATGATAATTTGGAAAGGGGGAGGAATCAAGAAACGAGGCTCGAGAAGAAGGAAGAACTCACCGCTAGAATTCCAACGCAACTGACCGTTCTCGAATCAGAGAACAGACGGCGAGGTAGGACTCTGTCGAAGATCTGACCGTATGGACTCTCTCGGACGATCGAAAACTGAAGAAGAAGACGAATATGGGGGTTAGACGCGACCCCAGTCCATTTAATGAAATAAAAGAAAGTACACAGAATTTTCTTCTTGAGTACAAGACTGGTACATCAAATTTTTCCGTACTCCGAAAAACTGGCCTCCACCTCAGCCTTACAAGTTGTGTGTGTGGCCCAGGCATGACCAACACACGGCTTTGACCCGGGATGAGTACACGACGTGTACTCAGAAAGTACACGGCATGTACTTCTAAAAATTCTAGAAAATTCATTTTTCTGAAAAACTCTAGAAAAAGGAAAAACATACCTGAAAAGAGATCCGGGTTCTTACAGATGTGATGTTTTAGTAATCAGTCAATGAAATGAAATGAATACTAACATTGTCTCCAATTCTGATTTTACATGATCCCAGTAAGGGGTACGTGGTGTTTTTTATGAATCTAGTGCAATTTTGGGAGGCATGATTATTCAAGATAACCATGTGGTAGATTAAGGCTCTCTCCATCTTTGACCGCATGATATGAACTAACCCACTCACAATTTAGTGTTTTATTTAGTTATTAATGTGCATAAATATCGGAGGCACTAAATTCTTTCGGAGAGGTTCATAGTATTCAATAATAATAAGAATTTGAGTTATATCTTTTATTGGAAATACATGAATCTTATATTGAGATGACGGGTCAAAAAGCTTCAGACACTTTACTATGATATCACATACACCATGGTGAAGGTAAATGTTAATGTAGGGGATCTTAGAAAGATGATATAGTCATATTATATTATGGAATTGGAGGTGGTGTGGTACCATTTGAGGCTTTCGACTCTGTTTTACTTGGATTCCAAAGTGTATGATCCTAGTATGGTTCATACCAATGATCAGTTATAACCATATATCCTAGAGACTATTTTGCAGAGTCAATACTTATATGATGGGTTTAGTAATGTTTGAAAAAAACCTTCATTGGTGAGACTATTTATGGTTGGCCTCTCTCTTTATATGGTATTATGTACTTTGGGAAGAAGGTTTTCATCCTTCCATCTATGAGAAATTTAATCATTTTTAATTGTTGAATCTTTTTTTGGTTCATTCATATAGGAACTTAAAATATGTACTAGGACATGAGACAATGATTTTGGTTTTTCTATAAAGGATGTTAATGCATATTTTGTTTCCTTTTTCAACACCTACCATCAAATTAATTTAATTCTCTTAAAACGATATGTTTTTATTCATCCACTATCGGTGCAAGACTCTATTTGGACTGATGTTTTCCTATATTTTTTTGTTGGGTTACCGTGGACTCCCTGATGGTGGAATGATATCAGGGTTGTTGTTGATCGGTTGACAAAGACATGTCATTTTAGTTTGATCAAGGATACTACTAAGGTTGAAGAACCGGAAAAGTTGTACATATAGAATATTGTGATATTAATTGTATGTCCTTATACAATTATTTTAGATAGGTTAAGTTGGTTTACCTTGTGGTTTTAGAGGAGTAACCAAGAGGTGATGGGAACACAGGTCATGTTGAGCAGACCTTACCACCCATAGAAGGATAATCAGAAAAATTGAGTAATTCAGATCTTAGAGGATAAGATTTGTTCACATGTCTTGGATATCAGAGGATCATAGCATAACCAGATGGTATAGGTTGATTTTTAATAACAACACTTATCAGTCTTTGATCAAAATGTCTCC
Source organism: Viscum album (assembly GCA_963277665.1). NCBI lineage: Eukaryota > Viridiplantae > Streptophyta > Magnoliopsida > Santalales > Viscaceae > Viscum > Viscum album. The sequence goes on from OY728140.1 coordinate 2,061,897,869, forward strand.
CTTTAATTCATTGTATGGTCACCCATGTAGGTCACCTTGTTGTTGGGATACGGTGAGTGATGTTTCTTTAGATGGACCATGATTGGTTCATAATAAGTCTATGATAATTTTTCATGTACATTGATATATGGTTATAGCCCAGTGTAGGCAAAAATCATAAGCAGATTGGCCAATTCGTCCTCTATATTTTTCCAGTGGTGACAAGGGTTTATTGAAAGACTTTTCTTGTTTGGGACACTATTAACTTTTATAACAATGAATGTTGTCTCTAAGATATATTTAATCATTTAAGGTCACTAATAGGCTAATAAAAAATTCTTATCAGCTATATTTTATGGTCAGTTGATAATTATTCATGATGTTTTCCACATGTCTCAGGCCTGGAAGATACATCCTGATCCCGCTCATATTCTATGTTGGGAAGAATATGAGTTAGAACCATATGTTTATTTTATGCAGATAGAAGTTGAGATCATTGAGTCTTAAGTGAATTTATTTCATGGGAAGTCAATTTCATTGTTCAAATTTCTATTGAATCATGGAACATATTTTCCTGATACATGGTAACAATATTTATTATTGAGGGAGAAGTGGGTTCAAAATTTTCTAGGTATTATATCTTCCACATGAAATCCTAGGGAAAAAAATTATTTATGATGGGGACTCTGTAATATTCTATTACTGATCTCATAGGTATGTATTTACCCGCATCCCAGTTTTCCTCTTAATTTGGCTATATAGTGATGAGAATGAAATGGAGGGATCCCTATAATGGTGAAGTCATTGATTTATTTTACACTTAACTATAACTAGTGGTTTCTGTAAAGCTGTAGAATAATTTTACATCATGTAACTATGTAACACCCCAAGATTTCATATTAAGTGATTTTCTTTAAATTCAATAGCTTGTGCTACAAGCAACACTGAGTTTGAGCACACCATGACTTACCAAACAAGCTGTTCAAAAGCGATTATGAATAGTATTAACTGTATTTTAAATTTTATATACTCGATATAATTTGAACTTATGTATTATGTGTTTCATAGACATATTATTAGAACAAAATCAATTTTTCATATAAAAAATTTATTTTTCTAAAAAATTCAATTTTACCAACTATTAATGGATAACTCTTTTTAAATCCAATATTTTACACTTTATTATATTCATTTAGTAAAAATAAAATTATTCTTTAGAATCGGGAGATCAAAATTTACATTTGATGAATTTTTTTTCTAATAGTATTCATTTTTTATGAATAGTGGGAAACACTGTATTTCAACTCAGTACTGCATTTTAATCTAATTTATTTATATGGATAGATTATATTATAACATGGTTTTGAAGTTTAATTAGATTATATTTTTACCCTTTAATCCAATGTTGGTCATTGGAATTAATTTCACTTTGAAATTATACATAAACCAGTGTCAATCTTTTTGTAGTTGTTGTTTCTTAAAAACAGTCAACTTGTTTCTCAAATGGGAATCAATTTTAAATTAATGAATACAAATTTTATGTTTTGAATTTTCTAAAATAGACATCAATTTTCAATTCAGAATATCAAATATAGCTTAGGATGAATTTTTGGTATTTTTCTGAAAAGCATTAATTTTTGATGAATAGTGAAAACACTACGTAATAGTTAAAAATCCGACTTTTTCATTTAAATGAAAATTTAAAGCTTCTTTGAATTGAATTTCAGAAATCATAGATACATGGTTGTTATTAGTATGTAAAATATGGTTCAATAAGAAGAAAATAATTATTGGTGACTAGTAACTTTTGAATTTTATTTACTTTAGTTAAAGGTAATTAGTGTATTTCATGGTGAAAAGAATATTAAAATAATACAAAATTACCTTGATACTTATCTTATCCTTATTTTATTATTAATGGCCTATCATTGGAACCTTGGGTTGATTTTGGGGCCCCATGGATCCACTTAAGAATGATAATGACACTTTATATTAGTTAACATAAGGTAAAGTCAAAATGACATTAAAAATACCTTTTAATATATCAATTTTTACATGGGGTAATATAAGTAATATTTTTTATACTATAAATAATCATTTTAAAGCTAAAAATATTTCATGAATTGTAATTTTTTAATATTTAGATATCAAATAATTTATACTATTTATGACACCATAGTGATATAGTATTTACCTCATTAATAAATGATTTAAATAAAAATGATTATTAATATTAAAAAAATATCCAAAACTAGTCCAATTCAAATTGGATGACTATATTTCATCCATGAGTCATCTTATCATCATCTTTAATTAGTTTTGGACATTTTGAAACCGAATATCACTATATAATAAAATAATAGTTTCACACTTTCCTAAAGAAACCCTCACCCCTTATAGAAAGACACCTCTTAAAACCCATTCCACACACCTCTCAAGCCCATTGTCTTGTCCAAAACCTACCCAAATAATCTCTCAATATCCTCTTATTCCTCTTAGATGCCTTAACTTAGGTAGAAGTCAATTCTAGAAGTCCTTTTGGTTCAAGCCAAAGGAAGTTACCCAAAATAAAGGTAACCGTTTCTCTTAAATTTTATTGTTTATATTGTTTTATTTTACTTCTCCAACCCACTAAAATAATTTTAATCCTTTATTTTATAACAACACAAATATCCTAAATATACTATAATGTTGTTATGATAATTATTCTATATACACTTACACACACCACCATCTTAATGCGTGAAGAACATACCGTTTCTGTGGATGGAAAACTAGCACCTCACGAAATGATGATTGTTTGAATATCATCTACCGCCTTTCATGCTGGCCATTAATATAAAATGTATTTATATATGATATATATATTATGTTTAATGTTTTCTTTATTTTTATGTATTTATCATTTATATGGTTTTTTATGGTTTCTATTATAGGTAAAATGTGATAATTTCATTTGAGGAAGTGCAGACTACTGCCCCCTAAAAATGAGATGACTCGTTAATGCCATATGTGGGACTTATAAAGGAATGTTTTAATGATATTATATATTATATAATATTGGAATTATAATGTAACTTATTATCATTATGTTTTAATTCAATTAAAATATAAAATAGATATGAATGTTGCGTTCATTCGTATGTACGACTTACTGTCTCCTTGAATGGTACATTTAATTTCATATATCCAAATGTTATGTACTATTATAAATACATATATATACCAGATATACAATATATATATATGAAATCTGACTCATGTAAACCGTTCTAGAGAAAATGAAATTTTGTCCACATGGAAAAATTGTAATTATAACATGTTCATTTTTGACTGATGTTCTAGACATCAATAAAATATCCAATACGAACTCAAATAATTAACTAATTGTTATAGAAAAGTAATAAGTGATATAAAAGGAATAATAAACTTAAAAAAATTTTCTTAATAAAGTAGATATTAACTTATGTTTATTATTCAGGAAGAACATGGAACATACAAGACAAGTCACACTTTAGGTAAGGGGTTTATAATCTCAATTTTATTTCTGGGAGATTTCCATTATTCGCCACTTAATTATTGCATGTGGTGTATTTTGTTCTTACATTTGATATATATTATCATTATTGTTTTTATATTCATGTTATTCTATGATTAATTTTATGGTTATTAACATTAGGTCATACGACTTGATTAATTACAACGTGGTAAGGAGTTTTAATATCACATATTATTTCCGCGAGATTCATGCGATATTGGCCACTATTTCCATTTTTGTGGTTTATGTACTGCCCATGATTGTATTCTTGGTGTAATATACATTAATTTATGGTTATTTAAATCTTCATTTTATGATCATTCTTTCATGGTTGTATGTTTCATATGTTATCAAATTGGTAAGGTAATTTCAAATTTTGATTTCCAATCATTTGGATTTACACATACATTATTGATGATTTTACTCCAATATTATGTGTGGAATCAAAATTTATTATTTATGTAGTAATTTCCAATCCTCATTCTGTGGATATTCTTTTCATAAACATAATCACTCCATTAATAAATTCTCAAGTCATCGATATGAACCTGATAAGAGTTATTTTAACTCAATACCCATTCATTGAGTTAAACATCTAATTCATTGGTTTTGTTTTTACAAGAATACATGTGAATATTCTATGATTGATATAAACTGAATATCTAATCACATTGAGTGTATATATATTTTTCAAACAAAATTAGGTCATTTATTTATTCTTAACAAAATGATATTGTCTTTATAAGTAATTTTATCTCAACTTACATTCCATTGAGTCTTCATTGTTGTTATGCACCAATTCACTATTATTTGGTCTATATACTATACTTTGACATAGTATATCAGGAATCCATTTATTCTCATGATACCATAAAGTTTTTATTACATAAATTATTTTTATTGACGTGTCTCTCATTTCTATAAGAACTCTAACTAAAATTTCATTTTAAATATTTTAAATATTTACTCATCTAAATCAATCTCATTAATATCCATTTTTTTAAATTAGTCCTAACAATTTATTTATATAGACATTAATGTTTTCTAATTAAATTTCCTTTTAAAAGTTTCAATGTGCTATGGGACACTTTGATTCAAAAATCTATTTTAAACGGCTTCTTAATATATAGACAGGCATTTAAATGTTTTCAAGAAAAAGGGGGATATTTCTCTCAAATAGTTTTGATGTTTTTTTGTCATATATGTAAATATCCTTCATTATTCTAATTTGAGGTTAATATATGATTATACAATCTTCCATATTGTATTGGATGAGTTCTGTTTGACTGTGGATGGGCTATTTTTATACTATTCATGCAATTCCCTCGGTACAGATTATTTTGTGTAAAGTTCAGGTTTTCGGTTCACATTTGACCACTGTTCTCCTGTTCCCTTGAATCAATGTTCCACTCTGGTGATTTTATGTAGATGTTGTTCCCTCCAAATCAGTACATTTTGAATTTTATCTTCACTGAGGTTTTGTTGTGTCTCTCTAGTGAGGGATATTTCTTATTTTTTGATATCATTGATTTTATTAATTACCTATAGATTTATTATTATATTTTTCATTCCAAATTGGTGTTTAATCATGTCTTCTTCTATATTTGTGGTGTGATCTTATTCTGGAGGTTGTTCCATTATTTTTTATTGTAAAACGGGTGTTTGTTCATGAGGTATTCTGGTTTCCTCCTTTCTACTGAACCCATGTTATCTAAATTTGATCAATCATGAGATGTGGATTAGTTTCTAGGTCCTTCATTGATGTCATTTGGTTTTCGTTGTTGGTGGATCCATTTTTTTCCATGTGCAAACTAATTTTTGAGTTAAGGGGTTCCATCTTAAGAATATTTTTGATAAACCATGTTGTTTTATTTATTTAAATTTATTTGTAGATAAATTTGTATAAAATATTCATGATTGTTTTCTTGTGTTTGAAATAGGACCTGGATTAATGTGATTTTTCCATGGATTTTCATAAATGTAAATGAAAGAGTAATTCTAAAAACATAGAATGATTTGTGAAAAATAAGTGTGTTGGGTTAACGTATTAAATGTTAAATTTCATAAATTGTTTTGAAATATTTTTTTAAAACCTTAAGAATGTTGTAAAAATGAGCACATGGGTTACATTGGGTAAAAACTGGAAGGTTTAGCGTTCTCTCATAATCCATTCTAGGGATTCATGTTGTGTGTTTTCTTATTATCCTGGAGTGTAAATTATTAGCTCTAGGTATTTATATGATGCTGGGGTTCCAAACATTTAGGGTGCCTCCCTGGTTCTGGAGTATTGATATTTGTGTTTATGTATCGCAGTGCAATGTTCATAAATTTTTGGGTACAAGTAGTCTAATGGATGACATGTTGTATTCCTTTGTACTTCATTCTTTTGATACTATTGTTGTTTTTATTCATTGAATTTGTATTTTCTTATCCTTAATGTAAATGTTTCTTCTTGTGAAATAAGATATGGAATATGTTCTATGAAATTTATATAGTTGCTTTAGTTTTAGAACTGTGTAAAAGAGGTAATGTTTACTATGTTATCTAAAAAAACGAGTTATCATATATCAAGAAATGTTTTATTTAAAATTATCATATTTGAATTTTTATAAAGTGAATTGTTATAGAACACCTGGTTGGTATCATATTGATCCTATTACCTCACACCCTACACACCTCTTTGGTGGTGTGAAGACCTTTATATGTCTTCCATTTCAATGAAATGAAAGGTGTTGTATTGATGATGACGTGTTTCATGTCAGCTTGGTTTGGTAGCTAATGGTGAGATGGAAGGAGTCCATCCATGCCATCACAAGGAGTATCCAATTGTTTTTTGATGTTTGTAGTTCGAATTGTCTCTTGTAGTTTTTGGATACATTTACAGTCGTTTACTTCCACAGTCTTTCTTATAGTGATAGAATATATTTATTGTCATTTTGTTGTTATTTATTATTATGTGTGTATATATGCCATGCATTTTTTCATGTTGGGAGAAATCATTCCCTATGGTTTTTTTGTTCGATTCCAGGGTACTTGTCGCTAGCCTGTAGGGATCAAGAACACCCTTTAGGTATGTGATTGTTATGGATTAGAGCCCAGTTTGAGGGAAACCTGTGTCATTTTGTTTCAATTCATATTTTTTTTATGTTTGATTAGGAATGTTGATATCCTTTGTTTTATCCATGTTTTCATAGTCACCATGGTCATCTGAGTACTTTGACTAATTAATGAAAACATCATTATCGTTGTCATCAAGTTGATTGAAGTAGTTAACATCATAAATGTTACTAGTTTCCATGAGGGTTTCAACGCCATTATCATTTCTAGTTAATCAAGGTCGTTAGGGTCATCACTTTTATCGTTTTCCTTAAAATCATTTGCTTGGAGGGGTTTCGACATCTTTGATGTCATTAAATCCTTCAACATCTTTTGTTTCACTAATATCATTGTGTTTTCATCGATGGGTTCCTCAGTGTATTTGAGTCCATTAGTTGCATCATTTATATATAGTCATTGGTGTCTTCAATATCATTATTTTAATTAGGGCCATTGCAATCTGCATGGTCATCGTGATCATCGTCATCATCGTAGTAGCCATGGATATTGGAATTATTGGAACCATGTATATCATCAAGATCATTAGTAGGATTGGGGTTGTCATTGTCATCAGTATTATCGATTTTGAAGTGGTTATTGAAGTAATGAATGACATCAGTGCCTTTAGTATATTTTTTAGTATAAATTTAATTAGGTTATTTTTAATAATAATTATGTTCAATATCAATTTCATCATCAATATAATCAATGTCATCCATTTTTTGACTAATTGGTGTTATCATAGTTGGGGGGTTCTTGATGGTTTCATAATTTTTTTGGGATATTTGTTAAGTCAAGGTCATAAGGTTCATTATTATTTTATACATCATCAATTTCAGTAAGGTTAACATCATCATCATCATATTTGACATTTTTAGTCTCGTTGGTGTCATCAAAACGAAGGGATTTTTTGCAGTCATTCTATTTTTGTTATTGTCAGGGTAATTTGTGTCCTTGAGATCATCTGCATTATAGTCATTTCAATATTTTCTGGTCATCAATGTAAAATATATCTTTAATGATATCAACATAATTATTTCATTAGAGATTTTCATTTTTTAGCATCTTCTTGGTGATGTAGTCTTCTGTATCACTGTTGTCTTTATTTTCATCGATTTTTTAATATTTTCACTGAGTTAGTGGAATTTAGGTTTATCAAGGACAATAATATTTTCAAATTAATTATATATTTTTGGGTCATAAATATCATTATCATCATATATGTTTCTACGGTTAACATGTTAATAAATATATTTGGAAACAACATCAATATTGGGGTTATCCAAGTCATCAAGGTCATCATTATCAGCCAATTAATAGGTTTTCAATGACATTGGTTCTATCGATGGTGGATGTATCAGCTGTATCATAATGTTCATCCTAATAATTTATTTTATTATATTTTATTAGGCCATTGATTTTGGTGGTGTTTATGTGTTATTTAGTGTTTTCAATGTCACTAACGTCAATTGAAGAGTCTGTAAAATTGGTAGTGGTGAAAATCTCATGGTCATCGATGTCATCAAGTTCCACTTGGTTATCATGTATACTCGGGTAATGGGGATCACTAAACTCAATGGAAGTAAACATTTTATCTTTGTAATTATACTAGATGTAGTATTTGATTCATTAACATCACTGAGGTCATAAAGGTCACCGTGTTTGTTTAAATCATTGAGTTCATTAGTGTCATTGATGACATTAGTGTCAGATGCATCTTTTTTTCATGAAATTAATTTCGATAATTATAGACATCATCATGGTTTTCATTATCAACATCATCAAATTCATTGGGTTAATGATAATTTTTTCATTATCAAGGTCATCAGATTCATAGTGTGTATTAATGTTTCAAGTAATTAAGATAATTTCGATTAATAAAATTTTTGGATTCATCAAAATATTTCTTTTTGATTGTATCATTAGAATCACCTATGATTTATTCATCAATATGTTCATTGGATTCATGAACATATTCAAAGATTTGTTTTCATCAAATTTTTGGGGAGTTAATGATGTCATCAACTTTATTGGTGACATTACTATCATTTGTGTAGTAAAAGTTGTTGATAATAGAGACCCTATGTGATCCTATGTAACATTAGAGTGTTTATTTCCTCTAGGTCATTAATTAAACTCATTGATATTTTAAAAAGTAAGACTATGTTTTATTGGGTATAGGATATGAAATATTATACCCACACAAACCATGAAATATTTTTCCTTAAATATGTCCACTGAAACCAAGAAATTAAATTAGTGGGTATGAATAGTATTAAAGACATTATAATATATATATTTTTCTTATAATACATTAAAACTAATTACTAAATAATTTCAGAATTTTTAATAACTTCATTATATTCATTAAAATATCATTTTCTTCAAAAAAAAGTTTTTACTGATTTTTATATTGAAATTTTATAATTAATTTCATGATCTTTTATCAAATTTATTTTATAAAAATGATACAATTTATTAAAATATCTTATCATTATTATCTTATTTTTAAATTATGATTCAAATATTTTTGAACATAAAATGTATAATGAAAAATAATGATATCTATAGAAAACTATATTTTATTATTACATATTTACAAGGAAAAATTACAAATTAGATTAGTTTTAAAATAAAACTAATTAATTTTAATAAAAATAATATAATTATGGTATTTTTTATGTATTTAATTATAGGATGCATTATAAAAAAATTTATACTTGAGAAGGCATTTTTCAGAAAAATTATTTTGAATCGCGTCTCATGGGTCTTTTTTCAAAATAATTTTTTCCACTTATGTGAATTGAATCAGAAAAAATAGATTCTATATTTGTAATTAGGATGTATAAATTTTTTAAATAGTTCCCTATCAATTTTATCTACAATAAATAGTTACTATAGTAAATAATTATCCCCACCATTAATATAAATCAGATAATTATGGTAAACATTAATATGATAAGGGCTAAAAATTTGCTCTAAGACTTACCTTTATAAAATTATATTATATTATTTTTCCATATATGTCCAATTTTAAAATATATGTAAATTTTGAGAAATATTTCTTTTATATTGACTATTATAATATTTAATTTAAATATTTTGAGAAAAATATGTCTTTCTTGTTTCAAATACTTATAATATTTTGTAACGGTGATAATGGCAACATATGTTAAATTATAAATATTTTATTTAGATATAAATTAATTTTTATCATTGTACTTTATTTCAAATTTTAGTGATAACATAATTTAATTAAATTCTTTGGGAACACTGACATATCTTTTATGTAATTAATAGAAAAATAAAATAATTGATTTTAAAAATATTTTAAAATTATATAATATGAAAGAATTAGTTTCTTTTAGAAATTTTTAAAATAAATATAACCAAATAGACATTTTCAACACATTATATTCCAATTCCATTATTTTCATGCTGTTTTCAAACTCAAAAGAAATTAATAGTTCAAAAAAATGACATTAACGTAATTTTATAAAAAATTATATTTCATTAAATGATTTTGAAATCCTAAAAAATTATCATGAGAAAAATTATTTTGATATGTTTTAAAATATCCACCATATTCCATTTATATGATATTTTCCTTTTATAGAAATTATAATGACCCTATATATATTAAAAAATAGTGTTACCATATTAATCATTAAAAGGGATATTATATGTTAAAACCAAAAGTTAACGGTGAAAAAATCACATAAACTTATCAAAAAATTATTGGATGATTCTATTTAGACAAATCCTAATCCTATATTTCATTTACATCAGTTCATTTTCGATTTATAATGATAAATAATTTATATTAATTTAATATTATAATAAATTATTATAGTTTACATCCCCTCTCTTTTAAAACAGCACCAACCCTCCTCTATTATTCACAATTAAAAATCCATTTCGATTTTAGAACTCCTAAAAAAATATATTCCTAACATCTTTAATCATATTTTTTTGTCTTCTTGAGTAATACTAACCTAATATGGAATATGTTGAAATGATAAGAAATCTATCTATAGAATAGATATAATCTTCATCCAAATGTTCTTGTATTATTTCAACATTCAACTACATAATCATATTTCAAACCTGATTATATAATAAAAACATTATATAATATATAAATAAAAATTATAACATTAATTACATAACCTACATCCATCTCCATATCCATAAAAGGTGGAATAAAACCATCATTCGTGTGTATGGTGAACTACTACCTCATGAACTAATGTACTTTGTTTTCAATTATTGCCTCTGGGGATGTTTATGATGTTGGATTTAATATAAATATTTTTTATTCATGGTATATTTATATTATTTAAAATGTTATATTTTTTATAATTTAATACTTTTAAAATCAATAAAATATGATAACTTCATTCAATAATATGTGTCGATCACCACATTTATAAAGCAATGCGATTTTTTTATCATCACGTTATAAGGGTGGTATATATACGGGTATTTTGAAAAATAATAGGATATTCATTATATAATGAAAATTTTTAAATGGAAACACAATTTTTAGCTATTAACAATAAGTGGATAAAATTCATGTATTATCTTTCATCCATAAACCATATCATCACACATATCTATAGAGAAGCTAATTTAGTGGTGGATGGACATGAAAATAGCGGCATCAATAGTATTGATGATCTATGGTCTGATGTGATTCTTGATGAAATATATCCTCTTATTTAGTGTGATCAATGTAAATCTCTCATTTCATACTTTTTCAATATTTCCTTTTTGGCTAATAAAAGTGTCTTTTACTTCAGGGAAAGGCTTCCTCTTACTAGAAAAAACAATTGTTTCATTTTTCCCATCATGATTGTGGAAAATGGAAGTGTTACTAAGCATACATATGGAATACTATATCAAGAATTATGAAGTAGTTAATTTTTCAAAACCATCAGTCATGGATTGATTTAAAAGTATAATTTATTTATAAAAATAATAATTATATCATTGTTATTACTCTAGAGTTTATGAAAAAATGACATATTTTACTATAGTCAACCTAATGATGTCATTTTCGATATATGAGACAGATGTTGTCAAAACACATGACATGAACTTAAATGTGTAATTAATTGCATATATCATTTTAATGATTGAAATAAAATTAATAATAAACAAGAAAAATTTCATTATAAAAGATAATAATTTTTAGAAGTATATTATTTTGGAAGATAAGGAATGAATATCTTTAGTTTAGTTCAAGGTAAGGGGCATTAATTTATAAAAACACTATTTTAAATATTCTATTCAATCTCTCAATTTTACATGCACATGTTATTCTAAATGTTTCTGGTTATTATTTTATTTACTAAAAAAATCAATGATAAAATTCATTAATTTACCATATTATACATTCTTTATAATCTTGTAGAAAATGAATCTTTATAATGTTTTATGCATGGGATACAGTTCATTTAAAACCATTGTTTTCAATGTTTTAAATATATTTTTCTAAATATTTATTTTCTATTCAAATATTCAAAAAATATTTTTTTAATGTATTTATACTGACCTAAATTAATTAAAAATTGAATTTTATTTATCATTTTTACATTAATTTTAATTTTTCATAAATGATTCTTATCGCATATTTTATATTGAATGTTTATTATTTTATTTTTTAAAAAAGGAAATTTATATTTTAAATGATACGACATAATTGTACTTTAATAACATCAAAACCATTATTTTATATTTTTTTTCATCATTATCATTCTTATTTTCATCAATGAAAAACACGATATTCTTTTATTCAATGTATATTCAAAATACTTTTTAAAAATAATAGATATTTTTATATCTCGAATAATTTTTCTTATGGGTGTAAGGGTTCTTTCTACAACACCCTTTTCATTGAGCTATGTCTATTCTCTCTCTAACTCACATTGTATCTTAATTTATTATAATTGAAGACCTATGAATTATTTATATATGACTCTCACATATATACATAGCTGATTATCCCTTCCACTTTTGGCATTATTCACAACTTGTGATTATTCCAAAAATTCCTTCTTTACGAAATGTCTATTGATTATAATATGTGGAATGATAATACAACACATTTTTCTCAATGAGAAATTATAATTATTATTATGTATTATTGATTTCTTATTTATATAACATAGAAGCATGATCATTTTATTATGGGTGCACCAAAATAGTTGTAAAATTCATTGGGTAAATATTTTATCTAATTAGATATTATGTAAAGGATTACAATGTAAACCCATCCACAATGGGCCTCTATACACCATGAGGCATTTTATTGGAATTTATCCACAATATGTACCTATGGTATGTATTTTTTATTTTTCTACATTTCTAACGTTTTATTGATATTATGATATTATGATATTTATATTATGTACCCCTGTTCCTACTCATGAAATTATGTTTAATGGAATGTGTATTCTAATTCTTATGGGTGAAATGTATAACTCTTTAGAAAATATTTTCATAAGTTTTTCATGATTGAAAATTTAACATTATGTTTTTTATTTTTTCCTTTAGGATTTATTATAAAATGTTTTATAAACATATTTAGGCATAAATTTTGATTTCATGGTTAATAAGAAGTTTATTTTATTACCAAAGAATATTTTTAGGAAATACTAATATGTTATAAATATTCATATAGTAAGTGGTTTCATTATTTATATTTATATATCCCTTAGTAATATTAATCTACAAATTTTTTTTTTAATATTTTTAATTGTAGGTTTTAAGGATGAGTATGGATAAGGATATTTCAAGATGAAAATTTTGAAGATATATGATGAAAATAAAACATGTTAGATCGAAAAAGTATTGTTTTTCATAAAATGTATTTTATGTGGAAACGTCCACTCTGTGATATAATATTTAATTATATATGGGATATGTCTTAAATCTATAATAATATAAACCATAATGGTACTAAAATTAATGAGAATTCACTATTGACTAAAAAATAGTAATTTTTAATGTTAGAGATTAGTTATTATAGTTGGTATGAGAGGAAATATTTAGATAACTTTTAATATTATGATGTTTTAATATAATGTTAACTTAAAAATTATAGATACAATCATAGAAATATGATTTTATGATTTCATATAATTAAAAAGTACAAGAACATGATTTTTAATGATAATTTATGGTATTTAAATTCTATTAATGACATTTTAGGGAATGTATTATTGGGTTGAGGTATATGTTACACTAAGGTATAACATGACTTCTTATTTGAGGAATAATTCCCATTTAATAAGTTTTAATAGATTGATAATCATTAGGATTTATATGATATTTTTGGATTAAACATACTTTTATGGATGTTCAAAGTATTTATAGGAATTTTATAATAAATATATTAATATATTATTAATAAAAATGATAAACCATGACATCAAATGTGGTTGTGGGGATTGAATCCCCAACCAAAGGGAGACAAAGGTGAAATTCTTACACCGACCTATATGGTGTCTTTGTTTGATTGATATATATATTTTCAAATTATTTGGTAGATAAATATTAGTTTTATTTAGTTGATATATTATTTATCGCATAGTTATCCATCGTATTGAAAATAGATTTTTGTATTACATGATTAATGTTAGTTCTGAAGATTTTCACGATTTTTGTAACATTATATGATTAAGGAAGACAAGAAATTATGGGATATTATTTGATTGATGAAGTTTGAAGTATCTTTAACATGAATGAAATATTTTAATGTCACATTACTATGATTCTAATTATTTATAGAAATGATTTTCAAATCTAACAGGCTATATGATTGAGGAATATATATTTTTGGAATGAGACATTAAGAGTGACTGAAGTTATTTAGAGATAAATATTAATATTATCTTTGATGAATATTTTGCAATATAATTCTAATCTATGGGATTCAATCATTGTCTATAATATTTTTTTGAATATTAGTTTTATTTATTTATCAAAATTCTTAATTTTAACATTTTTTGTTATTATTTAGGCTTTGGTGATTAATGTTGTATTTATTAATATGTTGGTTTATTCATTTTAAACAATATTTTTTTATAAATATATTTTTTTGTATAATGTATAAATATAGGAATAAGATCTTATTATACATTAATTGATTATGTGATCTATTAAAAGTTGATTTAAATGCTTCATGAATGAGATATCAATCTTGAATAATCATCATTTGGAGTAAAAGTTGAGAATTTAGTTGAAATGGATTAAAAGATGAAATTTTACGTATCATGTTATTATATTTCCTTATGTTCTTATTCCAGATTCTAAAGGAATCCCTATACTCTATGAAAATTATATTGAAACAAAAATTTCGTCCTATTAACTTCATTTATAACGAATCAATGGTCTCTTTCAAACATAATTATTTTATAGTTTTTAGTCATCAAATTTATATTCATCTTTCAGTTTCATATGATCTGTGATATATGTCAATATCCATAATTATTTTGACATTAAATGTTTTATCCATGTCCATATTTTCAACTATAACTAATTTTCCCGTTTTGGGAATCATATTTATGTTGTGACAATTGTATTTTTATTTCTATCTCTTGAAGAGAATGTTTTATTAACTCTACTTAATATGTGGGATTTAAAAAGTTATTTTTTGATTTCAAAACCTTTTTTATCATTCCAAAGATAAAAATTATATGATGAAATATATAGAGGTGAATCGAATAAAGACTGTGTTATGTAAAAAAATAATACAATGCTTGACAGTGTATACAATTCACATCACTGATCCTAAAAAAACCATGTAATATTATTATTTATAAATGACACTATAATGTAGAAATTAAATTGGGTGGTTTTGATCGGCTTGAAAACATTATGAAATACTTATAAAGGTCCTATTAAATATTTATATCTTCTTAGTAAATAATAACTCAATTTTTTGTAGAGTAATTTAATTCCCCAAAAATATGATTTCTTTAATGATATTTTTATTAAATTCCATGAAAAAATATTACTGATAATTTGGAAAATTTTTATAAAATTTATTTATTAAAAAGTATATCACTTATGAAATTAAAATATCAAAATTATCTTGTGGGGAAATTTTGAGAATTTTTAGAAAACAATAATGTTTTAATGAATAGATATAAAACATTGTTATTTAATAAAAAAATTATTTCATTTCATGTGTTTTCAAATTGAAATTTATATATTATTATTTTTAACTTTTAATTCGTTCCTTTATTGTAAATAAAATAATCTTTGTCTTTATAATTTACTGTATACTTGGATAAAATACGAAGTCATTTTATATATTAAATTTATATTTTTGAAAAATTAATTTTCATCTCATCTCATGGGTCTAATTTGAATTTAAATATTCTATTATCATTAAACTGAATATTTATAAAGGATTCCATAATTTGAATAATTTAGTCCATATTTTTTATGTAGGCCCCTTTTATTTTCATTTATTATGAATATTAGCTATAGAAAATAGTTATCTCCACAGTAAGGTAACATGTGAAATTTAGTATACAAACAATATTATACGGACTATAAATTTACCCAAACACTTTCCTTTATCCTATTTTATGAGCACAGTTTGTCTATTTCCAATAATATCAAGAATAAATTTCCACTCCATTCCATATTTCTTGGTCAATATCAATAATATTTTGTGTCATGGATAAAAAAATATGTTCAACAGTGAATATTAATTTTAAAGATAAATTATTAATTTTCTTGGTAATTTATATATATTTTTAGTTAAAACATAATAACCTTATATTCATACATAATATAGACACAACATTTATTTAATTAATAAAAAACCAAAATAAATGATTTTGAAAGAAAATATAATTATTATAATTTAATACAAAAAATGGGTTCTTTTAATAAATAAATCATAATATAGATTCATTAATGGATTATATTTTGATTCCATTGTTTTCATATAGTTTTAAATTTAAAAAAAAATTAATACATTTAAAAATGAAATTGATGTTAATTTATGATATATAATATATTTTTAAATTACTTAAAATTAAAAAAAATCCTATATTCTTCCAAGTGATTGGTATATAGTTGAAAATAATATCCTTGGAGTATTTACTAGACAATTTTTCTTTAATAGTAACTATCTTAACCCAGTTGAGTAAAAAACATTCTTATAATGGTAAACATAAAAAATGTTTTACATATTTTAAAACCAAAAGTTAAGGGTGAAAACATAACTCAATCTTAAATAAAATAATATTTGATTATATTATTTCAAAAAATTGTCATCTTATGAAATTCCAATATCTCACCGCCCCACTCTCATAAAATGGAACCTCATATCCCATTTCATTTACACTTAAAATCCATTTTTATTGGAAAAAACATACCAAAATTCATCCCAATCATAATTCCATAGATTCTAGTGGTCTTCAATTTGGTATAATACAATCCTTACATGGTTCATGGTGTAGTGAAACAAATGTTTTATAAGGAATATGGGTATTCTGAAACTGATTGTTTTATCGTTATTTATTTTACAAAATCCATTGAATTTTATTCCACCATACTGATATTAAAAATATTATACCTCCAATTTACTGATTTAATATTATGTTAATGAATTAGCCAAAATAAATCTAGTCTTCCATCAAATTGGAAACAAAACCATATTTCACGGGTACAATGGGTTATCACCTTATAAACCAATGTAATTTTTAAACCAACATTTACTCTCAAGGATATTTATGATGTTGGATTTAATGTATATATATGATATTCATGAAAAATTAATAAGTATAAAATCCCAATAAATCAAAGATTTTCTAACCTTTACATTCATTAAAATATGATAATGTCATCGGTTCGTAGGTGTGGACTACCACAGTCACGAAGCATTGTGATTATTTTTCCAATACTAATTCCCATAGATGGTATATATAAGTGATTTCTGTTAAATGACATAATTTCTATGATATAATAGTCATTATAGGAATATAAAATAATAATTTCCTTTATTCTATTATTATATGTGAAAAATGGAAACATTCCTCATGAATATATATGACCTACCATCTATATGATTGTAACATAGTTCATTTCACTTAACCATTAATGAAGGTTTATTTTTTAACTATAATTGATATATAATATTAATAATTTTATAATTATTATTAATCATGATATTATGAAATACTGGCCTCTTGGACTATAGTCATCCATCGATGTCATTTTGGACATATGAGAGTGTGTTATCAAATCATCCAACATGAAAAAATTTATCATGTAATTGTAAATAACATGTTAATAATTGAAAAAAAGAACTAATATTAATGAAAATTTTATTAATCACGTAAATAATTAACATATTTTTTTTTGTGTGATAAGAAACACACCCGGTGAGTCATGATCATGGTAAGGGACATTCATTAAAAATACACTTTTAAAGTATCTCCTATAACTCTTCTTTTTCCAGGTTGACTTTTTTCTAAATAATTCATGAAATTATTAATTTATGATTCATAAAAATATAAAGGTCATTTGTTAAAAATTTTAATTTTTAAATTGGTTAAAAAAAATAAACATTTTACCGTTCTGATTGAGGGATGGTTTACATTAAACTTTTTCTTTAAAATGTTATAAATATTTATTTTTTTAAATTCATTATCTTCTATATTAATATTCTTTTATTTATTTTTTTATTGAATTTATATACACTTAAATGAATTATAAAATATATTTATGTTTCTTTTTAAATTATATAAAATTATTTAAAAATTAAATATTTTACATGATTTAAAAAGATTTTTTTATTTATTACAAAATATTAAAGATATGATTTATTTTAACATATATACAATCAAATATTCTTTCCAAACAAACAAATATATTATATATTTGAATATAATTATCATCATACGAATTTGTAAGAGAGAAATCATATTTAACTTTTTCCAATATATATATATATATTCAATAACAGATTTAAATTGAAAATATATTTTAATATCTGAATGTGTTTTTCTTATGGGTATAAGTAATCTCTCTAAGCACCAATTTTCTTTAGTATATTCTCATTCCATCTCTAAATAAATTATAATAACTCTTAAATTTTATGGTATTCTTATATATTATGTATATATATCTCTCGAATACATTACTATATAATTCTCCCTTCTATTTATTGGTAAATTTATGCCTTATGATCATTTTTCGAATTCATGTTTTAAGAAATAACACTTGGTAATGATATAATGAAGCATTATGAAAAAAATTTATTTTCATTGTTAATTATTACATTTATACATTATGATTGTCTTTATTTTTTAACATAACTAATAATGAAAATTTTATGATGTGTGGTCCTAAATTTTTCTCCAATGAATTCAGTAAATATAATGTCACGTGTGAGGCTATGTATGGGATTATGGACTATTCCTAATCCACTATGGGACGCTGTCTACCATGTTATTATATCATGGAAGTTATACTTAACATATGATTACATTTTTTTGGTTATAATGACATTTCATATGATTCCTTGATTTTTTGATATCATTTTTTGGTTATTCTATGATGTTATTACACATAATATTATGTTTACTATAACCTATATGCTACTTTATAATGGTAAAATATTTAACATTTTCTAGAATACGTTTTTATATGTTTTTAAGGATTTAAAAAGATAGATTATTATTTTTATTTTTCCTATAATATTTCATATGAAATATTTTATGAACATCTATTGGTTTAAAATATTAATTATTTTTTAATAAATTTTTATTTGTATCCAAAAATTTTATTTAGAAAAAAAAATCTTGTATAATTATTCATAAACTAATATGTTCATTGATTTATTTATATATATAACTTACTTATTTTGATCAAATCCTAGAATTTAAATTTTTTTAATAATGTTTTGTGGATGACTGAGGACAACTATTGTGTCAATATGAAACTTTTGAAGATACTTCATTAAAAGAAAATTTATTATATGAAAATTATTTTTTTTCCATGAAATTTGGATATTAAGTTAATATATCCACATTGCGATGTAATATTTATTTAGTAATGGTGATTTTATTATAGTCTAAAAATATAAAAAATTAAAGATCCTAAAATATAAGAAAAATAATTCTTAATAAAATAATCAATATTTTACATGTTTGTGGTTCCTTTCATAATTTAGGTATCAATTGAATGGTTTAGATTACTTTGGATATTGTAGTGTTTTAATGTGAGTCAATATTATGACTTATGGATACCATGCTATGTTTATTAGTTTAAGGTTGGTCATAATATTAAACAATTAGACACCATATTTATGCCTCTAAGAGATGGTATATTAAAGTCATTACTGACATATTGGATGAAATTTTATTAAGTTGAGGTATATGTAACTATTAGGTTAAACATGAAATGTTATTTGAGGAACAATTATAATTTCATTAGTTTAAAGGTATTGATAACCTTTATGGTTTATATTATATTTGATGAATAAGGTTACTTTTATGGTTTCTCATCTAATTTATGAGGATATTATACAAATTATAATAAATAGTTTTAGAAAAAAATATTCACATCAGACAAGGACATGGGGATTGAACCCACAACTAAAGGGATAAAAGGATGAAATTCCTATAACATGTAATGTCATGGACCACTCTGGTACATTCCTTTGCTGGAATCTAGTGTTTGAGGTGTCCAGTTGGTCAAGGTGACGTATCCCCAACACTTTTAAAAATTTATGGTTTTTCGAACAGTGTCAATAGTATCCTTAGGTGAATAGTGAAACAATAGCATTATGTGAACATTGTAATCAGTAGCCTTAGGTGAATAGTGCAATGGTAACCTCTTTCTGTTGCCAATTTTTGAGTTCATAGACTTTGATTTTAGAATTGTGAGGTTCCAACGGTAGCCTCATTCCTTTCCAAATTTATAGTTAATGAACATTGCTTCTAGAATAGTGAGGTTCTAACGGTAGCCTATTTCCTTTTCCAAATTTTCAATTCATGAATAGTGTTTCTAGAATTGTGAGGATCCAATGGTAGCCACTATCCTTTTCCGAATTACGAGTTCATTAATAGTGTTTCCAGTATGGTGAGGTTCCAAAAGTAGCCTATTTCCTTTTCAAAATTTTGAGTTCCTGAATAGTGTTACTAGAACGGTGAGGTTGCAAAATGTTTCTCCTTACATTGTGAAATTTTGAGTTCATTAACTGTGTTTCATGAATGGTGAGGATTCAGCGGTAGCCTCTTTTCTTTGCCAAATTTCGAGTTCATGAGCATTGTTTACAGAATGGTGAGGTTCCCACAGTAACCTCATTCCTTTGCAAAATTTTCAGTTTATGAACAATGTTTCCAGAATGGTGAGATTCCAACGGTAGCCTCTTTCAAGTGGATAATTTTGAGTTCATGAACATTGTTTGCAGAATGGTGAGGTTCAAAAGGTAGCCTCCATCTATTGGCCTGTTTTTTGTTCATGAATAGTGTTTCAAGAATGGTGAAGTTCCAGTGGTAGCCTCTTTCCATTGCCTCATTATGATTTCATGAACATTATTTCCAGAATGGTGAGGTTCCCATTATAGCCTCGTTCCTTTTTAAAATTTCCAGTTCATAAACTGGGTTTCCAGAATGGTGAAGTTCCAATGGTAGGCTCTTTAATTTTCTAAATTTTGTGTTCATGAACTGTGTTTCGATCTTCCTATAGTATCACCCCTATGACATTTCATTGATGTAAAATGCATTTAATGCCTCGTTTTAAGGACTCTAAGCCCGATTCAATGGCCATAACTCCTATATTAATTTTTCCTATGTCTTGGTACGCTTTTACTTGGTCAAACTGTGTGGTTTAATCTGATCTTATTTTAATGGAAAATATAGTGTATCTTAAACCACAGCTCCATTAAATCTTCTAACGTGTCGAGATGTCTTCCTCCACAATTCTTCCTCCTTGTCCTCAGGTGTGAGATGCTAGAACATTCCATTCCTTCCCATAAGAGTTTTGCAATCGAACATTCATCCTTGGACTGGTTGCCCTCTATTTTTTATGCAACCAAGCAGTATCGATCAATCATAGATATAAGGTATAATCTATCGTCAATATTTTGGGTTCATCTCCTCATGTTTCTACTTGACCTTTTTAATGAATGATATCTCCAAGTTCCTATTGGACTATTCTCAGGTGTTGACTAGTATGGTGGTGTCTCTGCATCCTCAGGTGGATACAGTTGGCAAGGGGGGAGGAGATCAGAACTTTTTGTGTGTCTCATTATAGTATAATGAATTTCAAGAACCATCTGAGGTAGAAAATTCATTGCTTCTCTTTTTATTTATGTGCAATTGTAGAGTTAGCATGTTTTATCCGACTGGATCACAGTGGAAATGGCATAATTAATATTTGAACCAGATAAATAAATTGATATTGATTGTATGTATGACATCTTGTTTTGATATATAGTTTGATATATATTATTTATTTTTTAATGATTTTTGTACAGTATATAAATTGGAAAAAAATAGATCTGGAAATAATTTATAATTGTTTTCCAAATATAACGAGTCATATGAATGAATCTAATTGTTGTTGTTGAAATCTGATGTTTATAAAATTGATGCAGTAAGAATGTTTAATAAAATTATGAAAGATTACTATTTTTTCCTAAATTTGTAACATATGAATAAAAAATAGGTTAAATCATTAAGGATAAAAGAATTGGTTGTTTGATAAAAGATAATTTCTTGTAGGGTTCTGAGTTACCCACTTGATTGTTAAACAGTCAAGATCCCAATTGATATGTTGTTTGTTTTCCTACTGTTTGTATAGTGATGTAATCCTTGATTGATGTTGTGGTTTGTGGGGGAAGGAGACCTACTGGTTGTGGTTGCAGTTGACACCTAAAGTGTCGAGATGAATCTCTTTACGTTTGTGGGTGTCGGGGAGGGCACCATAGATGATAAAATAGGTTGGATATGAATGTTTGGATGCTTTCTGATTCTTATTGTATGTTTATCTACATTAAATTCCCCACTCTTCAAGTCAGGTGGTCTTGAATATCCATTATCTAATAGGGGAGAATATGCACAAGGTATGTCACCTACTTTCCATGTACAAATTCTTAAGAGGGGTTGGGTCTACATTCTTGCTATATGCGGCAAATACTTGATGGGTAGTTCATCTACTCATTGTGTTGAGCCCCCATGGGTTTAGTGGCAAAGAATGTTTTTATATAATGATTGGGAATATGAGAAAGAAATTCTCTATATAAATAATTGAATAAATGATGTTATCCCATGGGGTTGGATCTTGTAGGGGCGCAATGCTGAGGATGTAATTTAAAGGAATAGTGAAAATTAGGTGTGATTATAATGAAATATAATTTAGATATTTGTAATTGTTATTTAATGATAAATGAAATAATTAACCTATTCTGAAACTCATAAAAATGGAATGATGTAATGTACGAAAACTCTTTAAATGATTTTGTGCTTATGAGATACCAAGTCTTAGAAGTGGAAACATGGAGTCTGAGAGAAGTTAGCAATAGTTGAGTGTATGAATAGGATATACCCATAGTGTGGTTGTGAGATATAATAAATTCTTTACTTTTTTTGTTTCTATAAACTAACCCACAACATTAGTTACAGAAACTGACACCCAGGGGATTCTAATCCCTAGGGGTGTTTTCCCCAACATTCAAGTGGGAGGATGGATGGATGACTATCCAGTTTGGCCTCACTCTCTTCACATGGTAGTTACTTGTGCTGGTCGGAATAAGAGTTAGTCTTCTCAATATATGTGTGTAGAGGGTAGTAATGGCTTGTGGTTATTCAAACACATATATTCTGTACATTGTTTCATATGTAATACTATAGGTGTAACATGTATAGGATGTGATGGATTGATGATCCATAATCAGTGTATGGGATGTAATGGCTTGAGTTATAATACCTAACATATGATACACGTAATACAAGATTTAGTGGATCCTTGATTTTACCTAGTTATATGCTAACATGGATGTTGTGGTTTTATCACATGAGTGTATTTTTTGGTGCTTTGTCCAGGTGTCTGTGGCCAAGCATTTTTGGAAAGAGAATATTTCGACATGCGACATTGGGGTAAAGAAGCAAACTAGTAGGGAAGTTGCAGCAATGTACCATTGATATTCTTTATTTTATTAGATACTCTTGTTAGTCATACCTGGTGAGTGTAATCATAGTGAGGCTAGAAACTTAGTATACATGTTATGGTGATGAGTTGGTTTCACTTGTAGTTCACTGTGCATTAGCATGCTTTCATTACCATTGCATGAGAGGAATCAGGGAGGATCCTACTGAGTATACTATTTTACTCACCCAATGTCAATATAAATAGTTTTCAGGTCACATGGATAAGGTTGGAGATCAAGCTGGTTTCTTCTAGCTTGGGGTTGTAGGAGCTGTTTGGGCTTGCGGTTGTTGTTGTTTTCACTTTTTTTAGACTTTAATTTTCCCCCATACTTTTGTAGTTTTTTTCATGGAATTACATATGTGTACTTAGGATTTATTTTATATTGTTTTCTTTGTTTTTAGTTGGTTAGTGTCTATCTTATTGATCACTTTCGCATGTGTTCTCTTAGAGGATAATTCATTTCATTAGTGTGTTTACTATACCCTCGGTGCTAGTCGCCAACCAAGGTCCTACGAGAGGCAGGACATAGGGATCATTATCTCCCGTATCACATTTTTTTTGTACTTGGAGGGGTACACCTTGTGTGGAGGGGGTCATGATAGAGTGGTATGATAGGTAGATTGAGGTATTTCATGTAGTTTGGTGTTAGGCACATGTGAGGTTTCATGGGTTTGTAGGGATACAATGTTAGTCATTTTTAGAAAGTGATGCGAACACTAGGGACCAGATGAGACATAGTCATTTAGGGGCCCCTATGATATGATTCATGGACCATTATGTTCACAAAGGATACTAAATAAGGTGATACTAGTTACAGGTTAGAGACCAAGTAAGGACCATGCATCATTCTTCATTGTGCCTATGTTTGAATGTGTATACATTGGTATAGGTTAATCTAAATTGAATAAAAGAAAAAAAATTAATTAGTTAATGATGATTCTTCCATATTCAAGGATAGAAGCACTAAATGTTTGACATTTTATAGGTATGACTCTAGGTTGACGTCCTCATCAGGATCCCAAAGAAGATGTCCAGTAGGTTATGCCAACTGATCACCATGGGTTAGATGTTGAAGATGATGACACTTGGTGGAGAACACTCCAAGAGTTTCAGTGCCAAAGTCTACAGATGTACAAGGGCTCTATTATAGATGCAGTCACTGAAGACTGGTTGGATGATATTTAGATATGGTTTAGTTCGATTCGTTTTCAGAGGAAGCACTGGGTGTCCGTGGTTGTGATCATTCTCTGTGGAGTAGAGTGGCAGTGGTGGTTATTGTTCCTTGTGGATCGCGAGGATCCATTGATCTCGTGGGAGGAGTTCTATGATATATTTAGAGACAAGTTTCTTTTTTTGACCATGAAGGAGTCTAGTCACCAAAAGCTTTTTACCCTTCAACAGGGGACCTATAGAATGCGAGAGTTTGGAATCCTTTTCAGGAAACCTTTATGAAATGCTTCAAACTTGTTGTCAGATGAGGAGGGCATGGTGAGGCATTTTGAGGAGGCATTGCATCTAGAGATGCAGCACCTTGTCACCCCATTTTTTTGAAGACATATCATGAGGAGCTAAAGAGGGAAGAGATCATCAGGAGGAAATTGGATAAAACTAAATCATCAGGAGAGGGGAATCATCATGATTCCTCAAGAAGTGTTGTTGTGTTATGGGGTTCCTGTTTTTCAGGGTAGATGAGTTTTTTTTTCAGTCGGTTTAGGTTCATGTCCTTAGCATCTTGTTTCTCTGGGGGCATCAGTTCACAAGACTATGTCATGGCATCATGGAAATGTTTTTATTATGGGGGATCAAGGTCATCAGTAGTGAGAGTTCCCAACCTTTCAGGGCAGTCATCGTGCACTTGGTGTTCCACTCTAGGTTTCTGTGTTGAGGTTGTTCCAAATGAGGCAGTAGCAACAAGTTGCACCAGCTTTAGGTCCTCATAGGGTAGATGGAGAAGTCATAGGACAACCCCATGAAGCTCCCTGTCGTTAGAGAGTAAAGTAAAAATGTGTTTATTGTCTTCATTGGGGTAATAGAGGACCAGGAGGAGGTCGTGGTTCACTTCATGGATAAGTTTTTCCAGAACAAGGTGATCCATACAATGTTCGAGGTACCCTTTTCTTGTTTTCTACCATTGTGTGTGCCTTGTTTTATTCTAGATCAAAAAAACTCATTCATATCACCTAACCTTTTCTATGTTATGGGTCTTGTGGTAGAGATTCTTATAGTTCCCTTGGCATTGACTACGCCTATGAGAGGTCGAACTAACCTGTTTGAATTATGTAGAGGCTGTGAGCAACTATCGGGGTAGTAACACTATTGGAGAGATTTTCTATGTTTACAAATACAACCATATGATGTCATCCTTTGAATGGATTATATTTATTCAGTGAAGGCTATTACAGATTTCATCAGGAGGTAGGTTGTGTTCATTGTTGCAGATAGAGAGCCAGTGGTGTTCGTTGGTGAGTGAGTCCCTCAGATGGGTTAAGGGTGTGTTCTTCCCTTTTCATCCATGATGACTAAGATGATGTTGAGTTCTTCATAGGTTCATAAGTTGGTGTTTCTTTGGGTTTTATAAGAGTTCCTTGATGTCTTTCCTGAAGAGGTTGTAGCATTAACCCCTCGATGAGAGATCGTGTTTGTGATCGAGCTATTACCAAGAGCATCTACTATCTCAATGTCTTCATATAGGATGGCCCCTTCTAATTTATGAGAGATACATGTACAATAAGATGTTCTTTTAATGTGCGGTTTTTTTCGGTCAAGAGTGTCACCGTGGGGTGAACCAGTTTTGTTCACGAATAAGGAAGATGATAGTCTGTTCTTGTGTATCGATCATCATTTCTTATTCAAAGTGAAAGTAAAGAATCTCAATCCTCTTCCATAGATTGATGAATTTTTTGATCAACTGAAGGGTGCATGTTGGTTCTCAAGGATCGACGTGCAGTTAGGATATCATTAGATGTGTGAAAAAGATGATGATATACCGATTAATTCTTCTCTTTGTCTTCATGGGCATTATGAGTTCATCGTAATATCATTCAGAACAAAAAATACTTCAGCTATATTCATGGGATTGATGAACGTTGTGTTCTGTGTGTTCCTGGTAAAGATAATGGTGGTTTTCGTCGATGATATCCTCGTGTACTCCACATCTGATAAGGATCATGCAGATCATCTACACACCATTTTGGGAGTTCCTTGATAACATTATCTATTCGAAATGTTATTGATGTTTGTGCTTTGGGATTGAGAAGTCTGTTTCACGGGGAATGTTGTATACCCCATGGGAGTAGTTTTTGATTCATCAAAGATAGATGCAACAGTGTCTTGGGTAACCAACTATATAGTGTTAGAGGTGCGATATTTCCATGGTATCACATGCTACTATAAGAGGTTTTTAGCTAATTCTCTCGATTTTTGATTCATCTGATATATTTGACTAGGAAGGATCATGAATTCATATGAACTGATCAATTCCATGATTATTTCATGTATCAAAATTATAATTTAGCATGTCCTCCATTTAATTTTATTCCAACAGATGGAGTTTAGTTTGATGGTTTTAGCTTTGCTTCGCATCTAGGGTTAGGTTGTGTTATGATGCAGTAGAGATCTATTGGTTCTCATGTGTCTTGGTAGTTTCGTTCCCATGAATGTAACTATTCCACCCATTATCATGAGTTATTAGACATGGTTTTTTCTTTGATGTTGTTGAGACATTACCACATTGGTGAGCGCTTTGTGGTTTTCACTGATCATAAGAGTTTGAGGTATGTTTTTTCCAAGCGTGGCATTAAGTTACCACAGTGTTAGTAGATGGAGTTCTTACATGAATGCGACTTCAAAATATCATATCCACTTGAAGGGAGAATTTTGTAGTTGATGCATTGAGTCTAAAGTCACATAGTGATCCATTGCATGAATCTATGGATTCTTGGATTGTAGTGGATGAACTATCACCATTACATCTTGATATGGTATAATTTGGGGGTAGATGTTGGATTTTCAAAATAATGCATCAATCATATTTGTTGTAGTTGGAGGAAGATTCCTAGTTGTGTGATCATGATGTAGAGGTCTGTATAGTCTGATTTGTTTGTGGTGAGGCCCCGTATGGTCGGTCTGATGATGAACAACACCGACTGTTGTTTCCTGGAAGGCTTTTTGTTTCCTTGGCATGTGTGAGAGGGTTATCAGAGACTTCCATAGATCAACATTAGCAGTGAATCATATCAGGAAAAATATGTACCAATCCTTGAGGAGTAAATTTTTGTGGCCTCGGCTAAAGTGTATAGTTGAGGATCTTGGGTGTCGATGTTTGGGCTTCCAGAAGGAGAATGCCAAACACTAGGTCCCTAGTGGATTTCTCAGGCCATTAGATAATCCTCAGTGGAAGTGGGTGGACATCTAAATGGTCTTTTCTACTCATTTATCTGTATCTCCTAGAGGACATGAAGCTATTTGGGTTTTATTGAACCTTTTAACAAAATCATCCCACTTTATTGAAATCAAGGAGTTGAGATCAGTGGATATATTTTCAAGGTAGTGTCTGGAGGAGGTGGTGAGACTTCATGGAGTCCCAAGGACAACCATATCTTTCCAAGATCCTCATTTCACCTCTAGGGTTTGGAGAGGTCTCCAACATGATTTTTTTTCTCAACTATGCTTAGCAATGCTTTTCATCCTCAGATAGATGGTCAGAAGGAACAAAATATACAGACTCTTGAAGGCATTTTACACTCATGTGTCTGAGATTTTGGATGTTCATGGATGAGGAACTTACCCTTGGTGAAGTTATTTTACAATAATTGTTTTCACCCCACCATCAGTATGGCGCTATTGAAAGCCTTGTATGGTCAACCATGTAGTTATCCGTTGTGCAGGACTGGGGTGGGAGAGGCATCAATTCTCAGACCAAATCTATTATAGAATACCAATGAGATGGTTTAGGTGATATGTGAGAGGATAAAGATAGCACACGATCGTCTAAAATCATATTCTGATCAAAGAATATGTCCTTTTGAGTTTTATTTTGGGGATAACCTATTTTTGTAAGTGAAACCCTGTCATGGGCAGCGACCGTTAGGTCATAAGAGTATGGTTTCTCCCCAGTTTGTTGGTAAATTAGATGTTTTGGCTCATGTTGGGGACATTGCTTATAATATATCACTTCCACCGCAAATGATATAGATACATGATTTTTCCATGTATCACAGCTTTTTCTGTATCTACATGATGACTCTCACAACATATATTGAAGATCGATCAATGTTGATGATGATGCAACCATCGAGGAGCAACCTGTGGTGATCCAAGACCGTAACAGGATGGTGTTCTATGGGCATTCTATCCCCTTGGTTCTTGTCTTGTAGCAACACAGTGGTATAGATGAGAGTTCTTGGGAACGTTAGTCGCAGATACATGATCAGTACCTAGAGGATCTTGATTTCTAGCTCTTTTTATGTAATGATATCCTTGTTGTGGTTATAGAACTTTCATGTTTATAAGATGTCTTTCTTTGGTTACTTCATGTGGATTGCTCTCTTTTGAGAGGTATATCGATGGGTGGTTGTTTGGACTTATTATCTTTATGCATTTGGTAGGATTTCAATTTTCAAGGATGAGAATGATTTTAGAGTTATCTGATGTAACGTCCCAGACCTCTCTGGTCCATTCCATTGCTAGAATCTAGTGTTTGAGGTTTTCAGTTGGTCAAGGTGACTTATCCCCCACACTTTTCAAAATTTGTAGTTCTATGAGTAGTGCCATTTGTAGCCTTAGTTAAACATTGAAATGGTATTCATATGTGAATAGTGTCATCAATAGCCATAGTTGAATAGTTCAATGGTAGCCCAATTCTATTGCCAAATTTTGAGTTCATGAACAGTGTGTCTATAACGGTGAGGTTCCAACAATATCCTCTTTCTTTGGACAAATTTTGAGTTCATGAACAGTGTTTTTAGAACAGCGAGGTTCCGACAATAGCCTCTTTCCTTTTCCAAATATTGAGCTCATGAAAATTCTTTCTAGAATAGATAGGTTCCAATAGTAGCCTTATTCCTTTGCCATATTTGGAGTTCATGAATAGTGTTTCAATTATGGCGTGGTTCTATTGGTAGCCTATTTCATTTGGAAAAATTTTAGTCCATGGACAATGTTTCTAGAATGGTGAGGTTCCAATGGTATTCTCTTTTCTTTTCAAATTTTTAGTTCATGAATAGTGTTTCTTGAATGGTGAGGTTGCAATGGTAGCCTCTTTCTTTTTCCAAATTTCGATTTCATGAATAGTCCTTCAAGAACAGCGAGGTTTCAATTGTATCCTCTATCCTTTCCCAAATATTGTGTTCATGAACATTGTTTCTAGAAATGAGATGTTCAAATGGTAACCTCTTTCCTTTTCCAAATTTTGAGTTTAGGAACAGTGTTTCCAAAACCGTTTGGTTCTAACAGTAGCCTCTTTCCATTGCCAAATTTCATGTTCATGAATAGTGTTTCTTGCTTCCTATAGTTATGCAACACTGACATTTTCTTTGATGTAAAATGCATTTAATTTCTCGTTTTAGGGACTCTAAGGACGATTCAAAGGCCATAACTCCTATATTAATTTTTCCTAAGGATCGAGATGATTTTACATAGTCATACTATGTGGTTTAATGTAAAACACTCTTAATGGAGAACCCAACATATCATAAACAACTGCCTCATTAAATAATTTAAAGGGATGTGATAACTTTATCCCTAGTTTTTCCTCCTTGTTCCCGGGTGTGAGATGCTCGAACAATCCATTACATCTAGTAAGAGTTGTGCGATCAAACATTCTTCCCTAGATTTCTTCTCCTATTTTTGAGGTAAAAATGTAGTATTGATCAGTCAACGATATATGGTATGATATATCATCATTATTTTTTGTTCATATCCTTATGTTTCTCCTTTTCCTTTTTATGGAATGCTATATCCATGTTCCTAATGGACTTTTCTTGTGGGTTGACTCGTGTGGTGGTGTATCTGCATCCTCTGGTGGATATAGTTGTCATGGGTGGAGGAGATCATAACCCATTGTGTGGATCATTATCATATAAAGAACATCTTGAACTATTTTATTTTGGGGATTCGATGATTTTCTTTTCTATTACGTGCAACTTTAGAGTTAGAATGTTTTACACCACTAGATCACAATGGAATAGGCATAATAAATATTTGAACCATCTATATAAGTTGATACTGATCCTATGTTATTAACTCTTGTTTTTCTAGATAGTGTGATATATTTTCATTCTTTTTTAACTTTTAGTTCTTGATGTAAAGTGGTAAAGAATGTAAATCCAGAATTAACCGATAATTGTTTGGCTAATGATAAAGATTCCTATGAATGAATATGATTTTTGTTGCTATTATATGTTGATAATCAAAATGATACCATAAGAAGGATTAATCAATTTCGGATAGATCACTATTAAGTTTCTTGAAGATGAATCCTATGAATAATAAATTTTTTAATCCATGAAGGATTGAATAACTGGTTGTTTGATAATAGATAATTCACTGTTGGCTTTGAGTTACCCTCTTGCTTGTTTTAGGGCCAATAGCCCAATTTATATAAGGTTTTCTTTCCTACTGTGTGTTTTGTGATGAGAGCTTGGATGGATATTGTGATATGTGGGGGACAGGGAGGCCTACTAGTTGTGGTAGAATTTCACTCCAAGAGTGGAGAGATTCATCAGTTTATAGATGTGGGTGTTTGGGAGGACACTATAGGTGATGAAACAGGTTGGATATGAATGTATGGATTCTCACTAGGTTTTATTGGTTTTTATCTACTTTTCATTCCCTACAGCTCAAGGCAGGTAGTTTTTCTTACCCTTATTCCAAAAGGGTTTAAGACTCATGGGGTATGTCGTATGCTTTTCATATTTAGCTTATCTAGAAAGGATGGGTCTACACACTTGCTATTGGTGGAAAATACTCAACAAGTTTCTCATCTACACACAGTGTTGAGCCCCCTATGTTTAGTATCCTAGAATGTTTTTCTATGATGCCTGAGAATATGGGAAAGTAATACTGTAAATAAATAATTGAATAAGTGTCGTAAACCCATTGGGTTAGTCCATGCTAGGTCGCAATGATGAGGTTGTAATTTTAAGTAACATTGAACATTGTGTGTAAAGGTATTGAAATATAATATAGAAATTATTAATGGTTATTTAATGATTAAATAATTAATTAACATAATTTGAAAATGATAAAAAGTGAATGAAGTAATGTATTAATGCTCATTAAATGGTTGTGTTCTTATAGGATACCTAGTCATAGAAGTGAAAACCAGGTGTCCGAGATATGTTAGCTGTAGTTTAGCCTTTGACTGGGTTATGCCAATAGTGTGGTTGTTAGCTATTGTATAATCTGTACTTTTTGTTTTTCTATACGCTACTCTACCCCGTTAGTTAGGGCAACTAATACCCTAGGGATTTTGATCCTTGGGGTGTGTTTTCCCAAACATTCTGGTGGGAGGATGGATGGCTAACTACACTCTTCGTCCCCACTCTCTTCTCTTGGTAGATACTTGTGCGGGTTGGCTCATCGGTTAGTTTTCAACATATAAGTGTTTATTGGGCTATATTGTCTTGTGGGTATTCACAAACTTATATTCTAGATATAGTTTCATATGGAATATTATAGGTGTAACATGTATAGGCTGTGATGTATTGAGGATCATTACTCAGTTTATGGGATGTAATGGCTTGAGGTATAATACATGACATGTGAGACATGTTATAAGAGCTATTGTGGCTCCCAGAAACTACCTGGCTAATTATTTACGTAGACATGGTGGTTTTTATGCATGAGGTTCATATTGTGGTGATTTTCCCAGGTGTCTGTGGGCATGCCATTTTGGAGAGAGATGCTTAGGACGTGCGACATTGGGGAAAACGACAAACTAGTTGGGAAATATTAGAGGGGAATCCTTGATATTAATTATTATTTCAGATACTCTTGTATGTGACACATGGTGAGAGTATCCATGGTGAGGTTGGGAACATAGTATACCTATTTAGGTGAGGATTTAGTTTTACATGTTATTCACTGTGCTTTATCATGCATTATTTACCTTTTCACAAGAGGCTTCAGAGAGGATCTTACTTAGTATAATGTTATACTGACCCTGTGTTTATATAAATTATCATTCAAGTCACATGGGGAAGGTTAGAGATCATGATGGTTTCTAATAGCATGGGGTTGTAGGAGAAGTTTGGGCTTGTGGTTGATGCTGTTTTCACTTACATTTGGGTACTTTATGCTTTTTTCTTTTTTAGTTGTAGTAGTTTTTCCTGAAATATAATATGCATACTTGGGATTTCATTTATATTATTGTCTAAGATGGAGTGGGATGGTTTTTGTCTTATCTATCTCTTTCACATGTTTTCTCTTATATGGTAATGCCTCCCATTAGTGTGTTTATTATACCCTTTGTGCTAGTCTCCAAACCAGGGCCTACTATAGGTGAGACTTAGGGGACATTATATCACTTCTCACATTGTCAGCCTAGGAGGGACACGCCTTGTGGGGAGGGGGTCATGACACAACTAGCCTATGTTATGTCTTGGTTAAATTCTGAAATCTATTTTTAGATGATGTGATCGATAAAGGATAGTTGATTTTTGGAAGATAGGTTTTATCTTTGAGTTAACCATGTGATTTAAAATCAATTTGGCGAATCGTTTTTATTTTATTTTTGAAGAAGATCCCTATTTTGGGAACCAAATATGATCGAGGGAGAAAAATAATCAAAGATTTAATTCAAAGAATAATGTTTGAATTTAATTTTGGAAGCATATTTTATTGTAATGTTACTTTATGGTGATTCTATTCATTTGTGGAAGTGATTATCATATCATAGAGATTATATGAATAAATAATATACATTTTTTATATGATACATTAAGAGTGATTAGTGTTATTTAGAGATAATTGATATGTTTATATTTGATTAATACGCAAGAAAAGATTATAGTCTTTGGGTTATAATATTAGTCATGAATATCATAAATAATTTTAATTTTATCAATTTAACCAATAATCTATGTTGAAATTTGGGTGTTATTGTTGAGGTTTTGGTTATAAATGATGTATTTCATAAAATTATGGTTTATTCACATTGATAATTATTTTATGTTAAATGTAATTGTTCGGGATAATGTTTAATTTTATTAGGAATATATTTTATTCCTTTTATGGATTATAGGATCTATTAGTTGTCTATTTCAGTAGTTAATATATAAAAAAATCATCTTGAATACTCGTCATTTGTGTAAAAATATTATATTTTGGTTGAAATTGATTAAAGGATGAAATTAAAGTCATAAATTAATTATATTTCCTTATATTATTTATTTATAAGGTAAATTAACTAATCAACTCAAGGAAAGAAACTTGAATTAGAAATATTATCATATTACCTTAATTTCTGATTAATCAATGTTTCATTCCACACCCCATCTGTTTTTTATTTTCTAATTATTTATATTCTATTTATCATTCATGTTTTTATCACCAATTATCTTTATCAATATACATGATTATTTAGTAATTGTTTTTTATTCTCCGCTACCATATTTTTACTTCTCATTAATGTTATTTTATTTGAAAACCTTGTTTTGTGATGACCAACATTATTTTATTTTCCCTATTTTCAAGAAGAATTTTTATTGACCCATTTTATGATGTTGGATTTAGAAAAATATATTTTTACTTGTCAAAATATAGTTCATAAATCAAGTGTTAAAATTTAATGGACCTAATTTATTAAAGGGGGAAGAATATAAAATCATGATATTTTAAAAAAGAATATAACTATCAAAATGTTTATGATACATCACACTAATACAGTATGAACCCTAAAATATTTTTATTTAAATATTACCATTATAAGCAGTCCATCAACTAGAGGGTAATTGGATTAAATATTAAAAGGAATATATATAAATGTACTATTCAAATTTTATAACATTTTAGGAATCAATGAATTTTTTTTAATTCAAGACATTTTATTCTCCAAAAAATATTTTTTTATTGAAAAGTCATTTTTCTGTGAAAACATTAAATTTAATTTATTGTTTCCTTATAATTTTTTTAGAATATTTATATAATTTTTTAAATAAATATTCAAAAATTACCTTATTGTAAAATTTTGAGATTTTTCTATAATGTTTTACTTTTGAATAAATAATTAGTAATACATTATTTTATTTAACCCATTATTTTCAAATCTATTATTTTGAAAAGTAAAATAATAATTTTTATTATTTTTTAAATATTAGATAGTAATTTTTCTTAAACATTATATAAATATTATATTATTACTAAATTTTATATTTTTATATTGTATACAACATCTTATACTTAAAAAAGTGATTTTTCTAAAAAACCTATTTTGCATCATATCGTGAAGGTATAATTTTCAATAAAATTCTTAAAATTCTATAAATTAAATATTGAAATATGGATTTTATATTTTTAATAATGTAGTAAAACTTCTTGTCAAATAGACACCTTTTATTTTTAGTCAGTATTTATAATAACTATAGTAAATATTTATCATAACTGTAAGGGTAAATTGTTTAATTATAGTTAAGAACAATGTAATATAGACTAAAATTTTTACCTTTCTCATTCCTTTATCCTATTTTATGAATATATTTTCATTTTTTCCATCGAATTATCTAATATATTTCCATTTTTTCCTTATTTATCTCATTCAATACTTTATAATATTTATGTAAATGATATTGAAAAAAAAATAGTTTATTTATATTCATATCTATAATATTTTTTTTATATAGATGAAAGAATTTAGTTTTGTTCTAAGTATTATCTTAATGATAATTTTATACCATGTTACTTTATTTTTAATATTAGTGAATAAATAATTACTTTAAATGGTACCAAAACATCGATAATCATTTATTTAATTACAATATAAATAAAAAATAGTATTTAAAATATTATAAGTAATATAAAATTAATGAATTATTATGTTTTATAAACTTTATATATTAATTTTACTAATTAGATATTTTTTAAAAGATTATATTATGATTTCATTAATTTCATTTAATTTTCAACGACAAAAAAATGAATTTTTCCCAAAATGTCATTAATTTTATTTGATGACAAAAAAAATTATAAGATGATTAATGATATAAAAAAATTATATTTTCTGCAAAGTTATTTTAATATAGTTTAAATTATTATAAATTAACCATTTGATGTCTAAATTTCATTTTTTAATAACTATCTTGAATATAAATAGAAAAAAATATTTTTATAGCGGTAATCATCAACCAGGTTCATCATTATTTGAAACCAAATGATATGGATGAAAACATAAAATTGTTTTTTCAATTAATATTAGATTATAGAAATTAAAAAATACTCATCCTTTATTTGAAATATAGCAGGTCAGAGCCCATTTTCTATGAAAATAATATTATATTAATTTAATAATTTAAGAAACTCAAAGAGTAATCGTCCCCTATTTTATAACATGGAGTATCTTCTCCTATTTTCTGAACACTTAAAAGGCCCTTTATTTTTACCAATGCCTAAATAAATATATTCTTAATGTACATAAATACATTCTAGATTTCTTTTTTTTTGGAAAATACTAACCATAATGGGTTTAAAGTCTAATTCAGTTTTGTTTTCTGAAGAAGATGTATAGTCCTTACACAAATGTTTTATTTTTTATTTCTTCTTATATATCATGGAAATAATAGTATACCATGATGATATAAAAAACGTGTATATACCATATAATGATATTTTGTTATTTTTATTTCATAACATACATCCAACTCCTCTTCCAAAAATTCTGAAATAGAACCATTGTTCATGTGTAGGATAGAATACTGCCTCTAGAATCGATGAATATAATTTTCCATCATCGTAACACATAATTATTTATACATATTCATTTTATTATTTATATATGATATTTAATATAGTTTTATAATTTGATAAATTTAATATATCATATATTTTTGTACTTTCTAATCATTAAATAATGATAACTGCATTCATGCGTGTGAGTGGATTACCACCTCCGTGAATTGATGTGATTAATTTTTTATTACTACATCACATAGAATGTCTATATTATTCTATTTAAAGAAATAATATTATATTTATCATATAATGATCATTTTGGAGATATAAAATAATAATTATCATATTTTCATCATTGATATTGTAAAAAGGAAGTGTTAATCATGCATACAAATTACATACCATCTCTATGATTATAATGTCTTAAATTTTTTATAACCAAGTTTACCTGTGAGTATTAAAATTATACTTTATTATTGAAAATATTAATTATGTAATTATTATCATTCTATATAATATATAACATTTACCTCTTTTATGATAATCAACCTACATGAGTCATTTTGTAGATATGATCCAAATATCATCAAAACATATGATGTGGACATGTTTGACTATGTAATTGTATATGAAATGGTAAAAGTAAAAACAAAAATAATAATAAACATGAAAATTTTCTTTAAGAAACTAAATAATTAACATATATTTATTATTTATGACGATAATTAATGCACGTGATTAGTTAGTAATGAGGTAAGGGACTTTCGTTTTAAATAAATCCCTCTTTTAATGTTTCTATTATATATCTTTTTCACCCACATACATGTTTTATAAATGATTTAGGGAAATTTTTATTTATGATTCATTGTAAAATAATTGTAATTTTTGGTCCATATTTTACATTCTCTATAATTTTTTTAATAAGAAATTGTTTTACTGTATTATGAAATGGAAACATTACTTTAAAAACATAATATTTATTGATTTAATGATTTCTTTTGAAAATCGTTTTCATACATGTTCATATTAATAAAATTATTTTTTATTGTATTCATATAAAAATAAATAAGTTTAAAAAAATTATACACATTTTAACTATATTGTAAAGGTTATCTAAAATAATACTTTTACAATTTTATGAGAAAAACGTTTAGTTTCAATACTAAAAAAATAATTACGTATATTGACATATACAATGTCAATGAATGTTCCTAATGTAAAAAAATAATTTTTTTTTATTTGGATTTCATTATAATCATCCATTTTTTTCATCAATTACAAAAACTAATTCCCATTTTGATAATTATATTCAATAATCAATTTATATTTAATAAATATTTTGAGATCTAGATATTTTTTGATTATTTTTGTAATGGGTATCTCTAAACCAACAATCTCTTCAGGTTATGACCAATCTGTATGTACATCACTCTTCCTCTCCCTTTAATGTTGTGGAATGATGCAAAAATCGATAAATAAGAATATACCATGTATACCCATCATATTATCACATCCATTGATGAGTTAATACAATAGTTATGATCATTTATCAATTTTATACTTAATTAAATCGGTTTAGGTGAAGATATGAAGCAAGACTATGTAAATCATTTCCATGCTAGGGGTAATTCATATTTTTATTATTTATAATTGTTTTCCTTTTTTGGTACATATTATCATGAACTTTTAATAATGGTTGTGTCAAAATATTTCTCTAATTTATCAGGTAAAACAATTTTTCCATGATGTGATATATTTGGGATTATGGATTAATCATAATCCACAATGGGACTCTTTACACCATATGACTTTATCTTGGTAGTTTTACTTTTGAAATGAGAATTCCATGTTTTATATTATATCAACATTTCCATTATTTCTATGATCTTATGACTCTATGTTATTTATTCTATGATCCCATGTTATTACTCATGATATTTTTCTTAAAGGAAAACATATTCATCTTTATAATGTTGAAATGTATAACTTTGTTGAACATTTTATCATCTGTTTTCATGATTTCAAAATAAATTTTATGAATTTTTAATTTTTTTCCTATAATGTTTATTTTGTATTATTTTATTATTAGATATGGGAAAAAAATATGATTCATTTTTTAATAATATGTTTATTTTGATGAATTTTTTTTATAAATGTAAAATCTTGTATAAGTATTCATTAACATA
Organism: Viscum album; assembly: GCA_963277665.1. NCBI lineage: Eukaryota > Viridiplantae > Streptophyta > Magnoliopsida > Santalales > Viscaceae > Viscum > Viscum album. Next base: position 2,061,936,737 of record OY728140.1, read on the forward strand.
AATGTTTCTTTCTTTATTTTTATATGTTGGTCTCATAGCTTTTTGTGCCCATCCCACATTTTAAATTATTCTTTATAGTTTTTTACGGATGGAAAGGGAATATGATAAGGTCAATTTGATCCTTGCGAAGTTATTTCATGAAAAGAAATCTTGTTATAAAATAAATGTTTCATTTTTTTAAAATTGGATTCTATGTTTATATTCCCAAATTCTGAGGTTATATTTATTTATGTAAGGTATATTTACTAGTTATGTAAAAACATAAATTGTAAAGTTCTATAAAAATATTTATTTACCTAAAACACAATCTATATAATTTTTAAAGGTAGGTCCTTATAATCAACATCATCAGGATCGTCAAGGTCATTAGACTATCAGATTCATCAGGGTCATCATGTTTGTATGTGTTGTTTCATATATTTAGGATGTTGTGTTTATATTTAAAAATAGTGAAATTTGGGTCTTTAGAATCATCAGTATTGTGGGTATCATTAGAATAATCCATTTAATCAACTTGATCGGTGTATTTATTGGGTTCATAAATGGATTTATAGAGATCATAATCCTCAGATTATTCAATGATACTATCCTCATTAGTGATATCTGTGTCATTAATGTAATTATTGAATTCAAGTCAATGGCATCATCATAGATTCCATGATCAAATCAATATTGATGTTGAGGTTATCTAGATTGTTATCATCATTAATGATGTGACATATTCTGATATCACCAATAAAACAATCAACTATAAATGCATTTATAAACTTGATCATAATAACGACCCTAATGACCCCAATGATGGTGATAAAATCATGTTCACATTGACATTAATGACCACAGTGACAATGAAGGGATAATAAAAATAATGTCTCTGACATCACCATGGAGACCAATTCCATGGATGAAATATATTATAATTAATATATGAATGATATTTATGGAAAAAATAGAGAAAATTCTGATAACATCAATATTGAAAAAACATACAATACTAATGAAACTGAAATTTCCAATGAATTTGATAACACGATAAATGGATTTCTATTATATCACATTAGACATTGGTGGTCAACATGTACTTAATGATATTGATTGTACTATTGAGCTAGATAACACTTCTATACTCAATGAAACTAAGGAAATTGATGACTCACACAAAACCCACAATACCAATGAAAACACTGATGTTATCAACGATTACAATGATTTTTCATAGAATTTGATTATGTAAATCCCTGTAATTAAATAATCTCAGAGTGATTAAACAGATATTAGTAGTTTTTTGAAGAAATTGACATTATAATTTAAATTGATAAATATTTTTATAATTAATTTTTTATTCATTTGAAAATTTAATATCTTGAATCATTTATTAAAATATTTATGTGATTTTATTTTTAGGTCAAACACATTGAAAAGTAAACGAACAAATGAAATATTATTTTATAAAAGAAAAATTATCCCAATCTATGTAATCAACATGAGTCCTTGGACAACTTATGTATGGTTTTATATTTATAGGTCTCACGATAATCGTATAAAAGTGTGTTCCATAGGAAATGAAGTATCCCACAACATTTATGTGTGTTATGCGTATATAGGGTGGTAAAAATTTGGTAATCAAAGTTTGGGTAAACGTTCTTTGGTTTTAAATTTTACCCCTCCCATTATTTTATTCTAAATTACGATAAGTTTTGAATAGAAGACACATTGGAGGGATTTCCAAATAACCATAATAACTAGTCCAATGTTGTATCTCTATGTGTACCTATTTCCTTCTCTAGGTCATCCAAGCAGTGAGAACATCATGTCCAACACCAATATAAAACCCAAAACCACCATTCCACTTTCTTCTACAATCATACCCAACATCCTTTTGTGAGAAATTATGATGAAACTTCATCATCTAAAAATCCAATTTCTACCCCACCTCAACCATGTATAGATCTTCTCCATATATAGGTAAACTCTATTAGGGTGGGCCTCGATATCATGGGAAATTTTTTACGAAAAACATTAAATTCCTATACTGAATTTTAAAACCTGAATTTTTTTGAAAATGGAGGAATTATATTACAACATGTGATAATTTTTTTAGACTCCCACTAAATACTTTTTTAATCACTCATGATATCACTATTAAATTGTAAAATGTTTTTTCATCACCATGATGCATCTCTTGATTTACACAATAAAAAAATTTAATATATGACGTCATCATGGATCAAATTACATTCCATAGTCAATGATTTTAGTCATTTTTTCTTCATATGATTTACCACAAACATGGTATCTATTCTCTCCCAATGGATACATCTTATCTAGCACAATATTCTTCATTCCCATGTAATTTTCCTTGAGGAACACCTTCACAAATATTATATATCTATGAATCATTTTTTATTTAAAATAAGACCATATTTCAAATTTTATATAGTCAATATTTCTTTATTCATTTTATTAATGTTACAAAAAATTCCAATTAATGTCGATAAATTTTCTTCAACTATTTTTGGGAAACTATGACTATTTATTAAATGTTTCTCTCCTAAAAAGGATATAATCCTAATAACATATCACTTATGATTTTAATTAATTAATAATATATCCAAAAACATAGTTTGAATGAAAATTAGTTAGTATGATAGCATCCATCATCCTATGAATAAAATATAACATAACATATTTCAACTTTGATAGAAAACTAATTTCTCCCCTTGCAAAAGATATCAATAAAATTATTTCTTCATCATACATGATTTAGTATTATCATACATAACTATAATAGAATAAGAATCATGTAGGTCTCCAATATTATTGATTACCAATAAATCAAGATCCATTTTATGAATTTATCATACACCCTACCCCAAACTAATGCATTACCTCAAGCACCATTTTTTAATTAATTTTTCACAAGTTGAACACTCTAAAAACTAATTATGAATAATTACTAAATTAACATCTCTCATACTACTTCATATTATAAACTATCTTCATCATGGTCGATGGTCATTTACTCATGTGTATTATGTCACAAATATTAGGAATCCCCCTTCACATATGACATCAATGAACACATTTTCTTTAATCATGTAATGTGTTTCAATCATACTTCATCACACATGAACCACAAGTCTTATAAAAAGTACCAAAAAAATTTCAATATAATTTCATCAAATCTATTACAATTTATTGGTTTGTAGCCCAAAATATGAATAGAAGCTATCACAATCACCAAATAGTTCAACTGAATAAATTTAAAATAATGATTACATGATTTTTCAGAGTCATAAAAAATTTATTTTTTATTATCTCATGTTCTAAAAATTAAATTTGATCACTGATATTTATAACAAAGACAGACATTCAGATCTCTGTTACTAGGAATATTTTACATTCATGGAATAATTATGGATCTCTTTTCATGACATTATCAATAGGTTTATTCTTCATCATAAACATTTTTCATCACTTTTAAAATGTTATATCTAATATGGTATACCCTTAACATCTCTCTCTCTCACGTAAACTGCACCATGGACAACCCTCTTATTTTTATCGTTATGGAATACATATTGAGGAAATATTTGACAAAAAAAATTCAACAATTCTTTTTACATTGAAAAAAATTCAATATTTTTAATTAATACAATAAATAATATATTTTTCGGATCCATTAATGTTGATAAAATATCTCCATTGGTATTGAGAAAAATTCCTCAATTAATGTTGATATGATATATACATTACTATTTTTTTTATATTTACAAAAAATTGTTGAACCATAATAGTATTTTCATATTTGACTCCACATAACCAGATCCCACTAACCATGAATATTGAGGAATAGAGAGAGAAAATCCAATGTTCCTCCTATATATAAGTATTATAATATTTAAATCATAACCTTTTTGTATCATCGTTCCCAATGCATCAGAAAACATCAACTCTATTTATCACGATTCACACAACAACCTTAACTTTGTTAATATTATCCACGTAATAAATGGGTGATAAAATGGGTTGTAATCCAATTAATTATAGACAATATAATAAATCATTCCAATTATTTAATCAAAATAAATTATATTCTATGAAATTAATTATTTCTTGGTAAATCAATAACCCATAAATTGACACTCTTTATCGAAGGACAGTTTTAGAGTGATTTATTAATGGGAAACCCCACAGTAAACAATATTCCCATTCCAACAAATTGATATAAGGGAGATACACAATATATACCCCTGGGAGAAGTTAGAAAAGAATTATTTTTACATTTCATCAATTTTATGAATTGTTTTTACATTGATTAAATAATGTATTATTATATTACATTTAAAAAAAATTATTATTTTTTTTATTTTAATTAAATTAAATATAATTTTCTAGAAATGATATACCTACCTCAAAATTTTAATATAAATTATGTACACATTGTTTTAAATAAAAACATTCATATTTCTAGATTTTAAATGAAACATTCATTTTCAACATCATCTAATTCATTTTACTAGCTATACATTTTAAAGTATATAATAAATTGTGTTTAACTATATTTTCTACTTAAAATGATTTGATTGAAAATGTAATAAGGGATTTCAATAATTTCTGTTCATTTCAATGATTTGGGAAAACATGAAATGAAATTTTGTCTCTAAACTCATTTAAATAAATAATTATTATATGCATTGATTTTATATATTTAATTCATCATTTTTATAATTTTTAATTTATGATTTATTAAAATTTTATTAAATTTATATTTTTGGTAGTGTTCATAATTAAATAGAATAATCATTTTATTATAATCAAATTAAATAACATATTCCTCTATTTTAATTTTCAATAGTAAATTTTTTTAAATATATCATTAACTATTATTATATAAAATCAATATTTAATTATCATATTTATAACATTTTTAGAAAATTTTCATATAAAAAAATCCATTTTACATAAACATAAAATATTAATTAAATAACATTCAATAATATGTATCTTAAATAAAATAAATTTTATCCCCAACAATGTTTTATTAAATTTTCATATGATGTAATTTTGAATGTAATATATATTATTTACCCACATGGAATAATAATTAAAAATTTAATATATTTTCATATTGTTTGTTGAATTATAAAATTATAATTCATGGGTTTATAAAATAAAAAAACATTGATAATTAGAATTTAATTTTATGATTTTATTAAATTTAAAATTCCACTCACGTTCGATTTTATTTTTTTAGACTCAGTTTTATGAATTTTACAATTTAAATTATGTTACTTGGATTTATAATCATGTATTTATATTGTAGTTATAGAATCATAATTTTCGGATATTTGTTGAAATTCATTGGAATTAAATGGTTAAAAATATAAAAAAAATTAAGGAGTAAATTTTCATTTATCTAGTATAGATAGTTATTGTATATGTAATTAGAAATGATGTAAAATATATAGTTGATAATGATAGAAAAATTGAGGATATAAAATTATGTAAAAATTAAAAGGGGTCAAAATGTCTCAGTATAATTTTAATAAGACTAATTTATGAAATATAATTCATGATTCATTTGTGGTAATAGTAATGTTAATGAGTTTATAAACGATATAGTTGACCATCTTATCTCTTTATAAAATGAATGAAGAAGAAAAATAATTTTGATTTTATTGTCTCCGACATTCACCACCCAAAAACATTTACACGAAGACATTATGTAGTTGAGGGATATAGAGAATAAAAATATATAATCATGAGGTTGATATATCAATACAACTTCATGTTCATTTCAATATCAATTATCTTATACTGTAATATAGTCAATTTAAAATGTCTTTTAACAAATATTATGATAAATGTTAAATAATTGAATTAACGACCAGGTGTGTTATAGAGGATGAGATACCTATGACAGAAATTAAAGAAACTAAAATATTTACCACACAATAAACATATAAGGCTCATAAATCTCAAGCCAATATAAAGGGAAAATTTATATTTCGACCCAAACTATATTACAAATGTACACATTTTATTAATTTATAATGGAAATATACATGCAATAAAATTTAACCCTAAATTTCATAAATTGTTTTAAAATAAGGGTTTTCAAAATCATTTTGTTGTGAATGAAATTTTTTTAATACAGTTTAGTAAACATGATGGATTAAATATCATCGTACAATTTATATTTTCAATATCTTATAGTGTAAGAACGACCTAAATAAACCAGTGGGTAATGTGAATGGAATAAATTTGGTAATCAATATGTGGTCACACATGGATGTCTTGGGGATATGAATTCTATTGTTATGCACACATATAATTAACCAATATTAAATCATTGCATGATATTTACATTAATATAATAATTAACATTCTTATCTTTCTTGGATCATTATAGATTATGTTTTTAGAGAATTTGGACATAACTATTACATAAAAAACCCATATATTAAAAACTGGACACTTCCACTCAGAATCCATTTGTCAGATTATGTAAAACTTTTAAAAAGAGACATGATTTTGTTTAATGATAAAATTTCATGTATTTAAACCTGACATATTTTTTGTTCCTACTTATCATTATACCATCTAAAAAAATTTCAAAATATGTTAAGACAAAAAAAGTTCAATAAGAGATATCAAAAAAATCCACTGGTCCATTGAAAAACATGAAAAATCATAAAATGATTACATTTAAACCTTAAACGTTGAACATGTTAAATAAATCTTATTTACATGGAAAATATTATTTCTTAATAAATGATTTTAAAACCCATATTAAGAAAATATGAAACCATTTTATAAACATTAGAGATTTATTTTCATAGATCATTTTCCCTTGTTTTATTAATAACAGGTAGATTAGTTAAAATAATGAAAAATCATGACTATGGGAAATTATATTAAGGATATGAATGTCAACTCATTTATTATTTTCACATGTCTAGTAAATGAACCCCACTCATAAAATTCAAGATGATTACTTTTTAACAATTGTAATGAATGTAAAAGGTAGTTGGAAATGAACATCCATGGTATTTTACTTGAGAATAATAACATTCTAGAAACATTTCTATTAACATTTATATAGAGTAAAAAATAATAAAAACATAATATATTTTAAAATAAGGTATTAAGGAAAAATCCCTTGCACTGATTCTGTCCGATCATGTACACTCTATAACATCAGGAATAAGAAAACCAATGTTATTTATTTAATTTCTTAATAATGATTTTCAATTTTATGATTCTATTTATTTTATTTCTAACCCTGACATATTTAGTTACTTATTTAATTTTGTTCACATCTAACATTTATAGGAGATTTAGCTCATATATAAAAAATGAATTCTGTAGGTTGACCATTGTAAAAAGGTCCATTTTTTTATTATACAAGAAACAATAATCGTATAATAATTATTGATTATATGAATTAAATTATATTTTTTAAAAATACATGAAATGATTACCTAAATATGAAATCTTTCATATCACAAAGGAGGTAGTCTCTATACAAAAGGAAATATTTCCTAATTTTCTACTTAGTGTAAAAGAAATGAAGTATGTAATATTTAAATTTAATATTGTTATAATAATGTTATAAATTTACTATTAACTCATTATGTCCCATCCCTATTACCAACCATATTAGGGGGTTACATAAAATGTATCAGAACACTTCATGGTGTCGGTAATCAACATTTACACATGAAAAAAAATTCATTATTCAATGGATATGAAATTAAAAAAATAGATGATATTATATATCTAAATAATTATATTTGTGCTATTAATATTATAACAATATATTAAATTAAAAATTATGACCATCCATGATAGGTGGTGATGGAAAACAAATTATATCATTTTGAGAGGTGTTAGTCTACATGTATGCAAGAATGAAGATTTTATTTACCATTTGATGAAGAAGGAGTTGAACGAATGTTTCCCCTAAAAAAGTAATTATAGTTGATATAATATTATTATTTAATCATATTTTATTAATAATATTTTCATGTAGGATATGAAATAAATGAAAATTTATTCTGTTAGGATTCATACCTTGTCCAGTTATAACCTCATTTGATTACACCATAACCAATATAGATTATATATGTTGGTTATAAAATTACCTATAATATATTGGATGGTATCATGGTGTTGTATTTTATTACTTCCATTATAATGTATAGTTTTATAAAGTGTGAGGATGATAGGAGATGAGGTTTCCTTTTATAAGTGGGCGGATGGGAACCCTTGGAACGATATAAAGAATTAATTTAATATAAATTAATATTCATATTAAAATGGAACAAAATTTATATATTGTAAATATATGATAGGTATTTGAATAAAATTTATCATGAAATGAAAATATTGAACAGTTTAGGTGATTTTTTCAATGTTATGCTTAGTTTTAACTACCCATTAACCAGTGGGATGATAATCATGAAACAATTTGTTTTACACTAATTGAGTCAATAAAGATAATATAAAAGTGTATGTTATACAGAAGTAGAAAATGGTTGATAAATTCCACTATATCCTATTATATTGTACAAATATTTTATTTGTATAAATTTTAAATCATTTTAAAAGTTATTATTTAACATATGATTCCACAAATATATTCTAAAAACTATTCACATAGTTTGAATTTAACAAAAAATAAAGAGTAATTTAATTAAAATATTAAAATTTCAATCATAACTAATATTATATATTTATATTCTCAATTAAATTATCATTATAATTTTTCTAAATTTTAATACTTTTATGATTGTTAAAATCAGTAAATTGATTTTTTGATCACATGATCAAGCACAGTGTTCGCGATACATAAATATTTAAGGTAAAAATACCATCAATAAAAATTAAAACAATAACATGATGTTAAAAAAATAATTAATATTTAAAATATATTTTTGGAACTAATTATAACATATTATTTACACGATAAAAAAATAATAGAGTTATCAAAACAAATAAGGTGATTTTTTGTATTTATTCGTTACATAAAATTTTATTATGACTATTATCAATGGTATGTGGATCTAAATTGAATTTATTTAATTTGGGATCATTAGGCTAAATAACCCCTCATCTAGTGAATCTAATATATTTTCATTGATTATTTTATCCTCTAATGACATATATGTAAATTTTTTTACATGATTTACACATTGAAGTGTGACAAATATTTTCCATGGTTACTATTCATAAGTATAAAAAATAAATGGAACTATTTACTAAAATTTTACCTATTAATTCAAATTTTGATATTAATTATATGGGTTATATTTTTATAATAATTAGAGATTAATTTTAATATAAATTTTTAAAATTCAATAAAAACAACTTTTAAAAAAATTGTTTTATGCCTAGAAATGTACATACACCAAAATCATGTTTAACACATATTCTAATGTTATTAATTTAATTATATCTAATTAAAATGTAGTTACATAAATTTACTATCAAATTAAAAACATAATGATACTTTTAATTACTTTATATTATGTTAGGAAATAATATTTTTACAAAAAATGTATTCTTCAATATTCACTATAAAAGAAATATTTGTAGAAAAATACAAAAAATCCACCCTAATATTATTTTGATACTTTAATATCTAAGTTGATGTCATTTTATCAAATAAAATTTTAAAAATAATTAAAAATTAATTTAATTATTCACCAATAAAATGAAATAAAAAAATTATTGAAGAAAATTTATTTTTGAGGTAAAAAATGACCTTTTAGAAAAATGAGTAGTCATTAATTATAAATTATTAAATAAAGTAATATTATGTAACAAATTTATAAATATGTTTTAAAAAGTGTCTTTCTATATTCAGAAAACTAATTTTCTGACCATGTAATTATAATAAAATTTAAATAATACTATTTTTATAGTATATCAAAATTCACTTAAAAGTAGGTGGTATGTGTTGAGAAAAATGTCAAGCATAATATTAATTTAAAAGTATTTTAGTTATTTTTAATAAAAATCATTATAATTAAATTTTTTCCTCACAATTTCATCTCATTTCTGATAAAAATGGTTTTAAATATTAAAATTACAATTTTACAGAGTGGAAGAAAATACATAAAATCATGATTGTAAGGACATTCTTTATATTTTTAAAAACCATTAATGAAATCCTATATAATAAGAAGTTATCATAAATGATCATATTTATATGTGGAATGGTTATATATGAAATTCATGTGTAAAAACACATTATTGGGTTCCCAAATAAGGAGATCAGTAGTGGGAAGTGAAAATATGGACAAAGAGGTGAAAAATAATGACCATGGAATAATAGAGTGTGATATAGAACATTGCCATTAGAATGTTAAAAACCAAAAAACCTAAATAATTTTTTGGGATAAAGAAGATAATAAATTCCATTGAAATTATTGTATAAGGATAACATTTTTACTTCAATAATTTTTCCTAGAGTTGTAGAAATAATTTACTTTAAAGATAGAGAACATAAAAAAATATACCTACATTATTTCTATCCATTTCAGGAAAAAAATTCATTCATTGGTATTAATTTCTATATTTATCCCTTATAACACTACAAAAATTAATAATAATGAAATATTTTTCAATTATAAATAAAAAAATTTCTTTTTATCAGACCCCAAGATCCACAATATGATAAATAGTTATTCCTAATATATTTAGACATAAATCAAAAAAAATAATTTTCATGTGATAAGTTAATATAATATATATATAAACCTTCTTTTGAAAAAATGTAACATTAATCTTCAATGCCTCTACAATAACACTCATTTTCCATGTTTATTCATTATATGAATTCATATCAATAAAAATATTTAAAATATTCTTGATAAATATTTTAACGTGACGATTAAAATGGTTTGATCTCATATTCTTTTAGGGTAAATTTTATAGGAATATTAAATCAATAAATTATCAATTCACATACCAAAAATCTATATTCCGAAGTAATATATTCTTCATACTTTGATAATTCTTCCATAAATATCTTGATTCAACATAATGAAAAAATAAATTCATATATGCATCTGAAATATTATTTCACCTTTATTCTTATAATAACCTCTTATCTTAGCCTAAAATATTTCCTCTTACCATATTAAAATAATATTACAAATATAATTATATTAATAAAAAATTTACATAATCACCTATACCCCAATTTATATTTAAATATAATGTTTATATATATGATAAAAAATATGTTCCACAAATCAAATCACCATTTATCCCAATAAACTATAATTAACTCAATATCAATGATCATATTAACCACAATGTTTCTTAGTATCTTTCGATTAATATCTAAAAAAGGCAAAAGATTTCATTATCAAATAATTTTTTCACATGTAATAAATAATTGTTAAATTTACCACTATCATCTATCAAAACTCAATAGATGTATAATATAATTGGATTAAAAAAAGGGCTATTCTCAATAACATATAAGATACACAACACTGAGCTTAAACAGAACACCTGATATTATTATTTAAATTTGAGTGTTTCAACGTAATATTTAAATTAAAATTTAGGAATTAGTTTATGTAAATTATAATATATATAAAAATGTTTTAATTAATGAAAAAATATTGATTATTTACAAGGAAATAATCTATTAATTTTTAGTATAACAGTTTTATTCTTATAAAATATGTTTTCCATAAAATGGGTTTATTGAATTTTATGGAATAATATAATTAATTGTTTAAAATTTATGAAATTTATATTAATAAAATAAATATCTTTGTTAATATTATAATATAAATTTTAGCCCATGGATAATTTTTTAATTATCTCCAAAATGAGTATTTTTCAATGAATATTGAAAATATTGGTTTTACATAAACGAATTTTATTTTAAAATATTTAAAATCTAACATTACATCATAGATTATTTTTATAATTTTATTATTTTTAATTCTTTAAACATATTCCAATTATTGTAGGATTAATGAATTTTATTCATTAATTTGGAATAAAAATATTATTATACTTAAAAAGGAATCCTATTGAAAAAGTGTATCATTAAGGTATTCTAGTTTAATTTTAAATCAAATAATTCCTATTAAATTTTATGAATATTGAATGAAGTATTCCACATTTTGAATAAGGGAAGTTTTTTTTTGAAAAAATGGCCCTTTCCTTTTTTTCCACTTTGAATTTTATCCTTGTTAAATTTTTTGTTCCCAGATAATTGTATATAATGTAATTATTGTTAAATGTTATGGGATAAGAACTAAAAATTTACAATAAAAATTACATTTTGAAGGCATAGATCATTGTATTACATAACGATTTATGTTTATGAATCTCGTGGTGCATGATGGAGGCCAAGAGCATGTTTGGAGGTGTCTGAGTCCAAAAATATTGAAGGATTGAGTCTAGAGGTTGTGTAGGTATTCTACATCATGTATTCATTTTTCACTTATTGGAATAACTTGGTTCATGTGGTGTTATATGTTGTATAAAAATTTGGTGTAAATTTTCTTGAGGTGACATGTTTTTAGGTGATATATTAATCCTGATATTTACAGAATGTGAAGGGGGTTTACACTATGTAAATCCCCTTTGCACTGTGCCAAAAAAAGCTACATCACCATAGTTTTTTTCAAACCCTATGGCTCTCCCGACATCCTAGAAATCTAATGACAATCTCTTCACGAGGATTTGTCTTCCATTGTAATAGATTGATTCCCATCCTTTTATCATCAATCTACGGTGATATGATGTATTATCTTCCTATTCACTAATGGTTTATTATTCTAGTTCTTCCCATTACTTTTTTATATGCGATGGTGGGTCATCACTCTATTTAAAATAGAGTTTTTATTTTTAGTTTGTTGGTTTAGTTTTTCCATGGTGTCCTTGGTAGGAGGAAGTGTATTTTTGGAGTGGTTATTTGGATCTTCAGTGTTGGATTGTTATCTGGTGAGTCATCGTCTTTATGGAGAGGGATTTGTTGCATATCTATTCCTTTTCATGCAGTAATAAATTGTTCATGGTTTAACCCCTTATAATGAAATAAAATTAACCTAATAATTATTAAACTAGATTAATATTTTATTTATTATAGATCATATATTGATGTTAATTATAACATGGTACATGAAATAATAATTTCATTCTTGATAGAAAATGGTAATGAACATTAACCTAGAATTAATTTATAATACATTTCTATAATAATTAAATAAGAGGCATGTTGTAATTAATCAATGGATTCTTCTAATTTGATTGTCATTAAATTAATGTAATGCAATTGTTTAATTGAAAATGATCCCCCATGTGGTTAATGAAATTCAAACATATTTTGAATAATGTTTATTCTTGTTAATAATAATATAAAGACATGTTAAATGGTAATAGAACTTATATATGTTTGTCGAAACAAGTTTTAATTCCACGAGCACGTTTACATTTTGATATCATATTTTAGATACATTCATTAGTTTTCTTAAAGTTCAAAAACATAATTAATTAATTTTTTAATTGAAGATCGAATAAAAACATGTTTATTTATAATGGAAAATGATAGTTTCTGAGCATACCATATACTTGAGAAGGCTGAGTGTGTTGAGTTTGGAGTCTTGAGTGCTTGTTTTTGTGTGAAGGTTGGATACCTTGTTTTATGGCCTATGTTTCTCTATTGGATGTGCTTATATATTTACATATACTTTTCTAATGTTATCTTAATGTGAGGTTAGATATAAAATGTGAGATGTGTTGGGGGGATGCGTTATGTTCCGAGGATGACTAATTTTATGATGTTAACGAGCCTCAGATGGTGTGGCATAAATTTACTCTTATGAAGGAGATATGCATAGGGGTAAAATTGTGGGTGTCAGGGTTGGAAGTGGATATGATTTTATGGTTTGATGTCACGATTACCAATTGATGTAATCATGAGATATGATATACCCACTTATGAATTTGTTTAATGGTTGATGGATGAGTTTCGTATTTTATATGCACTTCATTCCACACTACATTACGTTGATAGGTGTGATGTTTTTCATGTTTCTACATAATGGTATATTGAGATGATTTTCATAGGGATACAAAATTATGGAAAAATTATAATAATTAATTAAATAATAAATAACCCCTGGGGTTGGTGTTGATGAAACAAAAATGCTAAAATATGTTATTCTTAATAAATACATGACCCAATTTGGATTATTTTTAAAGGTAATGGAATTTTCTCACACAATTAATATAATATATCATGAAATATTTATTATGATTAATTTAATGGTTACAAAATTAATTAATGGAAATAAATGATAAGAAAATAAAATATGAAATTTAATATATCTCTTTTATGTTGTTTTGTTCATATAGGATATTTGGTCTTAGCAGTGATAGGCGGTTGTCTGAGTGATGTTATCTATTGTTGATTATAAGAACTAGTTATTCCCATAGTGTGTTTTTGACATTTATTATATCATTTATATTTTTTTATTTCATATGCTCCCACACCCATATCGGTTTGGGTGACTGACACCTAGAAGACTTTAAGAGGGTGTTTCCCCAAACATCCCAGTGGGAGGATGGATAGTAATTACCCCCTCTAGACCAAAAGTATTATATTGGTAGATAATTGTGTGGATTTTCTCTTTAGTTAGTTTTCCCATATATGTATGTAGATGGATTGATGTCTTGTAGTTATTTAATGAACACGTATCTCTAAATATATCAACTAGAGGACAGTTATCCGTATAATGTGTATTTCCTCCAATGGATTGATGTACTTAATAGGATTATGGGTCATGAGGGATTAAGGTATAATACCTTATTTATGATACATATCATAGAGGGAGTGGTGGCTCCATGAAAATACTTGGATGATATATATGGCGATGTGATATAGGATGATGTGATGATGTGATGAAAAAAGTACATGTTTTTATGCCTTCCCATGATCATTCAGCCTTTTTTATGATGGATAAGGATGACATAGGATGTATGACATTGGAGAAAAGAATAATATAGTGGGGGCGTGGGAGTGGGGTACCAATAATGATTCATTACTATATAATATTCTATCTTGTATGTGATATATTATATACGGTGTCTGTTTTCCATAGCGAGGTTGAGATTTTTTTATACCTGTTATGGTTAGTAGTTTATTTCACTATTGTTCACTATGATTTAGCAAAATTTCATTTTCTTTTTCTTGATAAAATCTATAGAGGATCCTACTGAGTATAATTGTATACTCAACTTATGTATATATAATAATTTTTAGGTATTCCTGAGAAGGATGGAGATCATGCTAGATATTACTAGGTGATATTAATGTAGGAGTTTATTGGGCTTCTTCGTTACATTCATCCATAAATTTTGGTACTTTATTTTACCTTCCATTTATTATAGTACATTAGGGAATTTCATTTTTATAATTGCAATTTATTTATATACCCAAGGATAATAATGTTTTTATTGGTGTATCTATTGTATCTTTCCCTCTTTTGTAAGTTCCTGTACAGTTTAATGCATCCAATATGCATGTTTATGATTCCCATGGTTCTAGTCTCCAACCTAGGACCTACGAGAGGCACAACACAAGAAATTATAATCTCCCTTATTTCATTATTGGAACAGGAGAGTTACTCTTAGGTTGGATGGGGTCATGCTACAGAGGTATCAATGGTTCAAGTTGAGTGATTCAATGTTGTATATAGTTATGAATATGTGAGATTTCATGCGTAGGTAGGTAAACAATGTCATCCTTGTTAAGTGAGTGATGTAAATAGTGGAGACCTGTTATAACATAGGTATTTTCTACCCCTTTAATATGATGAACACATAATAAAGTTTACTAAGCCTACTAAATGATGTAATATTAGTTTCAGGGTAGAGGCCATGGAAGTGATCATATGTGTTTCTTCCATGATCCCATGATTGAAATGGGCAGACCTTGGGATAGTTTAAAACCAAAAAATGATTAAAAAATTTAATTAAATAATATTAAATAATATATAAATTCTATGTTTAGAAGTATAATTGTTTGCTATTTTTATAGGCATGGATCCAAGTTGGTTTCTGAATTAGGTTTGATCCAAAGATGCTCAATAGGATGAGCCAATAGATCTTTGGAGAGTGTAGTTCGATGATGATCACAAATGGAGGACACTCCATGAATCTCAGTGCATGATTATTCAAAATTATGAGTTATCTATTTCTAAATTAGTAATAGATGACTGTTTGGAGGAGGTTTATATAAGTATATGTTCAATCAATTATCCTAAGGAGGACTATGTTTTATTGGTTTTTATGGTACTTCATGGTTTAGAGAGATAGTGGTGGTTTTTATTCCTTGACAACACGAGGTGTCAAATGTATTATGTGACATATTCGGAGACAATATCTGATAAAAGTTCCATTAAATAACCAAAATGGTAGATAGTTTCCAGTATTTACATACCCTTATATAGGGGAGTTCTATTGTGATAAAATAATTGATCCATTTCAAGACCCTTCAATGATGTGATTCATAAATTTCTCTATATGAAGAGTCCATTGAGATGAGTTTTTAGGAGTATTTTCATCTATATATCTATCTCTATGTCACCCTATTTATAATGATTATTATCTTGAGGTGATAGAGAGATAAGAGGTTATTGGGAGGACACTAGCCTGAACTTAACCGTTATGGGAGTTTATTCAGTATGATACATTATGAGGAAAAAAAATTGGGCTCTGGTACCCAATTTCAAAAATAGAAGAGATATTAGTCATCTAGGGGAGGTCCCAGCCATCATAATCTCATTTCTCTAGGGGTAGAAAATCATAGATATATACAAATGGAAAATATAATAAAACAAATATATACCCATTGTTTTCAGAAAAAAATTGAAATAGTCAACCCATATACCAACATTTTAAAAATATCTAAAGTATAGGGAGTAGTTTAGACCTATACAAATGATTTTGTCTAAAACCATAGGTATAGGGTTTTGTTCAAGAACTAAAACCATGCTTCACCGATATCTGTGTTTTTAAGGTTTGGTACCAAACCCGTGACAAAAATTTTATACAAACCAATGCCATAGATTTCGCACACAAGTGAGGAAAAAAATACCTGAGGATCAAAATATTTTCCATGGGAAAACATATTTCCACCATTTTCCAGTAATAGGCATGGTTTTCAAAAAGATATATATGTAATTTGAAATTTTTATATGATAACTACACATTGTGTTGTGTTTAGGAATATCGATTTTATAGAGGTAGTCTTGGGTATTTTTATAGTGGTAGAATTTGTTTATCATATACCCATAGTGTAGAATTAAGGTTATAGGGATATTGACATGCTGTTTATACACGTATTCCAATGGTTCATAGCCGTTGGTATAGAATTTTCAAACGACGGATATAACTTATAGATATACCAATAGTTTATGCTCTCACAGTTCTCTAAAACATAGGTACAGATGATACCCACGGTTTTAAACGTTATAACAATGGTTAAAGGGATATACCCATGATTTTATAGTAAAAAAATAGATCTAATCAATGGGTATAAGGTAAATTTACAGTAGTGTGACCAAAAACATGTTTTCCTTATAGAGGACAATATCATCAATGGTGAGAGTGCCTGATCATTGTGAGAAGTTAGCATGTTCTAGGAGTACCACATCAGGTTCCTCCATTGAGGCAGTTTATGCTGATGAAGAACCTACAGGGTGATCTAGTCTTTGTTCAGGATGGATGGGATTGGATGTACATTATAGCCTCAAGATGATCCTTATCCTTATAGAGTAGATTTCGATCATGGAGGTTTTCATTACTAGGTTCAAAAAGTCTATGAAACTGGTCCTCGATAGATACATTATTTTGCATTACCAATTCCATGTGATCTAAATATCATTTGAGGTACCCATTTATTATTTTATACATGGGTTCATGTTAGATTTTTCAAGATAAACACAATCCTTTATATCACCTACTAGTATCAATGATTTGTGACATGAGGTGAAGATGCTTCGAGTGCCCTAGGAATTAACTACACCAGTTAGAGGTTTGGATAACTTTTATAAAGTATATAAAGACTACGAATTAGTTATAGGGAAACACTTCTCCTGGGTAGATTTCCTAGGATTACATACACATCTAGGTGGAATCATCCATAACATGGATTGATTGTATTTTGTGATGCATCTCATAGATTTATTAAGGAGTATTTTTATGCTGAAGGAGATCCAATGGTGTTTTATGGAGACAAAGACCCTCATATAGGTTAGAGGATTGTCATGTCTATCTATTCGATGATGGATGAGTTGATTATGATCTCTTCAGATGTTGGGTAATCAATGTTCCCTAGGGTTGTAGAAGAGTAGATGGATTTCATTGTACATGATGTTGTATAGTTACCCCCTTGATGATAGATCAATATTGATATCAAGATATAACTAGGTGATTATATTATCTATAAGTCTCTATATAGGATGTTAACTTTAAAGTAGAGAGATATGTGAAGAAACTAGATGATTTTCTATTGTGGGTTTTTTTTCAGTTGAGTGTGTCACATTTGGGTGCAGTAGTTTTTTTGTCAATAATAACAATGTTAGATTGTATATTTGAGTAAATTATTGTCCCTTTAACCAAGGGAGAGTGAAGAATAACAATCATATTATGTTAATTGAGGATTTATTTGATCGTCGGAAGGGAGAAACTAGTTTCTGAAAGAACAACTTTCAATTAGGAAAAAATCAGATACAGGTGTAGGATGAAGATATTCAGAAGGATACTTTTCTTATATTATATGCATTTATTGTTTTTTGTGAAGTTTTTTGGTTTTATTAATTCCTCATCATTGTCCACAAAGTTGATGTATTTAGTGTTTTGGGAGTTCTGTATAATTTTGTAGTGGTTTTCATCGATGACATATTTGTGTACTCCATGTTAGTGGAGTAGAATGCAAAGAATCATTGTTCAATTTTTAGAGTTCTTCACTATGAGTATCTATTTGGGATGTTTTCAAAGTGGAGGTTATGGGTTCTTGAATTCTATTTCATGGGGAATGTTCCTTACTAACATGGTGTAGTTTTGGATCCCTTAATTATAAAAGGCAGTTTTTTACTTGACAAACCCCCAACACAATGAATGAGGTGAGAATATTCCTCCATCTTTCTAGATATTAAAGGAGGGTTGTATCCCATATCTACAAGGAAGAATCTACCACAAAAACATTATTCAGAAATTATTAGGATTTATTGTGTACTGACCAATGTCAGATATATTTTTAGCACCTAATAGTGATGTTGGTCAACAGTAAAATACTTTAATTTCCAATAAAATGAGTCCATTTTGAAGATTTCTATGCCACTTTGCATATTTTATTTGTTGAGGATCTAATTCAATAGAGATTAGATGTTTTTGATTAGTCTATGTTTTTACATAACCATGAGATTAACTATTCCACCCATGATATTGAGTTGGTGGTGGCTGTGTTTTCCTTGATGTTTTCTAAATGATAACACATCAGTGGGTTTTTTTGTCTTTAATAGTAATAATATCATGAGGTATGTATTCCACCTATGTGACTAGAACATGATTCATTGTTAGTGGATGAAATGTTTACATGATTACTACTTCACAATTTATTATTTTACAAAAATTGAAAATGTTTTCTCCAATATGCAAACTAGGATGTCATGAAGTGATATAGTTCATGAATTTGAGGATTCCTATATACTAATATACTAATACTGGGAGATTTATCTATATATATATATGAAAGGTTGAAGGAAGAGGATAACTTTTCCATGTGATGGTGCAGTCGTCTTTGGTTCAGAAAGTGGACGAATCCTAGGTAGGTTTTTTGGAGGTGGAGGTTTAGATAGATTGACTTGTTTTTTTGTTATGTCTTCAATATTTGGTCTAAGGATAAACAAAATTTGATGTTATTTTAAGGATTTTTATTTCATTCAGTGATTTTTGATATAGTTCATTATGGGTCACATGGTTTTATTGGTGGTCCATCTTAGAATAAAAAATATTTATGTATCCTTGATAGGTCTGTGTTGGTAGCCTTGGTTAATGAATATAGTTTTAGGGTATTTTTATTGATGATTGGTATACCATACAGTTATGGTTGATAACCATATTCTTGATGGTTTTCCATAGTTTTAGATGGTCCTCATTAGACGTGGGAGGAACTCTCGATGGACCTTGATATAGATTTACCATAAGCTTGGGGAGGCTATTATTATATGTGGATTATAATATATATTTTGATGAAATATGAATACTTTTTTGTAATTAGTGTTTTTTCAATGAAAAATCTGAAGGAGGTGGTGCAAATCCACAATGTCCAATGGATGAAAATATTTTTTCATGATCATTTTTTACATATATGTAGTGAAGAGGTATATAAAAACATTTTCTCTCTCAACTATGAATGAAAAATACATTTCATCCACACATGGATGGCCAGACATAGTGTACCATCTATATCATTAAAAACATGTTCCACTCTAATGTCATAGATTTTGGAGGTTCATGGATGAGGCTTCTTCCCATAATTGATATTTCATACGACATAGTTTCCAATATACCATTGGTGCGGCTTCATTTGAAATATTTTATAGAAAAAATTTATATTCCTTATTATGCTAGACTAGTGTTGGAGAGGTAGACATTCTTGGGATAAAACTATTATAGAATATGAAAATGTTGGTCAGGTAATTCGATAAAGTATAATAAAATGAAGGATCATTAGAAATAATATTCAGATCATTGTATTAACCTCTAGAGATATAATATGGATATCACATGTTATTGAGTGTGACTCATCATTATGGGAATTAGTGGTTTTTATATAGATGTAATCCTCCCCCTATGTTTTCTAGGGATTTCAAGGCATAGGATCAGGTTTGACCTGTGGAGTATCAAATATAAATTCACCAATAGATGAGGTCAAAACATGATTTATTTCACATTTTATATATCCGTATTTAAATTCCGGATGAATAACATGTCATATGTATGGGTGAATGAAATGTAGAAAATTATGTGAACTATGATGAGCAGCCTATAATGATTCAGGACCACTAGGAGATAGTATTGTTTGGACCTATTATTCCCTTGGATTGTGTCTTGTGGTGTCCCCATGGCATGGAATAGTGTACCTAAGGATATGACTCAAATATGAGCTCATTGTTCCAAAATATATTTTATGTTGAGATCTTCTCCTATAACGTTTTTCATTTTGGGAATTTTGGACTATCTTTTTTATGATATTGTTTCCTCTTGTTATTTGTTGTCAATTTAATTTGTTTGAGAAATACCTCTAATAGGAGTGTGTTTTGGGGCTAGTTTTATTCATTATGTGGATTCTAAATATTCTTATGATGATGTGGTTGAGCTTGTATGATGGCGAGATCCATGAAAGGTTTCTCATAGAGTGTTTGTTTAAACAATCCCATTATATTTTATATTAAGGTTGTGTTTTTAATTCTTGTGGAAGATATTTTCTAAAGTTTTATACAAGGTAAGGTATCATATCTATCCAGTCTAACCCATTTTCTATTTTAAAAGTTTCTGGTTCTTAAAGGAGTTCTATATAATTTTTGGATGGGTTCACAGACAAAAATCTATAGGCATGGATAATACACGGTTAGTAAGTGTTTTAAATTGGGGTTTCCTAGTTCACAATTTTAGTGATAGAATATTCTCGACATGAATGTCATTCATGAGTTTTTATGGATGGTTTATGGGGTGTTTAATGACATGTAAAAATATTGTATTAATTGGATAAAAGAATCACATTTTTTCACAACATCTAAAGCCCAATATTTAAACAATAAGAAAGGGTTTCACATCATGTAAATCCCATGTACAGTGTTCATATAAAGGATTCAGTGCCTCCGGGTTTTCTCTGAATCCATTTGGATCTATAAGAAACCAAGAAATAAAACAACCCTCTCTATAAGTATTTTTGGATTCAATTATTTGGGATAGATTCATGGCCTTTTTTCTTCATTCTATAGTATCCAAGGTATATTTTACCTTCTCTCATGGGGTTTATTGATTTTGTTTTTCAAATTTATTCATATGATGTAAAGGTGTATAATGTCTACGTTTATAATTAAGTTCTTATTTATTTTCTATTGGTGTGGTTATTATACAACATCCTTGTAGGAATGTATATTCTTGTGAGATAGGTGATCAGGTTCTGTGACATTGGTCTATTCTTGTGTGAATAACATTGATGCAATTGAGGTAGGAGATTGATTTCTTCTCTATTTATTTACATGAAATCATAAATTGATAATGTTTTATCCATTTTAATAGAAATAGAAATAATAATATAATTAAAATGTTAATAATAAAAAATTATTTAGTGTTCTCATCTTGATTTTATTTATACTCTGACAGAGTCTTACCTCTAGATTTTAAAGACAATTAGTTATCTATTCTTTTAATGGTATCATGTCTTGTGGTAATATGGATTAACATGTTTCTCTTTATGAAAAATTGTAAATAAAATTAATCTATAATTCATTAATAAGTAATTTTATTTTTAATTAAGGATTAGTCATGTTATAACAAATCATGTTTTTATTGTAATTTCATTATAAAAAAATTGAATCAATGCAAAATTTTAATTAAAAACGATGTAAAATGTGATTATTGTAATTCATAAATAATATTATTCATGTTTATGGTTTTTCATAATAATAAAAAGGCTTCTGAAATTTTAATGGTACATAAATATATTTTTTGAAACTACTTTTAATAAAATGTGCATGTTTTGATTTGGATATCTTTTTATTTCTTGATGACACATGATGCAATTAAGTAGAAACTATATTTAAGGAATAGATTAATTAAATATTGAATAATTTTTTTTGTTTGATAAAGATAATCTTTAGGTCCTGAGATTCCTATATTATTGTGAATCCTAGTTGCCTTGTGTTTTGATCCATTAGTGTAATTTTATGTGTGATTTTTTGATACCTTGTTATAGGGATTTTATTTACCAATTCGTAATTCATGTTTGTTTACTGATGTTTTTATTTTGTGCATCGGATGTGAGATTCACTATAAAAAGGGATATGGTGATGGGAGGAAATAATGTGAATGATCATAGGGTGGATGTGCCAGGGGTGGTTAATGTTATGGGGGTGGGGAGTCCAGAATAATGTGGTATAAGTTGACCCTTATGATAGTGAGATACATTGGGATATTCTTGTGGGTGTCGAGGACTAAACCAAAGATGACGAAATAAGTTGATTATGGTCTAACCATTTACCATGATATTAACAAGTGAGACAATTGGTAATTCATTTTATTAATGGTCGACAGTTATGTTACTTGTTTTATCCATATCTCTTTCACTACTACTTGAGGAATATATGTGTGCATGGAAGCATGATTCTTCTTGTTGGTAGATTCAAATGGTTTCTCTTGAGTACCTATATTAGGAAATGATTCTGAAAATGATGTAAATAATCATTATCCAATGGGATTGGTTTTAATGGAATTCAAATGATAAGTGATCTTAATCATGATAAACCGTCTACACTTTTTCTATTATGACTAGATGGCATGTAATTTACATTAATGATTAATGTAATGTATATTGATTTAATATTAGTGTTTTATTTGATGGCTAATAAATAATTTAACTAATGGATGTGATACAAAACATGATTATATGTAATTTAATGTACAAAATTTTAATTTATGTGTTCCTATAGGATATGTGGTCTAAATAGTGGAAGCATGGAGTTTGAGTGATTTGAAGTGTAGTTTTGTCTAAGACTAAGTTATTCCTTTAGTGTGGGAATAAGATATATTATATCATGATAATTTTATTATTAATATGATTCCCCACCAATTTTTGATAGGGATACTAACACCTAGTGGACTCCGGGCTGATGTTTTCACAAACAACATAGTGGGATAATGGTTTGATGATTACACATTCTTTCCACACTCTCTACTCATGGTAGATACCTCTGCTGTTATGTATATAAGTCAGTTTCCCTGTATATTTTTATCGAGGGATTAAATATCTTTTGGTTTTATAACACAAATATATCTCCGAATATAGTATCTAAAGCATTATTATATTTTATAATGTGTATAGGTTTTGGTGTGTTGAGCTACTTACTCTGTGTACGAGCTGTGATGGCTAGAAGAATAATACATGATGTATGATATATGTCCTACGGGTTGTTGTGGATCCAAAAAACAACATTCTCACTATATATGGTGTTGTAAAATGAGATTATTTGATTATTTCGTGCACATGGTGAATGATCTGATTCATTTCTAAGTTGTCTTTGAGTTTTCCTATTTTGGAGAGTGATGGTTCAGGACATGCATCATTCGGATAGAGCATAAAACCTATGGTGAACTCAGAATGTGGTGAGATTGATGATTCCTTACTGTAATGTATACTATCCAATTTTTGAATCCTAGTAATGTTTATCAATGGTGAGGTTGGGAAATTAGTATACCTATTTAGTTGATTATTTAGTTTTATTATGGGTGATTATGCTTTAGCGTTCTCTCTTTATCTCATACACTAGAGGATCCTAGTTGGTTCCTAATGAGTATATTGTCATGATCGCCCTTTGTATATATAAAATATTTATAGGTTATGTGGAGAAGTTTAGAGATCATAATGGATATTAATAGCTTGTAGTTTTTCATGGATCTATTTCTTCTTTATGGTCAAAATCACTGATAGTTTTTGGTGCATGTATTTTTTTCTTTCAACTATTATACTTTTATAAAATTTCATGATTTTACTTGTTATATATACATATATATGTCAGAGAATGTGTTAGTTAGTGTATCTTTATTATCTCTATCTTGTATACATGTTTTATTAGTGGTTAATTCACCCCATATGCAGGTTTATTATACCCTCAGTGCAAGTTGGTAACCCAAGTCTAATTTAATGTAGGACTTTGGCATTCAGTGTCTCCCTTCTCTCATTTCCACTATAAGAGGGGTATTCATTGGGGGGAAGGGGTCATGAAAATATTTATTTTATTAGATAGTTCTAACTCATTCATAAACATCCAAATTTTTAATATATTACCATGATTTCTATTTCAATATGATTTTGACCTTTTTATTATAATATGTAATGAAAAGTAAAATATATTATTCTCCTTCCCTTATAATCAATACATTTTTAAAAAATATATAAAAAGATGGTAGTTTTGGTTTTAAATATTTATTTTAATATTAATTTTTTTATTTATCATGGTAATTAATTTGTAATTATTTTTAATGATATAATTACCTTAAATTCTTATGCAACACTGATAGAGTAATTATTCAATTAACTGAAAAACAAAATATAGGATTTTAAAAATAATTACAATATTATGATAAGGAAAATTTCTATTTTCCATGTTTTCATAAGAAAAAAATAACTTATTATCGATATATGAAATTATTATATTCTAATTAATGTGATGTCTTGTAGTTTTAATTGTCTAATTAAATGAACTATTAAAAAATCGACATTAATGATACTTTAAAAAAATGATAATTTATTGAATGGTTTAAATTTACATAAAATAATATCATCATAAAATTTATTTATATATGTTTTGATATATAAATTTATTTCCATTTATTAGAAAAATTTCTTTTAAAGTAACTTTCTTTACCCCTAAATGGTGAATTTTTTAATATATTGGTAACTGTTAGTAAGGGATAAAACCTTATAAACAAAAATATAAGGTCTAAAAAAACCTAAAATTTTATAGATATTATTATTTTTTATTATTTTATCTTCTAATAATATAAACATATAACCTACTCAATATTTATCCATTTTAATACTAAATTTAATTTATAGTAATTTTATATTTTTAAAAATTCAAAGGGCGCCCATCCTATATTTTATAAAAGGGATCCCCTTATTAGTTTTTTCACACTTAAGAAAACATTATTATTGGAAAAAAATGTCCAAATAACATTATAAAATCATTTTCCACAATAAATAGGCCTTATTTTGGACCCAATACTATCATTAGATATCCATAGGTTCAATGGAAAGGATGTTGTCTAAAGAAGTGGTATAGTTTGAAACCAAGTGTTTTAGGATTATAAGATCTTCTATGTCAATATTATATACATAAAACACAATGAAATAATTTAATAAATATATTAAATATAATTTTTTGTTATTATGTAAATGGCATATCGTATATCCATATCCTCACCCATAAAATGTGAAACGAAACTGATGTTCTTGTATATGACCGACCAAATCTACACAAACTGATATAATTTGTTTCTATCCCCACCATTTAGGGATTGATATACTGATGGAATTTATTGTTATATATTATATAAAATACATATTCAAATTAATTAAATGATAACATGTATTATAAATTATTACCATTCCATTCATTGAAAAATGATAACATCCTTCGTGCTTACATGTGGACTATGAACTCCATCAAGAAATGTGATATTTTTTTCATCACCACAACACTTGTATGTTTTATATAAGTTAATAAATATATGTAATTTGGTATTTATGATAAGATTATTAGTTTAAATTTATAAAATAATATGTACTTTTTCCAAAATAATTGTTAAATAATGGAAATGTTACAAAACATACGAACGACCTACCATCTCCATGACTGCAACATAGTTCATTTTTGAAAATCACCGTTCATTTTTTTTGAAATTATAAATTTTTTATGAATATGTTATCTATTTATGATTTTTATTCTATAGGTGATGTAACAATGAATATTTTTACCACAGATAACACACTGATGTTGTATAGAAAATAATGAACCGAACGTCCTCAAAATAAAAGATATACTCTTATATGACTTTGTAATTAAATATTTCATTAATAGAATGAAATAATTGTTATAAGGATAATTTATTAAAATATTAAAATGTTTTTTAAAAATAAATTAATTTATATGTGTTTAATATATATGTTTTATAGGAAATACATGGAATTTATTGACTCAAGGTAATGGATTTAGGCACAATTTCCTTTTATTGAGGAATGTTTTAATATTAATAACCTAATATATTTTATATGGTGTACAAAGTATGCTATTAAATACTATATCATGAATAATTTATACATCATGGTATTTTATATTTCAACCGTAATATTTTCATCCAAGGGGATTTGGATTCAATGTTACCAAGTAGTAAAGTGTTCCTTAACTCAATTTTTCTTCATTGGGTTCTAACTGTTATTAATTACATTTGGAATCCCATGATTATGTTTTCTTCAATTTCTAAATTAACTTTTTAATGTCCTGAACCCGAAATATCAGAGACGGTGCATTATTTTAATACAATTCCATGATTACAAGGAAGAAAATCCAAATGGGCCTTGCAGTAAATTAGTCAAGAAGAAACATGATACATACACAATACATAAGTAATATTAGTGAATACATATTGTCATAGAAAAATGGATGTGATATGAAGAAACTCCTAACAATAAGTCAGATGTTTTTCTTCAAAAGATCATAGTGTGCTAGATAACCAAATTAAATTTATTAATTAAAATTTTAAGATCATCTTGTACATGTAATTGATTTTTTATAACCATATTAAGTTTATTCATGTAGTTTTTGTTGGGTTAAGTGTTTCAATTTCATTCTTTAGGTCCACTTGTTTTATTATTAGTATAGTAATATTCATGAACAGAGAATCATGTAAAATGAAACATTTAGTTTAGAATTGATGTTATATTTTTTCAGTGAACATCCAGAAGGATACATGGTATAAAATTTAATTCGGTTACATAGAGTGAAGATGAATCATGATATAAATTATTTGATGACAATTGTTTGGGATAATTGGTGGTTTTTGGACACCACAAACTCATTTGCTTTATAAATCAAAACCATATGTATAAAAAGATATCGGAAACAAATATGAGATATAATTAATATTTTATAGTTTGGTTTAACCATAATAATGGTTTCATGACAATAATTGTAGATGGTAGTAGAAATTGAAAACCCATTGTCCCTTAAATTGCTAAATTAGCCCATCTCAGATGGTGTTTTCATTTTCAGTATAAAAGAATGGGAAATGAGAGATGTTGAAAAAATATACATTTGCATAATAAAATTAAAATTAATGTAAGGTACTATAATTATGAAATCATAGGGATATTAGAGATGAATAAATAAAACAAATGAAAGGAATTCAAATTAAAAGAAATGCGGAGATATCCCTCATGAAAATTCAGCAGCGTAACAATGTCTCTTAATATTTGAAAAAATATGATTATGACATAAAAAGGGTATCTCATAATTCACACATAATATCGATTTTATGTGGGTATGAAATGTAATATCATATAATAAACAAATTTAAATTAAAATATAATAACATAATACGAGTGTTTGAAAAAGATAGAGACTTTGAGACGAACATTCTACAACAAAACAGATATCCCAAATGGTTTTATAGAACATTAAAAAGAAAGGTTTTAGGGGTAACCCATTAATAAAAGACTCATAAAATAGTGTAGGGATGGAATAATATAGAAATAAAAACATGGAATGAAAACATTAAATACATACAACATAATGTAGAATGTGAAATAAAAGAAATGAAAAGATGAAATTACCTGTGAAGTAATCTTCCTTGAGAACCTCTTTAGGTGATAGGTTTTGGTCTTTAGAAAAGAAAAATATCTCATGGATGTGGGGAGTGAGTAAATAAGGGTATTTGGGTAGATCTTAGACAATGAACAAGGCTTGAGAGGAGTCAAGAAAAGATGTAGGGGGTTATAGTGGGAGGAGTGAATTTTGAATATTTTACTCAGTATTTAATTATTTCCCTCAAGAAAACCAATAGTTTTGTTTAATGTTACCCATAATAGTAATAACTACATGTCATTTTGAACTAGGTTTCATTTCATCACTCATGATTTCATAAATAGAGTATTTAATAAAGAAAATTTATATACATTATTTTAATATATTTCACTATTCATAAAACAATTTCAACAATTTAAAAAAATCCAAAACATTCACCCAATCCAATTTTTAAGGTGTTGAATTAAAAAATGGAATCTATTATTTAAAAATAATATTCATTTTTTTTAATTTAATCGTTAAATAAAATCATAATTTAATCCAAAAAAACATTAAAACTATATCACGTTTTATAACACCTTGAGAAATTAATCACGGTCCAAAAAATATATCATTTAACCATAACACAATAATGTAAAAATTTATGATTAAATTTTATGGATATAAATTTTCATTTTAAATGATTAAATTAATCAAAACATTTTAGTTTAAATATTTATATCATACAAAAATACCAATACTTATACTATGATCGTTTTTTTACTTTTAAGATGTCTAAATTATATTTTTACATTCATTGGTGAAGCATATATTTTTTTCTACAATTTAATATGCATTAAAACTCATAAAGTAATGTTAATATTCATAATGATATGTTACTATTCAACAAAATATATTTTTATATTACTAGACTCTAAATATCTTACCGAACACAACTGTGTATGTATATTTTTCAAAATTCAAATCACAAAGGTTGAAAATTTATGTTTACTTGGTGAAGTAATAACAAACTTGTGTATTTTAGAGTTTCATTATTTTTTTCATTCTATATTAAATATATTTTTAAATTCATGGGAGTGTTACATTATGCCATAATTAGAAAAATTTCATTCCTGAAATTTGAAGTTGAACTTTGAATGTTAATGGTAGATACTAGAGAATTCCCTATAGAGATACCCACAACAAAAATATGGTTAAAATATCAAATTAATGAGGGGAATTAATAATGAAATAATCACTACAAAATAAATCATTCTAATTTTACAACATGGTCATTGAAGAATAATTAACTCACCATGCAGCAGCATTAAACTCTAAAACCCCATACAAAGATCAACATAAAACATTTCGTAAATTCTTAAAATTCCAAAATATAATAATTCAGCACATTGTAATAAATCCTTCTAAATTCCAATGATGAACATATCATTAACCCATAATCAGTATGAAGCAGCTCCAAAATTAAAATTTCAAACATGTGGATTAATTTATCATGAATCCCCTTGAAATATGTTAATAACTTGAATTACCATAAAAACCTTATTGGTAACATGAATTCTTATGTATTACTTAAATATGATACATGTTATTGGATATATTCCATAAATCCAAACATGTTGTAATCTTATCGATGTTAGAAGAGACAACTTATCGACCAACCAATAATCGATTCCAAGTTAGTCAATATTTATATGAATCAATCTTTTCATCATCATTATCCCAACATGAGATATATATTAATGGGTTTCTTTCAAACAATAATATTTTTTTCCTAAAAATATTAACTTTATACTGAATCACATTTCATATGAACCATTTTTCATATATCCACAAATCGTTAATGTAAGAGTACTACAGTAAAATCCATATATATGTCATAATTCATATAACTAGTACATTACTAAAAAAATATTCAAATGGTATTATTCTTAACTAGGTATATTAATCATTCTACTTCTTCTGCGGTTTCATCCTAACATGATCGTTATCCAAAATCATCATTTGGGGTATATTATTTTGACGAATTGGATATTAATTTTCATAGCATTCAATCTCCTTAAATCTTAGTCATACTACATTGAAAACCATTTTTGTTCCCTTGAAATCCTGACCATGGTGTCTTATTTATCCACACTTATAGAAAACAAACATTCCCTTGAAACATTTACCTGGGGTGATTTTTTACACAGTTATCACATGTAAGAAAACACTTAAGTTCCTTCTTACTTTTATCCCCATATCTCTCTACCATTCAATTATTATTTTGTTTCCCGTCAATTACATATGACTCAAAAAAGTATTTACATAAATTTTTATCACATGATATTATTTCGACGTATGATAACGATACATTGGATATAATCTTCTCATGAAAAGATTTCTTAAGACCATTAGAGATATGATCCTTATTATTCATCACATCACATGTAGTGGTTATGTTCTCATTCATTATTCTTGGCTCCATTTCTAATCAATTTAATTTTATAGATTAGCTCATAAAATTATGAACTCTTTAAAACTCTATACATGGTATAACACATAACATAAATTTATGCATCATAAATCCTTGATCTATATATCTTGGTTTCATTGGGGCCATAAATCCTTCACAATAATGGGTAAATAAAATGTAAATTATCTTATGAATATACCCCAGGAGTATAAAACCAAGTGTGCTGCAAGGAATGTTATTATATACCAGGATACCTTAGATCATGCGTGAAACTCCTTTTTTATGTTTTCAATCCTAGGTACATCCGTACCAGAGCCACATATAATTTTTTGTATCTAGGCATGTATATATTTGTTATAATGATCCCCATAATATATTACATAACAAAATTATAGGTTTTCTTAGTTTTTTATCCTCAAATACCATTTAAGGGGTTTCTTCCCTAACATAGGTTATCTATATTTAGTACCTAATGTTTCTACTAAAATTTATTTGATACCAAGTGTAACGCCCCGAACCCAGAAGCTCGGAGGTAGTGCATTATTTTAATACATTATAATGATTTCAAAGAATAACATCCCAAAGGACAGATTATTTTAGTAGTCATTAATAAACTAGATATGTAAACCATACACATGTAATTGATGTGATTATAGAATATCCCACATAAATGGAAGTGATATGAAGAAACCCCTTGCCTTAAGTCTAATAGTGTTCTTTAATTTATCTCAGTGTCCTCGATAACCAAATTAAATTAATTAATTATCATTTTCTGAACCTTTTATAAATTTAATTGATTTATTATAACCTTATTATGGTCATTAATGGACTTTTTGAAGGGTTAAGAGGTTCAAATTTATTGTTCATGTCTGTTTGTTTCATGAGCGGTATACTTATATTATTGAACGGAAAATGATGTAAAATGAGTATTTTTTTTCAGAATTGAAGATTTCTGTTATTTCCAAACATCATGATGGTTATATGATTTTAAATTTCATTTGGTAACTTTGAGTGAAGAAAAATCATTATATAAATAATTTAATGATAATCCGTGTGGTTGATTGGCTATTTTTGGACACCACAAACTCATTGTAATTATATATCATAACAATATGTACAAAATGATTCCAGAACCATAGATGAGACACAATACATATATTATAGTGTGGTTTAACCATAGGAATGGTTTTATCAATAGAAATAAATAGTGTATCTGAAATTGATAACCCATCAACATTGAATTTGGTAAATTAGCACATCTCGGAATGTGTTTCCATTGTATGTATAAAAGAATGAGAAATAATAGAAGATGAATAAATATTAAATTAGCGTAACAAAATTATAGTTCATTAAAGGTACTAGAAATATCAAATGATTTTTATAGGTTGATGCGTATAGAAAAATAAATGACATGAACTCAAAATAAAAGAAATGTTGAGAAATCCATCCCAAAAATTCCGCAGCCTAAGGGCATCACTTAAAATTTCATAAAATATTTTAAAGAGAGAAAAATGATATCTCATAATTAATAAATAATATGGATATTAAGGGGTATATGGAATTTTATATCCCAAAATAAATGAATTTAATTTAATATATAATAACATAATAAGACTTCTTGAAAATGAGATAGATTTTTAGACGAAAATTCGGTAGCATAATGACATTACAACATTGTTTTAAAAAACATTAAAAAGAGGGGTGATATAAGCCATCCATTCTATAAAGACTCAAAAAATAGTATATAGATAAAATAATATAGAAATAATTACATTTTATGAAAACATGAAATGCATGCCCCATAAAATAGAACATGAAATAAATGAAATGAAAAGAGGAGTTTAGAACATGAAGTAATCTTCCTTAAAGGTAACTTTGGGGGGAGGTTTTGGACTTTTGAAAAGGCCAAGTGGTCCTGGCCGTGGGGGGTGACATAATAAGGATATTTGGGAAGATAATAGGCAATGTATAAGTCTTTAGAGGAGTGAAGGGAAGAGGGAGTGGGGGGGGGGGGTAAAGTTGAGGAGAGGAGTGAATTTTGAATATTGTACTCATTATTTTATTATTTACCTCAAGACAACAAATAGTGTTATTTAATT
The DNA here is from genome assembly GCA_963277665.1 of Viscum album. Taxonomy (NCBI): domain Eukaryota; kingdom Viridiplantae; phylum Streptophyta; class Magnoliopsida; order Santalales; family Viscaceae; genus Viscum; species Viscum album. Next base: position 2,061,969,925 of record OY728140.1, read on the forward strand.
TGTCTCTTAATAGTAATAATATCATCTGAGTTTGAAAAAATTATCCTAAAATCACTCGTTTTTCCATAAATAGTTTATTTAACCGATAAATTGTATATGTGGTATTTTACAGTATTTCACTTTTCATAAAAAATCATGAATTTCAGAATAATCAAAAAAATTATCCCCAACAATTTTTTGATGGGTATAATGAGAAAATATAATCTATTTTGTAAAAATATGTTTCTATATATTTTTAATCTAATTTATAAATAAAATAATAATTTATTCCAAAAAAAAAATTTAAATCTATAACTCATTTAATAACACCTTGAAAAATTAATTTCGATCCCATAAAATAATATTCTATCCATAATAAAATAAGGTAAAAATTTATAATTATACTTAAAAAAATATATTTTCATATAAAATTATTAAATTATTCATAAAATTGTACTTTAAATATTTATGTCACTCAAAAATACTAATACTTGTACTATAATCATTTTTCCACTATTAAGATGCCTAAATTCAATTTATACTTTCATGGATGAAGATTCTATTCTTATTTAAAATTTAATATTCAATACTATTAATTAATATTCATTAATGTATGTTAAAATTTATAAGGATATGTTACTATTCATGAAAAAAATAATTATATCTTATCAGACTCTAATTATCTTACCGAACTCAACTGTGTATGTCAGTTTTTCAAAATTCCCATCATAGAAGTGGAAAAATTAAGTTTTCAGGGCTAGGTATTAAGAATGTATTGTCTATTAGAGACTCAATGTTTCATTAATTCTATATTAAATTTATTTTCAAATTCTGGGGGTGTTACAATCTTATTATTTATTTCTACTTGTTCGGTGTATATTTATATTTGTTACATATAATATATCCCATGATTAATTCTCAAATCAATGATATGGTATTTGAAAGTGTTATTAGTTACAAATTCACTTTCATTGGGATATAAAATTTTGATATTAATATATATTAATTGAAAAGGTATGTATACTAGCACTTTGTAATTTTATATAATTAATATACTTATTTTCATTATATTTAATGTTTTACATAAATTTTACCTTTCATAGAGATTATTATCGAGACATTACCATACATGAAATAGATTTATGTTACAATATCCTCTCTTTTTGGGATTTATTAGATCCATTGTTTTTCATGGGGATAATATGATTTTATTTTCATGAACCAAATACATATTAATTACCTATGTTTGTGAATTTTTTTACATGATTAATTTTAATTTCATATATTATTGATTAATTAAATATAAAAAATGTTTTTCTTTAGTGATACAAATATTTTATCATTTTTTATATGGAATTGTTCTATCCCATATCCAAGTTTTATAAAAAAAATTAAATAATATTATTTTTTAAAAATTAATTTTTGATTAAATTTACAATACATAATCATTGACATTATTTTAACTGGTTTTAAAAATTTAATTTCTTATCCATTTAAAAATGAGGGACTTTTGATTCCCATTTTATAATCCTTCAAAAAGAATCTGTATTTTTAATTTTAATTATTTTAGTGGATTTTATAAAAATCATGATTATGATTTGTTTTAGATATTTTTATATATTTACATGTTTATATTTAAATAATTGTTGTAAAAAAATTTATAGATTTTTAATTTTTTTAACTGGGTTTTAATAGAAAAATGGTATTTAACTCAAGAATTATTTTAATGATAATATAATGGTATTTTCGTTCATCATTGTCAAAAACCAAATCCAATACATATTATCTAGTGGGGATATTATTTATCGATACCATCCATATTATTTCTTTGTATAGATTATGATGGATTTAGAGATAATTTCCTAGTGCCTTATACTCTTCCACATGTAATACATTTCATAAATGAAACAATGGATTTTCCTCTAAATATCATGGTGAAATTGAAGAAATATATACTTTATTAATTTTTTGGTTCTTGATAAAACTTTACAATGATGGATGGTTAAATTATAAACCATATATGGTTTGTTCATTTATAAATCAAGTATCTGTTGTTATGTTATAATCTAACGATGGGTGGGTCCATGATAGTCATCTAATTAACTTTCTGTGGAAGTATGTCTAATTTTTATTTAAATTAAAAGGTCTATTTAAAAGGAAATATTAAGATAATATTCCATGACACCAACACATTTTAAATTATAATTATATGTAATTTAAAATATTCATTTAATCAAGATTACCTTCACATGGATCATGAATATTGATTTATATGACTCATAACATTGTTAATGATTAATGTCGGGTCTATTAATTTATGACCCATGTATTGATGGGAAAGAATTATATTATGCTATGAACATGAACATTGAATTTTTCATCGTACCCTTTTGTCATACTTTTATCACAAAGGACATTCACATGGTAATTATGATGTTTACCCTTAATGAGTAGTTGGGGTCAAAATTTAAATTTTTTCTTTTCTACTGGTTATAAGTGATGATGTTGAAAGGTTTTTTTTCAAGAAAAAATTAGTGTGAGTAGAATTTTACTGGTGATATTGAAGTCATATTGATAAATTACTAAAATGGGTGTATGTTAGAAAATTGATCACATAAATATATGGGTATTTTTATGTAAGAGTTTATATTATTTTTATTAAACTCTTAACCTGTAATGGTCCTTGAGTATTTCATTGATCCAATATATCCTTTTGATGATTTGTATCTTTGATAGAACAAATTTGGTCACATTTAATAATATCAATCTAGATATGTAAAGATTTTTTATAGAAAATTATTTGGGTGTTCATGTCTGGGGATGTAACGGTGGGTATCAGAGAAGGGTTTAGAACAAATTAGAGATTAGGATGCATTAATGTGATGTTGTCTTAAGATTTTTTGACACTATAATTGGATTATATATTTTTTTAATCATACTTTCAAATAATTAATGAACTCTTTTGATATTTTATGTTACGTAATTTTAGGTGATTAATTATAAGGCCCCAACCTTAAACCTTACTTAATATTGAATTAAATGAGTAATTCACATTGAGGATCTTTTCAGGTTTAGAGTTTTAGAGAATTAGGACATAACTATTACATCTCAAAAGATTACAAAGTAGTCGCTTCTACTAAATTTCCATAAAATAAAAACTCTTTAAAAGAAACATGTATAGTTCCATGTATTAGGTAGCATGACTTTCCCTTGATCCCATCCTTGACCCTATTCCACACTATGTCCTGTGAAAAACATTTCAAAAACTTGGGATGAGCATAAGAAGCTCAGTAAGGGATACACAAAGAATGAAAACTGTTAGTTTTTCAAAACAACAAGTAAACCATAAATACTTTATCAATATAATACTTTTCACCTTCATGAAGTAGTAAAAACTTTTCACTGAAAAAAATGTATCATTACTTACCTTTTTGTAACCAAAGGATTACCATAAAACCCATATAAAGAACACATAACATATATAAAGTTAACTTGGGACATAAACATACTTAAGTGGAATAACCATACGGTCTACTTACACACATATCACTTAATGGAATAGCCATATGGACAATTTCCCTACATACTTAATGGAATAGCCATACGGCCGACTTCCATACCCAATGCATTGGAGGTTATAACGTAACCACCCGTCCTGGTATTCACGGCACCACCCGTCATAATGTCCAAGTACCATTATTACATATAAAATATTGAAAATATAAACATTTCGATAACAACATTTCATTTTCAATCACAATAAGTAATTCCCAGATATTTAATTAATCAATCCATTTTCAAAAACCATTTAAAATAGATTTTTGAATCAAAGTGTCCCATACCACTTTGAAGATTTTAATGGAATTATAATTTTAAAACATTAATGTACATATAAATAAATACTGAAAACCATTTTGAAAACATGGACATTAAATATAAAGATTTAGAATAATAAATCATTAAAACATTTAAAACGATATTTTTGTTAAAGAGTTTTTAACAAACTGAGAGACTCTTGAATACAAATAATTTCAGAATAACATTTAATCCGAACTTTATAATATCATGAGAATAAAGGGATTCATGATATAATATGTCAAAGGATAGTATACACACCATATAAGTGTTAATTGGTGCATAACAACAATGAAGACTCAATAGAAATGTCAAATGTGATGAAATCCCATATAAAGAAGGTATCCTTAAATTAAGGACAAATAAATCGCAAAAATATGTGTGACAAATATAAATACACCCAATATAAGTGGATATTAATTGTAAAATAATAAAAGGTCATTCACACATATTCAATGGATGACATATTCAATGACTACATGTTGAACCCAAAGAAATCGAAATTGGGTTAAAAAGTTCCCTTAACAGCCTAACGACATCACATCAAAATGAGTTAATGAGAGATAAAAAAGTGTATCTCATCACTTGGACATAAAATTTACATCAATAAGGATATATGAGAACATATCCCAACATAACAATATGTAAATTAAAAGACCCAACAAAAGAAGTCTTTTAAAAAAGAGGAGGGTGAAAGGTTCCCTTACCGACTTGGGTATCTTTCAAAACATACACCCCATGAAAGAAGGACAATAGATCATTGATGTAAATACTCATAAATGAAATAATATTACACAAAGAGTATAATAATGGACAGTACATACACCACTCAATGGAATTTTTGGCAAATGTAGCATAAATCTCACGGGAATAAAAGTGAGATGAAAAATCCCTTACGAGAACTTGCCAGCCTAACGGCGCCACATAAAACTTCCCAATATGGTTTGATGAGATAAAATAGGGTATCTCATCACATTAAAATAAAATGTACAACAAGAGGAATATAAAATAACATCCCCAACATTACAAATAGGAGCTTAAAAGAAGTGACATAAAGGAGAGTACTTAAAAAGAAAGAGATAGGTTAGATCTCTTACGAAAGTTCGACAGCCTAACGGCGCCACTCAAGACAACCAAAATAGATTGATGAGAGAGAATAGGGTCTCTCATCACATGAAAATAATAATTACAGTAAATTTAATATAAAATATCATACCAATAACAAGATAGATGAGCTTTAAAAGGAACTACATAAAAGTGTGTACTTAAAAAGAAAGAGAGGAGTAGGATCCCTTATCTCGGGTCCGACTTGACTCGATCGTTCTTTAATCTCCTGAATAATAAACTTGAGTTAATTTATAATTCCTTAATAACCTTTTTAAAGTTCATTATTCCTTTTATATCACTTATTACCATGTTATAAACATTATTTAATCATTTCTGTTAATCATGTTTGTTTTGTCGATATTTGGTTCTTAAGTCGAAAGTGGACTTCTTACAATTACATGTTGTTCATGTGGTCAAAGGTTCTTCATATCCAAAAATGTCATTCCTGATTTGGATATCATATATATAATATATATCCATAATATAAATGTATTTATAAAATCACATAATCATTTAGAGGAAATAAATGAAATGCACCGTTCATGGAGACGGTAAGCCGTACGTACACATGAACGCTACTTTCATTTCTATCTCATACTTTAATGGAAAGAAATAATAATCATATAGAGGTAAATAATAATTCCAGTATAACATCATATATAATAACATTAAATCCATCCTTTATACGTCCCACGTATGGCATTAACGAATCACATCACTTTGAGGGGGCGGTAGTCCGCACTTCCTAAAATGAAGATATCGCGTATACCCATAATGGAAGCCATAATGGTAAGACAAAAATGAAAAATAAATAATCATAAGTAAAAAATAAACATATTATATATCATATATAAAAATAGTCACATCATAATGGCCACCTTTTAAGGTGTTAAATGAGTATTGAACAATCATCGTTTCGGGAGGCACAATTTCGCCATCCACGGAAACCGTATGTTCTTTAACCATTTGATGTAGTTGTGTGAAAGTGTAGAACGAATAAATCTTATAACAACATCCCAGAATATTTAAGATACTGGTGTTTTTACAAAATAAATAAATAAAAAGAGTTTAGGGGGTTGGAGAAGTAAAATAAAACAAATGAACATGAGAGAATGAATTACCTTTAAAAGTGTAACTCCTTTTGATTTGAGCCTAAAAGATTTCATTGAAAGGATTCTGCCCAAAGGGAATCCTCTAGGATGAGGAGAGGGATGTGGAGAGAGTAAATGGGCAGGGGTTGGCCGATCCAAAGGCTTGAGGAGTGTGTGAAATGAGGTAGAGGTGGGGGCCTTTTATAAGAGGAGAGGAGGGGCACTTTTGGAAAGTAAAGAAATATTACTTTATTTGAAAATGTTTTTCGGTTTTAAAAGGTCCCACATTGATATAATTCATGGATAAGGTGATAAGGGTTCTAAATACACCCATCCAATAAGTTTTGGACATGTGTTGTTCATAGATTTTACATTATCTTTCCATTTTATTTAAATCGTCAAATAATGATGTCATCACTGCATCATTATTATGTCCTAAATAATTTATTTTATTTAATATCTAAAAATTATAAAACAAATAACTATGATGTAGGAAATCTTTTTATCTTTACAATGAATATTTATAATCAAATTTTGGACTTGTGTAACCCCACTTAAAAACTGTTTTAGTAGAACAACTCATGTTTGTGTCAATTTAATTTTAACATTAAATAAAAATATATTATTGTCATTTTCCAACTAAAGTGGCTCCATGGGGTCCCCAAGTTGGCCCATGGCTTGTCTTGGTCTTCCATGACTCACCCAATAGGTTTAGTATAAGTGTCATGGTGTTTTCACATTCTTATAATATCATTTTTACCTTAAATGACACTAATTACCTCTAATCGCGATTAATGAAAAAAAGTTACTATTCACCAAAAAATTATTTTCATCCCATTGAACCACATTTTACATACTAATTACAACCATGTATGTAGGATTTTCAAAATTCAATACACATTAGTGGTAAAATTTCATTTAACTGAAAAATCAGTTTGCTTGATTACCACTTAGTGGTTTCATTATTCATCAAAAATTGGAGTTTTTCAGAAAAATACAAAAACTTCACCCTAAGCTATATTTGATATTCCGAATTCAAAAATGAAGTACGTTTTACAAAATTCAAAACATATTAGTCACATTAATTAATTTAATAATTAATTCCCGCTGTCAGAGCAAATAGCGTGTTTTTATAAAACAATAAGTATCAAAAGATTGACACTAGTTTAAGTCTGATTTCAAAGTGAAATTAATTCCAATGACCACTATTGGATTTAATGGTAAAAATATTTTCTAATTTCACTTTAAAACCAATTCAAAATATAATCTAATCATATAAATAAATTAGATTAAAAAGAGGTTTTGAATTAAAATACAACATTTTACACTTTTCATTAAAAAAATGAACATTATCGGAAAGATACAAAAAATTTACACAAAGTAAATTTTGATGTCCCGATTCTTAAGAAGAGTTTTATTTGGTCCAAAAGAATTTATAAGTGTGAGAAAAACTATATTTAATGACGGTTCGCCATCAAAAGGTGATATGTTTACATTTAGTGAAAACTAGGGCATATACGCCTAAAATTGAATTCTTTCCGTATTTTAAGCCATTATCTTTTATTGGATAATTGTAAAAACATTTAAAAACATATATAATCATATTTTATTTCTTTCTACCCATTCCCGCCAATACAATGACTACATGTTAACTACCATTTAAAATAATATTATTTTATTATTAGAGTGCAACGTAAGATTCCCAAGAAACTCGTTGTTGCGTGTTACGTACGCCATCGAGCATAGCGTCCCATTTAAAGTAATTTAAATATTTTATTCACAAATATGGATAAATATGAAATGTCATATTCTTTATTTACCCGGGGTGTTACATCCTTCCCCCCTTTTGGAAATTGCGTCCTCACAATTTTAAAATTGCGCTTGGAAACATCCTTGAAAGTCCCACATCGGAACAAAAGTCGGTAAAACAAACACTTTAAAATAAAGAAAGATAAGTACAAAGGTCACCCGAGTTAACCCATACTAGGATTCCAATTATGAAAATATGGATATGGAGGAAAAAACAAAGGGTCATGTTCTGATGGAGAGTGATAGAAAACATGTTTAGGAGAAAGTTAACCACGAGAAAATCACAAACTTGTGATGGGTTAAACGGTATTTGATTCCCTAGTAGGAAAAGTTAATAGAAATTTTTTTTGTTTTATGTTACTTTTTATTGAGTAATTTATTCATAAGGAAACATAATCACTTATCATATTTTCTTTCAACTTTTATTAGATTCCTTACACAAACTCATATTTTCTCCAAAAGACGAGTATTTAGGAAGACTTGTTCACATTAAGAGTACTATAATCAACTTCTAGAGAATCACCTAATCCAAAAAATAGAACTATATACTTCCCATGTCTTTAGAATTTATCCAAAACCGAAACCAAAAAGGCTAGTACAAGATCAGATAATCCAGAAAAGGATAACCCTTTATAAAAAGAAAATCTATTCTTAATCTCCAAAATTTGTCCAACAAAACCCAAAGTTCAACGAGGACCATTATATAATCAATTTGTCCATAAAATTCTTCAAAGTAAACCAATATAAGATTGAAACCCAAATATTAGAAGGATTTAGTCTCATAGTCTTCCAAGATAAATCATTACATTTATCTCCAAACAATATCAGTTGCTCCTAAAGTCTCGTTTTGAAAAGTAATTATCCTAATCACATATCCTCCATGATAGGTTAATCATTTTCATAAATAACCCAAAATCAACTTAGTCTTAATTCATAAAATCATATAACTAGAATGAATCAGTCAAACTAACTAGGGACTTCACGTAGTCCAGTGGTAGGCGATAAATACCAGTCGCACATTGGTTGTGGGTTCGATTCCTGCAGCTTTGTCCGATGTGACGGGATGTCACACGGTCTACGTGTTGTCCATTTTCCAAAACTATATAATTCTTAAACATTCCCCAAAATGAGATAAAATCTTCAAGAATAATCATAACATATTTTAACCTCAACTTTATCTCATTCCTTTCATTTTCCATCATATCATAGAGTAACCCATAATTACCTAAAAATTAAGTATCATATAAACCCTAATGGTTACCTTAATAATTATTACCTGAATTTCCATATCGAGTTGGCCATCTCGTACCTGATGCATTAGAGAACTCACAAAGGTTGAAGTTGTTGATCACGACTCCTTGATATTTGGTTTAGAACAACCATGAGTTTCCTCATTGAATCCTTCATTTGATCTAGTATCTTAATCAGAGAACCACCACAGTTTCCTTCAAACCTGTTGTCTCTTTGGTGCCTGCTAGATCCATCCATTCACTAAAAATAGAAATGTCAGTGTGAGTATATCAACAAAACCATCATGTACTAATGAGGAAGGTAAACACTAATATACACTTACTCATTCACTTTATCTAAAACTAGGGATCTTTCTGAAATCCTAACCATTATGGTAATGTCACTTATGCTTAAAGAATACCCTAACCTCTAAAGTTATCTAAACCGACCTTTGATACCAACTATAAGGCCCCAGCCTTAAACCTTACATAATATTGAATTAAATGAGTAATTCACATTGAGGATCTTTTCAGGTTTAGAGTTTTAAAGAATTAGGACATAACTATTACATCTCAAAAGATTACAAAGTAGTCGCTTCTACTAAATTTCCATAAAATAAAAACTCTTTAAAAGAAACATGTATAGTTCCATGTTTTAGGTAGCATGTCATTCCCTTGATCCCATCCTTGACCCTATTCCACGCTATGTCCTGTGAAAAACATTTCAAAAACTTGGGATGAGCATAAGAAGCTCAGTAAGGGATACACAAAGAATGAAAACTGTTAGTTTTTCAAAACAACAAGTAAACCATGAATACTTTATCAATATAATACTTTTCACCTTCATGAAGTAGTAAAAACTTTTCACTGAAAAGAAAGTATCATTACTTACCTTTTTGTAACCAAATGATTACCATAAAACCCATTTAAAGAACACATAACATATATAAAGGTAACTTGGGACATAAACATACTTAAGTGGAATAACCATACGGTCGACTTCCACACATATCACTTAATGGAATAGCCATACGGCCAATTTCCATACATACCTAATGGAATATCCATACGGCCGACTTCCATACCCAATGCATTGGAGGTTATAACGTAACCACCCGTCCTGGTATTCACGGCACCACCCGTAATAATGCCCAAGTACCATTATTACATATAAAATATTGAAAATATAAACATTTTGATAACAACATTTCATTTTCAATCACAATAAGTAATTCCCAGATATTGAATTAATCAATCCATTTTCAAAAACCATTTATAATAGATTTTTGAATCAAAGTGTCCCATACCACTTTGATGATTTTAATGGAATTATAATTTTGAAACATTAATGTCCATATAAATAAATACTGAAAACCATTTTGAAAACATGGACATTAAATATAACGATTTAGAATAATAAATCTTTAAAACATTTAAAACGATATTTTTGTTAAAGAGTTTTTAACAAACTGAGAGACTCTTGAATACAAATAATTGCAGAATAAAATTTAATCCGAACATTATAATATAATGAGAATAAAGGGATTCATGATATAATATGTCAAAGGACAGTATAAACACCATATAAGAGTTAATTGGTGCATAACAACAATGAAGTCTCAATAGAAATGTCAAATGTGATGAAATCCCTTATAAAGAAGGTATCCTTAAATTAAGGACAAATAAATGGCAAAAAAATGTGTGAAAAATATAAATACACCCAATATAAGTGGATATGAAGTGTAAAATAATAAAATGTCATTCACACATATTCAATGGATGACATATTCAATGACTACATGTTGAACCCAAAGAAATCGAAATTGGGTTAAAAGGTTCCCTTGACAGCCTAACGGCATCACATCAAAATGAGTTGATGAGAGATAAAAAAGTGTATCTCATCACTTGGACATAATATTTACATCAATAAGGATATATGAGAACATATCCCCAAAAAACAATATGTAAATTAAAATACCCAACAAAAGAAGTCTTTTAAAAAAGAGGAGGGTGAAAGGTTCCCTTACCGACTTGGGTATCTTTCAAAACATACACCCCATGAAAGAAGGACAATAGATCATTGATGTAAATACTCATAAATGAAATTATATTACACAAATAGTAGAATAATGGACAGTACATACACCCCTCAATGGAATTTGAGGCAAATGTAGCATAAATCTTACGGGAATAAAAGTGAGATGAAAAATCCCTTATGAAAACTTGGCAGCATAACAGCGCCACATACAACATATGAATATGGATTGATGAGATCAAATAGGGTATCTCATCACATTAAAATAAAATTTACAGCAAGTGGAATATAAAAGAACATCCCCCAACATTACAAAGAGGAGCTTAAAAGAAGTGACATAAAGGAGAGTACTTAAAAAGAAAGAGAGAGGTTAGATCTCTTACGAAAGTTCGGCAGCCTAACGGCGCCACTCAAAACATCCAAAATAGATTGATGAGAGAGAATAGGGTCTCTCATAACATGAACATAATAATTACAGTAAATTTAATAAAAAATATCATACCAATAACAAGATAGATGAGCTTTAAAAGGAACGACATAAAAGTGTGTACTTAAAAAGAAAGAGAGGAGTAGGATCCATTACCTCGGGTCCGACTTGACTCGATCGTTCTTTAATCTCCTGAATAATATAATTGAGTTAATTTATACTTCCTTAAGAACCTTTTTAAAGTTCATTATTCATTTTATATCACATATTACCATCTTATAAACAATATTTAATCATTTAAGTTAATCATGTTTGTTTTGTCGATATTTGGTTCTTAAGTCGAAAGTGGACTTCTTACAATTACATGTTGTTCGTGTGGTCAAAGGTTCTTCATATCCAAAAATGAAATTCATGATTTGGATATCATATATATCATATATATCCAGCATATACATGTATTTATAAAATCACATAATCATTTAGAGGAAATAAATAAAATGCACCGTTCATGGAGACGGTAAGCCGTACGTAAGCATGAACGCTACTTTCATTTCTATCTCATACTTTAATGGAAAGAAATAATAATTATATAGAGGTAAATAATAATTCCAGTATACCATCATATATAATAACATTAAATCCATCCTTTATACATCCCACGTATCGCATTAACGAATCACATCACTTTGAAGGGGCGGTAGTCTGCACTTCCTAAAATGAAGATATCGTGTATACCCATAATGGAAGCCATAAAGGTAAGAAAAAAATGAAAAATAAAGAAGCATAAGTAAAACATAAACATATTATATATCATATATAAAAATAGTGACATCATAATGGCTACCTTTTAAGGTGTTAAATGAGTATTGAACAATCATCGTTTCGGGAGGCATAATTTCGCCATCCACGGAAACCGTATGTTCTTTAACCATTTGATGTATTTGTGTGAGAGTGTAGATCTAATAAATCTTATAACAACATCGTAGTATATTTAAGATACTGGTGTTGTTACAAAAGAAATAAATAAAAAGAGTTTAGGGGGTTGGAGAAGCAAAATAAAACAAATGAACATGAGAGAATTAATTACCTTTAAAAGTGTAACTCCTTTTGATTTGAGCCTAAAGGATTTCTTTGAAAGGATTCAACCCAATGGGAATCCTCTAGGATGAGGAGAGGGATGTGGAGAGAGTAAATGGGCAGGGTTTGTCCGAGCCAAAGGCTTGAGGAGTTTGTGAAATGAGGTAGAGGTGGGGGCCTTTTATAAGAGGAGAGAAGGGGCACTTTTGGAAAGTAAGAAATATTACTTTATTAGAAAATGTGTTTCGGTTTTAAAAGCTCCCACATTGATATAATTCGTGGATAAGGTGATAAGGGTTCGAAATCCACCCATCCAATAAGTTTTGGACATGTGTAGTTCATAGATGTTACATTATCTTGCCATTTTATTTAAATCGTCAAATAATGATGTCATCGCTGCATCATTATTATGTCATAAATAATTTATTTTATTTAATGTCTAAAAATTATTAAAAAAATCACTATGATGTATTAAATCTTTTTATCTTTCCAATGACTATTTATAATCGAAATTTGGAATTGTGTAACCCCACTTAAAACATGTTTTAGTAAAACAACTCATGTTTGTGTCAATTTAATTTTAACATTAAATAAAAATATATTATTGTCATTTTCCAACTAAAGTGGCTCCATGGGGTCCCCAAGTTGGCCCATGGCTTGTCTTGGTCGGCAATGACTCACCCAATAGGTGTAGTACAAGTCTCATGGTGATTTCACATTCTTATAATATCATTTTTACCTTAAATGACACTAATTACCTCTAATCGCGATTAATGAAAAAAAGTTACTATTCACCAAAAAATTATTTTCATCCCGTTGAACCACATTTTACATACTAATGACAACTATGTATGTCGGATTTTCAAAATTCAATACACATTATTGGTAAACTTTCATTTAACTGAAAAATCAGTTTGCTTGATTACCACTTAGTGGTTTCACTATTCATCAAAAATTGGAGTTTTTCAGAAAAATACCAAAACTTCACCCTAAGCTATATTTGATATTCCGAATTCAAAAACGAAGTCCGTTTTACAAAATTAAAAACATATTAGTAACATTAATTAATTTAATAATTAATTCCCGCTGTCAGAGCAAATAGCGTGTTTTTATAAAACAATAAGTATCAAAAGATTGACACTAGTTTAAGTCTGATTTCAAAGTAAAATTAATTTCAACGACCACTATTGGATTTAATGTTAAAAATATTTTCTAATTTAACTTTAAAACCAATTCAAAAAATAATCTAATCATATAAATAAATTAGACTAAAAAGAGGTTTTGAATTAAAATACAACATTTTACACTATTCATTAAAAAAATGAACATTATCGGAAAGATACCAAAAAATTACACAAAGTAAATTTTGATGTCCCGATTCTTAAGAAGAGTTTTATTTGGTCCAAAAGAAATTATAAGAGTGAACAAAACTATATTTAATGACGGTTCACCATCAAAAGGTGATAAGTTAACCTTTAGTGAAAACTAGGGCATATACGCCTAAAATTGAATTCTTTCCGTATTTTAGGCCATTATCTTTTATTGGATAATTGTAAAAACATTTAAAAACATATATAATCATATTTTAGTTCTTTATATCCATTCTCGCCAATACAACGACTACATGTTAACTACCATTTAAAATAATATTATTTTATTATTAGAGTGCAACGTAAGATTCCCAAGAAACTCGTTGTTGCGTGTTGTGTACGCCATCGAGCATAGCGTCCCCATTAAAGTCATTTAAATATTTTATTCAAAAATTTGGATAAATATGAAATGTCATATTCTTTATTTACCTTTGGTGTTACATTAATTATCTTCTAGGAGATGTTTTATTGGGTTGATGTATATATATCTTTCTGGTTTAATATGAAGTATTATATAATAAAAAAATATTATAAACATATGTGGATGTATGAGGAATGTTATAAGATAACAGTTTGGTCAAAAACATTCGTTACTGTAGATTTAGTAAAGTCTATCTGGGTTGTAGGCTTAAATTTTATATAAATAGTTAACATATCATCGATATTATGTCAATACATTATATGAATTTTTTCTTGTGAAAAATTATGTGTGATTGAATTATTTTGGAGATAATGATTAAATTATCTTTAAATAAGATTTTATCAAATTAATATAATATATTCTTTTAAATATTAATATTTAATATTTAAAATAACATTAATGTTTTCATTTATTTAATAGTCTTTGTATACCTTTTGTTGTTATTATAAAGGCTTTAAATAATGATGTTGTATTTCATTATACACATGTTTATTCATCTTGGGAATTATCCAATTTATATCTAAACATGTTAGATTATCATAATGTATAAATTTAGGAGGAATATATATTTTTCAAATTTTGAATCACGTGATCCATTTTAATATTATTTTATTGATTTAAGAATGAGAAATTCAAATTTAATTCCCATCATTTGGGAAAAAATTTGAATTTATGGTGGAAAATGTTTGATGGATAAAATTATAGTGTTAATATAAGTATATTTAAATTTTTATTTTAGTCTATATTGTAACCGAATTAAAAAAATCAAGTAAAATTACTTAAAATAAAAATTTAATCCTATTACAATCACATTTCATGAATTAATGGTGTTTTCATTCAAAATATATTAAGGGTTTTTTTGTTGTTTACATTCTTCTGAACAAGTTCTCTATCTATCACTATTAATATTTGGGCATAAGTTTTCCCCTCCATGTCCTTATTTTCACATCACACAAATATTTTAAAATTTGGAAACCTACTATGAGTTATTTCAAATAATATTTGTGTTTTCTTTTCCCTTTATAAAGAGGATTTTTAGATAAAAACATTTACAATGTGGGATCTCAACGAATTTATTTTGGAGATTAAATATAATGTTTACTGATCTAGTGCTCAAATTGAGATGATAAAATTTATTGGGGGGGGGGATTTAATATCATAATATTTTAAAATAAGACTATGATCAGTAGTGTACATCATATGAACTTCTGAGCTAAAACCTACTATAAATTTTTTATATTTTAATATGACTGCATTAACCAGACTGAAAAATTAGATGGTATGAATATGTTCATATAATTTATGAAATATATATATAAATTATAAACAATAAGAATTTATTGATTAATTTTTTGGGAAATGTGACTAAATATTTATGAAATCCATTTTAATCTATAATGATATGTTTTCTTCAAAAATAGTGTTTATTTAATTTTGTGATCAAATAATACAATTAATTTATATTACATTTAAAAAAATTATTTAATAAAATATATTTTTTTGGAAATTTTAATATCATATATACCCTATGCTAAATTTTTATATTTTTTCGAAAAAGTTTAATTTTTCAATGAATAGTGAGAAATATTGAATTTGATGTAAACTATATTTTAATTAAAAAATATTTACAAATAAAATGTTTTTTCATTAGTTTTAAAATTTAATTATTATAGTTAAATTAACATTATCCAATTATAGTATTTTTAATTTGTTTCATACTTTACAATTTTGTAACATTATTTTCATACTTGAATGATATATATTAAAAAAATGTTTTTCATCAGGTTTACCCTGTTTCATTTTAAATTAAATTATGATTTTTTTGGATCATGAAAGAGAGATTTAATATTTTTAATTAGTAGGGAATTTTATCTAAATAGGACCTTTTTATTTTTTATCATTATGAATATAAAGCATAATAACTTTATATCACCTTGGGAGGGGTAAATCAAGTTATTAAGGTCAAAAAATATGATAAGGAAGAAACAATAACAATACTAATTTTTTCAACACTATTTTATGAGAATAATTCATCAAAAAACATCAAACTTTTGAATATATATCCTTTATTCAATTTTCCATGACTATTTACCTCTATAGTGTTTTATTTATTGAAATGTCAAAAATTAAATTTTATTTGTTTTTTGTTATTATGTTTTTATCAAAATGTTAAATAGAATGTATGTTTATTTATAATTATTCATTTAAAATATAATAGATATTTATTTATCAAATTTTTTTTTATTAAAATATAATGAATGGAATCCGTTCCTTAAAAGCATATGCAATGAGAACGTAGTAATTATTTACTTAATATAATAAAATATATGATTTAAAACTATTAAAATTACTATAATATTAAATAATATTAGTGCTCTATGATTTTTTTGAAGCTAATAACTTAGCAGTAATGTTTAAAAAATTTGAATTCAAATTAATGTGTTTTTAAATAGTATTGAAAATAAAATTTATTTAATTGTTAAAAAAATTAATATTAATTATATTTTATAATAAATAATATTTTATTTAATGATTTAAATTTCATAAAAATCATATATTTGTAAATATTACTAATATGAGGCTGAAAATATCATCCATGGTCCATTTGTGAGTAAATTTTACTTTTATATTATCTTTCATGACATCGAATGAGTAAGATATTTAATACCATGGTAATTGTATGAAGAGTTATAATAAGTTTGAATGAGATTAAACAAACATTAAATTGTGATAAAATCCATTATCGATGCTGAAATTTATTATATTTGAGTATTTAGACTCATAATCATCTTATATTCTACTAAAATAAATTCTGTTCCATTTTAATATTAAAATTAATATTTATTAATATAAATTTTAAAAACCTCCAAGAGTCCCCCTCCCCTCACTTATAAAGGGAACCTCTTCTTCTCAATTCCTTACCCTTAAAGAAATATTTTCTCATCCAATTCCCACCAGAATACCAAAATAATATTAATTTACATCTTCAGTAATCCTTATATTTGTAATATTAGAAACATTAGAGGGATTACAGAGTAACACATTGGAGGTTTTCCAAAGAATTAGAATAGTTCTTAGCTGATAAATATAAATTTATTTTCTCTTCTATGTCCTTAAAATATTTATAAAACAAGATAAAATAATAACACCAATATATAACATATATATGGATACTATATTTTTAATTGGATAATTTATATCCATCCCCATTTTTGTAATTGTTAAATGAAATATAAATTCATTTGTATGACAAACTATCACCTCACAAACCAATATAAATAATTTCACATCAGCGCCACTCACTGATTGTAATATTATAGAATTAATATTAATATATGATATTAATAAAATAAATATTATTCTTCAAATAAAATTTAAAATTTATTTTCATACCATTCCATTTATTGAAAAATTATAACGATGCTTGTGTGTATGGGTGTAATACCACCTAAATGAAGCTATGTGATTAATTTTTTAACACTACATCAGATGAATGATATATATATATATTTGTGGGTGTGTCTGTGTTTTTATAATGATATAGTATAATATTTATTATAATATTATCAATATTAATATATGAAATAATACATAACTTCATTTCATAATGATCATAGAAAAATGGAACAATTATTAATCTGTATGTTTGACATACCATCTCTATGATTGTAACATAGTTAATTTTTTAAAAAAAATATATTTTATAAATGTTTTTAAATTTATAATTGATGTATAAACATGATAATTACGTCATTATTATTATTCCATAGGTTATTGAACAATTTATCCTTTCACCATGATCAACACACTAAAGATGTTTTTAAATTTTTGAATTGAACATTCTCCAAATTGAAAAGATAGATTTAACCAACAAAGTAATTAAATATATAATTAAAAAATTGATATTAAATGTTGATGTATAATTAAATAAACTTAAAATTTATATTAATAAATAAAATAGTTTTTATATGTCTATTATATTGGATTTATTAGATATATATCGAAATTCGAGACATGAGGTAAGACATTTCATCTATATTTACATTCATTGAGGCATGGTTTAATGTTATGCACATAATTATTATTATGTGGTGTATATACCACACATTTATATATTATATCACGAATAATTTACAATTCAGGGTATATTGATTTGAAATATGACTTATTTCAATGAATTCGATTTGACTCAAATGCTACCAAGCATTAAAGGGTTCCTTAACTCAATTTTCTTTTATTGGTTCATAACCCTAATTTATTGTCTAATTTTTCCATGATTATGTGTTAATTGATATATAAATTTTTTTATTCAATATTTACACATGTTTAATGTGTATTTAAATTTTTTACCCATAATAATTCAATTGATCAATTATAAATTCAATGATATGATAATTGAAAGGGTTATTCATCTCAAACCCTCTTTCTACGGGGAATACTTTTAAAATTTTCCCTTAAATTCATTTATTAGGTGTATATGATTACCCTTTTTAATGTTATATCATGAATATAATTATGTTTATTTTATTTAATGTTTTATTATAATTTATTTATTCATGGGTTATATGATTGAAAATAAAATAATGTGGTAATGGATTTATGTTACAATCTTATTTAATTTTTGGGATTTTTTACACTAAAAGATCCTTGTGTGGAAATCATATGATATTATTTTCATGAAAAATATCTATTTTATTCATCTATTGTTACGAAAGTGGTTTACATGTTTAATATTAATTTGTTACATTATTTATTATTGAAACAAAAACAATGATGTTTGTATGTGATATTGATATTATATCTTCTTTTAGAATAGAAAACTTCCTCTTCTATATACATGTTTCCTAAAATGTTTTTATAAATATTATGTTCTAATCTGAAATGTTTTCCAAAATATTTTACATAATATATTACCTTTTTTAAAATGATTTTAAAAAGGATGTTTTTTAATGTTTTCCAAATCTCTCTCTTTTACAAATCATAAATTATATATTTCCATGTTTATTTTTAAAAAGAAATATTTTTAAATTAATTTAAAAAACAGTTTTTAAATGTGACCTTAAAAATAAAAACGTTATTTTCCTCATGAATTATTTTGGCGATATTGCAATAGAATTTACATTAATTTACAAAAATATCCCTTGATGTTACATATTCTTTAATAATGGTAATTTGTATTTATACAGTAATAATTATTTATATGGTGTATTATAATTGTTAAAAAAATAGTTTCAGAAAACCAAATTAATTTGCTAGGTCTAATGACATTATGTATGGAATAATCAGTGTTCCATAAAAAATTAAAATGAAATAGAATACCAATATACATTATTAATGGTACATTTATTAGTAAATTTTTATTATGATGGGTGGTTACAATATATTCTAATGATTGGTGGTTCCGTTATAAACCAAGGATGGGTGGTTACATTATAAACTATTGATGGGTGGGTCTATGATGATTGTCTAATATATTGAGTATGATAATTTGATATATGTTTGATCCAATTTTAAGTGTTCTTGTAAGTGTTCTTTGAAATTAATTTTTGAATATCCCAACTAATTTTCTTTAGGAATTCCATTGTTTTAAAAAAATTCCTTTAATCATGGTTTACATCACATGGCTAGTGAATATTGATCCCTATGAGTGTTTAATTTGTTTACAATTTATGCCATATCTCATGATTTAATATCCTAATATTGATGGTTAAAAATTATCTTCTGTTATCATATTGAACATTGACTATTTCATCATATCAGTACACCCTTCTTATTCTCATTGATGTCATTCAATTGCTAATGCTTATGATTACCATTACTATGCATTTGATCTCACACTTCTTATATTAACAATTCTATATTTTATGAGAAATGATGTTTTATTATTTCTATCCAAAAGCATTTGATTTCTGGATAATTTTAAAGGAGATGTTGATGAATTATAGTGATATAATTAAATATGGGTATATAAAGAAAAAATGATCAATTAAAGGGAATTTTATTGTTATATAAGAGTTTATCCTAATTCTAAAAAACTCTAAACCTAAAAATATCATTGGTTATTTATGTTATATGATATTATATTTTGAAATTTTGAGTTTTTTATGTCTAATATTATTTCATGTTCATTGGTAACAATCCATAAATGTAAAAAATGTGTTTTTAGTACTAGATTACAGTGTTCTGGTCATTGGATGTTATAAAATATCTTCCAATGTATTCCAATCAGATAAAACAATTAAAGTGTTATCTATGAATTAAATTTAAGGATATCCTTTTGAGATATTTACCAGGACACTATAGTTTTATCCCACATCCATATGTATTATCATACATTATCGTAGGCATTATCCTCTCATTAGTTACAAAATTTAATCAATAGAATCCTAATTAACGAAATAGTTATCACCAATTGGTATCAAACAAAAAATGATGTTTTTTTTTTCATTTCTATTTAGTAAATATATGTTAAGTCAATATCTAGCCATAATTTTTGGAGTTATTACCCAAAGATTCCTATACAATAATTCATGGATCCACAATTTTTTATCTAGATATGTATTTCATTGCTATGAGACTAATGACTATTATTATAAAGTTTTTGAATGTTATCATATAATTGAACATATCCCTATGTTTTTAATCAATGTTTTATAATCCAAAAATCTAATGTTATCTATATAAATTCACTAATAAGATATATAAGAACCTATTTTTTTAAAAATAATCATTATTATATAAAAAAGGATTGACATTATTTTATTTTGTGGATCATTATAGTTTATATTTTTTTGATAATTAAATAATAACTCTTACCTAACATACAGAAATATTAAACAGTGGAAAAATCAACTCAGTATCCATTTTCAAAAATATAATACATTATTAACGAAACATGTTTTATTATCAAGATAAATATTCATGTCTCTCAAATTGAATTATTTAATATTCATACTCATCATTAAACCCTTTGAAGAAAATTTAAAAATGTGGGATGTTCACAGAAACCACAATAGATAATGTAAAGGAAAGAACTCTATTAGTATAGTGAAAAAAAGTAAACTCATAAAAATTTTACCACTTTTACATTATTCAATGATTAATTTTAATAAATCAGATTCATATGGAAAATGGACTTTTTTATGAATGAAAATGTTTTAAACCCCACAGAAATAGAATATGAATGATTAATGGATTTTTAAATACTTATATTGATAACAACTGTTCACTATAATCATAAAAAATGTATTGATGTTAAAATCATAAGATAAAACACCCTAGTTAACACCCTCCATATTTACTATGAAGACAATGATCATTAAAAAATGATATAGAGAGTTATAAAAGGCTCAACTACCATATCATCTATATCAGGATCACACGTCATCATCTATATTGATTAGTTTCTATATGAATATATAAAAATTATTCTTACTCTATTTCATTATGAATACCTAGGTAATCACATTTAATACCATGAGAAAATAATATTCAATTTTTTCATACAAAATATAGGAAAATATACCTTTTTAAATCTATTTAAATGAAATAATTCCCAAAAATAATTTTGAAATAAATTTACTTTAATATTACAATATATAATTTTATGGCTTGATTATATGAAATGAAAAGTCATTCCCATGGGAAAGTATGTTCATGCGGTAAATGATAAAACATTTATTTCATTAATACCTTCGTTATATTTACCTCATTCAGAAAATGGCAACAAGATTGCATTCTGAACAATATAATGAAAGATAATGGTAGTAAAAAATTTCCTTTTTATGTACTATGAAGTTTGAATAGGAACATTATTTATCATTTTAATTAACATTTATATTGATTAAAACTAAAATAAAACCCAAAAAATATTTAAAATATGGTTTTAAAGAAATATATCTAACCTTGAGTATGTGTCTCCGTGTACACTCTATGACATCTTCATTAAAAAAATTTGTTAATTATTTATTTTCACAGAAAATTATAATGTTTATTTTTCATTTTACCACTATTTTAACATTTTCAAATTCAGTTACATAATCGAATAAGTTCTTGTCGAACGTTATAAGGATACTCGGATCATGTATCTGAAATGAGTTTGGTAGTTTGACCATGGTCAAATTATTTATGTTTCAACATATCAAGAATTTTAATAATGAACTAATAAAACATTTAAACATTTAATAAAATTTTAGAAACATTCTTGAATGGGATATATGAGAAATAAAATGTGTTATATGATGGAGGTAATATTCATCTCACAAATTTGGCCGAAATATCCACTCTTCAACTAGGGAAATTAAATAATGTAGATAATATTTTAGTTTTTCATTATCAAAATAATGTTATAAATTTTATATTTATTTATCAATTCCTTCCTTATGTCCTTCAATGTGATCTGGTCATGTAAAAGGAAACACAACACTTCTTAGAGGAGTTAATCCACAAATACATTTAAAAAAAATTATCATTATTCTATGGAATGGGTGGTATGAAAATTGATGATTTATTATCATTATTGATTCATAGGTAATTATTAAATATTATATATATATATATATCAAGTCCCTAATTATAACCCACTATGAAAGGTTGTGGTACAAAATGAAATACATGAATTCATGAGGTGGTAATCAACACATATGCATTAATGACAGTTTCTTTTTCTAATATATCGATAAAGAGATAAATAAAGATTGTTCCATTAATATAACCAAATTAAAATCTCATGAATATTTGGATGTTTTAATATATTATTGTATTTATATTATTTGAAATAGTTAGAATAACAAATAATCTTGAAATAGGCCGATAAAGACTTATTATTTATCCTTTGATTAACATATTGTATTACACTTTAAGACATCTATGATTTTAATTTTAGAGACACAAAAACCTATAGTGATTGGGTAATGATGTTTGGGATATATTATCATATAGATTTTACAAAATAGTGTTCCCAAAATTTGTAAGGAAGGAGAGGGGTTCAATTTTATAAATATGGGATGGGACTCTGTTGGAATTACTCAAACTATTAAATTAATATAAGACAATTTTTATTTTCAAAGTGAAAAAATTGAAAATTGCAAACGTATGATAAAGATGTGTAAATAATATGAACAAATAATATTTAGATATGTTTAGGTCATTTAATATTATATTATTTAAAAGTAGATACCATTAGCGTAATTTTGTAGATTATTCAAATACATTGACATTAATGACATCATGATAGTAATGTAATTGATATATAAACATTTAACACCTAATTAATTTGTAACATTTATATTCAGAATTCATGTGACATAATAAATCATCATAATTGTATTAGTTTTTTTAGAAAATTCATTTACTTGGTTTTTCTATTACTTGAACAAGAACTATGTCAATGTTTTATTTCATTAAAGGTAATTATTCTAAAACAAAAAACTAAATATAAATTAACATAATAAATAAAATTCATTAATATTTCAAATAACCATTTAGAAAAAAAGTTCGTCATTTTATCCCAATGAAAACATATTAATGATATTTTAATGAATAAAGGGATATTTATATTTATTTATTAATTAAAATAATATTATGCTAATTATAAGATGAAGGAGGAAATAAATTTCCACATTTTCTAATATTATATTATTATGGTAAAATACCACACATTAAATTACATAATGTATGGTTTTTTCTCATAATTTTAAGGTTATATCCTATAGACTTAATCTTGTTTGGATCATTTTACCCATACAAAGGTGACAAATATTTATCATGGTTAGTATTCATAATGAAAAAAATATTGAAAAAATATTTTTCACATATGAACAACATAATTCTAAATATGTATTCAATTTTACTTGATTTGATTTATATATTTTTATGAAATTAATTTTAAAATAAGTGTGTAAATCACAGTGGAAAACAATTTAATGAGATAATTTGTGGTTAATAATAGAAATAAAATTTTACCTTAATAAAGTATAATATTGATTCCTATTTAGTGGATTAGATTATGTCTATCTAATGTATTATTGAATTACTTTATGATAAAATTAAATACATACTGATACTTTTAAATTACATTATTTATCGGAAAAAGAGGAATTTTTTAGAAAAAATGTTATTTTTAACATTTTATTAAAAAATCATCTTTTTAAAAAAATTCTAAATTAACACCCTATATTAATTTTAAAATTATTAATTTAATAATTATATACTTTTTATAAAAAATTCTAAATATTTCTATAATTAATTATATAATAAACTAAAAAATGAAAACAAAAACTAACTTTTTTGGAGAAATCGTAGTGTTTTAGCAAAAAAAAATTGTAATAAAATTCGTACTAATTTATTATAAATTAATATTTTAATTTAAATTATTTAAAAAAATTTAAATATTTTACACAATATTATTATCCTTATTCAAACAACAAAATTATCTTCTAAGTATTAACATTTACATTTTAATAATTATGTTTTTAGTATATCAACGTTCTCCAAGAGATATGTGTTTAATATTAAGAAATCTGTTGAGAATAGTGTATTTTTAAACAAAATATTTTGGTATCTAAAACTGGTGTTACTTTTTTATCGACGTAAAATATTTAATATTTCATGTTTCTCTGTAAACTTGATTGCCGTTTCCAAACTTATAAAACCGGATTTTACAATCATTATTAGTAAAATTGGTTTTCCCTTAATATATGGACATTAGATCATTTGAGGTAGTATGATAATGGATAATCTTTTATGCATTGATTTAAAAGGTAATGACCACATGCATGCTCATTTTGTTATTAATGTATTATAAATGAAAATTATTTTATTATGGAACTAGAGTTTGGGTTGTATTTATAATGAAATTATTCAACAATTTATTATGTAAGGGGTACATAGTATTGTGGACTTCACTTGCATTGAATCCTATGTGAATTTAATTAAGGATAATAAAACAAATAAATTAATGAAATTTTGTAAATGAATTTCAACTAAATTTGAAATAATACATACATAAAAATATATAGTATTCAAGGATTTAAATGGCCATAAATACTTCATTTCAATCATTGGTAACAATTCAAAGTATATGTATATCTATTTTCCTCGAAATAAAAATAATACTCATAATGCCTTTATAGTCTTTATGGTTGTAATAATTAATCAATCCAATAATAAAATTAATATTGTGAGGTTATATCAATGTAGAGAATATTATAGTATATACATTTAGGATTCATAATTATATAGTACATTTTCTGTTTTTTTAATAAAATGCGTTATTTACTCAATAAAATATTTATAGTTCACAAGACCATATTATTGTTGCTGGGAGTGGGAATTGAACAGTAAAAAGCATGATGTGAGGTATATTATTAAATTTTCCATTCTTAAATTCGTGTGGACTGAATGTCTTAAAATATAATCATACATTTTCTATAAAGTTATCATAAATGATATTTTAAAAACTACTTTTCAAATATTTAATGGTCGCAACCTTACATTCAGACATTTTTGTGTTTGGTTATTCCCTCCAAAAGTGAAATTTTATAAGCCATATGAATAAAATTTGGATTCTAGGACCAATAGTGGTTACAAAATTGTATATTTTAAAAATTATAATGGATACCATTTTAATTTTACATCATTTAACACTTGATTTTTTAATTAAAAAATGAACAATTTCATGAAAATATCCATATAATTTGGATATATCTCAAAGTAAATTTATTTTATAATGATTAATCAAAACCATAAAAATATATAATATATTATAGATTTTTATTTTCACTGAAACTATTTTTTTATCATGTGATGTTTGAAAAAATATAATTTTGTAAACTATTTAAAATTAACCTATATAGAGGATATTCAAAAATCATAAACTCTTGAACTAATAATTAAACAACAATTATTGGTAAAATAATGATGAATTACTAATATGATCAATATGGATGGTAATTATATTTATATACAGTTAATATATGGTTTTTCTACAAGAGTGTGACAATAATATCAGAAAAAAAAATGATCCCAAATTGTTTTAGAAAACCAAGAATTATAATGTCTAATAAATTCGGTATGATTCCACTATCGAGGAGATAAATTCAATAAAGGGATTTTAAAAATTTGACCTTATTATGTTCATATATAGATAATAACCTACTTTATGTAAATGGGATATTAAAAAATTATTTGAAATTATTGACTAATATAAGTCGTGACTATTTACTAAAAGGTTCACTAAGAAAGAAGGCATCAATTATGGTTTTATATTTATTCAAATATCCAAAAAATATTACTTAAATTTATTTATTTTAATAGGTGGATCATTTTGGTTTTTAATAATAAACAATTGATTATTTTAACTCAATTTTGTAATTGTAATACATAATATTTGGTTTACATGAAACTTATTTGAAGGAATTTTCTCTAGTAGGGTTGAGAATTTAGGGTGCAATCTGAAAATAAAAATATATAGTTTACAATAATCATGCACAATGTGTAATTCCAGATTTGAAGTTGTAATTAATTTATTAGGTTTATAATATTAATTATAGATTAGTGAATACGTCAAAAAATTATTGGTAGTAAAATATTTTGTTAATTCCTATATTATATTTTACACATTCCTACTGATAATGTTTGTTGATATGAAATGAAAACAATTCTATCGAATTAATTAAAATCAATTATATAGTTGTTTCATCAAATTTCATTGGGTAATATATTCATAGTGATGGGATTATAGTTGTTTTGGACTTTTCTAAGAAAACCGATATTAATAAATTTTAGAGAGATTTAATACGAAAGACTTAGAACAAATTAAAGAGCCCATGGTTAAAGATAATAAATTCTATATGAAATAAATAACTATTTTTTTTCTAAAAAAAATAGTAATATCATCTTATATTCAACTATTGAGTGAAGATTAATTTATTGTTACGTTTACACATTTCCCAAAATATCATTTATAGAAGGAATATTGGAGTGATATCATAGTAATTTAGGTATAGATCACTAAATGTCGATGAATATATTATTATGATACATTATGTGGATAAAAGAATAAATATATACATTTATGGGATTATAGTTTAGATGTGTTTATATACTCATATATATAATTTTTGGTCTATTTTTAATATTTAAAATCAACAAAAGGTAATTTATTTATTTTGGTTGGTTAAACTATGTCATGGCGAAGTTCAAATGGACACAATGATTGAATTTACTATGGAAGTTGAGTTAATTTCTTATTTTGTGGTAACAAATCATATTGAAAAGCTATAGATTTTTTTTTGAATTTAATGTTATGGATAATATTTCTATAAATTGATTATGTATTTTAACAATTTAGCTACTTTCTTTTTGGATAAGAAAAAGGCATGTCTGTGTCAATTTAAAAACACTGACCTTAAGTAAATATCCCATAGAAATGATAAAACATATAATAATTTAGAAATTTAACAAAACATCACTGAATTCATGATTATATGTTCTTTGGATAAAAGCACAATTATATTTGTGTTCAATTATTTTGTATTGGGTATGTGATTATGTTCAACCTTATTTTTTTGGTATTAAATTTTTTTTAGTAAATAAATATTATCAAAAATTTATATCATTAGTTTATGTATACAAATTCATTAAATGATAAATATTTTTGGTTCTTAAAAATAGGATATATAAATAAGGTTTATAAATATACAAAATAAACCATGTTGTTAGAGTTTATTTAATTTTTCATTTATGATACATGGCTCATCATGATATAGGGAACATAATAATAATTATTTAAAGGAAACACCACATTGATTATTAAATAATTTTTCTATATAAAGAGGTATATTGAATTAATATACTCTAATTAATTTTTATGTACCCTGTGATATTAGGTTATATATGGTCAAAAAATTTAAAAGTAATAAAATTAATTGTTGGGAAAAAACTAATTTGTATAGTTACGTTAACACAATAAATTATGATTTATGAAATTATCTTTTTCGATGACAATAAATCCACCATATGTTAACTCTCTCTATAATTTGATAGATTTTAGGTGGATTCTTTATTTAATAAGACACTATATGAATTCTTCCCCATACACTCAATGAATATGATGGAAATACACCACATAATTTTCATTTATAGCATGAAAAATATGATAGTAGAACAATTTTTTTCTTATGATTCTTTTCCTAGAGTTGTGGAATTATTCCACTCTATAAGAGTATAACTATACATTTAAATTTCATAGACCCCATATTATCCATTGTTTATGCTTTGAACTATCTATACATCGTTACATAGAATATGTTGAACCATATGGTTAAGTAATACATCATCCTCTAAAATCACATAAAATGATCAACTTTAACCCCACATAAATGGTTAATATTTTCATAATGATCCAATTATTTAGAAAGAAGGTATCTGATTTCCCAAGATGAACATTTCATTAGCCCTTAATCAACATGAATTAGCTCTAAATTTACACAATCAAAACATGTGATAACATCATTCGGTATCCACTTGAAACATGGTAATAGCGTTGAATGCCATAAAACCATATTGGGTATATGTAAGTTTTAATATTAATTATGTAAAATACATGTTATTGGATTTATTCCATTAATACAAAAGTGTTGTATACTCTTTTAATGATATCATAGACCACATATCGAAAAGTCAATAATTATTTCCAAGGTATTAATTATATATACAAATTAATCATTTCTTCATCATTATCTCAACATAAAGAATATATTTAGATTTATTTGTTTGTCAATAATCTATTTCCTAAAAAAATTCATCCCATTGAAAATATTTTCTTGGTACCATTCATTATATGGTTTCAAATCCTAAATGAAAAATTATTCAGTACAGTCATCATATATTTCATAATTCTTATAACTATTACATTGTGGAAAAATATTCAAATGACATGATTCTTGACTTGGCATATTAATCATTCTAAATTATATGATACAAAATCATAACATGATCATTACATAGTAACATCATTTGTGGTAAATTTTTTTTATTAATGGGACGTTGATTCACATAGTGTCCCATATCATTGTTGTTGAAGCATTGTACATTGGAATCCGTTATATAACCCTTTCAATCATTAACATAGTTTCCTTTTTGTTCAAACTTATAATAGACACCCATTAACATAAATAATTTATCAGGGTGATTCTTTCCACATTAATCACATGTCGGAAAACACTTATATCGCTTCTTCCCTTTATCCATGTTTTCTCTACCATTATCTTCTTATTCTATATCTCTTCATTATATTAAATCCTAGATAATTATTTTTATAAATTGTTAACACATGAGATTATTTCTTCATATGATGAGGACACTTGGGAGACTATATTCCTTTAAAATCACATATTATGAACAAAAGAGATATTATGCTTATTAGTCAATGTATCACATGCATTGGTATTGTTCTCATTACTTCCTCTATAAACCATTTCTAATCTATTCGATATACTATATTAGCTCATAAATTTTTGAACTATATATAAATATAAACATGGAAAAACTCACTTCATAAATTTATACATCTTAAATCCCATAACCATATACTCTGGTTAATTTAGGGGCACAAATTCTTAATAATGTCTTGTAACAAAAATGTGAAGTATCCTATTTATATCCCACTAAAGTTTCATACAAGGTGTGCTGTATGGACCATTCTCAGGTACCAAGATATCGTGGATCATGCCCGAAACATGTGGTCAATGTTTTCACTCCTAGGTACATCTATCCCAGAACCATCCATTTGTAGTATCCATACATGGATGTATTTTCTTGAAATCTCCACAGAATATAGTCCATAAAAAAATTCTTGGATATTCTTATTTACATATCCTCAAAGATTATCTTATAGATTTTTTCTCTAATCAACAATGTCAAAATCTAGTTTCCATGTTTTCTACTAAACACCCTCTAATACAAACTATAAAGAACTAACCATAGTTTCTTGGATACATTGACTTATTTTATTACATTAAAATGATTTCAATAAATTCATATCCCAAAGGAACAAATATTTTAGTAGATTTGGAAATCCAGATACGTACATAGTTTCAACATTACAAATTGAAATGATAAATAACATAGAATTTCAATTGGGAACATCCACCAATCTACCATTATCCATGAAAGTCTATCATTATATACCTCTTAATTTCATGTGAAAAATGAAACATAATAAGCAGAGAGATTATATTCTAATTAATTGTAAAAAATAAAATGGACGATATCATAAACATAATCATTAGAAATGGAGAATAATTGAAAACACATGCCTTCAAAAATAACCTTGAACATAGTATGGAAGTAATATGAGCTAGGTAAATATTTCCATAATACTTCATAATCATTGGTATTATACTAGTCGAATAACCACATGAACTATAAATTTATACCTTATTAATGTGGTAAATTCACATTATGGATATTCAAAAACATACCATCATGGAGTCGGTGAAGATATATAAAAATTATTAAGGCCTCATCCCAAACCATATCTAAAGATAGGGAGGCCTCATCCATGTCTATATATATTTGTCTCTTGAGACCTAGTGATGCATAGAGGGGGTATAGTGGGACCCACCAATCACATAATAAATCCAATGAATTCAACATATAAATGTGTTGAACATAATAAAAATATAAATTCATATTGAAACTAACATATGTAATGTAAATAACATTACCTAATCACAAACACAAACCATTCAGAATAATATGGTGAATTGTTTCAAGATAACACCTCGATAGTCAAAAAATTAAAAAACACTTCAACAACATAATGTAGATGATATCATAATTGATAATCCTCAATTAAGTACATGATTCAACAAAGGATGTTGACATTTATGAAGATATTTTTTAATGAGACCATTAACTTATTATTGAGGAAATAATCCTTAAACACTTTAAAGTGTCCCAGACATAATTGAATGATTCAAATAATAATACCTTAGCGTATCATGAGAATATAGAAACCCTTGATACTATATACTGAAGGTCATTAAATAATTCCCATTCTTTTAATATGTTTTGAACAATGCATATACCTCATAAAAGTTAATGTGAGATGACAGAAATCTTTTTTACCTTAGAAAGATGATTTACTATGGAAAAAATATTGTATAAATCCTTAAATAATATTATAATCATTTTTTATCCTAGAAAAGAATAAGTATATAAATTGAAATTACATATGAGGGCTAAATTTTTCCCCATCATATTAAAAGAGTTTTTAATGAAGCTTTAGAAATAAAACATTTTGATGTGGTTTATGGAATATATAAATAACATGAAGCTGAAAGGAAAGCTTGCATTCATAAAACAAAAAATGAACCAAGTTAGTTTTTCATGATTAAAATGGTGATTTTATGAATATAACTATTTTATAAAATATATTATTTAGTACACTTAAAAATATTTAAGATATCAAAATGATCCCTTGAATTGGGCTTCTATTTCAGGAAGAATTTTTGGATGATCCTTTTAGAACATGTAAATCCAAAAAAAATAAAGATGCATTATGGTTTTTAATAATTTATATAAAACTAAAAAAATATTTATGTGGAGTAAATGATAACACATAAGAATTTCATTTAGGTATGTAGATAATAAAATAAACTGAAATGAAAAAGGACGTTCGGGTGAAAACCCATTACCACTTTGTAATCAATCTATTCATATACCCCAAATTTATATATAACTAAATTATAAATTGAATATAATGAAAATATAGAGATTAATGATATTTTAAATCAATGGGTATTATATATACACCATTCAAATGTAATAGTAGTGATTGTGGAATATCTCACAAAAATGGATGTGAGATGAGGAAACCCATAACTAAAGTTAAAGGATGATCTTCACATGATATTAATGTCTTGGTTAACCAAATTAAATTCATCAATTAATATTTATATATCCTCTTCTTTATGTAATTTATTTATTCTAGCCTTATAATTTTCCTTCATGGCCTTCATGATTTGTTTATGATGTTCAATATTAATTTTTGGCAGCATTTTATTCCTTGGTATTCATGATCAGTTTACTTATATATATGCAAGGATAAATATGTAAGATGGGAATGGATTTCTAGATTAGAAGTAGTATTTTATTTTTGACCATACATTATATTACATGGTTTTATAGTTAATATTTTAATTGTTATTTAAGATGAGTCCTTATATAAAACTTTAATGATAATTGTTTCGTTGAATTTGAGGTTTTTAATCACAGGGAACTCATTTTGATTAATAAAATAATAGAATGTGTACGAAAATATTCAATAACCTTGAATAAGTTATAATAAATATATAATAGTCTAGTTCCACCATAAAAATATTTTCATGCCCATAATTGGAGATGGTAAAAGAAGTTAAAAACCCATCATACATGAATGTGATAAATTTACACTTCTCATATGGTGTTTTAATTTATAGTATAAACGAAGGGGAAAGGAGATATTATGATGAATTATTTAATTATCATAACAAAATTCATGTAAATGTAAAATAATAGAGTTATCATTACATTTTGATGAAATTCAGTGAGGAGAGAAAAGGAAACAAAGGAACTTAAAAATAAAAGAAATGAAAAGAGGAACTTACGTCTTCAGAATATCTTCACTGAGGGCCTCTTTTGGGGAGAGTTTTGGGTATATTTATGAGACCAAGAGCCCATAGACATAGTAGAGGAGTTTAGGAGGATATTTGGAAATTATATAGACATGGAACGCAGCTTGAGAGGAGTTAGGATAAGACAATGTGCGGGGGGTGGGGGGGGGGGGTTATAGTGGAGGGGAAAGGTGATTTTTGAATATTTTAATCATTATTTTATTATGTTGTTCAAGATAAGCAATGTTGTTGATTATTGTGACAAAAAATGTTAATAAGTTCATGTTAGTTCAAAACAATGTCCATTTTCATATGGAATGGCTTGAGCATCCGCTAGAAATTCATATAGGTTTCAGATTTTGTAAACTATCCAATTTCACTATTCACACAAAAATCTAGTATTTCAGAAAAATACCAAAAAAAACACTATTTCAGTTTACCGGCATTTAGAATCCAAAAATGGACTCCAGTTTATTTTAATAATTTTATAAATATGATAAATTTAATTTTTAATTAAATCATTTATAGACTCAAAAAATATAGATTTTAAATTTAAAAATAATTTTATAATACTTTCAAAAATTAACTAAGGCCTCATAAAATTATCCTAAATTCATAGTGAAAAATCTTATTTATCTAGAAATAAATTTTATTATATTTAAATTTCTTTATATAAATTTATAAATTTATAAATTTTATTTTTAAAAGGTTGGGGTAGAATCCTTGTTTTATTATTAATGAAAAGAAAATACCTCTTTTAACATGGTAGAGGGAGACCAATTACATAACTCTAAGGGCCATAGGCATTAAATCCCATTCCCCCCCCCAAAGGGATTAGTTATTTTTTTGATATTAGTGATGCTTCTTTGATATTTACAGATACAGAACATTTGTGGAAAACCCTATAGATGTTTCATGGTATATGATTATATCATGAAATATTAAGAATCTATTTATTAGGTGGGATTCCATGAAAATAAATATCTCTCAAGATATTGGAATGTGGATGCACACTTGGTCATATTCTTACCTATAGGTTATAACCCTAATGTAGGTGTGTTGGGGATAACTCAACCAAGACCCAATGCATGAAATATTGTCCCAACATAATACATATACTGAAAAATTAAATGGATGTACTTTGGTTGATTATATTCTCTTTACAAACCACTCTGAAGGATTTATTAACTATCTAGATTTAGTGTTTTAGATTAAGTTATTAAAGAGTATTCTAATATTTATTACTTACATATTGTATAGTATTATACTAGTTTATTTCTAAATGAACTTCCTAGTATTTCCCAAGAGAATTAGGTCGAGTTATTTATTGAACCTATACCCAGATCTCTATATATTTCAATGATTTTATCTAGAATAGATCTCATAGATCTTAATGAATTATAGAAGAAGATAATAGAGAATTATGGAAATGGTTTTCACCAGCCTAGTGCATCATCTTGGGGGGAACCAATGCTCAATGATAAGTAGAATGATAGATTAATGGGACTTTTCATTAATTATTAAAATATTATAAAGAGTGAAATTTAGAATAAATGTCCATTAACATGTATTGATTTCCTAATTGATCAATAAAAGTGTGTTTAGTAATAGGTTACAATTAACCTTTGGTTTGTATATATTCTATTGAGTGGTAAAAGGGAGGATATTTCTAAAATCAACCTTTTAAATGATTTATAGATAATATATGATAATATTTAATCCATTACAGTTGAATAATTCCCCAACCATATTCTTTGATATAGTTTTCAGATTCCTAAGAGACTAACTAGATAAGATTTTGATTATCTTTATGCATGATATACTTGTATACTAAAATGGAAGTAAAGAGCATGAATATCATTTATAGATTCTGTTGATAGCTGTAAAAAGGGAACCTTTGTATGCCATCTATAGAAAATTTGACCTCTGGCTGCAGAATGTTTCATTTTTTTAGTAAAGTAATCAATAGAAATGGGATATCATTAGATACATAAAAGATCAAAATTATCTAGGAATATACTCAACCCCATAGTATAACTAAGATCCAATATTTTTATGGGTACGTATAATGTTATTAATGATTAGTGGAACAAATAATGGTTTTGAAATCCATTAACCTATAAGAGGGTAAAATGACATTATATTAATGAATGTGAGTAATGATTCAATGAATTACATAAGATTCTAGTCCATGCCCCTCTACCTACATTACCCTATAGTGGGGAAGGTTTTATAATATAAAATAATCTGTTGATGACATATTTGGGGTTTTTAATTTAAAATTAAATGGTATCTTCTTATTCTTCAATACAATTAACAAATACTAATATAAATTACCCATTGTATATTTAAGCAATGATAGTAATAATATTTTCAATGAATATTTTGGGATTTAATATCTATGATGAAATGTGTGATTAATATATTTGAAAAAAAAATTAGAATATATATTAAATCAAAAGGAAATGAAAATTTACCAAGTTATATTTTCATAATTGGAAAAAAAATATTATTGATAAATATATTACCACGCAGGCCATGCTAATAAAGTCACTAGTGCTATAAAAAGAAATACCATTACACTATATCGATGAATATTATTAAAAAACACTCAGCAATTCTTTATTTATTGATTATGAATCACAAATTCATAATGGTGAGAAAAATAAGACATTCCAAAACTAACTCATCATTCTTTTATTAAGGTAAATATCAATGAAACCCTTAAATATTATTTAGAGATATTGAAAAAAGGTAAAGAATATTCCAGATATCAGGAGTCATACAAATGTAAATATCTGGTTCGTAACTTGGATATGTGTTCTTTAATAAATGTTATTAATGATGTAACATGTTTATGATTCACATATCTTTTTTTATTTATATATAAAAGAAGTTAAAATATGTATATTAATCTATATAAAATCTTATTGGGGGATATTATGAAGAGAGATATTTTAGAATACCTATCCCAATTCATGGTATGATAAAATTTCATGGTGGAATGAAATAATTATAAATGTATGTTAAAACTATTAAACATATAAGTATGAAAATAAGAAACCAAAACCATGCGTTTCATTATAGGAATCCCCAAAACATCTAAAGGAAAGTGTTCTATTTAGATTGTAGTTGATCATCGTACAAAGTCAGTTAATTTTGTCCGTCAATGTATACTTCTCCCTTAAATAACTATAAATGATTTACATATATGTAGTGGTAATGAAATATGTATTACTTCAATTCATTATTCCAGATTGTGAGTTTAGAATTACCTCTAGGTATTGGATAAGTCTTCTAAAATATTTGATGATATAGAAGAGGTCTAGCACAAAATCTCATCATTATATAAGTGGTTAGTCTATTAAGACAATTAACAATCTTGAAAATATGTTGAGATCGAGTTTTATGGATTTACAAGGAATTTGGGATCCAAACATCCCCATGAATGAGTTGTCATATAACAAAAGTTTCATTTCTAGAACTCATATGGAACTATATGAGGGTCCATGTTGGTAAATGTGTAGGATTAAAACATGATATGATGATGTTAGTTAGAGGAATTATACGGGTCCTAACCATGAACATGACACAATAAAAAAGCTTTAAATCATTTTATGGTATATGGTAGAAGAACAACATGGAATAATTATTTCTATATATAATTTTTATTGTGGTTTAGAGTGTCATATTTATAATAAGGTGTTCCTTCGAATATCCTCTTCGAAGAGAGTTATGAGATTTAGGTACAAAGGTATGTTAATCCCTAGAGAAATTATTACCTTAAATATCCTTCAACATGTTGTGTAAATATCATCTAACATAACACTCAATAAACACCTCTACGATGTACATGATCTGTTCAGTGAATTAATTTTGAGAAATTACATATTAAACCCATCACAAGTGCCTATTTCGAATTTCATGCAATTGGAATATGAAATATCATATATGAATCAACCAAAAAAAATTTTGGTTCTAATATTTACTGTGATTAAAAATTATTCCACACATATTTCAAGAGATATATGGTAAAATCATATGTGTGAGGTGGCGGTGTGGGAACCTGAGATATGATGATAGAAAATTAATCTCACTTTTTTTCCATGTAATTAAATTTAAATATTGTAATTATTTTTAAGGAGGAGTAAAATGAAACAAATAATTTTTTCCATATTTAATTATATATATTTATTTCAATTACTTGGTCAACATTCATCATCGAAATAAATTGCAAAAACAGAAATATTAATTTAAAATGTCAAAATTAAATATGAAAATTAAAACAAGTCCATTGAATTGAATGGTATGAAAATGAGTGACCAAAATATTAAATAACTATATAATAAAAATAAAAACTACATTAAATATTAATTATATGATATTATAAAAGGCAAAACAACTAAAAAATCATTAAATGCTTAAAATATATATATTTTTAAAAGGGGTTTTTATATAAAAAATAAAACTATTATGATTAAATAAAAACGTATATTTATAATATGAATAATATATTACCAATATATTAATAACTAAATGATAGGAAATAATAATAATGAATAGTAAATATTTTAAATAATTTATTTTCTAATATGAATAATCATCTGTTATATTATATGATTTTATTTAAATATTTAATATTCAAATTTCATAATTTATATTCTATTAAATGAACACAATTTCTGGATTTATAAAAGTAATATAATATAAAAATTATATTTTAGAATTTTTCATAATCAATTGATTTTTTCGGTCAATAGTGTTATATAGATTTTTTCTAATTCTACATCTTCAATGAAATTATTATTCTCAAAATGTGATTATGATATGTATTAATCCTTTTTCTAAGTCAAAATATTCAATTTTTTGTGCATTTTTAACCTTACAATTGTTTGGTTTAATTTATAAAACCATATTTTACGTATTATAATTTAATTTTTAATTATCTAAATATTATATTTAATATAGTATACATTTATTATCTCAAATTTTATTTTCCCTATTATAAAAATTTATAAAAACAAAATTAATTTCATATTTTGAATCAATATGAAAGAATTATATAATAAGCGCATTTTTTGAGAATCAAGGTAAAAATTTCATAGGTAAAAACAATGTACCATGGTGATTAATAAAATAGAATAAATGAGTAACCTTAAAGATAATGGGACTAAATGTTTAAAACATGTATTTTAATATATTTTTGGAGGTTCTTAAATACTAATTTTTTAAAAAAAATTATAAATTTAGAAAAGGTGGAAAATGTTAGAGTAGGTGAGTTAGTTTTCATATTATTGATTTATTTATATTTTGTATTTAGCATATTAAAAATTTAAATAAATATTTTTATTATTAGTCCACAAGTTATATTTTAGTTATGTTTCTGACCTCTCTATATTTCTAAATTATATTTTATGCCTCTCATTATATGTTTAACTAAATTTAATAATTTTATTTAACTTTTATTTTATTTAATATTTATTAATTTTAATTTTTGTATCAATGAAGTTTGATGTTTTTATATTAATTTTATAATTTTATTCATTTACCTACCATCATTGTAGTATTTACTATTAGACATGCATGAATCCAGCCCTTGTGTAAATATGGTTTTCCAGCTTACTCAGTTTTCACAATTTTAATGGTATTTTGGTTTCCATCATATTCATAATTTGGGATTATATTTTTTAATCATTATGTAAATTAATATTTATTATTTAGAACCTATAATAAGTATTTTTAATGTCTCTTAAACACACGCACATATATATATATATATAACGGCATAAAAGTTTATTCATTTATGCATAAACATGTAACATGGAACACAAAAATAAATTTTATCATTTTGAGTTGTTTTGTTAATTTTTAATGTGTTCATGTTTATATTAGATGATTAATAATATTTTCAATATTTTTCAATAGTTTTTATTATATTTTTATTATATTTTTTGTATTTATCTGAATATACATGTATTTATTTTTCATGTTATTAATTCAATTTTTTGTGGAAAATGTTTTTTGATATTCATGGATTTCTTTTCGACATATTAAAATGGATTTTTATCTATTCAAATATGTATTGAATATTAGTTCAAATTATTCTTCTTATTTTTTTAATTTTGGATTACATTTTTTGATAACATATATATATATATATATATTATAATCCTATATCTATTATTTTTATTTTAGATTTTGTAACCTTTTTCTCAACTATATTGAGTTATTTAAAATTAAAATGATATAAAATCACTTCTTTATAGTTGTAT
Organism: Viscum album; assembly: GCA_963277665.1. Taxonomy (NCBI): domain Eukaryota; kingdom Viridiplantae; phylum Streptophyta; class Magnoliopsida; order Santalales; family Viscaceae; genus Viscum; species Viscum album. The sequence goes on from OY728140.1 coordinate 2,062,009,256, forward strand.
ATATGTTGAATTACTCATATTGTTCTACTTCTACAAATCTCCTCTAATTCAACTTATACTTTTCAAATTTTCAATTTTTTGAAATATTGTTACCTTGTGCGAATAATTATTTCATCCATTGGATTATATCTCAATTTTTATACCTAATCATATTTTAATTATATTTCTATGATGAGATGAGATAACACAATATTCGTGTACGAATAACTATGTTTCTCTTGTTTTCATTCAGTTTCATCCAGTTTTCATGTGTCTATAACACTACTTACATTATCCCACACATTATGTCACATTCTATTTATTCTTTTATAGAAAAAATAATTTCATTTCGTCAGATTATGCCCCCCAAATTATATAGAATGTATCATTTAGGTTATGATTCTTTTCAAAATTCAATCTTATAATTGGGATTGGACACCCCATGAAACAATAATGTTCAAGCATTATACTTATACCTGAAAATGTAGGATGTAATATTTTTATGATTATCATATAAAAAATATTTTATTTCTCAATGTACCTCTCAAGAAGTATAGAGATATAAGATTAGTGTATTCCCACACTATACAAAACTAGTCTAAAACCTTCATTTATTATTCATTTTATTATATCTGTTTCTAATTAAAATTCTTAATTAACTTTGATAATTAATATAGTTAATTAATTGAGATCTTTAGTAATATAATATGGTATATTAAACCCTATTCTAGAACATATTTCATCATTATATCTGACCTAAAAATTTGTATCTTATGGAGAATATTTAAATTATTTTATGTTTATCACAATTTTCAATCTATAGATGCCAAATATTTAAACCAAAACCTAAACCAAGTTATGGAAATATTATATCTACCATTTTGTCCCTAATATTTAAAAATTTATATACTAAACCTATTCTATGTAGTCTTTTTTTATTTTTTATTGTACAAAAATATTTTATACCTTATAGTTTAAGGACAATATCTTTAAGGTGGTATGATTGAACATAGAAATTCCATGGATTTCTTATATGCCATGTCACTTTGAATTAAATGGCTATATCTACTGGCATTCCAAAACAAATTCATACCACATTTAAATAATCATACAATGATATCCAACCATGGTAAACCATATAAACTACCAGATGTTGACCTTGATGATCTCATTGGAAAAAAATTTACAAATTATTTTTTAAATTACAATTTATTAATTATTTTATATTATTAAATTAAAATAAATGTGTCAACACACATGTATAAATTTGATCCAATTCATGATATATATTAAAATTCTAGTATTTACTCACCTTATGTGACAACCTCTTTGAGAAATACATCAAGTAACTCACTTTAAATATGTGAAAACTCGTCTATCTCCATGTCATCAAATTCCACTAACACCTCAGAAAACATGAAATGAAGGGGCACAACATGATGGATGCTCTCCTGGAAACCTCGCTCGCCAATGAATGGTACCCACTGCCCACCCATATTGGAGAACACAACCCTTTTCTAAAAGTAGTAAATAATATCATGCATGGAAACAACAATTTGATGCACTTGATGACATCATATGGCAGCATATCCAATAGAAATAGATTCCCAATGGGTTGATGTGTCCCCAATATTAGTCTTCAACCTTGAAAAACATCAAATAAGGTAGTCTGATCTTCAACTGGCATGCTCAGAAATAGGGAGAATTAGAGTATCTCTATGTATAGGCCCAAGAAATGATATAGACTATGTTCAAAAATGGAGTGTGATGCTTTGCAATCAAACAACAATCATGAATGAGTTCTAAACAAATTGGTCGTACATCGAATAACCCACAACCCTCTTTTTAATGTTGCCTCTCTGGTGTTTAATTTCCAATGTCTATGTCCTTTTCATCTCGGATGTCAACATTCTCCCTAACCATGCTTTGGTTGAGGTCCCTGAGGAGCACCCTAAGGTCGACCTTGTCCTACAACATCTAATATTGGAGGGGCGAGAGCTCGATGTCCCTGATGCTGCTGCTGAAAATGTATGGCTAGAAACAACTGATGCTGAGGTGGGTGTTGAACCAGCCCACTCCCACTGTACACCACTCATTCTTGGTGATGATTCGATAGATTTCCATGGATACCATAGATAATGAATCATGGTCTTGGGTTATTATAGAATGGTTGAGGACCAAGAGATTGAAATTGGAACTGCTAAGGCCTCATTCACGTCGGACGAAACCTGGAAGGCCATGATGCAAGATTCCTACTACTAATGAATTTCCCCATTAATGAGATAAACTGGCTCCCCTAAAATATAACACCACCTATTGTGTGCATCTTCTATTCCACCTAAACCTTCTTATGAACCTGAAATTACATTGGTAGAGTGAAGGGGGTAACAACATACTGATGAAGAGGTTGAATTGCGTCCTCTAAGCGCCTTGCTTGTGACACCTCATTTCCGAAAAGTTATAAAGTTTAATGAATTAGATCCTTGACATGATCCCCAACTCCCATACCATCATACCCCCTTGCTGGAGGGAGATTAGCTCTTGTCTTTTTAGACCTTCCTCGTGGATGAAAGGAATCCCGCCCTGAACTCCTTCTTGAAGTCAGTCCACAAAACCTTGGCATCCTTATTATCTTTGAGATTTAGCATCCACCAATAAAATGTGACCCCTCACATATGGATAACATCTAGAGGAACCAAGTAATCTAAGAGAGATCAAATATATCTGAAATTTGTCCCATGTTTTCAAGCCATCTCTCCATCTCCATGTATGAGATATTGCTCTTTTACATCCCAAGGTTCTGCTGCTGAAAGGAACAAAGAAACTTCTACCAGTAGTATCCATCACCATCTCAATCAACCATCCACTAATCTGCCAAATCATCCTAATGGGCCCCAATCACCCACACTAATAGTGGAAATCTTTTGGGTGTCATAGTTGTAAGGTAAACAAGGAAATTCCTAGCCCCAAGTAGTGTAGATGAATTCATTGAAATTTGTCATAAAATAATTAATTATTTTAAATTCCCAAAACACACGAGACATATAAGAACACAATTCATTATGATCCATGTACCTTTCCAAAGTTCTCTACCATTTTATTAGTATAACCCGGCCTATTCATTGGTAGGTCCAATGTCCTTGTATCGGATCACAGGGGCCCTAAAATCCCATGTCCTAGTCGGTATTCCCTGACCTATTTCATGCCCCAAGATTTACTAATACTATTTTCTTACCATACCATGAAATTCTCACTATACCTAACCCCGAACACCATCCTATATCTCAACCATCACCTCTAATACCATTCTTTCATGACCTACATTCCCCAAGACGAGGTAAGGGATAACAAACTACCAGTCCCTTCCTTCTTCAAGTTGAATGAGAGATAATGAACCCCAATTCCCACCTTCAATAGGTCCCATAGTTGCAACTATAACCAATGTTATATAATATCACGTAAACTGGTAGGAATTAAACTTTTTATAGAACATGAATGAGAGAAAAGATAGTGGATCCCAAACAACACAAAAAATAGATAGTATATGTAAAACCAAAATCCATTCCCATATGCATGTCCCAAAAAATAAACTACTAAAAATTAAAAGAATTATCTAATGGAATGTACCAAAATAAATAAAAGTAGAAGAAAAAAATCCCAAACCCTGAGCTATTAAGGTCATGCATGGTCATCAAGGTCATCCGGGATACCTGAACCAAGTTTTATCTATGTACTGTGAGTATAAAAGTATACTCAGTTGATAAAAACCAAAATCTCTCATGTACAAGAGGGGAGAAATTCTATAGCCCAGTAAGAATGTATAGGTAACCAGAAATCCTAGAAAGGGAATTGTCCACTCATGATCACCACGACACACTCCCCAAATTACCCAATTCAGGTAATATAATAGTAATATCACATCTATCATTGGGTTATCCACACCATATTTCAAATTGTAATTTAGACATCCTAGGCTTCAGACCTCCCCAATAAGTCTCACTACAGTCCCACTATCTCCCCAACAACAACCCTATGGGGCACCCCCGCATGCATCCTTCCCACAAGCACCTAGGACACATAAACCACATGTAACCATGCCTACAAACACTGGGGCTACACTAACCTTACGTAACGACACCTACACACAGTTGGGCCATAGTAACCACCTCAATGAATGATGACACCTAGGCCATAATAATCCCTTACATGATCGAACAAACTTGGGTGTCATCCTGAAGTCACTTGGGAAACAAACCTGCACGCAAAGACATGGGAAAACCACCAAAACACACCCTGTCTAAAGATTCATGGTCCATAATGAACCATATACCTTCACATATTTCCTGAGGAATCTATGGCTACATACGAGGGGGAGCATAAAGGATCTAATAATCAGTCACTCATAACAATGTATGGAAAAACATCGTCCCTCATTCAATGGGGGTGTTTGGCATGATGTGCTCAAAATGGGTGGGGTGAGCATCAGAATCAGAACAACTGCATTATATATTTATAGGTAACCATGCACTCATCCCATCCTAAGGGTTTCAATATTGTCATCCATCTCATAACCAACCAATCTTACAATTATCCTGATATGTTAAAATACAAAACATCCACAACTAGAACTCAACCAATTTCTAGAAAACAAATACCCATTGAACCCGTTCTCCCTAACATTTCCTAGTTTTTTTCATTAAAATAATTATTCACTACTTGGGAACTAACATGAATAACCACAATACAATGAATTAACCACAAGAAAATGAATCAACTGAAGGGAAAACAGACATGCATGAATTATAAGCATTCACACCTGGTTCTCTTATAATATTCCAATAACAAAAGGGATCTATGAGATCCCTCTATGTACTAGAACCAAGCCAAGCCCCAATACACGACACTACACTAACTCAAATTCACAGACCAAAAACTTCTCATCTAGTGATTTTATCAAATTCCACATCACCCCACTACGCATTAATAGATTAACCATGTATATCTCTAGAACAGGAGTTGGATGTTTTAAAATTACGCCGACACCATTTATTATGTACATTTATTGTTTGGTAGACCAGGGTGAACATACGGTGATTCGTATTCCCTGTGATTTAAATTAATCAACCATGTTTACATGATGAACTAGTTTCCATGATACAATCATTCAATTCAAGATTCTCAAAAAAAAACCAGAGTTCCTTTAGTGGGAAATAATGGACTACCAACGACCCCTAATTTTAGTGGACATAATCCCATACAATTCACATTATAAATACAGAGGTATTAAATTTCTACAAAACCAACCATCCCAATCATTCCTTCATTAATAACCTCTTTATAATCATCATTAAAGTTAGTTTCATCCAAGTTCAGAGGGATCATCATCATACCCACCCTGCATGATGCATAATAAAGAGACAAAATGGAAGAAACCATTCATGGATGTTCAAGGATTGAAGTTTCCTCTATGTGCCAAGAACTAGGGATGCACGACATGTATAGGACGAACTCCATGGACTCCAATGTTGAGCGGTAAGGGATCTAGAAGGGCATATGATTAGTCTTGGGAGGAAGTCTCGAGTCACACTAAGAGAAATGAAAAATAATAAAGAGGATAGGATCTCGACTTATGAAGAGGAAAATGACTAAAATCAGGGAAATGATTTCAATGTACTTAAAATTTTTATCGTTTATCAACCACATAGTTGGGATGTTCCCCATGTTGGGATTAAATTAGATTTAATAATTCTCCATGGAGGTGTTTGAAATAACAACTTGGGGGGAATAGATTTCTATAAAAACTGAGAAAAAACATAATAAGGTAGAAACTAGAAACACACCAATGAGTGTGACACCAAAGAAAATGGCCACATATTTTGGTAACACAAGGGTTTTTTTAATTTTGGGGGTTTAAAACATCCATCAATGGCATTAAATTTCTTTGAAATGGGTATTAAAAAAATTTTGTGTGCAAATATATGCCACTGGGAAGAAACTGGAATTTCCTGGGAAAACTAGGAATGAATCACAATATAGTGAGTCATAGTCTCCCTATTACCATCACATTACTGCAGTGTAAATCATGTAAAATTATTTTTTTAATTTTTACAAGAATTTCTCTAGTATATCAGAAAAACCAGGTTGCTACTTGATAGTGCCATAGAAAATTATTTTAAAATGATTGGTTTGATTCTGAAAATAAAAGGAGAATTCTATTTTAGAAAACATGGGGTTTGATCATTAAATATTAGAATAGAAAAATAATGTGATAAAACAATGTAGAAATGAACAGTATTAATTAAATGTGATCAACCTAGGGGAGTATTGTGTTACTTATCCTTCATCATCTACAAGGAAATGGTATAGATATTTTAATCCCAAGATTATAACATCTATTACCATAATTATACTTAGTTTTTTTATAGGTTATCTCCAAGGGTTTAGTAAAAAACAAAAAATATTTCACCAAACAGTTATGAGGAATTGGTGATTTGTGTTCGACTTCATAACAAAAACTCAACAAGGCAACACACGAAAAACTCAATGTGTATTCTGGGTTTGTATTTTATTTCAAGGTGTTATAATTACATGTAATTTATGGCCATTATAGTTTTTACATGAGTTCAATTAAACATTATAAACCACACAAACACTACAATTGAATGGGCGATTAAGAAGTGGTGAACGGTGTGCAAAACATCTCTTGAATGGGTACCCCAAAACATCTCTTGAATGGGTACCCCAAAACATGATCATATGAGTTGAGCATGACATACCAGTACATAACTCAATAAAACACGAATATTGAATGATGAAAAACAAAATTACAACATGGATTTTAAAAAATAATTCAAATATTACAAACAAGAATCTTTTTGTTCACATCACATTCCTCCGGAGGTGGTGTTTAGTAATCTGTTGGAGAAGAGGAAGAAGATGATGTTGAAGTAGAACTTCCCATAACCTCCCGAAAGTCATGGGATAATGGTGAGACAAAATGGGGACTCCAAAATGGCTATACCTTGCCTCTGAGTCAAACTCCTAAATGAGGTTCAAATTGTGTTCTTTTTTAGGAAAAATGAAGGTGTGTTTGAGCACAAAAATTGTGTAAAGCCACTTGGATCATAGTTTTCATTCACTGGACAATAGAATATCCCTATGGAAAAAATGAGATATATTTAGCCACATGTGATGACTGTCTGCAATAAAATTGTATCTCCGTTTGGACAATCAAAGCTGGATATATTGATAAAATATAGAACACCTTTTTGATTTTTTCATATTTCATTCCCATGATTGATAAGTTCAGATAGGAATTTTAGAAGCCAAATGGGACTTGTGATACTCCATATGAAATTTAGCCAATTAAATTTTTGACCAGACCAAAAAATTTCAGCCCATTTGGACGCACAATTATGTAGAAGTATTTTGATTTTTCCACTGGTGTTCTTTGAACTTATGCTGATTGGTCCATATTTCATAGACATCATCATGGGCACTTCAAATCACCTACACCTATAACAAAAACACAAAAAAAATAGTCATTTTTTAATGTGATAATAATTAAATTATAGAAACAAATATGAAGTAAAAAAGTTAAAAAAATTTATAATTTTCTATTCCAAATCAGTTTAATAAATTGTTATATGGGTGAAATAAAAAAGTGAATTGTCATATGATCCCAACCCCACACCTAAACCATTGCACTCTAGGAAAATGTATAATATCCTAGTCATGTCCCATTCCTAAATCAAATGTGTAAAAAATACATGATTATTTTGAAATAAAATTCTTCAGGTATCATTTATGGAATCAATTTGCATATGATTTTTCTTTTCTCATAGTCAAATTTGTTCAACCTCAATTTTTTCCAATGCAACATGTCACAACCTACCTCACATAGAAATTTTTCCTCTTCATTGAAGGAATATGAGAACGTGGAGTTATTCTATATTTCTAGATTTCATTTGATCATACCATATGCTTTCCAAGATTCAATGTTCAGTACCAGTTGAAAACTATGTGCTACACAAAAGGTATTCAAACAGGTTGTTATGAGGTTCAAGGGTAGGTAAGATTTAATGTATAATAAAATTTGATGCAAAACCGGAGTGTTTAATCACTTATGTACAAAAAATCTCAAAATTCAACAAGTGTTCATAATGAATATACACACTCCTCCCCTCACAATGTGTATTACCTCAAACTCATGATCCACATTTTCTATTTGTGTTGGTCCCAACTATGAAATGAATAATAATGATTAAATATGCTCTTTTCTCCATTTTATTATTTTATTCTATTTTTTAATAAAACTAATTTTTTTATAAAATAATAGTTTTTTATTATAAAGGGGGAAACATGTGTTAAAAAATTATGTAATATTACTTGTGAACCCATTTCTGAAGGAAAATGTTGTGACCCTTTATATCAACCCATAATAATGATTCTCTTCACTGAATTCCAATTGAAATGCCCTCTCTCCCACACTTGCTGAAAATAAAAGAAGAATATACAGAAGATATGTGTAGGTGGGATTAATTATCTTGTAATGTGGCTACCTAATAATCGTTTCATTGTCTCTATACCTTATGAAGGACAAAATGTAATGGTGGCCGAAAATAGAGGATAATTTTAAAAATGTATTTTTATTGAATCATTGACTTAATCGTGAATGGTGCATACTTGAATCTTATTTCTTCAAAGAGATTAAAAGAATGTTCAAATTTCTCTACAAGACCCAGGACTCTCAAAAAAATGATTTAATTGAAAATATATAATAAAGGTATTAAAATATCTCTAATTCTAGGGATTAAAACATTTGTTTGTGCTGGTGCGTCGTGTGATTAAAAAATCTACTAAACACCTATGAATGATTTGAAAATAAAACTTCTAGTTAATGATTCCATTTCAACATTAATTTGAAAAATATTTTTACAGAAATAATATAATTTTTCACACAATCATCTCATGCATGAATAATGAATTTGGATATTATTTTGAAGATAATTTTGTATCTAAAAACCCAAAATAAGGAAAATGAAATAAGAATATGAAATAAAAATTTTCATTCAAATTTTTTTTAATTTTTTTTGTTTTGCTTAATCCTATCTATGACATGTCACCCTACTCCACACCTAAATTTCACATTGTATATAACAAATTAATTTTCAATAAATAGACAAGTAAATAAAGTTTGGGAGAAGGGAATACTTGCAATTTGGTGTCATATGTGGCATCTATCATTTGGATTTCCTCTGTGAGATGCTTTGAAAAAACCATATTGAAGTGTCTGAGACTCTACCAATTATCATTAATCATTTATCCACTCTACCCATGAAAAACCTATACAACACCGGAAGGGTAAACATAAGAAATGATATAAAGACAAACCATCGAGAACAAATCTTACCTGGGTGGAGATTTAGCCTTGAATTATACATGAGAACATTCTAACCAATACGAATCATCCACTAAAAAATCATTATGTCATGGATAGCCTTTGTCTTCTCATTATAGATCTAGGAATTCTCATATACATAATGATGGATTTCTTCCTACTCTTGAATATGTAGCTTCTTATTATTATCTGCATTGGAAATATTCATATTACGTTGATTAATATCCCAATATGCATGGGGAAATACCTCCACTGGGAGGTGACATGCCATTCCAAGCATAATCCTTTATGGTGGCATTCTAATTGGGGTTTTAAAAGTTTCATAGTATGCCCAAAGTGCATCATCCAAGTGCAAAGTCCAATTGTTCCTTTTGTGTTCTTCAATTTTTTCCATGATTCACTTAACATCCTGATTTGATATTTCTACTTGTCTGTATGTTTGGGGGAGATATACTGTGGAAACTTTTTGAACAACCCCATACGTAGATATAAAATGTTTCATGTTGTGGTTGAAAAACTGTGAACCCTACTGACTAATGATGAATCTCAATATACCAAACTTTCTATGAATTTTAGACCTCACAAAATCAAAAACCACACTAGAGTCTTTGGTCCTGGTGACCTTTTCATCCCCCCATTTATATACATAGTCTACAGTTAATAATGTGTAAACCAATCCAATTAAATTTGAAAAATGCCCCATCATGTCAATGTCTCATCCATTAGAGACCTCACAAAATAACCATGCCTGTTGGGGAATTTCATTCTTCTTGGAGATATTCCATATGAATTAACATCTAGTACATGGCATTCAAAACCAATGGGCTTGTATAAATATAATTTTTCCAATAAATACATGAGTCAAGGACCTTTCAAGACGTACGTTGAGACCCAAAGTAACCACCATAAGACAAGGTGTGGCAGAAGGACAAAATAGAATTGAGCTCATGGTCAGGGACTCAGTGATGAAATACATGGTCACTAAATATTCTACATGTGTATGGGTCATCCAAATGTATAATCAAGAATCAGGCTTATGTCTCTTGGATTGTGATGTACTAAAACCAATGGGGACCCTTTTTGTTGCTAAAAAATTTACAATGTCTTCATACCAGGGGGTAAGCTCCCCAACAAAAAAACATTCTCCTAAGGGATGAATTTTCCAATAGGGAGTAGTGAGTCAACATGATGGTCTATTGGAGGAAAAATCATATTAATGTGGTCTACTATCACATTTTGCACTTCCCTCTTATCATGAATCTCAAGGTCAAAATCATGGAGTAGGATCAACCACCGAATGAGGTGGGGCATGGGTTTAGGTTTTTTAAGTATAAATGAAGGACAACATGATCAAAGAATATGATGGTTTTTGACTAGATAACATATAAATAGAATTTTTACAAGTAAAACACAATAGAAAAATGTCCCTTTATAGTGGTTTTATAGTTTTCTTGGGAAGATCCAAGGGGATGAGAGGCATATGAAATGACAGAAGGAGCCTTGTCAACCAACTGTGATAAAACGTCCCCAACTACAAATTTAGAGGCCTTGCAGATAAGCATAAAGGAGAGATCCAACTATGGGGGTTGGATGATTGGAGGTGATGTGTGGATCCTTTTAGTGAATTGAATTCAGCCCCACATTTTTTATCAAACACAAAACTCAGAATCCTAATATAATAACTAGGACAAGGGAAGTGCAATATTATTAAAGTCTTTAATTAATCGACAGAAAAAACCAGCATAACCGAATAATGATCACACATCATGAACACATTTTCGATATTGAAGGGATGAAATTAATTCAATATTAGATTTATAAAATTGAATTAATTTATTTGAAATGATATTTATAATAACGATCCCCTGTTCAACTATGAAACATCATTTCTCATAATTTAAATTAAGATATTTTTAATACAGATGTGGAGGAATGTTTTTATGTGTACCAAAAAATCATCAAAAGAAGAACCATATACCATGAAATCATCCATAATGAAATCCATAATAATCTCAACGTACTAAAAAAATACTCAACAAATATCTATGAAAAGTACCTTAATCATTACATAGACCAAAAGGCATTCTTCAAATTTCAAATGTTCTTGAGTGGACATGCAAATATTGTCTCTTTTTGATCATCATGGGATATATGTATTTAGAAATAACCGAAATACCCATCAAGGAAAAAATAATGGGACCCACCAGCCAATGATTCTATCATTTGGTAAATGAAAGTTAGAGGAAATTGGTGCTTCTGCATGGCTTAATTCAGTCAACGGTAGTCAATATAGACTCTCTAACAGTTTTTCCCACATTTTGGAACCAATTCATTCCTTTTATTTGACACAAATGTTATTAATATTTTTAGGAACAATTTGAACATTGCTAACCTATTTACTATCAATTATAGGATAAATGATCTCACACCAAGTAATTTGTTGTCTTCCAGTTTTACCAATCCTTGGAGAGTTGGATTTAACCATTGTTGAGATTGTCTTACGGGATTATCGTCCTTATACAAAAGTATATGGTGCATATAAATAGATGGTGTGATCATGGGAATATCAGAAAATTCCCATCCTATTGACTTTCTACACTCTCTCAAAGGAGAAATCAGTTTTGATTCCACATAATGTCAGTGGTTATTGGATATAATGATGGGAAATTGGTCAATACCCTCATGATGGGAATGTTTAAAATTAAACGGATGTTTTTTTAATTCCAACACTAGTAGTTTTTTGGATTGAGGGATGGGGTTTATAGGGAGTGAGGCCCAAGGAACTATCTATCTAATCATTATTATTCTCTAAGGATAGAGAATCTATTAATATGAGATTTGTAGTATCATCGACGGGCATGGGTACCTCAGAATGAACATACTCATTAATTAACAAAAAAAATTAACCCATCTCAGAACCCACACTACACTCAAAACATGAATCAATACTCAAATCATCCATGGGAGAAGAAGAGGAAATTGACTTAAGTAAGGGTTTAGGAGGGTATTGTGTGTCTGGGCATTTTTTGAGAGAAAATACATCAAATAGACATGAAGAGTGGAGTTATCTTCAACAGGGTGTTTCATAGCTTCAAAAATGTTAAATCTGAACTTCCCTCCACTGAAATCCATGGAAATCATACCGTTGTGAACATATATGATCATCTTTGCTGTTTTGAAAAATGGCCTCCCATGTATGAGAGGGGCATGTACTTTGGTTCATGTTTATTCAAACATAAGAATATAGATTTAAGTAGTGAAGATAAGATTATCCACTCTTACATGGACATCCTAAATCACTTCAATTGGATGCATAGTACAACTATTTTTAAGAAGCACGACAATGCCTTTTGGTTGAAGATCTCGAACGTGTGGAGAAGTATACAAAGGGTGAGGTGTTAATTTAATAAATGTAGCTAAATCTGACATAGAATCAGAAAATAATGTCTCCAATATGGTACAACGTATCATGAATGGGCTCAGATACTTGCATTTCGTTGGAATTTCTAGTTGAATCATGTCTGAGACATTCCTCACCATGTTGAATATCTCATTCCACTTCATCCTTCATCTATGGGTGTAATGTTCTTTGAGAAAATTAGCATAACAAGGAATTTTCATGATTGAATCCATTAAAGGAATATTAACTTGCACTTTTTTAAATGTATCCATTATTTCAGTATTAATATCATTAGATATAGAGACAATTTATGTGATAGTAAGTGGACATGATTATCCATTATAATCATCAATGATAATTGGATTACCATTTTTATTTTGTTTTTCTCCATTGGACTCTTTCATGGGAGGATAAAGAGTGTTTTCAATAGGGGACATACCTATTGCATTGTATCAGTATAAGGAGAAACTTCCTTACCATTAAAAACTATAACTGCACATAAATTACCTTTTACATTTTGATAGGAAATGTGTTAGGATGGTAGTAGTCAAGAACTGTGCATTTTAATCTCACTGATGGTATATTTTAATTCCCCACTTCTTTTCGCTGGTCTTGAATAGCTGATTTTTTGGTTTTTTGGAATTGTAGGATTTGGGTTTCATATTTATTCACTGTATCCTCGAGTCTTGGTTCATATTTTGGAGGAAGAGGATGGTTTCTTTGAGATGTTGAAGGATAAAAAGGTAGAATACCTTGGCCTTGTTGATACCGGTTCTGTTTGGGGTAGCTCATGTTCCCTCCATACCAGTATTGTAGATGTGATTTCCACCCAGGGTTTGGATTTTTCCTAATAGATTGTTTAATGAATGGGTGTTCTTGTTGGTATGGACACCCTTGGAAAACTGATTCACAAGACTCTGATGAATCTTGATGTTTTGGGAACTGGTCATATAAAATTAGTATTATCAAAACAAGTACCACAATGTAATGGAACTAAACATGATTTTGAGTTACCATGTGCATGAGATAATTTCCGTATAAGTGTATTCATCTCATCTTTTTTATTATATTACTTTTGTTCTAGGGATTAATGGAATACCTCATGAACTCATCGGGTTGGTTTAATTTCTCAGGTACAAAATTATTGTGCATTTTGATTCATGTAGGCTATTAAGTCATGAGTAGTGGAAAACATTTTATCGACAGGGTAACCACCAGATACATCATCAATAATTACAAGATCCATGGGGATAAGTCTATCATAGAATTATTGGATTAATAGGTGTTCACTAATATGGTGGTGGGGGCATCTCGAACAACGTCATTTGAATCACTCCCAGTATTCTTGAAGGGTCTCACCTTGTGATTTCCTATTACAACAAATTTCATTCCTAGTTGATGTAGTTTAGGAGTCAATAATGAAATTATATAAAAAGTGTTTTTTCAAGTATTTCCATCCCCGAATTATGTTTTTAAAATATTATATCCAATCATTGGCTACACCATCAAGTGAGAAACGGATGTCCCTAAATATAATTATGCCCTCAAACACATTTTGGGTTTCATGGTGTATCACACATTGTGAAAATCCTTAAGGTTTTTATGAGGGTCCTCACTAGAAAGACCTTGGAATATAGGAATAATTTTTGTGTGGCTTAATCTCAACTTAATTTTGACTGCTTCATTAGGTTATTGGATGTTCGCAGGTTGGTACTCCACGTTAAGAGTGATTAGTTCATTTAATGTTATGTTATTTTCATCCATGATTACTAGGGTAATATTGGGTTCAATTTTTTTTGATGGTTAGTACCACATTAGGTTCCACAAGAGGTTCCCGGGTGTTACATGATTTACATACGCTAGATTCCATGATATTTTTGGAATGTGTCTTTTCAATTTCGGGGTAAAATTAAAGAATTTTTTCTTTTTCTGATCAGGTCATGAAAAAATGTTGTGATGTTTGTTTTTTTGTTTTTTATGATTTAATATTAATAAAACAACTTTATAAGTGTGATAAGATATTATAATTCTATACTATATAATTTTAGTGAATGAAATGGATAAGAATAGGGAGAGATAATGAACACACATAAAACAAAACAAAACAAAACAAAACAAAAACCATCAAATAGGGGGTGGAATATTTAAAGTAATTCTAATTAAGAGGTAAAATATTGAAATAATAAAATAATAAAATAGAATGATTTTATATTGTATCACCAATAACAGTAGAAAAATGTGATCACATTTTCAAGTGCGTCAAATTAGTTGTTTAATTTTTACTTGAATATCTGCAGTATAGAATCAACCTTAGGATGTCTCTCGACAAAGCCTTAGATCAATAATTTTGAAAAAATGGGTTCAAATATGAAAATAAAAGGGGATTTATATTTGTAAAAAAATGGGATTTTATGATTAAATTTGTAAATAGAAAATGAAAGTGTTAAAACAAGTTGAATTAAACAAGATTAATTATACATGATCAACTTAGGGGAGTCTCGTGATGCTCATCCTTCATCAATTTAAGAGAAAGGGTATAGATATTTTAATCAATAATTTTTAACACCTATAACAATAATTATATTGATATTATGCAATGATAAATCCTAAGGATCAATCGAAAAAATATAATAATTCACCAGACATGACTGATAATTTGTTGATTTCTGTTCAATTTCATAATTGGAGCTGACCAAGAAAACACACAATTTACTCGATGTGCTATCCAGGATTGTTTTATAACTAAATCTGTTACCATGAATTAAAGTTACATGGCCATGTTATTGTTTTTGTGAGTTCAATTAAACAATATGAATCTTACAAACCTTATAATTGGAATGGGGATGAAGAAGTGTTGAACGATGTGTGAATCATCACATGAATATGTACCCCCAGAAATGATCATATGTGTTGAGCATGACATACCAGTTCATATCCCAATAAATAAATATTGAATGAATAAAAACAGCATGAAAACCTACAATTAAAAATATCATTCAATTATTACAAACATTAAGATTGGGGTTAATAGCACATTCCCCCCCGGTGATCACAGGAAGATTAGAAATCCATCAGAGGAGAGGAAGACAGATATTTTAAAGTATCACATTCCATTGCCTTAGGAACATCTAAGGATGATGGGAAGATAAATTTGGGACTCCAAAATTGCAGAACCCGTCCTCCTGGTCGAACTCCTAAATGAGTTGCCTAATGTGTTCTTTTAAAAGAAAATTTAAAGGTTGTTTGGAGTTAAATGATTGTGAAAAAAAATTTGGATCGTAGTTTGATGTCACTAGATAGTCGAATCTAACTTCAAAAAAAAATGTTTTATCCTGAACTCAAAAACATCTCCAATGAGTATTTGGCACTATTAGGAAAATTAGAGTTGGAGATACTGATAATATACAAAACACCACTTTTAACTTGTGTTGGTTTGATTCCCAAGATAGATCAATTGTGATGGGCATTTTAGATACCTAATGGGGCCAATGTTCCTTCATAAGAAATGTATCCCATTAAATTTTAGTCTGGTCCAAAAAATTTAAGCCCATTTATATATATGATTTATTATATGTATGCGGATTAGTCACATGCTCTTCTTGGATCCTATGCACCGATTTTTTCTAGACATCATTATGGGCCCACCAAATCACCTCAACCTATAACAAAAACATTATACAAGTATAATATACCTATTTTAAATTGATAATAATTAACTAATATAATCCGATATAAAGTAAATTTTGTTATTAAATATGGAATTTTCAATACAAAATAATTTTAATACATTGGTATATAGGTGAAATAAAATAGTGAATTGTGGTATGATCATCACCCTGGTATCGTCGCTGATGCACCAGCGCCGATCAGGGGCACTGATGAACCACCTATGCCAATGATGGCCATTGCTGCCACCAATGGTCGATCAGTTCCACCGATGATCCATCGGTTCCACCACTAGTTTATTGGTACCACCAATGTCGATCAGTGCCACCGATGTTGATCGGTTCCACCGACGCCCATCGGTTCCACCCACGCCCATCAATGCCACTGACGCCCATCGGTGGCCCCACTTGTTCAACCCAATATTTGGATAACTCTTTAATGAGACATCGTTGATCCCCAGGATACCCCAAACACCATAACTTGACAATGTAATGGATTTTGAAGGTCCGAGCCATTACAGGAATGATGAACATTTAATTGATATGTTTTAAACCCTTTTAAAAAAGGTTAATGAGACCAAACATAAATAATAACATGATGTCCAAAGTTATATCCATCCAAATCCCCAAAACATTCTTAAAAAATTGTTTGAAAAAATTGATAAAATGAATTCTGAAGTATTATCATTGTGATTTTGTATATAAAGCATTGAAACATATATGGAACCTATTCCCACATAGGATTTAAATTCCTCCAGATTTATAAATGAAAGTTGTTACATAAAAACCACTCACGAACAACTCCACGACGTTAATATTTTTAATTTTTTGAAAAATAAAGAAGAAACTGATTTAATGATTCCCAAACAGTAATAGTCTTCATAATTAGAGTAAAATATAAAAAACCCAGTTTTGAATATGAAAAATCAGAGCTCGGTGATTTGGTGATTTTGTAAGATACAATTGATAGTTAAGAAGAGGAACCAAGGGGAATTTTTTAAGGGTGTTTAAATAATGGTGAAATTGATTTTATGAATTCATATGAGGAAAACATGTATCCATGGCATGAATCTCTTTTAGATGTCTCTATGGATGATTTTTCAAAAACACCAATCACTGAACCCTTTATTGAAATTAAGATCACAAAGTCCATACCCACATTTAACAGTCATCAAGAATTTTCTTTTTTAGAAACATCTATTCAAAAGGAAAAAACTGGATTGTGAAATGTTTAAAATAAAACCATGTTCAATTATATGTCCCTATTTGAGTCCAAATGTTCTTACCAACCGAAGATCAAATTCAATATCAATACAACATCTCTTAATTCTTCCCTTATAAGGGATAATTAAAAACATTATTTCATCATTTCATATAATCTTGAATATTATAAAAACAAAATTCTCCTTAATGAAATATGAAAGATTAGGAAACCAATTAGATGGACCCATTTCAATATTCATGGCATTAGCCCTTTCACATGGACCCATAATATTTTCTTGAATCCATTTTAAAACTATCCTATCAAACCCATGGGAGAATAAATCTTAATTTTTTTAAAGTAGAGAAAGATGGGGATGATAAACATTTTAAAGTAGCTAATGGTTATGGTGGGGGTCCATGGGGATATAACAACATTATATTAAGCTCATTCCAAGAGGCCACCCAACTTCTGCTTTTTTTATTATTTATTTATTTATTTTTTAAGGGAACCCCTGGAGTTTCCAATGTGATATAATGTATCTTTTGTTTGATATTTTTGTATTTATGAATATTATTATTTTTAAATCAAACCATTTCCTTATAAATTTTAAATCCTTTTATATTTCTTCCCTAATAAGTCTATAGGTGAGGTGATTCCAATGAAATAAATCTATTGTTGATGCACCATCAACTGTAGAACATGTGGTTTTATTCAATGATTTAGTTTGAAATCACATCTCACCTATTTCTTACCAATTCATTTCTATCTCTTCTATTATCTTTTAAAACTTTGTGAAGCTTCACTCAATGATGGGGGATAAAAATCTTGGATTTCAAAGAAAATAAATTTTTGGGAAAAACTCAATTTACTGAAAAAAGTATAATTCATTTTTCTTGAATTCATTAATATTTACTATGAAACAAGAATGCTTAATTTCAATTTTTTTAATTCCTGGATTATGATTTTAATGAACATTTATGTTCATGAGCAATGTTTTGGGATGGTGTGTTTTTCTGATGTGATTTTTGAATGTTTACACATTCACCCATTTAATCAAAATGAAACAAAACAATTATTTTGGATCATGTGTGTAAATTTCAGTTCATGTGTCCCTTTCTTCATAGCATATGGTATGGGGTCACATTTAGTTTAATTATAGTGTCCAAAAAATATAATTTTATTTAAAAATAATTGCCAAATAAAGAAAAGTTTTGTCCAAATGTGTGGCTTCAAACACATAAGGATCACGACTCTGATGTTTTCATTCCTAGAGTTAGGATTTGTATATATATAGTATAACAAGGAACTGACAATATGTGTGGAATCTAGTTTTTGGGGATCATGACTCTATATTTTACTTGGCCATAATTAGTCATTTTATATCTATTTTTATTAAAAAAATAAAATAAAAATAAATAATCAAAAATAATCTTTAGGTGTAATGTTATTCCCACCTATCTCTTATATTCATTTCCACATAAAAAAGAAAATATGCATGGTGTATTTGGAGATACAGAGCACATCATCATGCTTATTTGAAAGTGGATGAAATGTGGTAATAAATTTGATCAAATAAATGGGATTGTGATTCGGTTATAATTGTGAACCTATATTGTGTGAAATGATTTTTGAAATGTTATTTGGTTTTTTGGGATGATGTCTTTCGGTGAGAAATTTATGTAAAAATGTTTTTGAAAAAAAGTAATTCAATTCCATATTTTTGAGATACATCTTGTTCATGACATCGAAACATCAAGTTGGTGGTGGGATTGTCCACAATAATAGTCTCATATTTATTGATTATATCTTAATATTCACGTTTTATAAAGTAAAAAAAACCTAAGTTTTACTATATTATAGAAATTGACCTTATTTTCTAATCATAAGTGCAATTCATATTTAAAATGAAAATTTTGGACCAATGAATCATATGTTTGTGGATAACAATATATTGATTATTTGAATTTGATATTTTGTAATATTACAGATCAATATTTTTGAATCATTTTATAATTTAGGATTTATGTAGGAATCGAAAGTAAATATGAATATTTTTGGGCAGGAATTTAGAGATTTCTTGGATAAAGCATAATGAACCATATTCCCATAAAACATAAGTGGGTCCCACAATCCAAGCCCAGTGAAGATAAAATATTATCTATAGAATCATAAAACTATTAGTATAATTCCATTAATCTATGTCACCATCTAAATTTAATTCTTTCATTGAGACATTGGGATCCCTTGTTTTAATTTAATTGGTGGTCTAGATTTGAATGCCAATAAATTCATCCCACTAGATGGACCATAAAATCAAAAATACTATTCATATATTATTTAAATTTTGAACTATATTATTAAAAAAATGTATAAAAAGTTGTTCCTTCTACATCCCCGTAGTATTTTTCCCATATCTAGTTACAAATTAACATGTCACCAAGGGGATGAATCTTGATGATTTTCCTGGTCCACTTTGAAATGCTGAGTTTACCTAGATTTTATCACAATACATTTGACCCTCTAAATTAACGGGGAAGGAGTGTGTTAATGGTGCATTTAACTAATACTAAAAATATTCCCATATAATGAGCTGGTGGTGAATGCAATTAGGATCCATGTTTTTCATTTCTATCGAATGTTTTTCATTCAATTGTAATTTTATGATTTTGTTTCGTAATTGTATCATCAATTTTTCACATGTAACATTTTAGTTCACAATAATTTAATTAATACATGTTCTTTATTTTTCATATTATACATTTATTATTTCATTCTCTTTATCACATGGATAATTTTTCCTTAGGGATTGTTGTTTTTCACATCATCTTTTGTGAAATTCCTCACACAACATTAGAGTGACTGTTATTTATTTTTCTTCTACAATTCAACCATAATGATTATAATACACACTTTTGTAGATATAATATAACAAATTAAGGGATAAAACCCATGTGGCTTGATCATAGGGATAATAAAGGATATTTAATTGGTGTTATTTCTCATTTTAAAAATTCTTAATCAATTATATTTTTTAGATTTTCATTCAAAATTGTATCTTCTCCCTTAAACACACCAATATTAAGGATACACATCCTGAGTGCTAAAAACATCATCTACTTTGGATTTATCACAAATATTATCCTCTATGTGTTTATTTTATGAGCCTTATGATAGTGAACACTTAGTGATTTCTGATGTTCATATTTCATTGAACAAAATGTTTGAATTTAAGACATTGAAATAAGTTAAAATGAAATTCATCCAATACACCCTATGATATAACAAATGATCAACTCATTGTTTTTAAATAAAAATTTATTATGTATTTAATAATATCATTTAAAAATAAAATAAATTCAAACCCATGTTTGAAACAACGTATCCAAATTCATCCATCAAATTTGAGTGTCTATAGGTTTCTTCTTCAGTCCATGTTTCTTTGATTGCTACCTGCACTACAACAACCTCATATGGCCCTAGGTTAAAATTGGGCACAACCAATTTCATTTGAAACCTTAATAAAATATTAATCATTTATTTTAATTTATTAATCCATGTCTCTCAATGGCCTTGGTCTCTCAATCCTTTTTGAAATAAGATGAAATATTTTTATGTGATATCAAAACAGAGAAGGAATTCTCAATGTCTTATGGCTTCAAATAGAATCAATATAAGATAAAGAAAAATAGAAAATTTCATTTAAATTGATGAAGGGAAAGATGTATTTTCTAACATGTGATAATTGTGGAATGAATCTCCCTGCTAAATGCTTTAAAGGATTGGGAGATTGTTATAAGTTCAGAGAAAAGGGTAACCATGAAAAATAATGAAATGTGATGAATGAAAACATATCTATTTACTGTTACAATGTCACATATATGATGAACTAAGAAAATTAATGCCCCAATATTCAAATGAATATACCTTAGAGGAAGATAATTTATTAATGTCAAGAATATATTATTTACACAACTAAAGTGGAATGATTAATGTGATTCTTTATTTGGAACTAAGAAATATGTTGTGAAAGTATTTAATTTATGAAGTTCTCATAATAATTTTTATGAAATATATAAAAATTTTACATTAGAAGTTTTTAATTAAATATTTGAGATCATATGCTGAATTGTACAATGAAAATTGATTCGGTAGCAAGTTGATATTTTTTGGAAAAAACTTGGTTTATGGAAAGATAACCCTTAAATGTTCTGGATGTGGAGGTAATAATGCTTGGATAAATAAATGATTCATATCGATAATGTAAATTAGATACCACAAAATTCCTTGGAACTGATTATAATTTTTTTGGATCAGAATATTTTGTAATGTTCATAATGTTTAACAGTTTTATGAAATGGTTTAAGTTGAATTTTTGAATAGGTTTTAGACATTATATCAGTACATTAGTATATTATGTAGCTTGTTCTAATAAATGATGACGAAATATTTTAAGGTGCAATAAAATGATAAGATTATGTTAATATAATTGTATATTTTCATATAATTTATGAGAGTGAATGAATTTTTCTACATTATAAAAATAATCTTGAATAAAAAATATTTTTATATTATCATAATTTTTATGATATCAATGTTCATTATTCACACATATGGTTAATTGTTTTGAGGTCAAAAACATTATCATGTATATTTTCTTTATCACTGTCTATCATAAGATGATAGTTATATTTCAATTCCATGTCGAGGTTTTCAATAATGTTTTCCAATTCCAAATACCTATTTTTTGGTGACCCTCACTTTTCCTTTTACTTCTTATTGTGATGATGTGTTGTTATCCCTTTTTATTATGTCCATTTCTAAATAATAGGATTTTACAATATCAAACACTATACTAATAAGATCAATATAAAATTGGGAGGAAGTAATTTAACTAAAGAGGGTAGAATATAATACCCAGAAATTCTAAAGTAAGTACATTGTATTTAAAAGTGTTTGTAACAAACAACAATAAGTATATTAAATAATATAGAATCCCAAGACAGTAAAATATATTTAATATTTGAAATAAATTTTTTCGTATAGCTTCTAATAAACAGAATACAATGTTATATTTACAAACATGCTAGAATTAATTTTTTTAATAGTTTGTGTTACACACAAGAACGAAATTGTTTGATAGTTTTTAGTACACGCAATACCATGCATTAAGAAACAACTATAAATTATTAAAATATTATTATTTAATATAATAAGATATAACATATCTATTAAATTAGAAATTATTATTAGTATAAACGTAATTATGTAAATATATATTTGAATTAAATTGTTAAAAATTAAAATGAAATTAATCTCAAAACCAATTTAATATATATAAAATGATTTTATAATGAAATATTTTTAAAAAAACAATAGAATTATATATATATATAATAAAATAAATACTATTATTGAATTATATTTATGAATTCTATATATTATATATTCAATAAAATATATTTTATATTCTTCAGGTAGTGCTGATAAGAATAAGATAATCATTAATCTAGTTTTATGCGTAATTTTTTTTCTAAAAACGGAATTTTTTCAAATTTTAATGGACACCCTATTTTAAATGTAAATTTATTGAACTTTTCTAAATTATATTTAAAATAATTAACATAATTTGTGAAATTGTAATGTCCAAATTATCTTAGTGTGAATTTTTTTTTTCTGATTAGTTTAATCTTTTTATTAATAGTGAAAAGTAATTAATTTTAATTGAAAACTTCTTTTTCATCTATATAATTTATAGTGTTAAATTATATTTTTTGTTGGTTTTAATGTTTAATTAGTTAAACTTTGAATGAATTAATATAATTTAGGTACTTTTATTCATTTATATTTAATATAGATATAATATCATACCGGTCTTTTGGACATTTTTTCTTTTAAAAACATATTTTCCCGTCCCGTCTATGCGATAAATGTTATATTCATTTATGCCAAATGTGTGACATTAATTTGGATGAAATTAACACCATATTGGGAGCTATAATAATTTATATTTTCTATTAATTCAAACTATGTTTTTTCCAAAAATAATAATGAATGAAATTAAACTTAATTAAATTGATTAAGAGAAAAACTAACATAACATGAGCCTAAACCATAGTATTAAAGTACAAAATTAGCGATACACATATATAAAACCAATTTTATGGACATATATCAACCATATAATATACTTTATTAAATATTATTCATTATTTGAGGAACAATATATTTGGGAGACCTCCAAATTGTTTTTATCATTTTTTATTTACAAGTGTTTGACTCTACCACTATAGAAACCCCCTCAACTCTCCCACTTAGTAACATTTATATATCCATTTTTAGAATCCAAACATTATCCATATAATATAACAACATAATTACACTCATTATATAAGTATCCCTTTGTTCCCAAGGCATACCAATGAAGGCATTCTGTATAAACCAAAACGAGTTACCTGAATAAGAAGTAATGTTCTTCTACAATCACATTGGTTTCATTTCAATCTACACACAATAAATTATTTATATATATTTATTATATAACAAAATAATTATAATAAATATATTTATAATTTTTTATATTAATGTTAATACCTAAACCATCAAATAATTCCATTAAACTTGATATGCAATAATCATTTCTATGTACGATGCACTACCGCCTCAAGAACTCATGTTGTACTTTCATACATTACAATATTTAATGGCCTGAAATAATGATGGATTTATAGTTTATATATTATATATAAATTATATATGATTATTATATGCTTATAGAGTATAATTAAGACACTTAACTTCATTTTTCCCATTATCTATAATATGGTTACATTGTTTGTGGACATGTGGACTACCGCCTCCTCAATGATATGTGACTCATTATATCATTGCATAGAATGTATTAAGGATGTTATTAATAAGAATATGTGAAATATATGACATAAATATTTTAATTTAATTATAATATGAATATATATATACATCTCTTAATTTTTATATATGATATAGAAATGGAAGTAGTATTCATTCGTATGTACAACATACCATCTCCATAAATTGTGCATTTGATTTCAAATATTTAATTTTTATTGATTAATATAAATACATATATATTGAATATATATTACATTTAAATATTAATTTAAATTCTTCAGATGATGAAATAATTATCTATGTAATAGGATCAAAATATAACAATTCAAAACAACCATGAAACACAAGGACATTAACACATGAAACAGTATAAATAATGAAATATAATTAATAAGCGGGTAATGAGATGTTATAAATGGATTATATATTATATAAAAAATATTAATATGTTTATTTTATAATTTAATATAATTATCAATACCATTATATATTAGGTTAACCATTTCTCATCCAAAATTGAGTGTAAGGTTGGGGAATCCATTCTCACCTCTTATATCATGTGGCATACACCATTTTTATCACTTATTTATTTTTTCGGTTGTAAATAATTTCTATAAGGTATTTTATATCATTAAAAAATTTATCGTCATTGTATTTATTATTTTATTTGATGTTAACTCTTTCATGGGGATTATAATTCAAAACTAACCATGTGGTATAGGATTTCATCTCAATTTATATTCCACTGAGATTTTTTTGTTAATATGAACCAACACAATTTAATGTTGTGTATATACATAACATATGAAATTTAATATCATTATTTAATCATAATGTATTTTATTATATGTTTAAATTTTAAATACTTCATCAAATGGGATTTGAATTGAAAATTACTATGTGGTAAAAGATATCATTTCTATCTCACGTTCATTTGTAATTCATAACATTATCTTGAAACAATCACTTAATTACTAAAATTTTACATTAGAAATATAATTTATTTTAGGGATACACCCTCTTATGTTATGGGTATAATTATTAACAATACTATATACTGTTTTTATATATAGTGTTCCCTTGAATGTTATTTCGTTAACTAGGGAAATATTTGTAAATCCATATGTTTACTTTAATATAGATATTTGAAAAGAAATGGTGTTAATGAATTTAATATATTATCTATATATTATTAATTCATTATAAATGTTTTTAATGGGTGTGTCCTTATAATATATATATTCCCTTGATGCATCTGTAGTCTCATAATACGAATCATTTGGATAATAAAATTTGGTATTATATGATATGTTATAAATCATCTTGTAAAATGTATTGATGGTAAATATACCATGGACCTAAGAATCATATAATAAAATAATTAATAATTTAATTCATTTAGATTCAATTATAATTAATCCATGAGATTTTTAATTTAACATTATCAATAGATTTAGTTCGTTCTCAGTCTATTGATTTTATGGTATTCTTTTAGTCATATATTAATCCATATTGATTTGTTTAATTTTCTAGTTATTTAATGGAAATGTGTGATCAATTGTTTACCTTTCCATATTGATTATTAATTAATAATTCATGATATAATCTGCTACAATAAACTATTACCAAGAAATTGAGTTAACACTTATTTGGATTCTTTTCCCTAGGTTATAAAGTGGAAATCATTTAATTATCTTTCATGTTTTTTGTTCATTTCATTTTATTATATATCATTTATTATTTTTTATTTTCCAATGTAGTATGGTTATCATTTATATAACCTTGTTTTCCAAAACTGCTAAACTGATCGATCCTTTAGGATTTGATTCCCTGTAATCATACCAATGTAATAATGTAAGGAATAAAATATAAGAATCTAGGGTCAAGGCATTATAAAAGAGAACAAACATAAAAATATGAAGGATTATAGGAAAATATGAATTTATTATATTTGAAAAAATTCAATAGAACAATAAAAATGTCCCTATTTAGATTTTACTATATCTAGAATGGTATTTTAGATTTCACAAATTCTTAAAATTTTTTCATTCAATATTATTTTAAAACAAAAAAACTTCTACAATACAGAAAAAATTATTCTTTTCTATAATAGGGAAAACATGTTATATTCCTAGTTAATTTTAGACCCAAAATCCTTATTTTTTTTACTTTTTATTTGGACGCTAGAGTTATTGAATTAAACGTGAAACTCATATATCGAAAATATTTTTTCAGAGAGCCATTTGTTTGGTTAGTAAATAACTATGCACAATATAAGGACAAATGGAATTGACTTCTTATTCATCTAAGATCTTTTTAAACAATTGATCTATTTCAATATTCTCTATAACACAAAAATATATTAATGAACAGTCCAGGAT
Organism: Viscum album; assembly: GCA_963277665.1. Taxonomy (NCBI): domain Eukaryota; kingdom Viridiplantae; phylum Streptophyta; class Magnoliopsida; order Santalales; family Viscaceae; genus Viscum; species Viscum album. The sequence continues at coordinate 2,062,036,155 of OY728140.1, forward strand.
TTTGTTACCCTGTTGAGATTAGTCTTCTACAGTGACTGTACAATAATTATTTGAAAATTAATAAAAATACATTTCATAATGTTTTATGTGATAAATTATTTCTATATGGGTATATAGTTACAAATATTTAATTTTTTTATTTGGGTAATTTAAAATATGATATAATATATTAGAGGAAGACATTTACCCTTTCCATTGAATCTTGATGTTAAATATAATGTCCACCATCCAAAAGAAGATCTTTATAGTGGTAGTGGTTCAAATATTTTTATTACACTTTTATAAATATTAATTTACATTGTACATTTATGATTTTAACGGTGATAAAAATATTCCAATTTAACAAAATTCAATATTTAACATGTTTCTCTATAAATATGTCTATCAAGCAATGATTTATCTGCTAAATTATTTAATATAAATATCAATAATGTTATACCCACTACAAACCATTACAATTTTAACTTAATAATGTATACAATATTATACTCACCATGTAAGCACTACTAAAAAAAGTTGATTTATCATTGAAAATTATAGACATTCTCAACATTTGAAATATTATTATTTTTATCTGATCTCATGAATCTATTACATGATATTAATAAATATGGGTGGTGGATGTGACATTAAGTAGAAAATATTTTAAATTAATCATGGTTACCTTAAATACTCACCAAACTCCTCATCATTGAATTTTTCAAAGGAAAAAATATATCATAAATTACAACTCAAGGGAAAATGTTTTCATAATTCCATATTTAATCAATTGAAAAAAATTAAAAATTAATTATAATAAATCATATAAATTAATGTCAATTTAATAGAAATATTTAAATTAAGGGTTCCTTTCAATTTATCCCTAATAGTATACCATGAAAGATCAAACAATTAAATCTTATAAATATAACCATAGTATATTTTTAATAATCAACAACTTTTCACAATTTTTTTATTAACAAATATCTATTGATATCCGATATTTGTTACAATATCCATGAAATACTTGTTTTGTCGACAGATTTTTTAATCATAGAAAAGTCTTCTGTTTATTTTTACTTTATTGTTTTTATTGTTCCTTATTGTGTTTTGGTTTCATAAATAAATGTCATGCCAATTTTTTTTTCTTGAATTTAAATTTAAATTTTGTTTTTCGTTTTGGTGAGTTTTTAGCCTATAGTTTTCATCTATGCTACTGGTTATAAGAGGAGTGCATTATTATCATGTTTCTTCCATACTTTCTACTCCATTATTATCTTTATGTTTTTTAAATTTTTTTCCTTGAAAACAAGGATTACTCTCCCCTCCTAGTTGGGTGTTTTACATTAATATTCTCTATTTTTCATCTACTAAATCAATTATTATACTATTGATATATTTTATGTTACCAGAACCTTCTTTTTTATCGTTCATTCAACATACCTCATTATTGTGGTATTAAACTATAAAATACATTTATTTTTCTTAATTTTACAATATTTTTCCCTCGTCATTTAATCTAACATATTTGGTTTTCCATAAAAAATTCATTTCCTTATTAAGTAACATGTTTTTTTAATGGTTGGGCCCGAAGCCTCATTTTATTATTAATGAAAATCCAAGACCTCTTTTAACTAGGTATAGGGAGACCCATTACATAGTCTAAAGGCCTAGTGGGGTTGTAGCCCATTACATAGCCCGTATGCCCAATTGTTTGGCCCAATTTCCATTTTGTGAATAGTAACCCGGCTGCTAGAGTACCCGCATAGTACCGCCGCTGCTATAGTGCCCTACCGCCGCTACAGTACCCGCTGATCTACAGTACAGCCGCTGCTATAGTACTGCTATACTACTGCTATAGTACCTGCACCCTATAGTTTTTTAACCCCCATTTTTCATGTAGCATTACGGGATGGTTACCACTAAGCCAAACCCCAACTACAAATGTGTTGGTCGGTTTAGGGGGTAATCATGCGGCTTTACCCCACCCCCTATCGCATGTCCCCAGCGATGCCCAAGGTGGCCAACCATTGGGCTTGGGCCAATCCAACGTGGAGTCGAGGGAACAAGAGGATCTCTAGAATATAGTGTGTGTTGCCTTTGCGAGGACTCGAACCCAGAACCTCAACGATAGGATGCCACCACTTGGAACCAACTCACCCAGAACCCACAGTCACTTCATCAGTGACATGTATTTATTCCATTAAATCATTTATAGATACTTTCATGGATACACCACATCCCATGGAAAATATTTTTTGGGATCACTATTCTAATATAATGGAATTGGGTAGTTATTTTACATAACCATATTTGTCAATGGAATCAGTAAAATAATACTAATATTGAAATATTTACCTCACATAATTGACTTTTTTAACCCTTTAGTTGCTTCTTGATAGTCACAACAAAATCCTCATCTCTCCATTTTATAAAAGGTTGATTTCCAATTTTTATATTTCTCATTCATGATAATACAAATTAAAAAAAATATTAATATTTGAATAGAATATATATTAACAAAAATTTTAGATATAACAACATTTAAATTTCAATCCATAGAAGCAATAAGACAACGTGGCCTAAAAAATAATAAATTTGTTTGTGGATTTCACTGATTGAATTCCTCAGTTTTTGTGTATTGAATGAGAATGAAGTAAATTTCATATATTTATAAAAGCATCCGTGAAAATCATAAAAACCCACATTAAAATATATTATTAAGTTGAATATAAATAGTAACACATATGTACAAAAATATGTGTTCTTATATGTGAACATGGTGCTCTCATTTTCCCCAATAAATTATTTCATATTTTATGTTTGTATTTAATATTGATTAATACATATTATAATATATATATAGGTTCTTAAATAATATTGAATGAATTATAGTCACTGATTATAGATTTCACTTCATTAATTATAAACATCGATCTCATATCACAATAAAAAACATTAAATCATGTCTACTAATTCAGAACAAATTTATTGATGGATCATATCAATCAATAACTAAGACAACTGATTTTTAATATTTTTTATAATACCATTTTTGGAGATATTTACATATAAATTTTTAAACCATATTATAGAATTAGTGTACCACAAAGAATTTGTATGACCCTCTTTAAAATTTAGTTTAATTTATGAAAAAAGTCATTGTATGTCCATTATATTTGATCAAAAAGTTAGAGTAGAATACTAAAAAGAGAAAAGGTTAGTTTACATTCATATATTATATAATATAAGGAATAAATGATATATTGGAATTCCATAAAAGTTTAATTGGAGAAGCCACCTATAATTTAACCCTATAAATCTAGAAAAATTACAACATAATGTGTTGGTTTGAATTCTAAAATAATTAGTTGATCTTTCTATCACAGGTTTTAGTGGATTCCCAATGGAACATCAAAAAAATTGTATTGAATGTTCCATGTGATTTTCCTATTGAATTTTATTGATCTTATAATGGGGAATAAACATATCCATCCCTCCTTCAAGACTGATAAGTTTCAAATGAATCTTTCGGTAATTTATTTTAGTATAAATATTAGTCATCACATAATGATTCTTAAAACTATATGTTCTAAAAATAGGAGGACTAAAATTTCAACAATAATTTCCATTGATATTTTATAGAATTTCTTGATTAAATTTAACCTATATATTTCCCATATCAAGCATACTATAATTTCGTGTAATGTCCTGATCGGATTCCATAAATTATAGTGTAACATTAAGTAATCCATTAAGGTGAATCAACGAAATAAATTAAAAGAATATGTGGCGTATAATTTATACATTATGATTTGTTGTAATTTCATGGATGTCGGTGTTTATAAAAAATCTTCTCATTTTCCCTCTTGTGCCTATAAAATACCATTGGAATGTGTTTTAGGGGATTCTATAAATTTTATTAGAAATTTTAAGCTTACATTTGTGGGGATTCCCACAAAATCATACATGTATAAGTGGAATTGAAGTTCCACTAAATGTTACCTTAGAATATCGTGGAAGTTCTTGTGTGTGAGAAACAAATCCAATTCCCCGACCCAAGCCTAATCAATTTTAGTAGATTTTATTGATATAGGCTCAATGAATTGCAACAGAAATATTTTTCATCCATTGAGTTTGTTTCCCAATAGAACTTCTAGGAATAGGTGGGATATATGTTCAACTATATGTTTATATAGAGTTCAATAGATGTTCCATTGAAAAAATAACCTATAAATTTCACATCTCAGCTCTCTATAATCATTGTGTAACATTTTTGGAGGATTACACACGTTTTAGTGGGATTTTATATCTTACATGGAGGTGGATTATCAAAGGAATATAGTAGAATAAAATGGCTGGATGTAATAATGGAATATAAATGAAATTACAGCGGGGAATAAATATATTCATTCCCCCTAAAAAAACCACTACATTTCCTTGTAAATCACTATTTTTCATTCTTTATAATATAGTAGAACATTCAATCATGCCTTATGGTGGCATCAAGTTATAACATCCATTACTAGGAGGAGATTATATACCACTAGAATTCATTATGGAGTTTCAGTGGAAATATATTGGGGACAAAACCTATCCATTCCCATCTCATAACTAATTAATTTAATGGAAGGTGTTGGTGGGGATTCCATAAGTTTCATTATAGCATTTAGTTACGTATTGAGGGGGAATCCCATTATAACTTACAATAATGAATGAATATTATATCAAATATAAAATCTAGTTGAATTTCTTGAATGTTACACTGGGATGAATCCTATCAATTTACCTTAATGTGTAAAAACATTCATTGGAAATTGTTGGTGGGGATTAAAATAATTTCAATGAAACTTTTTGTCAACCCTCAAGGTGGATTCCAAATTTAAGTTTCAAGTATAGGAGAACTAAATGTTACACCAGATTTTGAAGTGGAATTTTATAGAAGTTATATTATAGAAGAAACATATCCATTACCCCTAAAATGACTAATTTTTTAGTATAATGTGTTGTTTGGGATTTTATAAATTTCAAATAAATGTTAAGTCTACCCTTCAGGTGGTATCCTACTATAAGATCTATTAATATGAGTACTATAAATTCTACTATATGTTAATGTAAAAATTTATGGGCGTTATATTTCAGAATAAAATTATATATTAACCTTATAATTATTTCAAAATTTTAACTTTAAGTGTTTGTGGTGATTCATGAAAACCACAATATAATTTAGTGATTCATTGAGATTGATTATCACTTGAAATTAAAATAATATAATTACTGCAACATTTATTGTAATTTCATAAAACCTATAATATGGAATAAATTTATCCATTAACATTTTCAAGAAAATAATATTTTATTGGAATTTATTGGTGGGTATTCAATAAATTTTAGTAGAACATCCAGTTATCTATTATGTTGTGTTCCTATATGAAAACCCAAAAATTAGATCACTAGAATTTCTATTGGAATTTCACAGATGTTGTATTGGGTAACAAAATGATAAATTGACATAATGAACATAGCTTAAACTTTTTATAATCTTGGGTCTTACGTCATGAAATAATTCTGTTTCATTTTTGGATCTTTATTGTCTGGTTTATTATAGAATTAGACCATCATTGTCACATAAATAAATATCGCATCAAAGTGTTGAAATTTCACCTTATTTTTTCCACATAAAAAACATTAATTCAATAATAAGTTTTATTTTCCTATCATATCGTTACTATTATCATCTTAAAATCATTTTTTTACAAACTCATCTTTGAATCCCTTTAAAAAATGTTTTCATATTGGGGATGATAAAAAAAATCTCAGTAAGGTAATATGTATGATAAAGAAGAGTAACATGTTGGTCAATGATATACCATGTTACCATAAAATATAGGTTCATGAGTTATCACATTGATATATTACATAAAGAACATGGTAACATGATAACATAGAAACAAATGATTTGTGAAGACAACAAAAAACATTAAATAAGAATATTTGAAGGCTAACCGATTAGAAAACAACACATAGTAGAGAGATTCCCTTCATGATAGAGGTTTAATCTATAATCCCTTACAGAATGAATCATATTATAGTTTTTACCGAATTTATATTACCCCTATATGTTAATACTAATCATAAAATTTTAATCCACATGTTTACCCAAAATAGAAATAAATCATATGTCATAAACATAATGAATACACGTGGAATGAATTGGTTTTCATAATCATGACACATATAGAAATGAAATGATATTTCATGACGAATTCATTTTAGAAATAAACATAAGGATAGTATAACACCTAAAATGATATATGGATATTTCTTTGAAGGAAACATTTATTATTATAATGTAATATGAATAGTAAATAAACAATAAGGTGGTGGGAAAATACATTAAATTGAGACATTATTACATCATCTAAAATGTAATAATAATGACATAAATATATTTTATTTATTCCCATTATATATATAATGAATGTGAGATAGAAATGAAAAAGTAATTATATACCTTTTAGAAGTGTTAATCCACACATACACATGCACATCATTATCATTTTTCAACGAAGGAAACAGAAAGAGAATTTTATATATATTAACGGTATATGTAATTTTACAGACCTCATTATTGCATTAATATTTCAAAATCCAATGTTTGGGTTGTTATGGGAGAAAATGATATCTCATTTGAAGGTTTTTCCACATTTCAATTTTTTTCCAATGGTTGGTCAAGGCATCAGTAGGTCAAGGCATTGATAGGTCGAGGCATTGGTCAGTCGTGGAGTCTGTAGGTCCGGTTTTGTTGAGTCATGTCATTGAATCACTATCGGCAATTCAAAATAGTGGATCATTTTTGGTTGCTAATCCATCAGCAAGTTAGGTGTTGATGAATCAAAAGAGATGAAATATGTTAGTGACTCAACCAATAGTGAGTCATTTTCAGTTTTCTAGTTTTTACAAACATACATTTTATTTTATATAAATTGAGTTTCAAGCCTTCATTGAGCATTTATAAAGTAATTTCAAAAGTTATTATTTTTATGTTTAATATAAAAACAGTTGGGGAACTTTGAAATTTTAAATCCATAAGGTCTTGACCATGATATTGCTTTGATTCCCCTTGAAACCTTTTTTCCTTATATTGAAATGGAATATGTATTTTCTTGAAGTCAAGATCCTCTCTTCCTCATAACCCTTTTATTACACATTCATGAACCCAGAAAATTTATTCACTAATGAGTCACATCTTCTATAGACATGGATTTAGATTTCATTTGAGTATTTCCTACTAATTGTGGACCAATTTTTTTATAACAATAAGGAATTATTAATATTTTGTTTCCTGAGTAGTGATGAAATAAATAGTTAAACACATTTTTTTTATTACAGAAAGATATCTAGTTAAATTAATTGGTCAGGGGTATGTTTTGAGTTGTGGATTATAATGAAGCAGTTTTTATTTATCAACTCCTGATGTTACTATTGGTGGTGTTGATAAATACATTTAAAGGTTGTATCAAGGGAATTTGGGTACGGGAAAGTAGTTTTTTTAACCTATTGTTATGGGTGATTGTTTGGTACCTATAAATATACATTTAGTTCGTTGTGATTTCTATACACACCCCACCTATATAGAGAACTACATGATGAACCCCCTATTGTTATGGGGGATGGTGTCCTTTCCCAATATCCTAGTTGGAGGATTTATGACTATTTTTATCTCTTCTTTTCTCCTTCTTATAGGCATTGGTAGCCCAATATTCCTCAGGCATGTTGTGGTGAGGTTTTGAGGAATAGGTATCTATGGGCGAGGTATGATTCCCATCTGTCTTTGGGATGAGATATCATTTAGATTCCTAGGTGTCTATGAGATGAGGTTTGAGTTTTGTGGCCCATGTGTTTAAATGAGATATGCGATGTGGTTTTCGCCTAGTTTTTTTTTCAGTGGGATATGATATGTGGCATAGTTTTGCATGGGTTAGTTTGTCAGTTAGTCTTGTGGAAGAGTATATAAGTGTCATGATGGTTTCCATTAGGGATTAGCAGTTAACAAGTGGGAAGTGGTGTTCGGTAACCTATCATTGACGATCTTACTAATTTAAATTACCTGACATGTGTAACTTGGTAAGAATTCCTTAGTGAGGTTGGGGTGGATAGTATTCCATTTTTTACGTGCTTTGATTTTTTTATGTTTTTCTCCTAGGGGAAAGAGTATGATTCTCCCACTTTTTTATGAGTGACTATAAATTTTCCAAATAAGTAAACCAGTATGCCCAAACAATGTATATAAAACAGTTTTAATGTTTCATAGGACATTCCACAAACCATGTTGGACCTTGGTAACTTATACGTTGGGATATTATTAATGTTTCGCCTTAGTTTTTTTATCATTCTATATTTACATGAAATATTTTCATTTTATTTATAATAGTTTTACTCTGAACATGCATGTTAGAGGGATTTTATATTATTATATATATATAATTTTGGTAGTTTTTTTGAGGTTGATACATCTTAACTATGAATATTGGTTAAAAAACAGTTGGTAACCCCACCCATTTTGTGAGATTTATATTCCATTGGTGTTGGTACCCACCCTAGCCCTACTAGAGGTTGTTATTAAGGGTCTTTATCTCTCTTTATCTATTACCAGTTCAGTTGGGGCATCATTGGAGAGATGGTTCGTGATATTACAAAGTGGAAATAATTTAATTAAATTAATATATATATATATATAGTGACCCCATCATTATTACTATCTTGGAGATGTCATTATTGAAAACAAATTACATCAGTTCATGAGACTGTAGCCCATCGTACACATGAATAATGATTTCATTTCCCATTTTAGAAAAGATTACATAAATATAGTCTTTTGAAATTAATTTTGAAACATATCATTATATGGAATATATTTTTGGTATTATTTTTTCATATTTATAGAATATTCTAATGATATAGAATAATAAAAATATATAAAACATTCAATTAAAGATTATACTACTTATTGCAAAAAAATTATTTACACCTTAAACCCTCTAATGTTGGCATTATCCCTACAACATATCCTCTAAAACATGTGTAGGGATGGTATAAGTGATTTTGAATTGAATAATCCAAAATAAAAGGCTTATGAATTATTAATAAAATAGGATGGGTGGAGCCCTTTTATAAATAGTATAGGGGAATTATAAGAATTATTTAAATAATTAAATTAATATAAATTAATTTTCATGTTAAAACTGAATAAAATTATTATAATTAGAATCTAATATGGTAACTCGATCCTTTTCCATATAACATTTCATTATTTTAATAATAATTAATCATTAGAGTACAAGCCAAGGATCATTATGTCTAGTTTCTAGGAAGACAAGGTACATAAACCCAAAAACATCGGGCTAAAAAACATCTTTATTTAATTTCCATAATGATCTCTTAAATTATTTTGAGCCCTTACATCTACATAGGGTACCCTAGGGAACACATGAACAAATGGAGGAGCTAAAAATCCCAGTAAGGGAATGAACATAAGGACGCATCTTAAGCACATGTGTTGGGTGTCATGACATATTGATATCCAAAACATGGAAAATATGAAATAATATCATATAATCATGGGATCATATTAACATGGAATCATTTAAATTTGTAAGAATAAAACAACATTTCTTTAGTATGGGTAAAGGCTAACTGCAAATCTCATTTCCCATTTAAGTATGGGTCAATGCTAACCGCCAATCCCATTTCACATCGCATCTCATGAGACTTAACATTACCCAATACCTTAGAGCGCTTTCTGGGTGCAAAAATCTCAACATTTTCCAGAAAATTAATTCCACATAAATATTCATTCCACATAAGTATTCTTTCCACATAAATAATCTTACTTAATCAACCATACATAAATATAAGGATACTCGTGGAGTGAATTTGGTACCACAATCATGACACATATCATAACCAATGGGATTATCATGAATGTTTCAATGAAGGAAATATATAATACATTGAAATTAAATATGAATATATAATGGAACAATATTTCAAAAGGAGTGACAACTTATAAGAAATGTATTTGAGAAATGTTTAGCATTAGAACATTTTGTGCGGGCCTGAGGAAAATACTATGAAACATTTAAAATAGAAAATGGGAAGATCTGTTATGTAAAACCAGATGTGAACCAAGAAGTTTTTCATAATAAAATTTCTGATTTTATAAAGACAATGAAGGCTCAAAAAAGAAGATATCATGCACTTGAAATCGGGTAAGAATTTGGGAGGTTCCCTTAAAATGAGTGTGTTTATTGGGACTTATCGAAAAGGAATTCACATAAAAGAATGTATATCCCCAAAAAATAGTGAAAGATGGATCTTGAAACATGATTTTGCAGCATATAAACAGAATGTATATGTTTTAAAAAAATTAAAATACAACTTCATTTTGGTAGAATGAAATGTAGAGCAACCCAAAGGAATAAAAGAACTTCGGGTAGATTCCATTATGGATTATCAACATGGTATCTGTTGTTATTAAGAGGGATTGATCAAAGAGATTAGGGGTCTTTAATCACCTATAAAACATTATGGTAGTACGGGCAAGATTCATAAACATACCACATTACATTGTATTACACAATAAAAATCATATCATAGAGAACAATCTTGATTAAGAGTGAAAAGGAGAGGATCACATAACATAAATCTATTGGTGTTATCCACTTGATATTAGAGACCTAAATAAACATATTTTGGATCATTAATTAATAATTCATGTACCTCTTCTATATTTAATTTATTTATTATTACCATTTTTAATTCATTCAATGATTTTATGATTAGTTATAAGGCTCAATTTCATTATTTAGGCTCATTAGTTTACATGGATTTAAAAGATAGGTTCACTTATATTCAATTTTAGAGTATATGTTAGAAGAAATTGGTTGTTTATAATTGAAGTTATATTATTTAGTTCACATCCATGAGATTACATGTATTTATTTTTATTTATTTTACTTTGATTGATATCAAATAAATATATATATATATATCCTTAGTGATAACAGTTTTTGATAATCAATGTGATTGATTACAAAGAACATGTTTTGTATTTATAACATAATATCATTAGTTATAAAAGAATAAAGAACTAAAAATAGGGTATATTGAATATATAATAATCTGGTTCAACCATAACTCAAATGGTTTAATGACCGGAATTAATGATCATAATATAAATTGATTAATCGTTGTCCTTGAATGTTCTAAATTAGCACATCTCTAACGGTGCTTTTGTTTTTTCAAATAAAATGGCGGGGAAAGGGGAGAAGATAATGAAATATAAAAATAGCAAGAATACATTCTAGTACATGTATGTTACTGGATTTATTATACTATTACGGTGAAGGGAGTTGAGGAAGGAAATAAAAATGAATGAACTTAAAAGAAAAGAAAAAATTGGGAAGAATAATTTTACCTCTTGAGACATTCTCCTTTGAGAATCACTTAAGAGGACAAATCTTGGTATTTTGATGAGGAAAGGAGCTTTGGGCAGTGGGGGGATCATGGAGAAATATTAGGGATTAATATTGGCATGGCACATGGCTTGAGAGGAGTGAATAGAAGATGTAGTGTGTGTGTGGGGGGGGGGGTTATATTGGAGGAGAGGAGGGATTTAATATTATTATAATCATTACTTTATTATTTTATCACCAGAAAAGTAATAATATGTATTCCATGACCATGAATAGTAATTTTATCTTGTGATCCCGAACCAAGTTGTCTTCCATCTGCATAACATCATCAATGACTCAATAAATACTTTATTCGGCATTTATTGTAAATTATCGTATTTTACTATTCCTGAAAAATTAATTAATTTTAGAAAAATCCAAAAAATTCACCTTAACCATTTCTCAATGTGTATAATCCAAAAATGAAGTCCATTTTTTAAAAATAATTATCTAAATATGATTATTTTAATATTTAATTAAATTAAAATTTTATTATCAAAACCAGTTTTTAAACATTCGTTAACTTATTCTAAAATATAGGTATATTGTACATCCAACATGAATAATATTATTATACTACCATAGGTGGGGATACCATTCATTAGGGTATATCACTATTCATAAGGGTATGTTACTATTCATCAATGTAGATTACTATTCATCAAAAATTAGGTTTTTCTTATCAGACTCCAAATATCATACTAATTCCAACCATGTATATCATATTTTCAAAATTTCATACACTGAAGTGAAGAAAATAACATTAAAGGCCACATAACATATAGAAGTTCATTATATTGTGTTTTCATTTTATTATATGATATATTTATAAGAAAGGAAATTTCTATTGAAAAATCTTGGTCGTTACATTCTTCCCCCATTATGAAATTTCACTCTCAAAATTTTGTTTTACATTCTAGTTTGTATACAGATGAAGGTACTTCTCATTCATCACTTCCTCCAATTCCCAAGTAGCTTCAACAGCATTTTGATTCCTTCACATCACTTTTACATGGTGGGTTGTCTTGTTACATGGAACCTTATATCCTTTGTCGAGAATATTCACCGGTTGCTCTACAAAAAAGAGATCATCTTCCTACTGCACCACCTCCGAGTTTTGTACATGTGAGAGATCAGGTATGTACTTCCTCAGTAGTGATATGAGAAACACATCATGAAATCGAGCTATATTTGTAGGAAGTTTGAGCCTATAGGCCATAGCTCATATGAATTCAAGGATCTCAATGTTTCCAATGTACCTTAGGCTTAACTTCCCTTTCTTTCCAAACTGCATGACTCTCTTCCATCGTGATATTCGAAGGAAGACATTATCCCCAATGTTGAACTATAAGTCCCTTCGATGGTTGTCAGTGTAGCTATTTTTTAGACATTGAGTAGCTTTGATGTTTTTCTGGATGACTATAACCTTCTCCTTCATCTCTTGTACAAGATCGAGTCCATTTAGATTTTTTTTCTCCAACTTCATCCCAACAGGTTGGAGTTATACATAATTTTCTATACAGAGCATCATACGGAGCGACCTTGATACTCGAGTGGAAGCGGTTATTGTATGATAACTCAAGCAACGAGAGATGATGATCCTATCAACATTCGAATTATAGAGACAAGTTTCTTATCATATAATCAAGTTTCTTAATAGTCCTTTTCTGATTGGAAATCATTTTGGGGGTGATAGGTCGTGCTGAAATTTAATTTAGTACTCAAAGCCTGTTGAAGACTCCTCGAGAATTTATATGTGAATCATGGATCATGATCAGAGAAAATTAATAGTGGAACACCCTATAGTCTAACCACATCTTTCACATATATTTCATCAGGTTGTTCAAGTGAGAGGCCTTCCGTAATAGTGATAAAACGGTTAGTCTTGGTGGCTTGATCAACCACAACCCATATAACATTATTTCCCTTCGACGTCTTCCGGATACACGTTACAAATCCCATTTTGACATTTTTCAATCTCTACATGGGTATAAGCATTGGTCGCATCACCCCTTTGGACTTCTGTTACTCTACATTAACTTGCTGACATACCATGCACCTTGATATATATTCTGCAAACTCCATCATCATGATATCCCACCAGAAGTGTTCTCAGAGATCATGATATATATTGGTACTCCCAGGATGGATAGGGAAGGTGAAGCTAGGTGCATCACTCAATAGCTCTTAATTTATCTCTGGATAAGATGGAATACATAATCGTGTCCCAAATCATAAAACTCCTTCCTAATCAATTTTTAAATAATAGGATTTCCCTTTTTTAACAACTTCCACCCTTTTTAGAATTTCCACTTCCTTTCATTGAGCATCCTTTATTTTCTCTAAGAGTTATGGTTGAGCAATCATTTGAGAAAGTATTTATGATGTTACCCCCTTAATTATTTCCATGTACATCCTTTTCATATCTATGAAAATTGGATCATTTTTAATTCAAATCTTTGATAAACATGTATAATCCTTTCTACTTAGAGTATATGCCACATTGTTTGCCTTAATGGTGTGGTAGTGGATTGAGAAGTCATAATCCTTGATGAGATCAATCCATCTTCACTGGCGCATATTAAGCTCTTGTTTTATGAATACATATTTGAGACACTTGTGGTCAGTATATATCACACACTTTTCCCATAGAGATGATGTCGCCATATTTTCAATGCAAAGGTCACAACTGCCAATCCTAGATCATGTGCAGGATAGTCTTGCTCATGGACTTTCAGCTACCTTGAGGCATATTCTATCACGTTATAAATTTTCATTAGCACATAGCCTAACAATCTCTTAGAAGCATCACTATACCCCACAAAGAGTTATCCACTAGAAGGGAGTGTGAGTAATAGCGTTGTGATAATCCAATTTTTCAACTCCTTGAAACTGTATCCACATTCTTATGTCTAGAAAAACATTACTCCAATACATGTCAGCTTGGTCATTGTGTTTGATAGTCATTAAATGTTCTTCATGAATCCTAAATAATACCCAGATAGTCCCAAAATCTACGGATCTCTATTACAAATGTTTTCCATGGAAACTCTTCAATTGCCTTCGTCTTGGAAGGGTCCACAGATATCCCTTTCCTGGTGATGACATGCCCCGAGAATGATACTTCCTCCATCAAGAACTCACATTTACACTACTTTGCATACAACTCCTTCCTTCACAATGTCTTTAAAAAAAATTTCAAATGGTTTTCATGTTCCTCTTTTCTCGAGGAGTATATTCGAATATCATCAATAAACACCATCACAAATTTGTCAAGATAATCTATAAAGACTATATTAATTAAATCCATGAAAATTTCTGGAGCATTAGTGAGTTCGAGGGGCATAAATATGAACTCATAGTGTCCATACATCGTTCAAAAGGCAGTTTTGGGAATATTTTCCTTCCTCACCATTAGTTGGTGATATCCCGAACGAAGGTCCACCTTAGTGAAATATCTAGCCCTATAAAGCTGATCGAACAATTCCTCTATCCGTGGAAGGTGGTACTTGTTCTTTATCATAATTTTATTGAGCTCACGATAATAAAGGAATAGGTGCATTGATCCATCCTTCTTCTTAAGGAGGAGGACTAGATCACCCCATAGTGAAGCACTTATGCATATAAAACCCATCTCGATATTCTCCTAAAACTGCTTATTTATCTATTCCTCTTCTATGGTGGCCATTCTATAAGGTTTATTTGCGATTGGAAGAGATCTAGGGATATGTTCAATTGAGAACACAACCTCTCGGTCAAGTGAAAGACTGGGCAACACTTCAGGGAATTCATCAGTGTAATCCATCACAATGGCCATGTCTTTAGGCATGATTCTCTCATTTTTATCAATCATTTGAGCTAGATGTTATTTCTCATAAGGAATCATTATCCACACTTGAGATGAAGATTATCATGTTTCTACTTACACTTTTAATGAATCAGAGGATTATTTTGGAAGTGAAAAGTTATCTCAATTTCATGATAGTTGATGTTGGCTTCGTTCAAATATTGTCAATCCATTCCCAATATTGCATCAAACTCCACTAAAGTATGTATTGTAAGATTTACTGGGGGGTTCCATCCACAAACGTAAACTAAGAGGAGTTATAAACCATGGATGCAATAATTTTCCCATTCACTATTCTCACAGATAAATTTTCCTCCGAATTTTGAGGTGGTGATTGAATAGTTTTACTAAATTTGCATGATATGAAAGAATGCATAGAACCAGAATCAAAATAGTACATTCTCTTTTCATGGATGAATAACAAGTGTACCTCTCACCACATCGGTTTCTGGATCCACCTTAGTAGTAGTGGTAACATATGCATTTCTTTTTTCCTCGGAGGTTGTTGCTGATTGCCTTCGACAACCCTTGACTAAGGGCAACTGTTTCCATAATGACCAAGATCATTGTAGTTGTAACACTACACTGCAGGCTGTGTGTCGATCTGATCCTTCCATTCTTTTTGATCATTAACGGGATTTATCATATACCTTTGGCAGTTCATGGAAAGATGATTGAACATCCTGCATCTGAAGTAGTTCTTGGTTCCCTTAAGGTAGTCAGAAAGATGCTTCTTCCCATAATTTTTGTAAAGTGGAAAGTGATGCTTCTTTCCATCATTGGATTTGTTTGATAAACCACCCATGATTTTTCCATTTTTTTCATCTTCTCACGAGTCCCACAAGACCATTGAGAGTCAACAATATCTATATCAACCTTGAGGGAACAATGAACAATCTCCCTGTAACTATAGAAATCTTGAATCACCAATACTTTTCGTAGACATGACATTAGTCCGCTAAAGATGTGATCCACCTTGCTTTTGGTATTCATGAAAAGGCAGAGGCGTACCTTGCATGCCTTTTAAAGTTTTCTTCATATGCCCCAATGGACTCATCTTCCTTCTACTTGTGTTCGAGGAACTATCTATCCCTCCTAAGATGAGGGGTTTGATTAAAATATTTTTTGAAAAACATCTTCTTGAATTCCTCCCAATATATGGAATCAATTTCTCCTTGGGAATTTGTATTCGTGATTGGTGTCCCCCACTGATCAGCTTCCCCATCAAAATGATAGATTTCCAGTACAACCTTCTCTTCTTCCAAGCACTAGAGAATAGAGAATATCATTTCAATGGAGTTAATCCATTGTTCTACAAGGAGGGGATTAAAAGATCCACAAAACATTGGTGGTCTCTTCCGAATGAAGGATTCAATGACAACTTGCTCTTTCCATCGAGGAGGAGGATGTTCCACCAGATTCAAGTTATTATTCATAACTTGAGACAGTGGAGAATGTACTTCCAGATGTTTTGATCACCTTCTTCCTTCACATTAGGCATATCATTATAGAAATCATCACATTGTTTGTTGGGATGTGTTATTTTATTTCTCACCATAAACTATGAATGAGAATGTATAATTAGAGGACTTGAATACATAAATATTGGGCATAAAATGGAATCATTGAACATAAAAGTACACACTTATAATGAAGAAGTATATCCTAAATTGTGATTTCATAGGTTAAAACCTAGGTTATCCTATATCTATTTCATATCTTATATTCTTATGGGCTTTTTTAGTCCCTTAATAATTTTTTGTATTATGCTCGTGAATCTACCAAAGCATATACCCCAATAGTGTCCTAACCAAGAGTGAAAAAAGGTTCATTGTCGTGTACCATGATACCCCAGGTTGAGCCTGAAACTCATAGTCGGAGATTTCACTCCAAGGTACATCATTCATAGAGTAGCCTCTAGCTGCTCGTATCCAGCCAGGGATATATTGGCTTGATAAACCACTAACTCTGTACTTACCAAAATTTAGGGATTTTTTATTATACTTCATCTAATCCATAAGTTTATCATTGAGGTTCTCTATTCCTAATCTACAAAAATAACTAGACCATCCTCTGCTACCATCTATAGCAACTCGAGCCGTTTAAATATAACATTTCATGATTTTAAGCATAATTAATTTGGATAGTTATGTTTAGTGTCTTGGATGACTAGGTACGTAAAACATATGACATGGGGATAAAAAAGACATCTTTATTTAATATCTATAATGACCTCCTAAGATCCTTTGTGCCCTTACTTATGCATAGGGTACCCTAGGGAACACATGAACAAAGGAATGTGCAAAAATCCCAATAAGGGAATGAACATAAGGATACATCTTAAGCACATTAGTTAGGAGGAATGACACATTGATATACAAAACATGGAACATATGAAATAATATCATATAATCATGGGATAATATAAACATGGAATCATCTAATTATGAAATAATCATAAAACATTTCTTCAGTACAGGTCAAGGCTAACGGCCAATCCTATATCCCATTTTAGTACGGGTCAAGGATAACGTCCAATCCCATTTCACATCACATCTCATGAGACATAACTTTAACCAATGAAATGGAGCACTATTTGGGTGCACCAATCTCAGCATTTTGATGAATATTCATAACACATAAATATCCTTTCCACATAAGTATTTCTTTCCACATAAATAATCTTACATAATAAACCATACAGAAACATAAGGATTTCTATGGAGAGAATTGGGTACCACAACCATGACATAAATCATAACCAATGGGAGTATCATGAAAGTTTCCATGAATGAATGGAATAATAAATGGACATTCAATAGGCATATATAATGGTACTTGATGTCAAAAGGAGTGACAAATTGTAAGCAATGTATCATGGAATGTTTTAGCATTAAAATATTTTGTGCAGTCTTATGAAAAATACTATAGAGATTTTAAAATATAAAAGGGGTGATCTTATATATAAAACCAGAATTGAACCATGAAGGTTTTAATAATAAAAATAGTTATTTTATAAAGGCAATGGTGGCTCAAAATAGAAGATATAGTGCACTTGATATCAGGTAAGAATTTGATAGGTTCCCTTAATATGATTGTGCTTATTGGGAAGTATCGAGGATGAATTAACATGAAAGTAGGTATATCCTAGAAAGAGAGTGAAATATGGATCATGTAACATGATTTTGGAGCACATATACATAATGTAGATGTATTACATAAAAATAAAATACAACTACATTCTGGTAGAAAGAATGATAGAGCAACCTGATGGAATAAAGGATGTTCGGGTAGAATCCATTATGGTTTATTGACATGGAATCGGGTGTAACTAAGAGGGATTAATGATAGAGATAGGGGGTTTTTCATCACATATAAAACAATAGTGTAGTTTGGGACAGGTTCATAAACATACCCCCACATGGTATTACAGAAAAACAAATTCATAAAGAACAATCTTGATTAAGAGTGAAATGGAGAGGATCCTTTACCTTAATTTTTTTCGGTGTTCTCCACTTGTTATTGGAGACCTGAATAAAAAAATTTATGATTATTAATAAATAATTCCAGAACCACTCTTAAATGTAAATTATTTATTATGGACAATTTTAGTTCCTTTAGATACTTTTTTATAAGTTATGCGGTTTAATTACACTGTCTGGGCTCGTTTGTTTACTTGTCATTGTAAGATGGGTTCACTTATATTCTTGTATAGATTATATGTAAGATGATTGTTGTTGTATAGAATTGAAGTCATATTATTTAGTGCCCATCCAGGATATTACATGGATTTAATTTTAATTAGGATACTTAGATTGATGTCGAATTAATATACATATAACCTTAGGGATAACAGTTTTTCTTAATCAATTGGTTTGATTACAAAGAACATGTTTGGTTTTATAACATAATATAATTTGTACAAAAAGTATAAAGAACTAAAAACAGGGTATATTACATATATAATAATATGTTTCAACCATAACTCAAATTGTTTCATGACCACAATTAATGATAATAACAAAATTTGAAAAACTCTTTCCCTTGAATGTGCTAAATTAACACCTCTCAAAAGGTGCTTTCATTTCATTCATATAAAAGAGTGGAGAATGGAGAGAAGATAAAGAAATATACCATTATCATTAAAACATTCAAGTACTAGTATGTTTATATATTTACCATACTATTATGGTGATGGGAGGTGAGGAATGTAATAAAAATAAAAGATCATAAAAGAAAAAAAGAAAATGGGAAGATGAATTTTACCTCTTGAGACATTCCTTTTTTAGAATCCCTTAAGGGGAGAGGTAATGGTATTTTGAAGAGGCTATGGGATTTTGTACATGGTTGATGATCTTGGGTAGAGATATGGGTAGAATAATGGCACGACACAAGGCTTGGGAGGAGTGATGAGAAGAGGGAGTGAAGGGGGGTTTTATAGTGGAGGAAAGGAGGGATTTAATAATATTATAATCATTAATTTATTATTTCTTCACAAGACATGGAATAATAAGTATTAAATGACCAATAATAGTTATTTTACCATGTTATCCCTAACTAAGTGGGCTTACTTCAACAGAACATCAACAATGACCCAATAAATCCATTATTTTACATTTACTGTAAATTATCAAATTCTATTATTCGTCAAAAATTCATTGCTTTCAGAAAAATCAAAAAAATTTACTCTAACCATTTATCTACATGTAGAATCCAAAAATACAGTCCATTTTTCATGAAATAATTTACAAAATATTATTTTTTAAATATTTAAATAAAATAATAATTTATTTCCAAAACCTATTTTACAAAATTCATTAATTTATTCAAAAATATAGGTATATCGAAATTTCATATTTAATAATATTTTTATAATATCACAGGCATGTTTACTATTAATTAGGATATATCACTATTCATAAGATTATGTTACTATTTATTAGTGTAGGTTAATATTCACCAAAAATTATGTTTTTCTAATCAGGCTCCAAATAACTAACTGATTGCAACCATGTATAACTGATTTTCGATATTCCAAACACAGAAGTGAAAAACATAAGTTTAAAGGCCACTTAGCATGTAGTAGTTCATAGTATTGTGTTTTCATGATATTTTATTACATATTTATAAAAAGATAAATTTCAATTGAAAACTTTGGGTTGTTACAAGTAAGATGAGTATGAGTATAAATAACCAAATAAATTAATAATTTGACGTGTTAATGTGACGTTTTGAACGTTTTTTTGTTTTATCCATGATTTAATGCTTAAGATGACTACCAACATGACATAAAAATTTACTCTTTTGATGTAAGGATACTTACAATAAAAGTACACATGGACTATAAATAATTCATGGAATATATTTTAATCCATATTCAAATAAATTGTAAAATAAATATATTTTTATGAATTTTAAATCATTTAATTGGATAATTGTTATTACTAAATATCATTTATGTCATTTTTAGAAATATATTAAATATAAAATGTTCCAAAATCTTATGATGTTTTTCCAAAATTCTATTGATTAGAATATAATGAATATATGATATTGATATTAACATCGGAAAAAAAATTTTATAGGTTTTAATATCATTTTAAACTATATATCTTAGATTAACCCGTTGGTTAACTAATATTTTCCTTAATCGCACTAATAAATTATTCAATATTAAAGGGTTATAATTTTTCTTATATGGTGAATGTTGGATAATAAATAGAAAATATAAATTTTTTATACAATTTATAATCCCATTTTTTTTAAATTTTTAATGTATTTTAAATAATTTAATGCAATATTATTTAAGAAAAAATATCCTTAATTTTATTAATTACACTATTCATTTAATTTAAAATTAAAAACAATATGAAATAAATGGAATTTAAATATAATACATTAATGTTTCCCTAATGTTATTTATTTATAAAAAACATAGAACAAAATAATTCATTCCAATTATATCACATATAACAACTTTTGAATTAATATATCTTTATTATATTGTTACTAGGATAAATTCTATATTGCAATTTTGTAACAATATATGATAATTATTTCATTAGATACAATTAGATATAAATTTCCTAAATTAATAAGTAATTTAAATTTTATCTAATACTATGACAAAAAAAATCTTTTTTAACCATTGGACAATATTTTTTATATAATAAAACATTGATAATGTCATTTTTTTACTTTTATTTACCTGAAATAATACAGATGATAAAATAAATTAAACATGCACAAATATTAAATATTTTGAAAAATTGGATTTATGTAGACAATCTACACACATAAAAATTATCAATGGAAAACTTTCTGTTAAATTTTTAGTATTTATCATATCATTTTTTCCTTAATTAACTGATTTACACATATTTTTGTAACACTTATTTACAATTATTATTATTCATAATAAAAAAATGGAAATTTTTACCAAATTTTTACCACCACTTTCAAAATATGGAATCCATTATTATTGGTACAATTTGTAGAACTGGAATAATTAAATCTAATATTAAATTGAAAAACACAAAATACTATTTTTCAGGTAACTTCCCTTTTCAATTTAAAAAAATGGTTTCATATTAAATTTAATTATAAATTTCACTCCAAGATCTTTAATTGAAATTTTAATATCAAAATTACCTATTTAAATTTTAAAACTAATGAAAAATACAAAATTAATTTTTTAATATTTTAAAATTAAATTCAGATTTCATTGAAAGTCAATACATTTCAATGTTCATTGAAAAACAAAATTTTCAGAACAAATCCTCAATGTTCACCCTAATCTATTTTTATTATTATGATTTATAAATTGAATTTTTTTTATAGAATAGAATATAAAATATTTCTAATAATTATATATAATATTTTCTCACAAAAAATAAGAAATTGAATTTTTGAAGAAAACATATTTTTAAAGAATAAAATGAATCTTAAAAATATTCCTTTTATGAAGAAAAATTATTGAGTGGGAAAACTAAATATATTTAGTTAATTAGTTTATATTTTTTCAAAACTAATAATTTAATGGAAATGTTATAACATTCATAGTTAAAGAATAATATTTCATGGTTCGTTTAGGCCTCGTATTATGTATCATATACACTATCAAATATAGTTTTATTTTTAAAATACAGGGGTGTAGAAACATCCCATATAAAGTCTAATTTTTTGTTGTGTAATACCATTAATTCATATTTATTTCTATTCTACATATCCAAATCTAGTTTCCAGTCAATACTATATGTAGTTTTCAATTGAAAATTCATGTAATTTATTGTGACATCTTTTCTACATTCATCAATTAAAATAATAGTTGAAAATTATTTTAGAAAATTTATAATGACAATATAACTTCATCTAATTATGAAAATACTAATTGTAATTGAAATTTAACTAAAAGTATGAATATATATTTATAACCTATCTTATTTAACAAAATTTGTTTCATTTCTATAATTATAATGGGTCATGTGGGAAAAAAAATAGTGCTTAAAAGAATCATTTAAAAGTACCAGTTGAAAAATAGAAACAGCACCTAATGAAAAATAGATAGACTTTATTTTGAGGAAAAAGAAATAGTTCATTAATTGAGTAGAAGTTGATGAAGAGTCTACTGAATTAGTGGGAACTAGAAAGGAACCATCACATATTATTATTGGGGGAAGCACAATATTTTTTCAATATACCAGAGGAAGAATTTTTCGCTCTATTGTTATAGATTTAGAATAATCATAATCCCCGAAATCACCTCTGAGAAGAATTTTTCATCATCTCATGATTCTAGTATAAAAAGTGAAAATTCATCCACAATATCAAACATGTTTAAAACCCCCATATTAATCCCATGTTTTTTAATATCCAACTAATTTTGTTCCAATCCAAATATTTTTCTAAAATATCTAATTATAAGTATTATCGTTGATGAATCATTGTGATTTTTTGTCTTCGGTGGAATTCAGTCAGTGGATAATTCCCTCATTTGGAAAATAATTGTATTTATGTTTATTTTATTTTTATAAATAAAATATATTCACCTTTAATTACTTATTCTTCCCCATTACCTTTTAAATTTACAATTGTCCACCCTCAATTAATCATATATCAATCCATTTCTAATAAATAACATAACCCATATACAAGTGGTATAAAGTGATACCTGAGTTCTATTAAAATAAATTATTTATTTTTTATCCTCTATGTTGTGGAAAATAATTTAAGTGTGGGATGAAGTTCATTTCTTATCGCTTTTATTTTTAAATACCAACTTATTAAATCATCATTCAATTTCATACTCTCTTCTACCAATTAATTTGATATATGTATTTTTCTTGTGATTAAAGAGAAGGATATTGTCTGTTATACACCAAATTGTTTTAAAGACGATGTGCACTCAAGAGACATAAATATACATTCACTATTAATTTAAAACGAGCATGGATGTCCCTTTTAAAGATTAATATAATTGTATAATTTCATTGTACATTTCATATTGGAGGGAAATTGTGGTAATGACATAGAATACAATCATTGAATTTAAATAAAAAAATTGTTTTTACGGTAATAATGTAAATACTAATCCAATTTTTGAATTACCTTTCACTATATAAAAATCTAATTTTCATTGTTTTTTATTTTACATCGTTTAATTTTATTTTATTTTTTATTTATTAGAATTATTAATATTACATTTCATGCTTTCTCTCGATAATATTTTCATTCTTTCATATGTTATATAATTTATTTAAAAAAAGTATTTGTGAAATATTTCACAAATAACAACTACTTAATTTCTCTCATTGAATGACCATCCATGGTGATCCATTGTTCTAATCCAATGAAAAAATGCAATTAATTAAGACCCTATAAATGGGATAAAATTAACTTTGGTCCATTTCCATACAAAACTAATCAATTTTTGTTTTCATCATGTCAATTTTATAAAAATATTCTCCTTCTTTTTTTTCTTTTTTTTCATCACTCTCTTTATTATTTATCTAAAACTCTAAAATGAAATAATGAATAGTTAATTATTCAATAATGAATCATGAATTATTAACCCTTAACGAATGTATATTCACTCATTATCGTTTTCCAAGATTTATTTATAAACAAATTATTCAATTCCATTTCAATTTTATTATAGCTGCATGTGTATAATATTTAGTGGCTACAACAACCTATGGTGTACCAAAGTGTACTGTATGATATAATCAACTAGAATAATTTAAAAGTTGAAATAACATTACCCAATTAAACAAAGAGGAAGATATCAACACTAAGGAGATACTTTCACTGTTTGGTACTAATAAGAAAAATCAAAAGGAGAAAAGATAGATCAATTAAAATATTGTGATGATGAGTTTATTTATTAGGATAATGAAGCTATTTTGAATTTTTATTACATGAAACTATAAGAAGAAAAAATCATAATATATGTAAGAAATTCCTTTTTTTTATTTGTAGTGGAAATTCCCTATCGTTGTAGGATGGTTGGAAGTTATCCAACTTTTGATTTTAATATGTGAACTAGTCAGTTTTGTAGAATGGTCCATGTGAGTTGATTGGTTCTATGAAAGGGGTGTTTTGTTATTCGACTGAATTTTTGTGGTAATTACATTGAATACTATAGGAGAGAGAATATCATATAGGTTCAACGGAAGGACCCCCATGAATGATGTAGGTCAGTGATACATGGATTCAAGTTATACGTATATATAAACGAATGGTGGTACCACATGCATGGTATGAATTCATGAAACATGATGTTTAAAGATTTACATGGTGGTAAATTCATAAGGATTTTAAATTCTTGTATATTAAAAATTATTAGTGATGAACCTAATATAGTTTTTCCCTAATAAATGTAGAACTTTTTTATATAAAAAACATAAAATCAAAAGTGTCAATTTACATTTATTCATTTTAATTTTTTTCTTTTTATGCTTGTGTGTACAGAGAATGATGTTGGAATATATTTTGTAGTTATTTATGGGGGTAAAAATATAAAAAATTTAAATATTACTATGCATGGTGGATGTGTTTCCAATTATATCTTACTTCAATATGTTTCTGTATCCTAATCGATGGGATATAATTTTTGGTGAACTCGTTATTTCACAACACTCATTAACTACAAGTGGTATCAGAGAACTATTTCAAGACTAATGAATTCAAAAAACAATCATAACAATATAGATTAAACCAAATTGGTGTAATTTATGTTTTAATTGGTAAATACCAATAAGAAGAAGTAATAAAATCATAATATGTTGTCTTTTGGGTGGATAAGTTCAACAGAATGGAGATTATCTTCTAGAAAATGAAAATGAAATATTATACCATCCCAATGACCTGGATGTTTCATTAAATGGAATCAAATAATATAATATATATAATAAATAATGGAATCAGCTTTATCGTTACTAATTTTGACTAATCATGATCACCATTATTAGGTTTGTTTTCATAAATATCTAAAAAATAAAAACTCCACCTAACAGAATAAAGGAAATGATTAATATGTATGAAGGGCATATTCAATGAATAATGTTTTCACAATGTGGAGGTTGTTTTACAAGAGGTTTTAAGATGTATGGTAAGAAACATACCATGTTATTGAATTTTACAATATCTAGATATAACATGGTTGAGTGAATATATATTTTGTAGATGATTTCTTTCCATATCATTTGTAGTAACCATTATAAAACATTTTAAATTTTATACTAAACATTGTATGTACTTATTGTGATATATATAACTTTTTATGGATTTTAGGAAAGTATACCTGAATTGTAATATCATATAAAAGTAATATAATGAACCTAATAGAAATTCATAGAATGTGTAAGATAAAATATGGTCACCCAATCATATGGCATGATAGAAGAAGTACAATGTTTAGTTAATAAATAAGATATGTTGAAATTCTATATAATGTGTCCCAACAAGAAGACATAATGTAAAATAATGGGAATATCAAGGACTATAAGATTCATTTGGAAATATACAGAATGATTTAATATAAATGTTTTTGTTATATGAATTCATTGGAAGCATGTATCTGTCTACTATTGAAAGGAAATATTCTAGTGGAATTATGGGTTTTTGATTATATGGAATATTTTCATTCCACAATAGAATAAGGGTTAATGATGAATTATTTACATGGATTATATTTTTATGGATCACATGGAATTTTAATAGGAACATGATGTCGTTGGAAAGGATGATGTTAATTGAAAATTCCTAACTAGAGTTTACTGATATTGGAGGAAGTTTGACACATCCGCAGGTTATGAAAAATAATTTTTTCCTAAGAAAACCATATGAGGTTGGTTTTAGAACTATATTTGTAAATTGATGATATAAATTTATTCATTGGCCTATGGTGGTGGAAACAATTTCAAAATATAGAATAATTTATTTTAAATTAAGTTCAGATGGTTTCATAACATCCAAAATGACAACTTATTAATGTCTAAGTTCTAGAAATATCAAATCAATCATATACATGATAAGATCTAATTGTTCATATGGAATATAGTGAATAAAATCATGTTTATACGAACATATTATGTTATAATGTCTATATAATAACAAATTAATGTATGTTTATGTTTAATTTTAATGGAAGAAATCCTCCACATCTGAAATTAGAACTAGTCCCTTTAGAATTTTGGGGACCAACCCCAGTTCAATCTCATGTTGGGTCTCTATAATTTTCACATTTTATAATGATAGAATGAGGACTTAATGAGTGTACTTCATGAATCATAATTTAAATGATTTTGGTTCATTCATTCTGTGGAATGAATGATGGAATTGGAATTCAAATTGAAAAAATATTTTTTGTCAAATAATAGTGGAGAATATAGAAAAATAGACTTCTGAAATTAGAACAATGATATGAAAATTGAAATAAAGAATTCAGTACTGAGAAAACTAAAAAATAGGATTGATAAATGATAAATAAAATATTTATTGAGTTTTAATATTTCATGATCATCATCTTTGAAATTTATAAAGAAATTTTCATAGAATCATCAAAATACACTACATATATAGTTATCTAGATTCCATTGATGCCAATGAGTTTGGAGATTCCTAAGTTGTTTTGGTCTAATATACTAATGGAAATTAGTCATCATAATGTTTTTAAAATATTATCCTATTTTTTTATTTATACTAGAGAGAGGGGAAAACTTTTTTCTATCATTTTAATTTTTTTTCATTGTGAGTTATAAACATGAAAATTTTTTATTCTACATTTTTTATGATGATCACTAAAATATAATCCAAGCATAGAAAATTAAAATCTATTAGAGGGTCGTGTGAACACTTTTAGAGACCTTTAAATAAATAATTAAATTATTAGACACCTTTAAATTTATCTATGGAAGATGAACACGGGTTATTCTCGTTATAAAGGGAATTCTATGTCTTTCTCTTCACACATACACTAAAATTTGAATACTTATATTTATAAAAATGGATGAATTACTGTAAATAAATGTTTTTCTAGAGAAAATGTAGATGAAGCATAGAAAGTGAAAACAGTTTGTGTCCAACCATGGATCATTCTCTTTTCCAGTCTCTCATAATATCTCAAAATTTAAAAACACTCCTATGACTAATATTAATGAATAACTCACAATTTGGATCTATTAACTCGCAGGTTGTTGGGTCTAATTAGTAATTTAAGGAAATTATAAATTTTCTAATACATTTTAATTCCCATCAAAATTAAAAACCCTCAATCACTTCCTAATCACCCCTCACCCTCTCTTAATTTTATAAGGAAGAGATGTAGATTAGGGTGGGGCTTCATTTAAACCACACTATCGGATGAAAAAAATATGATATGTGTAGTTGTAGAGATGAAATCCTATAACACCATCACTAGAGAGAGAAAAAATAATTTTAATACAATGTATTAGTAACTTTTTTAGATGTATCCCTTTATCTTCTTGACATAATCTTCTATAAATTGTTAGATAGTAACATCCAGAATACTCTTATTTTTTTAAAAGTATGTTCTTATTTATCCCACACCTTTATCTTACAAGAGGTTCCATATCTATCATTTTTTTATCGCACATATTGAAAAGGTCTCAGTATTATTGGTACTTAAATAAATATATTAACACTATATAGAAATATCTGACACATCCCTCGTGATTTTACCAGGGATAATAAATGAGAATATTAATTTTGTACAAATATTTCATACATGTTGAACATTTGAAATCATAGTGGATTGAAAACCTATGTATTGTATTGTTTATATATGCATTGGTTATTCTCATTCTAACATCACCTTATCTAAAATTATATAATAGAAGAATTAATATAATGGATTTTCATAATTTACAGGTCCTATGACATGTAAATTTCATATAGGTTGTTAGTCCATGATTTCATTAAATCATAGAGAGGGAGAGTATGTGAATCTATGATCCCTTTTCTATTGTGTATTAATTTTGTTATCCTCGACCTTTGAACCTATAAATATTCTTGATCCACTCAAAATAATCTATAAAACATTCTTTACATATAAAATAAATGAATAACATGTTAACTTCAAAATGTTAGGATAACCATGTGTACCTATTTCAATGTTGGGAAGTCCCTAGATATGGATTCACCACTATATCAACAACTCTTTACAACACAGAATAAAATGTTCTATTTCCACTACTAGAGTCCATTGGATGATACAATTATTCCAAAAATATAATCAGATAATGAAAAAATTTATTCCTTTATTTGTTACATCTACACTGCTGGTGAATTAAATATTCCTCTATGCTAAGATGAGTAAATAGATTTTAATGTCTACATATTCTTCAAGATATTAGGTAATGTTGATACCAGTCATGTTGGTACTGAAGCATCAATCAAATTATCAATAATAAGATTCATTTTTAGATTCTCAAATACTCAAGATCTCATGAATTCTCTTCCTATATAATATCTTATATATTGCCTCCAAAAAATATCACCTTGATAAAGGATTTTTCATTCTCTCTGAGTTATTCTATTAATAGGATCTCACCTGAATTTTCATTTTAAAAGCTTTGATTTTAAGGTGTGAAATAGTGAAATATAATTCCAATTAAAATTTCCACATATCAGTGTGTTATGGGTCATCATATAATTCACTAATTACTCTTCAACAACTTCTCTATGATATTCATCATTATAGTTAAACAACAACCACTTCATGGACCAATATTATTTCTATTATAGTTGGAACTAATTATATTTAGTTTAAATAAATAACTAAAACATCCAACCTCTATTATCAACTAGAATCGTGAACATAAATTGTATCCCATGATTATTGTATCATTGAAAAATAGTTCAACCATATCTACAATAAATTACCCTATATTTTCTATGCCCCCTGCTAATATTATTAACATTTTTTATTTCTGAAAATCACAATAATGTGTTCCATGATTCTCTTGGTTATATTCCATTCACTAAATGATATCTATGGATCTATTTCAATATTTAGCTTTTATACATATTTTAATATTATACTTCCTTAATCTAATTATATACACCTCACCATAGGGTCCAACATGAATTTTGTTTGGTTGAAAATGTCTAACATGTGGAAACACAACTCAACATGTCCAGATCTATAGTGTAGGAAAATATATTTTCGACTATTCACTCACCACAACATTTTCTGTGGTGCGGCCATTTTTTTCTGGCTATATTGTCCATATCATTCTTCTATACAATACATAGAGTCACCATGAACTCTCTTCAACAATATTTGATTTACTCATGTTATATTGGTAAACTCCTCTACCACGACATAAAAAGAAATATCACGGCTTCATCTATATTTATTATTCCTTTAACAATGACTACTCTTGACTATTCTATCTCTATTTTCGATTTGGATGTATTGAAATGATGATCTAGAACACCAATAATTGGATCGAGAAAGAAATGAATTTTCTATTATTTACATTGTTATAGTAAAACAACTATTTCATGTAAAATAGGTTACTCTATACTTGATCCTTCAATACACCTTTATCAATTGACACATATTGTTATTAATTAATACCATCGCTTGTTGAAAAATTACAACTGATCCAATAGTCCTATCAAGAACATATTTTAGATTTTTTGGAATTATCTCAAATACTAATATCCCAGTATGTTAATATGTTTCCCCAAATTTATTCTCCATTGTTTTTTAAATAAATAAAATATGATATGGATGTGTTTTTATCGCATTATATATAGTCATATGTGAAAAAATATTTTCCTCCATATTTTTGTCTATAAGAATACATATGAAATCAAATGATTATTTTAATAAATAACCTTTAATTAATCTACTCGAAGCCTATGCGGGCTACCCTGATATCAAAAAATAAGAGATATATAACCATGTTTTTATAGTTTTTTCATAAATACTCATCATGAAACACCACTGGTGTCAAACAGATAGTAATATAACCCATTTTTTATGTCCAATGGTGATTAAAATTACACATTGTATAATTATTTTGGGGATCACTTACCCACCCAACATTAAGTTCTTCCAATAGTGAAATGGTTCACTAACAAGTTGTACTTTCGAATGATGAATCAACACTACCATGGTTGGTATTTTCCAATGATGGATCGACTCAACCGTAATTGTTATATTTCAACAGTGACTCCACTCAGACACCATTGGTATTTTCCAATGGTGAGTCACAACTCAACAATCATGGGAATGATGAAGAACAATTATATCATCGAGAGGATGATTATGATTTGATGAACCAATGCATAGATTATTCAATATTGATCCTTGAGATTAATGTTTTTATAAAAATATAAGAATTTACATTATAGCTAGTAGGGGAGAGAATAGATGAAGGCCACTGGTGAACAGACACGAGTGAATGGGATGTCATATGTTGGCTGTGTATGAAGATAGGATAACAATGAAGGTAATAATCACATATGAGTCAATCAATTTATGCATGTGACTTTTGAATGAATAAGATTAATGAAATAAAAATTTATATGACATATAATGTGAATGAGATTATAACTTAGATGAAAAATAATATCATAACCAATTCCAACATCATATTGGAGATATGGAGGATGAACAATATAAAATTTAACACAATCTAATATGGATTTCTAAATAAAATACAAATAACACTAGGAAAGTGGCATACCCCAATCCATTCACTCAATGAGCATGATTTATGGGCCTTATACATGGTCTGAATGTCTATAGTATTTCATTATGAAAGCTAATGACAATCCTTTGTGTGCGGATTCCATAGGTAATAATTTTCACAAAGATGAAAAAATTTGTACCCTATGTGGTCATGGTGTAGGGATGTTTCCTCAATATGGATGACCAATATTTTATTGTAAACAAAATTCTAGAAAAATATAATAAAATGGCCTGAAGTATCATTAAAACATTTCAAAAAATAATATTATTAAAACAATTACATTACCATTATTAGAACACTATAATTATAAAATATGGATATGTTAAAAATCATTATAATTTAATAAGATGTTAATGGAAAGCGATTTTACAATGTATATAATAATCAAAAGTATTAAATAAACATCAAATAATAACAAGAACATTTTATAAACATTATATAAAATAGATATGAAAAAATTATTGAATTTTATATCAATGAAAAAAAAATTCCATACCATCTAATTTTATAAAGAATGAAACAAAAAAGTTATTTAAAACCAGTTCTTAAATTACATTTTTCCATACCGCTTCATTTCAAATCATACAGATAACTATACACATACACAGATAAATGAAAACAATTGAACTCCCTATACTAATGATAGGGGATTTATCTTATCACAAAGACATCACATAGTGATGTATTTTAATTGGGGGAACTTCACATAATTATTGATCCCACTTTTTGATAGGGGAGACATCATGTCTTTATCCTTAATGGATTCAAATAAATAGAATACAACCATGTATTCAAAAATCCAAGCCAAACCATTTCAATAGAATATTAATACTATTGAAATAAATTCCTTAATAATTTACATTCATGAAAACCTATCCATTATTTTAATACTGTGATTTGGAAATCATAATCTAAAATCCCTTTCTATAAAACCATTCATTTTACCTCGTCTTACAATTCCACAACTAAAGTGGTTTTCCATGATGAATTACACATTAAATATCAATAAATTAATTCAATATGAATCATAGAATTCATGTTATAACTAATAGGAGTTGATATTAATCCTACACACCTGTCAAATTTTTGATAAAGCAATGAATGCCCACAATAACCATAACCCCACCTTGAAACTTTAATTACCGAAATTTGAACTTGTTATATTTAATCAAAACACAATTTTTCAACTTTATAGACATCAAAAAACATTAATATAGGCCCAATATATTAAATACATTAATATAATAGAGGAAATAAGTATAAATAAAATAAAAACCTCAAATAATGGTCATTTTCGATGAATTCATCCATAAAAACACCGAGATCAATCTCAAAAATCAATCCAACATCAAGAATAATGGTCTCTCTCAACACTTTATGAATATAAATTCGTTTAAAAACCTAAATAGGGAAAAGATACTGATTAAATAAGTGATTTATATTAAATTAAAAAAATATGGATACTTTTTTATGGTGAAATGTTTGAGTGCATGGTTGGGAAAATAGTGCGCTAATCGTGCGTGATACATTGCATCCCAAAACCCTTCACATGGTTGGGTCACATGGTTTGGAAACCCATGATCAACCGATGATAAAACCCAATATCCATAAAGGCATGTATTTTATTATGTGGCCATATGATTTGGACTAATATTTTTCCCAACCTTGTTCTTACCTAGTTCCCAATATTTCTTTTTCACAAATTCCATTGAGGTGTTGTAATGTTTCAACTAACCGTGGTCAAAATATACACCAATAGAAGATCCCAAAAAACATTATAAAGGTTCTATTAACATGCCAAAATAGATCCAAATTAATATATATTCAAAAATATTAATAAAAATAGTTATAAAACTAAAATCAGTGGTGCTACAGTCTGAGAACTATTGGTCTATCCATCCTAGGAATGAAAAAAAACTCCATTGGCCAGAAAGAGTTTGATCCATTTCTTGATGATTTCATTTTTAGGTTCCTAGGATTCATCATAAATTTGACAATGTGTTCATAAAACCAGCACTAGACTGATTATTGTAACACACAAGACTTTGAATTTCCAATCCATAATCCACACATGCACATGAACCAATGTGACATCTATGTCATCATCAATTTGATCCCATCAAATCACATGGTCTGGGTATGTTTTATAATTTTAAAATTGAGATACATGAAACACACTATGCATTGAAAAATACAATGGTGTAAAAGAGAAAAAATATTCTAGATCAATAACCCAATAATGTATATCAATATGGGATACATATCAAAGAGATTACATTATTTACTTCGTAAAATGATTATTACCATTACTTATATATATTATCAATAAAACAAGATCACTCACATAGAACAGTAATAACCATCGATGATGATCCTAATAATATTTTTATCAACACTAAGCTATCATTATATCCTACCATATCAACTAAATCCTCTCTGTTACAATGTTCATAAATGATGGAATACCCATTTTAGTTCTACCCATTTCCACCGAACCAAATGTAGAATGAAAAGGGGCTCCCAATAATTCTTTATAAGGATAAATAAGTATCCAGGCCTAATAACTATTGTTATATGAGAACTAAACTAACTATAACTGATATTCCAATGATACACCAGAACCAATTAAAAAATCACAATTCATGTCTTTCTACATTTATACCATATTTTTTGTTTTCCATCAATCAATGGATGATAGACCATGATCATAGTCAATAGATTTCCAAGGGATTGATCTATGGATTTTCTAAAATGATATGTAATCCACCGATAATATTTTGAGACCACCAACACTAGTATGGTGTTACTATTTACCAATTTTCATATATATATATATATATATTAAACAAGTCCTACACCATATGATATTTTAAAAAAGGGGATAAAGGATCAAGCATGGTTACCCAATCCACTAATTTATATGTCATTGTGTATCAGAACCATATATGGTTGAACAATCACAAAATATATGGTTATCTACTCTCACATCAAATATTGAATAAATAAATATTGTATTATACCCACTGGCCTCTGGTGATCTGACATAACCTGATGAAAGATGATGTATTTCAAAAAAAAAACTCATCAACCATTCCTTTCATGAAAACCCACCAATATTGTTCATTAATATCCTTATACATCTTATCTATTTCAGAGTGAGTAAACTTCTCAAATTGTGGTAAGAATGAAGGAGTTGTTCTTTATAACTCATACATATGACAATCTGATATCTAAATCATAAAAATTTCATGTAATCAAGATTCCATCACTGAATGGTCTCACTACTAATTGGTTTTGAACATATAGAAATGCATTCATAATTGTATTTTTTTCACTTTATCATTCTCAACCTTTTCTAGAACAAATTGTATTCAAATTAAAACAAAAATATTATCATTGTATTCATATTTCTAGTCTATTTCAGTTAATACCAATATACTCTTCCATTTATTTGGAGACTATTTTGCGAGGTGGCCATTAAGAAAGACTCTTAATGCATCTAACACCAAATTTCCTTTACCGAGTGTTTACAAACAATCAATGTTATAAATTAAGAGACACTAAATATGTATTTTTTTCACAAATTCTAATACCTTTGAGAGAAAATTTTATTCAATATATTATGATATGTAAATACTATATGTTTATTTCCAAAAAGGTAATGACCCAATGCCTACAAAACAGGGAATGCAGCAACTACGTAAAAATAATTTTTTGGGTAGTTATTCACAGGAAACCAAAAATTAAATAATCAATCAGAAACAATATGACCTCCCAATATGATAAGACACCCCATCCCAGATCATGAAGCAATAAAATGCAGCACCTGGACTTGTCATGATTCTAGAAATATCATGATCCCTGATAGTGTAAAGAAAACATGAAGATCATCAAATTACATCTAAAATTAATTTGTTCCATTGGAATATAATCATTTTCCTTATAATAGAATTCATTGGTGAAGTTAGTTTTGAAAAATCAAAAACAAAGTGTTTGTAATAACATGCCAGGACAAAGAAACTGCATATATCAATGTTGTTATTTGGAAATTATTAAAATACCACAAACTATATATTTTATATATCTATAGTAACAACTTTTTAGAGATTAAATGGAAATGGAATTGTACCCCTTTTATCAGAAAATCACACTATAAACATTTCCAATGATTTTCCTAAATGATACCCAACTATGTTATTATGTCTTACACTGGATCATCCATCTTCACTATAAACAACAACTTTTCTTCCACCAGCACCACCATTAAATAATCCATATTCCAATGAAATAACACAATTAATCAATCCCATAAAATATATTTCATTCATTAATATGACCTAATGTCATATGAACATACTCATAAAAGTGATATCAACATCAAAATGATGTCTATTGAATAACCTCTATCAAACCCGTAATTTGTGATATTACGAATGAAAGTAATTTTTTGATAACCAATGGGTTCCCCTAAAATGGTGAAACAGATAATAAATACTTTAATAAGGATACTTTTTCATTTTCTTAACATTATTAAGACTATGATAATCCCCCCAAATCAAATGATTTTGATCTGTATCATTTTAAATCAAAACATTTTCTTCCACTAAATATGTACTCGGATGAATGAAACCAATTATTTCAAACTCTCGCAACTTTACAATCACTGAGAATATTTAGGTTTCTATCATACTATTATATTTAAATGATTTTGGATTTATCCCTTCTATGATATAAATTTTATAGTCCACCTCTTTTTTTGATTGAAAACAAGATATATTATTAGGAAATACATTAATAAATAGATCAATAATTATTTTAAAACATATATTCTCAATACTAACCTATTTTTAAAAGGTAATTTATGACAAATAGAAGAAATAATTCTAATCATGGGTGCCAAAAATCATGTTCCATATTTCATTACACTCCAATATATTATATAGATTCTATTTACACGATCATTTGGGAAAAAATGATCATTTAGTTGGTAAAGTTGATATAAGAATTCAAAATTGAAAACCAATCCACTGTAGAATTATATAATATAAATCAATCTAAAGTAGAGATAATTAACAGTGAAATTCATTCCCATAGAGAGTTATTGTTATTTCATTGATAATTAATTTTTGACATTCTGTTTTTCCATGATCAATTTTTAGTTTTAAAAAATAAGGAATCAACTTAGTATAAAAACATAAAAGATCAAAATCATGTGAAATAATAAATTAATGGGATTCACCCATACCAAATATTTCTTCCATAAGTGTTGAATTTAAAATAATCATAGTTCTCACCATCAAAGGTCTATATTTATTATCCTAGTTCATTTTCTTTGATCTATATAATTTCTCATTCTCTACACTTTGGTATTTATTAACATATTGAGTATTCAATAGATGAGATTTCAAGGTATTCCTTGATCCATGATGTCTTCCAATATTATTCTATTTAAAAACAATTTTCTATACTCATCCCATCAATGAATATGTTGTTTTTTAGATATGATATGTGTCTCTAGAAATCGACCATGGATCATTAAAAAATTGCAATGATGATGTCTCATTTTGTTTCAATTTTATAATTCTATTGGTGGTTCTGTATAATTTATTTTATTGTGATCGGATGACCCACATAGAAAACATAAAGTTTTAATCTATATTTTAGGTGGAATATTCATTAATCTCACCTTTTGTTTCTGTGTCCTACCACTACATTTGAAATAACTATACCTTGAGATTATTAAATGAATTAAACAACCCAATTTATCTTATATGTAA
Organism: Viscum album; assembly: GCA_963277665.1. NCBI lineage: Eukaryota > Viridiplantae > Streptophyta > Magnoliopsida > Santalales > Viscaceae > Viscum > Viscum album. The sequence continues at coordinate 2,062,073,500 of OY728140.1, forward strand.
AGACCCGCAAATTTCAAGGAATTTTTTTTTAATTTTCTTTGGAATTTTACAAGAGCGCAGCTTCAGACGGCACCTGATTCCGAGGCCCGGTGTGCCGGAATCAATTCCCGAAGTTTGGCTCGGGTACGTTCAGTGAACGGACGAGCGGGTTTTTCAATCTTTTGAACCGGTGCCCGGAATCGAATTCTGAGGGCACCGATGAAATCGCAGCGCCGGTATTTGCTTAGAAACGCCTCTTCCGGAGTTGCGTTTGCTCAACCGTGGTTTTTAAAATTTTGGGCTTTACGTCGGAAATAAAATAAAGGTTGTGCGACAACTTTATTTTATTTCACTTAAGCCGCTTGGAAGTCACTTGAAAGCCACTTGAGCTGAGTTAAAGCGAATAGGGTGCTATCCGGAAATATCCTACCCTCTTGGTAGGATATTTGTGCGGTGGGGCCCGCACGAGCCCCGCCGTTTCTTCCGCTAAGAAACGCACCCGCGAAAACCCGTCAAAGTAACTGAAAAGTCAACCGACGCGTTTTCTTAAATTCTTAACAGACCATTTAATTGAGCGGTTTATTTCGTGAATTAAATCGGCTGTTTCGTTCGTTGAATTAATTCAACGAACTGATGGGTCGTTACTTACGCATTTGCGTTTGTTGGCAAAATAATAAAATAGACCAACGTGTCTATTTTGGAGGATTGCTCTTTATTCTCTGGGCCTCCACCCTCCCCGCGAAGAACGCGAAGAACGCGAAGAACGCGAAGAACGCTGGAACCAAAATTCGACGACGCACACCGTGATCCGCGACGTCGACAAACTTTTTCCTCGACCTTCTTCTTCTTCTTTGGCGCTTCTTCTTCCGCGGCGAACCTACGATCGGCGGTTAAAGGTGAGAATCGAATCTTCTAAATTCTCCCTTTTTATAATTCGATATCAACGGATTTAAATTAATTAAATCCGTTTGATCTTGATCCGGAGATCGTCGGCGTGACTCCTTCCCGCGGTGCGATGAGCGTCTCTTCCGCGACAATCACCAAATCCGCGACGACCTCTCGTCCGACGACGACGACAAGGTAGGGATTTAATTCTTGATGATTCATTCCAGTGCTTTTATTTCTTTTTGAATAAAGAACCGGCATGAATATTTTCAATTAATTAAAATTGAATTGCCGTTTAAAAGAAAAAGAAGTGAACAATTTTTATCTTGATAAAAAAATTGTTGTAGCCCCTTTCTCCCGTTGTTTATGACTAACGCAGAGGGTGCGGGTCTAACGAACAAGACCCGACAACCCTCCGCCGATCCTTTTCGTGTGCTGTCTTGGCAAGCGACGACGAACCGTGCGGCAAGGGCGATCCGTTGATCCCGCAGTGAAGATCGGCCCCCGGGTGGAGCAATGGCGCAGACGGGAGAGGAATCGGGCCACCGGAGCAACTCTGGCGGCCCGCGGAAGGCGGCGGCGAACCGCCGGACCGCGTCCGCGGTCCGGCCCTCCAACACGCGGCCCGCGCGGGCCGCGTTCCACCTAAGCCGCGGGTCAAACCGCGGCGCCCCTTGGCCGCTCGGCCGAGGTCGAGCCGGCCGGTCCGGTCGGCCGGGCCGGGTCGGGTCGACCCGGTTCGGGTCGACCAGGTTCGGCCGACCCCCAGGGGGGGTTCGGGCCGGGTCGCCCCGGGCCCAGAACCCCCGTTTTCGAGACCTCTTCGGTCTTTTGCCCATATCTTGGGCCTAGGACCTCGGATTGACGAACCGTCAGCGGCTACGTGATCCTTGGATCGATACGGTCGTTTCGGTATGTTACACTCAAGGTTTCGGAAGACTTGGGTTCGGCCGGGTTGGTTCGTACACGAAACCAACCGGGCCCTCGGAGCGGAAACGCTCATAACTTGAGCTACGGACGTCCGATCGACGTACCGTCAGCTGTGGTAGTTTCCTCTAAGTGAGACGGAACTTTTGGCTACTCTGCCCGAGGATCGGACACAGGTGGAGTAGGGTCGGGTTGGTTTTGCCCTAAAAACCAACCGGGCTCTTGGGACGAAAATGCCAATAACTCTCAGACCGGGCGTCCGATTGACGCGCCGTCTGTTGCGTTGAGATCCTGTTGTCGATACGGAGCTTTTGGATACATCAACTTCGGACTACGTGTCAGTTGATGAATCAGCCTCTCGGCTCATGGAGCGGACCCTCCTAAACGAGCTCACTGTGTGCGGGAACCCTAGTGCTGGCTGTGACTTCGACGACAGAGCAGAGATCCTCCGTGGACTGCGACGACGACAGAGCAGAGATCCTTCGTGGACTGCGGCGACGACTGTGCGGAGATCCTCAGTGGACTGCGTCGACTACTGCACTCAGCGATCCTACGTGGATCAGTGCTACAGGTCCTGTGTGGGCCCGATCCTGTGTGGGTCCTTACTACCGGTTCTGTGTGAGCCACTGCCTACAGGTTCTGTGTGAGCCCGATCCTGTGTAGGTCTTTTGTGGGGGTTAGTACCTATTGATCCTTCGTGGGTCCGACGACTTAGATGGATCAGTGATCATCTTTGACGTCATCTGAAAAAGTATACCTGGTTGAGCTGAATCTTATGTTACTCTCCTTTGTGGAATGTGTTGAACTATCCTATGTGGATTTACTGTTTACTCTCCTTTGTGGATTTGAGTCTTGCTTTCCTGTGTGGATTGAGTTGTTCTTGAGCTCGTGAGCAGAGCTAGAATTGGGGACTTAGGTATATGTATGGGCATATACCTAAGTCGAGTCAGATGTTACTTCGTGATTACACCTTCCTTTTGTGCTTTATCCTTTGTGGATTTCGGGAGACCTTCGGGGGTCTCGGGGTCCTTACTGAGTAGCTTATACTCACCCCTGCACGGGCTATGCCCGCACCTTGTTGTGTTGGATGCAGACGACGGATAGCGCTGATCACGATTGGGGCGTGGAGCAGGACGGTACCTGGAGGTGGACCACTAGGCGGGACGTGCTCGGAGAGGACGTGGGACCCGAGGAGCCTGGAGGCTATCTGTACCCACCCTTCAGGTGGGATTGCCAGTGGACGACACGAGGCCGCCGTCATTTCTTCAGTTGCTGTTCTTTACCCTTTTCAGTTGTACTTTCAGTTGGGATTGTATTCCGGCCCCCTTTACTTTTCTGCACTTGGTAGTTACTTTCCTCTTGCTGACTCTGTGGTGGTTGTTACTTATAAAGGCAATGCCTTCCCTGTTTACCGGGATTTTACGCCTTGGTGCTAGTCGCCAGCCCCTGGCCTATGGAAGGCGGGCTTGGGGTAGTCACGGCACGGGCCCCGAGGTCGGGTCGTGACAAATTGGTATCAGAGCTGGTCGGTTCTACCGCAGACTCTGATCGTCTTTTTCTTTCTATATGAAGCAATAGTGTTTAGTGTATTGAGTGTGGTTATCAGTTCAGGGAGCCCAGTGTTGGTGCGGCGGCCGACGTATCCGTACACCAGGACCCTGACTCCTGATTTCCGACTTAATGCATGAAAACATTGATTGCGTGTGTGTTCCAAGTTTTCTTTGTGATTACTTGTGTCAGCTCACCGGGTATACTGATCTGCTTCATGAAAGTCTCAAGTTTTCCTTGTGATTACTTGTGCCAGCTCACCAGGTATACTGTTCTGACTGTGGTGCTCTTGTTCTCCTTTTCAGGATGGCCCCACGACGACAGCTAGCTAGGGTTCCGAGTGTAGGGAACGACGGCAGCCCACCGAGCGACGAGGCCTCGGTGCAGGGCCCTTTGCCAGCAGTGGCACCGGCGGTAGCTTTACCCGCCGAGCCACCGATGCTACCAGTACCAGACGCTGACGATGCACGTCGCCTCAGGGCACTACATGAGTTTCAGAGCCAGCGACCGCCCATGTTTCGCGGTGAGGCGGACCCCCAGGCCGCCGAGGACTGGCTAGAGGCGGTGGTACGGATCTTTAGGCTAGTGAGGACACCAGCGGATCTCATGGTAATTCTCGCGGCAAGCCTCCTGCAGGCTGCGGCAGGACGATGGTGGAGCTTGATGCTCCAGGTTCACGATGAGGCATCCTTGCTCTGGACGGACTTCGAGAGCCTCTTCCGCTCTGAGTTCGTCCCGGCCACCCTCCGAGCGGTGCGCATCCAGGAGCTTCACCAGCTGCGCCAGGGAAGCATGACGGTCGCTCAGTACGCGGCGAGGTTCACTGACCTATCTCGCTACTCGACCGACATGGTACAAGACCCCTTCTTCCGGGCCCGGACCTTCGAGCAGGGCTTGCGGCAGGAGATTCGGGCGTCGCTGATCTCCCTCAGCATTCCGACCCAGGCGGGAGTACTGGAGCGAGCCCTCCTGATCGAGAGCTTCCTAGCAGAGCCTTCTTCAGCGGCGAGACCTAGTGCAGGGTGGCAGGTAGCTGAGTCTTCGGCAGCAGGTAGCCGACGGATGACTCTCGGGTCCAGGCAGACCAGACCCCCACACAGACGGCCTCAGGACACCGGCTCAGCAGTGCGGGGCACACTGCGGAGTGCCAGCCTTCCGAGAGGCAGGCTGTGCTACTCCTGCGGTGGGCAGGGTCACATGGCTCGTGACTGCCCGACTCGCCGATCAGAGGAGCAGCAGACGGTGGAGGGGCCACCCAGGCAGAGGCAGAGGGTCGACCGTGGCGGTCCGCAGGGAGGAGGCGGACGGGGCAGAGGAGCTGGCCGAGCAGCGGGTGGTGGGCGACGCTTCCAGGCTCTACCCCCACCACCACCAGGAGGGCCACCTCGACCACAGGGAGCTGGTGGGCAGGGACAGGCCCAGCTCCAGGCAGTGGAGGCCTACGACCCCGACATGCCGGAGATGATTCGAGGTACGATCTCTGTCTATTCCACCCTTGCTGCAGTACTTATAGACACAGGAGCGAGTCACTCTTTCATAGCCTCTACCCTTGTTTGGAGCTCGGAGATTCCGACTGAGCTGTTGGCTCGATACTTACGGATAAAGACTCCTACGGGAGCAGACTCGACGATTACGCACTGGTGTCGGCAGTGTGAGCTTACTCTAGGAGGAGAGAGCTTCGGCTGGGATCTCCTTGTAGCGGCGTCGAGGCCTTACGACGTCATCTTGGGCATGGATTGGCTATCCACGGTTCATGCCCAGATCGACTGTTTTAGGCGCAAGGTGCGATGTGTTCGCACCGATGGGAGCAGGTTTACCTTTACCGGCGAGAAGGGAACCTTTGCAGCACAGGATGGACTTCCGCGAAGGAGAGTGCAGCCCATCTCTCATCAGTTGGCTAGCCTCATCCTAGGAGCAGTGGACGTGCGGAGTCCAGTTTTTCCTGAAGTGGTGGACCAGTACGTGGACGTCTTTCCCAACGACGTTCCAGGGCTACCTCCTCGTAGAGAGGTAGACTTTTACATCGACTTGTACCCCGGGACAGCCCCGATATCTACTCCAACATATCGGATGGCCCCCGCCGAGCTTCGAGAGCTGCGGGTACAGTTGGAGGACTTGCAGAGCAAGGGGTTTATCCGACCCAGTGTTTCACCCTGGGCTTCCCCGATATTGTTCGCCAAGAAGGCGGACGGGAGCTTGCGAGTGTGTGTCGACTATCGTCGCCTAAACCAGGTGACAGTAAGGAACAAGTATCCGCTGCCACGGATTGATGACCTCTTCGATCAGCTCAAGGGAGCGCGGTGGTTCTCGAAGATAGACCTCCGGTCAGGCTATCATCAGCTCAGAGTTTGAGACGAGGACGTGCAGAAGACGGCCTTCAGGTGTCGGTATGGCCATTATGAGTTCTTGGTTATGCCGTTCGGCGTAACCAATGCTCCAGCAGTGTTCATGAGCCTCATGAACAGGATCTTCCAGCCATACCTCGACCGATTTGTCGTGGTCTTCATTGACGACATTTTGGTATACTCAACGACTGAGGAGGAGCATGCCTACCACCTGCGAGTTGTGCTAGACACACTCCGAGAGCACCAGCTTTATGGCAAGCTCTCAAAGTGCCAGTTCTGGTTACGTGAGGTCCACTTCTTGGGGCACGTCATCTCTGAGGCGGGAGTTACCGTGGATCCCGCGAAGATCGAGGCAGTGCTAGCTTGGGAGCCACCCAGGAGCGTGACGGAGGTGCGGAGCTTCTTGGGCCTAGCCGGATACTATCGGAGATTTGTGCCAGACTTCTCCAGAGTTACGGCACCACTGTCAGCCTTGACAAAGAAGGGGAAACCCTTTTTGTGGTCAGACAGATGTCAGCAGAGCATCCAGGAGCTGAGACAGAGATTGACCAGCGCACCTATCTTGAGGTTTCCTGAGGAGGGAGTTGGATACGTAGTTTACTGCGACGCATCAGGGACTGGACTCGGGTGCGTCCTGATGCAGGAGCGGGTCGTGATCACCTACGGATCACGTCAGTTGAGGCCGCATGAGCAGAACTACGCCACTCATGACCTGGAGTTAGCAGCAGTGGTCTTCGCTCTGAAGACTTGGCGGCACTATCTGATGGGCGAGCGCTTCACAGTCTTTTCTGACCACCAGAGTCTCAGGTATATCTTCTCTCAGAAGGACCTGAACCTGAGACAGCGGAGATGGCTTGAGTTCCTCCAGGACTATGACTTTGAGATAGTCTATACTCCGGGGAAGGGGAACGTGTTAGCCGATGCCCTCAGCAGGAGGACGGGCATTCAACTACTTGAGGAGGCGACAGAGCAGCTATCCTCCTTACATATATCCTTCGTCGATAGAGACGGAGCAGCCTTTCTTCAGTCTCTCACAGTCTCTCCTCCACTTCTACAGCGGGTCAGAGAGGCTCAGCGTGGGGACGCTGACTGTGAGACCCGGCGTGCACTGATATCCTCAGGTCAGGAGCCTGATGGCTTCTCCCTTGAAGCAGAGCACGACATCCTTTTCATAGGACGTACCTTCGTACCAGTCGCTTTACGAGAGGAGGTGCTGAGAGAGTTTCACACTTCTCCCTTGGTGGTGCATCCCGGAGTGGCGATGATGTACCAGGATCTCAGACGACAGCACTGGTGGCCGGGCATGAAGAAAGTTGTGGCAGAGTTCGTTTCACGATGCCTCACCTGCCAGCAGGTGAAGGCAGAGCATCAGGTACTAGCAGGCTTGGTACAGCCCTTGGAGGTCCCGGAGTGGAAGTGGGACGGCATATCTATGGACTTCGTGACTGGACTTCCACGCACTTCCAGAGGTCACGACTCCATTTGGGTGATTGTTGACCGACTCACCAAGTCGGCACACTTCTTACCCATCAGAGAGTAGGGCTCAGTGGAGAGCTTGGGACGTCTTTACGTCCAGGAGATCGTACGGCTTCACGGTGTGCCATCGTCTATCGTCTCTGATCGAGATGCTCATTTCACTTCCCGGCATTGGAAGGGGTTGCAGGAGGTGTTCGGGACGCGGATCCATCTGAGCATAGCCTTCCACCCTCAGACGGATGGTCAGACTGAGGGGACCATAAAGACACTCGAGGACATGCTCCGTGCATGTGTTCTCGACTTTGGTCGCAGCTGGGAGGACCACCTACCCTTGGTGGAGTTCGCATACAACAACAGCTACCACTCCACCATCGGGATGGCACCATTCGAGGCGTTGTACGGCAGACCCTGCAGATCACCGTTGTGCTGGACAACCCTGGGGAGTCAGCACTCGTGGGACCAGAGATGGTCCGAGCCACGACAGAGAAGTTCCAGATCATCCAGGAGAGGATGAGGACAGCTCAGAGCTGGCAGAAGTCATATGCTGACAGGAGGCGGAGGCCACTAGAGTTCGAGGATGGCGACCACGTCTTTTTGCGTGTCTCACCTCGACGTGGTTTACGGAGATTTGGCCGAGGCGGCAAGTTGTCTCCACGCTTCATCGGGCCTTTCCAGGTCCTCAGCAGGATAGAAGAGGTGGCTTATCACCTGGCTCTACCACCTCAGTTGCACCGGGTGCACGCCATCTTCCACGTGTCTCATCTGAGGAGATATGTGCACGCCCCGACGCACATCATCGACTTTGGGGAGCTGGACGTGGACGATGGGGCGACTTTTGCGGAGGTCCCAGTGGAGATCGAGGATCGACAGGAGCGGGTCCTACGTGGGAGGTCGATTCCTCTTGTGCGCGTCAGATGGCAGCACGGGAACCTCCAGGAGAGCACTTGGGAGTGGGAGGCTCAGATGCGTGCTCAGTACCCCCATTTGTTCCCCTGTTTTTTATGTATCTTTACGGGGACGTAAATCCCTGAGGTGGAAGTAATGTAAAGACCCTCAAATTTCAAGGAATTTTTTTTTATTTTCTTTGGAATTTTACAAGAGCGCACCTTCAGACGGCACCTGATTCCGAGGCCCGGTGTGCCCAGAATCAATTTCCGAAGTTTGGCTCGGGTACGTTCTGTGAACGGACGAGCGGGTTTTTCTATCTTTTGAACCGGTGCCCGAAATCGAATTCTGAGGGCACTGATGAAATCGCAGTGCCGGTATTTTCTTAGAAACGCCTCTTCCGGAGTTGCGTTTGCTCAACCATGGTTTTTAAAATTTTGGGCTTTAAGTCGGAAATAAAATAAAGGTTGTGTGACAACTTTATTTTATTTCACTTAAGCCGCTTGGAAGTCACTTGAAAGCCACTTGAGCTGAGTTAAAGCGGATAGGGTGCTATCCGGAAATATCCTACCCTCTTGGTAGGATATTTGTGCGGTGGGGCCCGCACGAGCCCCGTCGTTTCTTCCGCTAAGTAACGCACCCGCGAAAACCCGTCAAAGTAACTGAAAAGTCAACCGACGCGTTTTCATAAATTCTTAACAGACCATTTAATTGAGCGGTTTATTTCGTGAATTAAATGGGTTGTTTCGTTCGTTGAATTAATTCAACGAACTGATGGGTCGTTACTTACACATTTGCATTTGTTGGAAAAATAATAAAATATACCAACGTGTCTATTTTGGAGGATTACTCTTTATTATCTGGGCCTCCACCCTCCCCGCGAAGAACGCGAAGAACGCGAAGAACGTGAAGAACGCGAAGAACGCGAAGAACGCCGAAACCAAAATTCGACGACGCACACCGTGATCCGCGACGTCGACAAACTTTTTCCGCGACCTTCTTCTTCTTCTTCGGCGCTTCTTCTTCCGCGGCGAACCTACGATCGGCGGTTAAAGGTGAGAATCGAATCATCTAAATTCTCCCTTTTTATAATTCGATATCAACGGATTTAAATTAATTAAATCTGTTTGATCTTGATCGAGAGATCGTCGGCGCGACTCCTTCCTGCGGTGCGACGAGCGTCTCTTCCGCGACAATCACCAAATCCGCGACGACCTCTCGTCCGACGACGACGACAAGGTAGGGATTTAATTCTTGATGATTCATTCCTGTGTTTTTATTTCTTTTTGAATAATGAACCGGCATGAATATTTTCAATTAATTAAAATTGAATTGCCGTTTAAAAGAAAAAGAAGTGAACAATTTTTATCTTGATAAAAAAATTGTTGTAGCCCCTTTCTCCCGTTGTTTATGACTAACGCGGAGGGTGCGGGTCTAACGAACAAGACCCGACAACCCTCCGCCGATCCTTTTTGTGTGCGGTCTTGGCAAGCGACGACGAACCGTGCGGCAAGGGCGATCCGTTGATCCCGCAGTGAAGATCGGCCCCCGGGTGGAGCAACGGCGCAGACGGGAGAGGAATCGGGCCACCGGAGCAACACCGGCGGCGCCGGCGACCGGAGGCGGCGGTGCTCGCCGCGCCGCCGGAGGATCCTCTGCGGCTCGGCCGCGGCGGCGGCGAACCGCCGGACCACGTCCGCGGTCCGGCCACCCAACACGCGGCCCGCGTTCCACCTAAGCCACGGGTCAAACCCGCGGCGCCCCTTGGCCGCTCGGCCGAGGTCGAGCCGACAGGTCCGGTCGGCCGGGCCACGCCCAGGCCGGGTCGGGTCGACCCGGTTCGGCCGGCCCCCAGGTGGGGTTCGGGCCGGGTCGCCCCGGGCCCAGAACCCCCGTTTTCGGGCCCTCTTCGGTCTTTTTCTCATATCTTGGGCCAAGGACCTCCGATTGACGAACCGTCAGTGGATACGCGATCCTTGGATCGATACGGTCGTTTCGGTATATTACACTCAAGGTTTTGGAAGACTTGGGTTCGGCCGGGTTGGTTCGTACACGAAACCAACCGAGCCCTCGGAGCGGAAACGCTCATAACTTGAGCTACGGACGTCCGATCGACGTACCGTCAGCTGTGGTAGTTTCCTCTATGTGAGACGGAACTTTTGGCATACTCCGCCCGAGGATCGGACACAGGCGGAGTACGGTTGGGTTGGTTTTGCCCTAAAAACCAACCGGGCTCCTGGGACGAAAATGCCAATAACTCTCAGACCGGGCGTCCGATTGACGCGCCGTCTGTTGCGTTGAGATCCTGTTGTCGATACGGAAATTTTGGATACATCAACTTTGGACTACGTGTCAGTTGATGTATCAGCCTCTCGGCTCGTGGAGCGGACCCTCCTAAACGAGCTCGCTGTGTGCGGGAACCCTAGTGCTGGCTGTGAGTTCGACGACAGAGCAGAGATCCTCCGTGGACTGCGACGACGATAGAGCAGAGATCCTTCGTGGACTGCGGCGACGACTGTGCGGAGATCCTCAGTGGACTGCGTCGACTACTGCACTCAGCGATCCTACGTGGATCAGTGCTACAGGTCCTGTGTGGGCCCGATCCTGTGTGGGTCCATACTACCGGTTCTGTGTGAGCCACTGCCTACAGGTTCTGTGTGAGCCCGATCCTGTGTGGGTCTTTTGCGGGGGTTAGTACCTATCGATCCTTCGTGGGTCCGACGACTTAGATGGATCAGTGATCATCTTTGACGTCATCTGAAAAAGTATACCTAGTTGAGCTGAATCTTATGTTATTCTCCTTTGTGGAATGTGTTGAACTATCCTATGTGGATTTACTGTTTACTCTCCTTTGTGGATTTGAGTCTTGCTTTCCTGTGTGGATTGAGTTGTTCTTGAGCTCGTGAGCAGAGCTAGAATTGGGGACTTAGGTATATGTATGGGCATATACCTAAGTCGAGTCAGATGTTACTTCGTGATTGCACCTTCCTTTTGTGCTTTATCCTTTGTGGATTTCGGGAGACCTTCGGGGGTCTCGGGGTCCTTACTGAGTAGCTTATACTCACCCCTACGCGGGCTATTCCCGCACCTTGTTGTGTTGGATGCAGACGGCGGACAGCGCTGATCACGGTTGGGGCGTGGAGCAGGACGGTACCTGGAGGTGGACCACTGGGCGGGACGTGCTCGGAGCAGACGTGGGACCCGAGGAGCCTGGAGGCTATCTGTACCCACCCTTCAGGTGGGATTGCCAGTGGACGACACGAGGCCGCCGTATTTTCTTCAGTTGCTGTTCTTTACCCTTTTCAGTTGTACTTTCAGTTGGGCTTGTATTTTGGCCCCCTTTACTTTTCTGCACTTGGTAGTTACTTTCCGCTTGCTGACTCTATGGTGGTTGTTACTTATAAAGGCAATGCCTTCCCTGTTTACCGGGATTTTACGCCTTGGTGCTAGTTGCCAGCCCCTGGCCTATGGAAGGCGGGCTTGGGGTAGTCACGGCACGGGCCCCGAGGTCGGGTCGTGACATTATATTTATTAACATGTTTCCTGCACCCAAATTACAACATATTTATCTTTCCACCAAAGTCCCTATTTGGGACATTTAAATGTAATCTGATATAAATTGCAAAGATACAATTATGTGAATCTCAAAACCGAACCAAAATTCAAAAATTCATGCATTCGGAGAATAAATTTTAGAATCTTCTAGTAAAAAAACTAAATTTATAAATTTACCCACATACTCTATCAAGGTGAGGATCTCTTTCTTTATATGATATGTATTTTTCATTCATGTAATTTTTGTTGTGGGTGATTTGAATTTTTTATGTCCAATTATTCAGATCCCCCCATTGAATACCAACATCATTTTTATCCTCAACTACAAAATTCAACCACAGTAATGCTAGATCATATAGCATATACACTTCAAACATCAGCATTTGATTATCTGGTGTTCCATAGAAATCATTTCTTCCACCCTATTCATCCACATAGATAATTTTTTAGGTTTTTAATCACCATGAATGATTGGTGGATTTTTCATATCAAACGAAACATAATGATCATCTTATAATAGTTCATCCCTTTAGTTACCTATAAAAATGACTAAAAGTTAATAAAAATTATCTGAACTAGCTATTGGATCACATATAGCTCTAGATAATTCACATTTTAAGAAAAATATTTGCATTAGTTTTGAAGACAGCTACATGATTTCATTTATATAACCAATAGAGAACACAATTTTCCTCTCACATTCAATAAACTGGTGTCCTAGAAATTCTAAATTTTAACATCATATATAGAACAACATGTATTTTGAAAATTAATAAATTTTTAATTCCCAAACATTTGTAAAAATTAAAAATTTTTTTTTGAATGTATATCTATTTTAAAAGATTTTTTTTTTCAAAAATCATTAAAATCTCACAAAATTATAAACCCTTACGAAACGTAGATTATGAACTCTTAATATGAATACATTTATATTAATGAATTTGAATCCAGTTTAATTAGATAAACTACTGACGATGTGGTTACAACTCCTAGATGTCTCTCAATACACTCATGTACCCAAACACCATGATAAGAAGATGTTTAGTTTAATTAAGTTTGTTGTTCAATTTTTCTACAAAATTTCATGTTTTGGAAATTAAATATTATATGAACAATCCAACACAAAGTCTAAATGATAATTATTTTCAAATCTATAACTGAATAAAATTGTTCCATATGTTATATCCCACCCTAGGGAAATTTTCATGGGTAGTTGAGGCAGTTTTAATAACCTTAAGTTACATCTTTAAGACACTAAATGATAAAAATATGTGTCGATGGATTCACACCATTTGTGTAATGTGTTTAACATTCAAAAAAAACATTGAAAAAAGATAATTGTAAATTTTAACCACAATAGTATACATGAGAAAAATTAATAATAACTCATTGTAAAACCAATAAATAACTATATCAGTGTACACAATGAAAACCAACACAAACGAAAATAAAATACACGAAAAACATCAAATTAGTGACTCTCCACCTTATTTAATACCCAAATACTCATTCTAAAACCATGTTATCATGATGAATTACTTTGTTAAATTTATACCTTACCTTTAGTTGGGTCTCAATAAACAAAATCATTAAATTCACCAATGTTTCCAAGCAATGTGAGAGAGTAAAACTTTTTAGGTCTTCCCACAATAACATACAAACTCATTACATTAGAATATATAATGTTATAAAATATTTATATAACTTTTTGAAAATATAAAAATAATATTATTCTAGAGGCATTCCATTGTCAATTAAATATAATTTCCAATAAATGAAAACAAAAAATTCATTAAAACTATTTTCCAAATTAATTTTTTTTACAATTAATTTACTCACATACAGAAAACCATAAACATTCACACATGATTTTCAACCATGTACCACCCAATAGAAAAAATTATTGAGTCATCAATTCAAGAATAAATCACTTTGAGAACCATTTTTTGGGGGAGAAGTCCCTCCCTTAACCATCAAACTTTTAGATTGGGGAAAAATCACACCATTATCCATCCCTAGTGAACATGAGGTCATACAAAACATGTTTTCCATATCTAATTCCAAACCATTTGAATAAAAAAATTCATTTAATTGAAAATATTTCATAAACATTTTCATGCATCAAAACCAAAACATATTTTTGGAACTATCAATAAAAAATCCTAAAACATGAGAGCATTCCCCAGAACCATCCATTTTCCATAATTTTTGAAAAACATCACTAAAGTTGTCTTCCATGAATCATTGAACACTACTTAGAAAATAAATTTCATGAATCTCCACTAACTTGAAATAAATACTATGTGTTCTAACTATGATGAAACAATATTGAATACTCTTATCACACAGGCATTATAGAAATGAATATATGGCACAAAACTCCGACATCATGACTTTAAACTCCCAAAACTATCCTTAGATCATGTTACATTCAAGAAAAAAAAATATTATCAGGTTTGATATAAAAAATGAATATATACCCAATTAATAAGATCTATGAAACCACGATAGGGAAGAAGAATATATCTAAGGAAACCACCATGATTGAGCACTTCTAGATGACTTTTTCCTCAAAAGAACGCATATTCAACACAGAATAACCCTTGAATCAAGAGGAATGGCCTTTCCAAAATATATAGGGACAGAAATTCTTGATATGGAATAAATTGGGAAAATAAAATAAGGGTATATTTTTATTATATAAAAAATATCTAAACCTAAATTTTAATAATTAAATATTAAGGGTTATAGTTGGTTAAATTATATCTCAGGCATTGCCTCCAAACATGGCTCTGATTGTTGTATTTTATAGTTAGTCAAACCGTGTTCCAACTACGGTAAACCAAAATATTGAAAAAATAATGGCTTCCCATGTGAGAAAATATATTTTTCCAAACCATGTGAAGACTCATGTGCCACCCTTGTTCGCAATTTATTAGTTTTAATGTTTCCTCCGAAGTGTTATTCGTTTTTTACCAAACGTTATAAAAAGTGCATGTCCATAAAATCCCCAAAACATTAAAAAACACCTCTAAAAAACTTCAAACACTATAAAAATATAGATCTTCATTTCTTTTGTGGGTATTATTTTTGGGATATTTTTAAGGAAAAATGAAGAAAAGATGATTTTTTTGTGCATGTTGTGTACTTATGATTACATGTCATCTACCAATCCTTCCACATACATCCATGTTCTAACAGTGTAACAACCGAATACATGGACCTATGGTGACCTGGAAGACCCGCTTATGTTAAGTGCTAGTTGAGGCTACTACATGATATGTAGTTTTAATGGACATATCATGTAGTTTTCTTTTTATTTGATAAATCAGAGTTGGGTAGAGTCTCATATCAGGAAATGTCTTCTTCACGTCTTGGCTTGTAAATGAGCATTGTGGAATGGTCCAAAAACATGGAACCACTCCATATTCTCTATCCATGTTCTAATTGATACACCTTCGGGTGTGTTGGAATCCCACTAGTGTGTTTTGAAAACCACGATATCCTTTCTTCCTAATTATTCCTCTCTTATGAGTTATTCATGGTAGAGATTTTTTCATCATTTTGTAGATCTACACAGTTTTAGGCCGATTCAAGGGATGAAGATGATGTATATAAATCATACAACATTATGGCATGTGTAATATTCATTTTATTGTTTTTTCATTGGCATATATTCTAAAAGTGTACCATGCCCATGTTTTGGGTTCTGCGTGATTTGGAATTAAACCCTATTTGTTTCCTTCTAGGGTTTGATTGATTGATAAACGGTTGTCTCATGTGAATAAGGATAAATACCTTGTATAAGGAATACCCCATATGTGTGTTTCCCTTGATAGATTGTTTATGGATGAATTGTCTAGGATACCTGCTAGAATTGCCTTGATTTCCCTGAATTTTATTATTATTATGGAGTTGTTGATTATATGAAATTCATATGATATGAATAGAAAAAGTTTGACCCAAGAATTAGACCATGAGAGCCGCCCCAATCATTTTTTATAATTAATTTATATATGATATGATTGAGGGGGATTGGACAATGAGAGATTACTATAGGGGTTAATTATCTACGTTTTACAAGATTGTTTGGCCCAAGAGTATTAACCATTATATCCACTTTAATGGTCATTAAATTTTGATTAAAAAATTAACCCAAGGGTTTAGACCATGATATATTTCCCAGGAGTTTGTTTATAATTATTTAATGTCATGTTGGACTAAAGAACATATACCATTAGAGCTTCCAAGAAGGTCATTCGTGAATAGTTGAATGATTGTTACACGACTTCCAAGAAAATGTACGAGCTTGGATTTGGTCTTACATGATAGTTTATATGGTGTTATGTCATCTATGTATTAGTTATATTACACAGGGGATACATATATTATGCTATATCTTATGGTTACATGGTTCAACAGATAAATATTACGTGATAAATGAATGTAATTAAAAACTATATGATTGTTTACTTTTGAATAATTAAATTTTTATTTCTTAATTATTTCATATTTCATTCCATATATAATCAATAAACGTGTGGAATAGATATTTTGGTAGTTGCCTACTAAGATTAGTCTCACACCCATTTTGGGGTATGATTTTAGACCCAAACAGATTATATTACTACTGGTATAGAAAATTGAAATCACCCTTCTTCACCATTTATTTGATTATTATTGGAGATATAGAGCATGGGACTAATCTGAGGCTTGTGATGCTATTGGAGTTTACTTATTCATTTGTACATTGGGTTTTTCACTCTTTTCTACATGTTGACTTATTTGTTGGATTTCCTTGATACATATGGCATGCATCACACACATACAAAGAAATATATATATTATGGGTTATGTTGGATTTTTTAGTCTTCCACTATTTATTTGTGTTTGGAATGATTTCTTCCACTATTGTTTACAATTTATATTACATTGTCTATACTCTTCCAATGATGGAATTGTTTCCCAAATATCACATTGTGGCCCTCCCTACTAGTCCACAACCTCTGTTTTTATGGATATGTGATTGATGTCATATGACCGTACCAGTTCAGGGAACCAACGACACCCAGATCAAGGACATATCAACATTGTATCAGAGGATTTATTTTATAATTTTCCTTAATATTTGGAGCTAATAGTCTATGATAAGAAGTAAGTGGTAGTTTTTAATAAGTTTTACCCATGTGAGGCTAAACCATTTGTATGAAAAAGTGAATTTTCCTTGACTTTTTCAATTTTGTTTTGTTTTGTAATTGTTATAGTTGATTTGATTTAACATTTGGGTGATTATCTTTTATTGTGCTATTATAATTTCTATCATTGTGGTTCTATTTTATAAAAAACTGATGAGATGATGGTATGAAATCTAATGCATCATATAAGAACTCTATAGAGATCACATGGAATGAATTGTTTTCATGCCATTTAGGGTGCATTAATAATTACTAGTTATTTTGATATATGTTTTTATAGACATTAATGATATTTTTATTGATTCTATTATAGAAATACCTCTTATATTTATAGGGTATTAGTATATGTAAATTTTAATTTGTATGGATGCCATGCTTTGGTGCTTGAGGAGTTATAGCCTCTCTTAGATCAGAATTTGGAAGAACTTATTTGATATTTCTGTGAATTCTATTAAGTAATAATATAAATAATGATTCCAAACATTTATTTGTGGGGATTATGTGCTCCCACAGATCATATCATGGTATTCCATGGCCGAAATAATAATATTTTGGGGGTTCTGGAGATGTTACAGTGGCTTACTATCTGGAAACCCAGAAAACACGGAATGTGATGTTATAATCAAAGGCCATTTGTTATTTTGTTCTTGAAGAAATGACTTTTCATTATTACACTCTATATACCATATGTACACATCATGTAGTTTTTGACCTTGGGACTTGATTTTGTGATAAGGGACAAGAGGCTGGTAATCCTTTGGGAGAACTCACAGAGTACTAGGAGTAAAAGAAGTTCTATAGTGGACCATGTTCCCAGGCATGTGAAAAACGACATATAGTATTACACTTGAAGAATCACGTTGTTTTATCCATGTATAAGTGCCTAAGAAGGATAGAATAATCATGCATATGTCATGTCTTCGGAAGAACATTTCTATGTATGAGGTGTTACACAACTTGGTTGGCAGGAGTACATGCCAATGTTACAGTATAATAGAATACACCGTATTGTGGGTCTACACGCCGTGTAACCCTATTTTGTAAAACATGAATTATTTCCTTCACTTGTTCCAATGTTTTTCATGAAATTTGTATTCCTCGGTAATTTTTTACTGAGGTGTTTTCTTGACCTTGTATAGTCCTTCCACCAAGATTCCATATGGTTGTACGCAAGGTACAAGTAGATGACTAGACTATAGAAATGGTAGATCATAGGCTAAAAATAGATCCTCCCATAATGCCTATCCTGGAACTAGCTGTTATAATAGATGTAGATGTTGACACATAGTTACTTGAAGGCTTTTTTAGGTAAATGAATACATTTAAGAGAGTACCTCATCATATCACAATGATTGAAAAGTTGACGATGGTGTCCCAGTTGCAGCATCTTCCCACATTTCTTGGGGATAGAGGACCACATGAAACCGAGTCATGGGAGGAGGCCATTCATTCATTCTTAGAGAATCTGGAGAAGCATCTAGAGATAAGGGTGAGTCTTATTACTTATATTCATCATGATTCCACCAAAATATGTTTGGATGTTTTCTCACGAGCGGGACGTCCTCAAGAAATATTGTTAGAAGATTTTTAGAGGTCTTTCTGTTTTTAATTCTACCCCAAGACATTGAGGTCCAATCAAGCTAGGGAGTTCATGAATTAAGAGTAGGGCACTCTTTTAGTGATGGATCACTCTTCTCATTTTACAGTGCTTTAGTGCTTCGAACTAGTTCATGTGCGATACAAGGTATCACTATCTATATGATTTGAGTATGGTCTCGTGTACGACATCCAATCATTGGTGAACATTTTTAGGAAGACTTTGTTGATTGTTATTGTATATAAGGATTCATTATCGAGTGCAATCTGAAGGATTTAGGATATATGAGCCAGGGTGATTTAGCATTGAGGGTTTGTAATATTTCTAATGATAACCGAAATGTGCCATATGGTTCCTTCATATTATATTTCATGAGGTACAAAATTGGTGTGATACCAGTGAGGGAAGAGTGGAAAAGTGAGACAAAATTTCCCGAAAGACATATTTGAATGCCAATCTTGTTGCAGGATGGGCCACATTTAGCATTTTTTGCAGGCTGTTCTCACCAGCAGTGAGAGGGGATCAATTTTGCCTCAACATTCTTGAGAAAGTACACAAGTTCCTCATCAATAAAGGAATAGTGGTACTTAGGGAAGAGGAGTGGGTTTTTTCCATTGTATATAGGAAATAGGTTTCAAAATATAGAAGGGTTGATCATCATAGGATAGACAGGAAGGGTCATATGGCCATAGTATAGGTCCGACTTTTACGATGGAACAGACCTATTAAGGGATGGATCTTAGAACCTATCTGGTTAGAGGTATGATTCCAGCTGACTCATATTTAGATTCTTCTTTTTTTGATATAGGGTATTCCATTATTTTTATATATGTTTTCTTTATGGAGAGTCCTTGGATATAAATCTATTCTTCAGATGATGTAATGATGCTAGAAAATATATTGAGGATTAGGAAAACTATTGTACTTTAGGGTAAGGAGTTCCTTCATGAGTAGGGCTGGTGTCACTTTATATGGGACCTCTATGTATTAGAGATGAAAGGGTTTAATTTAATTCATAGAATTGTCTTCTTGGTCTCCATTCAGGCATTATTGACTGCTATTTCCATAGGGTGATTTTCACATCACTAGAGGGAAGGCCTTTTTGTATACAAGGGAGAATGTGATGTCTCGGAGAGAAGAGCTAGGCCAGAGCATCCCGGGTTGGGAGAATTTAAGGAGCATATTTCTATTTTATATTTGGATGAACAAGGGACACCAATTATTTACTTCCTTCTAGTGGTGGATTATTTCATATATTTCTTTGTAGACAAATTTACAGTTTTTCCTTTTTAGAGATAGCTAAATTTCTTTATTGAACTTTTCCAAGGAGGGAAACCGATGTCCATTCCTTCTTATTGGATGGATACACCAGAGTTATAAGAGATAAATAAGTAGTTAGATGTGTTTCATGAAAAGGGGTATCATCTGACCTAGTACTTCTACTTGGGGTTTCCTTGACCTTTTCGAAAGAAGGAAAATAGATCGTTGAGACATTAAATAGATTATCAGATGATGAACATGTTTATGGTCAAGAACAGATATCCCATTTTTAGGATTGATTATTTATTTGATCATATTCATGTATCCCAGGTGTTCTCAAAGACCATATTTAGATACGGTTATAATTATTTGTTTATTAGACCAATAGATATAACTCTTATAGCCTTTTAGAATAGGTTTGGTCTATAAGTGTATTTTGTTTATTCCAATTGATCTCACAGACGCACTGATAGTATTCAAGGCACTAATAAATCGAGTTTTCCATCCTTACTTGAATTATTTTTCGGTTGTATTCATGGATTATATCTTAGATTAGTATCACACCTGACATGGCCATGCCATCCATCATGAGAATGCATTAAGTACACTAGGGGAGCATGAATTGTATACTATGCTCTAAAAATTCCACTTCAGGATTGATAAAATTTACTTCATGTGTCTTGTTAACTCAAAGAAATGTGAAATAGTATACCTAGATAAGGTGAGAGGGTAGTTTCCTCGAAGAACCGAAAGAATGCCTTTGAGGTATGAAATTTTCTAGGGATGGATAGTTACTAAATTCCCATTATTCGAGACATTAAATGATTAGAACCACCACATAGATGACAAAATAGGATGTTTGTGAAGTATTTGTGGATATATTCCTACAATTAATCATTTCAGTAGATGAAATGGAGATTGGATTCAACACAAATACTGATTTTTCCGGTGCTGTGAAAGAGTTAACTGTTTACTGTGATGCATCTTGTCTCAGTATTGGAGCAATGGTTATACAGAGTGATGGAGTCCTTTCATATGTGTCTCGGTAGGTGTGGAAACATTAATGGAACTTCCCAATGCAAGATCTTGAGAATGATTGAGTAGTGCATGCTATAAACTATTGGATGCATTTAATATTGGCTGAACATTTTGTGGTATACATTAACAAAAAAGCCTCGAATATTTTTTACTCAACATGTTCATAATACAAGACAGTGAAGGTGGGTTGAGTACCTTCAATATTCTTAATTTTTTCGTGTATACATTCATAGGAATGGAAATGCAGTGACTGATGCATTGAAAAAGTTAACTATAATATTGGTAGTCTAGGACGTCAGCAATGAGTGGAAACTTATGTATTTATTCTGTGAGATGCATTTGGAGGTGGACAAAAAAGGGGATAATGATTCATTATTTTATAGGTTTGACCACTACTCTACTATATCGATTGCAAAGGAGGAAACTAATAGATTACGATGGTCTAGTCCTATGAGGGAGTGTGTCATGTGAGGACCCTACTCCTAGGTGGACCATAGATGAGGATGAGGTCATGCATTTTCAAGGGCGCATATGGGTGTCAGTAGACATATGAATAGAGTTGTTGTGAGATTTTCATGCCACAGTATGGGCAGTTCATCTTCGTCTCACTAAGATGTATCTATAAATATATCATAATTATTGGTTTCTAGGCATGATTAGGGATGTAAATTATTTTTAATCAGATGTTCCACCTATCAGCATGTGTAGGTAGAGCATCAACCACTAGTATGACTTTTACAAAAGTTACCCTTTTATGAATAGTAGTGTAATGATTTCACAATGGATTTTTTTATAGGCTTACCAGGGTCGCCTCAAGGTAATGGTGTGGTTTGTGTCATTGTCAACAGGATCAAAAAAGTTTCACATTTTGTGTCGATTAGAAATCATTTAGTGTTGATGAGAAAGGAAAGTGATACATCCAAGTGAAAACATATTTTCTGGGGATTCCACAATCTATCATTTCATAATGGGATGTCTGTTTTAGTTCTTGTGTCTGGTAGGTATTACAGAGGGATTTGGATATATAGTTACTTCTGATTATAACATACCATCTATAGAAAAATGGTTAGTTTGAGCACACGATTTAGGTTTTGGAGGATATGTATCGAGCATGTGTCATGGATTTCTATTGATCTTGGTAGAGACACCAAACCATAGGGTAGTTTTCCTACAATAATAGTTTTCATGAAATGATTTAGATGGCCCCTTATGAGGAATTGTATGGTAGGCTATGTTAATCAAACCTATGTTGGGTGGAGGCAGGATAGTCAGCTATGCTAGGTCCTCATATACTCGAGGAGACCATAGTAAGTTGAGATTATTCAGATGACAATGGATACATTAGAGGATAAAAAAATCTAATGGTAATTGATGTCGATGATCTCTAGAGTTCATGGTGGGAGATCAGCTTTCCTACGTGTCACAATGCGGTTGGGACACATGAGTATTAAGGAATAGGAGAAATTTTCACATAGATATGTTGATCCATTTTTGGTTTTGGAGAGAGTTGGTCGGGATTCCTATCTGTTTAGTTACCTCATAGGTACTATGATATGCATGATTTCAATCATGTTTCTCAACTACAGCTTTACTTTTCAGACGTGTATCATTTTTTTCAACACAAGGATGTTGAATTGGAGAAGGATGCATCTTTCAAAGAGCATCCTATTCTAATTGTGTATTACAATATTATGGTTATTCAAGGCTAATTCCTCTTATATGACTATTATGGAAGCATGGAGTAGTGTAGAACATGGCCGGGGAGAGGGAGGCCCACATACGATTGCAGTGGCTAGAGTTGTTCGTAGATTCAACTTTAATTCCCTTGAAATGGAAATATTGAGAAAACATTATTGGGGGGGGGGGTTTAAGAACCTAGATCATTATTTCAAGTATGGATATTGTTTTCAAGTTTCTTTTATGAAAAAAAGAAACTAAGAGTTTTTAATTACACATAATCTACATATGATTTCATTCCGTGTACATATCATTCTTCATACAACCATGTTATGTCCATGTAATGACCAAATACATGTTCATGTGTTGAACAGTTAAACCTGATTACATTGATAGGGGGAGAAGTCTACTACAAAACATGTAGTTTTATAGAACATGATGTGTAGTTTTATTTCTATATGATAAATTAGAGCGGGGTCTCGTCTCATATCCAGAAATGTATTCTTCATTTTCATGGTTTATACCGGAGAGCTATGGAATGAGAGATGATCTATGACCCCCATGATTCTATGTTTGGGCTCAGATTGATCCATTTTTGTCTGTATATCAATCCCACCTGTGAGATATTAAAAACCCTTGAGCCTTTCTTTTTGATTCCTCGTCTATTGTGAGATATTAAAGATTGATAGTTATTCAAATTTTATAGATCATCATCATTATAGGATGATTCAAGGGAAAATGTTCAAGTATATCGATCATACGAAATCATGGTAGGTGGTTTCTGCCTTTTTTTGTTATATTTGGTTATGTGTGCTAATAGTTCAGCATACTTATGTTTTGGGTATTTCTTGATTTAGAATTAAATAATTTTTATTAACTACTATGGTCAGAATGATTGATAAATTGTTTTTTTCCTATGAATAAGGTTAGATACCTTGTAAACGGGACATCCTATGTGTGTGTTCCCCTTGATTTATTGTTTATGGAAGACTGTTCTATGATTTAGTATAGGGTTTCATTGATTTCATGCCTTGTTTTGATAGAATGGAGTAATTGATTATATGAAATTCTTTTGAAATGCATTGTGAATGTTTGATCCAAGGGATAGAGTAGGAATGTTTCTTTATTGGTTTATTATAATTAATATAAGGTAATTTTGACCAAGGGTGTTGGACTATGTGAGATTTAGAGAGTGTTAATTGTGTATGTTTTATTGGAATTTTTGACTTAGTCATATTGACCATGAGATCTATTGAGGTGGTAATTAAAATTTGATTAAATAAATTTTTAACCCATGGTTTTAGACAGCGGGAGCATGTCCAAGTGATTTTTAATAATTAATTGATGTTATGTTGGACTGAGGGGGTTAGACCGTGAGAGTTTCTCCAAGGGTCATTTGTGAATAGTTGAGTGATTTTGATTAGTATTCCAAGATGATGAAAAATCTTGGATTCAGTATTACTTCATTATTTAGATGGTTTTATGAGATGTTTGTTTTGGTTATATTAGACGAGGGGTACTGAGCATAAGCTAGATCCTAGGGGTACATGACTCAATTGATGAATAATAGATGTTAAATGAAAGTAATTAAAAACTATAGGATTGTATTATTTTGATTAATTCCTAGATGGTTTTTTTATTGTTGCATATTACCTACTATATACATTCACTGACAGTTTGTCACAAATAATTTGGAGGTTTCCTTCTAGTATTTTTCTAACACCATGTTTAGGTCAGGATTTTGGTCCCAAACGGATAAGGTGATTACAGTTTTATATAAGGGAAAGTGCGCTTCTTCATCTGGTGCTATATTACTATTGTAGCTGGAGACTGTGAGAGTGTGATGAGGTTTCCAATGCTACCATGGTTTACTTGTTTCTTTTCTAAATGTGATTTCGTACTATTTTCCAACATTGTGATTTTTTTATTGTTTTCTTAGATACATATTCCATGCATCAAATATATATTATTTGTATCATATTGGATTTACATTTAGTCTTATACTGTTTATTTCATTTTGATATTATTTATTCTGTTATTATTTAATATTTAGATTCCATAGTGTATAATATTCCAATGAGGGCCTAGTTTACACCTTGGCACTCGCTGCAATTCGGCAACCTCAGGCAGTTGGGGAAATAATCTTGAGGACATTTGACCAACTGGATTCGTGACACCTTTGAGTGGCACCCGGATCATGGACATATCATGGTTGTATAAAAGGATTTCTTTTTAAATTACTACAATTTTATGTGGATCCAATATATTGGGAATGCAAGTAATAGGCAGTTGGTAATAGTTTGTGCACGTGTGTAGCTTACCAATGTATTGAGAAAATCCATGAATCCTTTAATATTGCAAATTTTTAGGTTTTACAGAATTTAAAGACGATTTTATTTCACCATTGGGTGATTCTGTTTTTTTGTGTTGTTATAATTGATATCAATGTGGTTCTATTTGTTTTTATAATTGATTAGATGACGGTATGCC
Source organism: Viscum album (assembly GCA_963277665.1). Lineage (NCBI taxonomy): Eukaryota > Viridiplantae > Streptophyta > Magnoliopsida > Santalales > Viscaceae > Viscum > Viscum album. The sequence continues at coordinate 2,062,098,357 of OY728140.1, forward strand.
GTCTCATTAATCATATAGGAACTTGCTAGATATCAAATGTCTTTCATTCTTGTCATGCCATTTAGGGTGAATTACTAATTACATGTTGTTGCGAAAGATGTTGTGCAACATATGCATTCTATGGTTTCATATTCTGTGATACAAATACTTTTTATTTTTATAGGGTATTGTAATATGTTAGGTTTCCTGTGGATGGACCCTATAATTTTTTTCCCCGAGGTGCTATGGCCCATCATGGAATATAATTTGGTGGATCATGTCTATAATATATATTAATTCTATTAAGGAATAATATGAATAAGGATCCCAAACATTGATTCGCGTGGAGTACGGGATCTCACATATAATAACCTGGCATTCCATGGAAAATATTTATTTAATGTTGGGGTTTTGTTTATGTTTCACATGATTTCTATTTAGATACCCAGACAAAAATTATTGTGATGTTTTGAACACCCACCCTATGTTGTTCTTTTAAAGAAGAATTTGAGTTTCTTATGTACATATTGTGTACCGTATGTACAATCCATGTATTTTTTAACCTTATGACATAACTGTCTGACCATAGTCACAAGGTTGGTTAAATTTTGGTAGAACACAACATGTACTGGGATTACAAGTCGTGATACAATCGACTGTGGGTCTGGCCTAGTGACTAAAGACATGAGTGGATAGAACATTTGAGTGCATGTTGTGTCTAGGGTGAACACATCATATAGTGTTAACCAGAAGGACCATATAGTTCAATCCATGTAGATGTACCTAGGAAAGAGGATATATTCAATTACATGCCATGTCTCCTGAGGAACAAACAATATATGTGGGGTGTCACAGGGCCAGATTTTCTGGATTAAACACCCATATTAAGGATTTAGGGAGCACGTCATGTAGTAGTTCTACATGATGCATAAACCGAATTTTTTTAAAAAATTTTAATTCTTTCCTTCACACGATCTACACATGTGATTCTACATTGCAGTCCTTGGTAATATTGTTCTGAGGTGTCTGCTTTAACATGCAATGTTATGCCACCAAGACCCCCTTCTATTTTACCCTAGCTACAAGGCGACGATCGATCACCAAAAATGGTAGATCTGAGACTACCCGCAAATCCTACCATCTTGCCCATCCTAGGACCATCTATTATACCAGATCAAGGAGAATATACATTATTTTTTTAAGGAAATATTAGGATGATACAAAATATTAATGGGGAACCACATACTACCCCAACAAGGGAATAATTGATGATGGTCTTCTAGAAGCATTATCCTCTATCTTTTTTTTGGCGGATAGGGGACTACATGATGCATAGTCATGGATGGAGGACATACACATTATCTTATATCATCTAGAGATGCATCTTGAGAGGAGTTAATAACATTACATACATGCAGTGTGATTCCTCTAAGAGATTGTATGATGATGTGTTATAGGATGGACAACATTCAGATATGGTTTGGGAAGATTTTTAGAGTACATTCAATGACTACTTCTACCCTGAGATTTTGATGGCCAATTGAGCCTTGGAGTTCACGCATTTTTGGAAGAGTGCACTTTTAGTGACGAATTACCACTCTCATTTTATAAAGATTATATGCTTCATAACTATTCTGGGCATTGTGGAGTTATCAATGAATAAGAGATATGTGGGTGGTATGAGGTATGACATCCGATCCTAGGTGAATGTTTTCAGGTTAATTTTAGTGACTACTAGAGTAAATCGGCACAATTTATAAAGCACAATATAATAGAGCTAGGAGATGTGATACATGGTGGTTTGGCATCAATGGTTGTAACTACTTCAAACAATAGTAGGAAGTGCAATATGTATATTTTAAATGATGTTTATTTAGGTAGATTAGAGGTGTGCTACCAATGAAGGATGAGTGGACTGGTGATACCACATTGCCTAAATAACCATGTCGATTTCCAAACATGTTGCATGATAGGACACATATAGCATTTTTGTAGGATTTTATTACTAGTAGATAGTGTTTAGTGATCATTTATGACTCCATGTTTATAATTAGGACCATTAGTTCCTCATCATTTAGGGGAATAGGTTTTGTTATGAAGAATAGGTGGTCATGGTTTTAGTAGACAAATGACTGGTTTTCAACGATAGCTATTTGGAACAGCTTAGGGTATCCCTGTAGGGTCACAAGAAGGCATTATATGTTAGAACATTGTCATAGAATAGACTTGGAAGGAGTATGATCCCAAACCCTCTCCTGTTTGAGGTAAGATTCTAGTCCCATCTATTTTAGTTTCATCTATTTTTGATTCAGGGGATTCTTATAGTTTTATATCTGCTTCCATTGTGGGGGGCAATGGGAACTTCATATTTACTTGTAATGATTTTATGATTCTAGAAACTTTATTTTGGGATTAAGATGACTATTTTAAATAAGTGAAAGGAGTTCCCTCTTAAGGTTTGTTGGTGTCACTTATTATGATACTTCTATTTCATAGAGATGACATGATTTCATGCCATTTTATGAATTGACTGGTTGGTCTCTTTTCAATCAATTGTTAATGGTTATCGTCGTAGGGTCAGTTTCACATCACCATAGGGTGAATTGTTTCTACAGAAGGGTGAATGGGATGTCAATACGATTAGATAAGGACTCGAGCATCATGGGATGGGATGAATTGTATACTGGATTGATATTTTATATCTGGATGACCCTGGGACTTCACAGATGTAATTTCATCTAGTTGTGGATTGTTTCAGAAATGTATTTCCATACTACATTTTTGGTTTACCTTCTGAGAGAGATAAAAATTTCCCTATCGATCTTGTGCCATGAGTAGCACTAGTGTCCATTCCTCCCTGTATGATGGATACACCATAGTTAAAGAAGTTGAAGAAGAAGTTAGAGAAATTTCAGGAAAAGGGTCTCATCGGACCCGATACATCTCCATGGGGTTTTCATGTCCTTTTTGTGAAGTAAATAGATGGTACTCTAAGAATTTTTTTGATTTATTATAAGATGAATCAGTTGATGGTCATAAAATGATATCCTTTACTAAGGATTGATGATCCCTTTGATTATCTTCATGAATCATGGGTATTCTTGAAGATAGAATTGAGATCTGGTTATAATTAGTTGCATCATTGACCATCAGATATACCTCTTATGCACTTTTGGAGTAGGTATATTCCATATGAATATTTGGTTATGCTGTTTGGTCTCAAGAATGCGTTGGAAGTTTTAATGGAAATGATAAAACATATTTTCCATCCGTAGTTGGATTCTATTTTATTAACCATCATGGATGATATCTTGTTGATCTATTACACTTGACTCTACCATGCCATCCATATTGAGATCGTATTGAATACACTTCTAGATCATCACTTGTATGTTATGCTCTCAAAAGTACACTTTCGGATGGACCCAATTCACTCCTTGGGTCCTGTTATCTAAATGACGTGATTATTATTATACCCAATTAGTGTGAGAGTGGTAGTTTCCTTGGATCATCCAATGAACATATTAGTGGAATAATGTTTTTGGTGGCTGGATATTTAATTAAAGAACATTATTTATGACCTTCCACACATTGTTTTTCCCCTGACTATCCATAATAAGAATGTTATAAAGTATATGTGGACAAATTCCTATGATTCATCATTTTAAAAGTGAAAGGGATCTTCACTTTAGCGCCGATACTGATTTTACGAGATCCATCTATGGTTACTCTATTTACTGTGATGTATCAGGAATCAGGCTAGGAGTAGTGTTTATGTAGTGGATGTATTCATTGTGTATGGGTCTCGATTGTTGAGGCCACATGAGAGAACCTCCACAACACCCAATCTCGATCTTGGTATAGTTGTGCATGATTTACATTGTTGGAGACAATATATGTTGTGATATAATTTTTTGTTCTAATTTGAACCGAAAGGTCTCAAATATATCATTACTCAATGTGATGTGAACTCAAGATAGTGAAGGTGGGTTGAGTAAATTCATACTTTTGACTTTTATCTTTACTATATGCATGGGAAAGGCAATGTAATGGATGATGCATTGAACAAGAAAACTGAAATACATTCAATTAAGGGGGCCAGTAGTGAGTGGTATCTTATGGATCTATTCTATGATATGCATTTAGAGTTTCTTGACAAATACGGAAGACATTTATTTCATCAAATACTACATCCTATACTCTACTGAATCTAGTTATAAGGGGGAAACTTTTAGATTCTGAAGGCCTATCCCAACATGATATTGTGTCAGGAGAGGACCCTACTATTGTGTGTACCACTGACGAGGATAAGGTTATTCATTATCATGGGCACATATGGGTGTCCGCAGACATATGCAGAGAGCTATTGTGAGATTTTAATGCCTCAGTATGGGTAGTTATTTTGTGTGTCACTACGATGTATCAAGATCTACATTGCTAGTATTGGTGCCCTATCATGAAGAGGGATGTATCATGTTTTTTGTGAGATGATCCACCTATCAGTTGTTGAAGGCTGATCATCAGTGTTCATCATGGATTTTACAGTTGTCAATCATTTTTGAATGGAGTTGTAATGATGTTGTGATGGATTTTTTGATAATATTACCGATTTTCCCTTGTGGGAATGATGAACTTTGGTTTATTAAAAATAGGCTCATGAAGGTATGACATGTCCTAAAGATCAAGGAAACATTCATTGTTGATGAAATTTGAAATTTTCACATCTGAGATATAGTACGTTTTCATGGGATTCCACATTATATCATTTCAGAGAGGGATTCCTAGTTTAGTTATCATTTCAATTAGGGACTATAGAGGGATTTGGGTACACATGTACTTCTATCATGCAATTGTGGGATAGATGGAGACACAAACACATAGTGGAGTTTGTCAACAATAAATGTTTTATGAACATATTTAGATGGTTGTTTATGAGTCTTGGTAAAGTCGACCATACCGATCACCCCTATGTTTGCTGGAGGCATGGGAGGCAGCTCTGTTGGAGAATAAAATGTTATTGTTAACCAAAACAAGGATTTCATATAGAATAAAATTATTGAAAACATGTAAATGGAAGAAAAATCCGACTAAAATGTTTAATTGTAGTGATAAAGAACATGTTTAGCTGAAATTAGTTGAACATAGAGCCTTAAACCACTTTTTTCAAATATCATAAATTTTTTTAATAATAAGTGAATTTTTTTATTTCAAGTCCTTTTTCATATAGGTGAAGAATTATATCACATTCTATGAATATAAGAAAATTTATGATTCTAATTAATAAACACAACCACATCTTTTTGTTTTCCCATGAGCCATTTCTAAACAATTTTATAGAACATGTTTCATCAAATGGTGAAATAATACTTTAAACTCTACAATCAAGTGCAAATATAAACATAAACCGTTTTTCAAATGGATAAAATTTTCAAATGATTGTGATGTAATGCATTAGAATTAGTTCCTAATTAGTTGGTACTTTCAAATTCATATTATCAAAAACAATAATCCATTTATTCCAATTTCACAATATCTATATGAATAGCAGATTTATGTTTATATTTCACTCAACCATATCGATTATATGATTTTAAAAATTTCATTGAATCATTTTTCATATTCATCACTTCCATTCACCACATGATTTCAATTCCTTCATGGAAAAGTTCCTCAATACAATAAATACGTATTTCAGAATTCTTATAACTGGTACAACCATGATGTAATAATCAAGTAGAAAATCTATTTAATTTAAATAATTGCATGTTAATCATTGTACTACATCTTTGGTAGTCAAATAATCCTTACCTTTCTCAATTTTAATAATTTGGCGAAAATACCATTGATTCTTGAGACAATTATTTTTATATTGCAATATCTCTTTATAGTATATGCATTGTACACTACAACCTCTTTTCTACCCATGTAATCATTAGAATGGAATCATTTCTCTCCATGTGTGTAGAAATATTCCATTACTTTTATGGGTGTACTAGGGAAATTATTTCCACAATTATCACATGTACGAAAATATGTATTTCCCCTCTTCCCAATAGGCATATTTATCCATGTTATCACTTATTTATCATAAATCACTCCAAAGACATAGTATGAAGATAATTATTTTTCCATATCATTAGAACATGGTACTATGTCCTCATATAATGATATTTATTGTGTTACTAACTCTATTAAAATGATTTGATTAATAAAATAATTTAAAATATCATTTCTATTCAATAGATAATTTGTATTGGTGATTTCAGCTTCAATTTGGTAGGGTCCATTTCTAGATGATAAAATGGAATCAATTAAATTTTATCTTGTGTAATCACAAAAATATTATACATGATAAAATAAATTGAAAAAGTCATTTATACCTATTTTATTAATTAGACACATGGTTCCTTATAGATATTCAACTCTATATGTCCTCATCATATACCTTAGGGTTCTATGAACTAATCCATGTTTTCCAAAATCTAATTTCTTTGGTTTTTACTAAAAATTATTTGTTACAAATTGTATCAAATTGACCATAAAAGCCTCGTGTTTTGAATTACATTATTAAATTTTTATTAATTTAAAGACTCCAATCATGAAGGACGGATCCATATATCTATTTATGAAAATCTGATTTCTTATGTTATAAACAGATTAACTTTTTGAAAAAATTAAAACATAATTCAGAAAAAAGAAATATAAAATACATCCTTTAATCACATTTTACGAATTCATCTTCATATATTCAGTTATGAAACCAAATAATGGTGAGATCAAGTGCTATGTATGGGTAAGAATATATAGGAATTAATGAAGAATCAATAACAATACTCAATATGAGAGGGTGAATAAAAAATACATTAAATTTAAGGAATTGGATAATTCATAATCAAAATTATATTCTAAATTTTGGTTTCATAGTCAATGTATTTAATAACATAAGAATGAAACATAAAATGTATATTCCTACCAAGAAGATAATTTTATATAATGACAATTTTTTAATTCATAATGATGGAATTCATAATGATGGATATCTAAATCATACCATTAGCATCATTCCCAGAATATAATACTATAAATTCTTTATTTATATAATATAATATAGACATGTATTCATTCCAAAAATTTATAATGTCAATGCTTAATTTGAGTAATCTAACAAATGGGTTAGGCATTGGGAAAAACCATATCCAGTTTGTCTCATGAAAAGAACCGTTGCATATGGGCTCTATATTGGTCCCATACGATTACATAAAAAAGAAACATTATTACTTATATTTCAAAGAATGATTTAATTATTCAATACCACTTTTCTATATTGAATAGAAGATACATATTTATCAACATTTCTCTAATTAGTTAATTGATTTCAATTTGAACAGAATATGTAAAATTAAAAACAATATATGAATTAATCATACCAATGATAGATGATTTTGATAATTAATAGAAATTTATTTACCAAAAAAGATGATTATTTTAATGTTATAGTTTCAATAGAAAGTTAAAAATAAAAAAGGAATGTGATATTTCAATGATAATATATAACAATTAATAAATTTTCAAATCAAACCCCTTAGAAGATAAAATTAAAAGTTAAACATAAATAACAATTATTAATTAATTAATAACAATACTAAAGTATTTATTAGAACAATAATTAATATTGAAATGAAATAATTTGAAAATTGCGGTATACCTCATAGAACGAAATGTCTGATAAGAATCCCTTGTCTTGTGTTTCATTTTGTGTGAATTTCAATTATCCATTGGTATAATGTTTATAATAATCATAATAAAATATATGGAGCCATAATAATAATTATATTATCAAATGTTATATTCTTAAGATATCACATTAAACTTTTGTTTAAAATCATTCATTATTTTCAATATTTTTTGAGTTAATTAATTTTTTTTATGTATGGTTTTCCTTATTACTTGTTATTTGTATGAATTTTATCAATATTCCAAAACATTATAAATTAAAAATATCATTTAAACATAATATACATTTAGTATATATTTATTTATAATAATCCATAATATTTTGAGAAAAGAAATGAAATGCACTATTCCTCAAGATAGTAGGTCGTATGGATGCATGAATGATACTTCTATTTCTTTTCTATATAAAAATATTGATTATAAAATGATATATATTAATAATATTATTATATTATCTAATAATTTCATAAATATAAAAAATGTCAATTAAAATCATCCATAATTCATTCAACGTATAGTGTGTAGCTATCACATCACTTGAGATGGTTGTAGACCACACCTCCACAAACGTTCTTCTCATATTCCCATTAAATGAATAGAATAATGTAGTGTGTTATATAATAATTTAAGAATAATAAATTAAGAATAAATATTATATAAAATATATAACAAATAAATACATTACTTATTGATCCAATAATTTTTGTAATTGATTAACAAATTACATCTGTTCATGAGGTAGTAGTCTGCCATACAAACAAATAGTGATTGTGTATCCATCCAATGGCCCGAAGGCCTTAAATGTTTTTTATTATTAATAAAACATCTTTCAAGGGAAGAGGGGAAACCTAGAAATCATATACATTTGAAATATCACAACCCAAAGGTTGGAAAATATACCCAGACTGACAACATGGATAGCCCCCTCCCCAGTGTATGAATCGTGATGAAGCTGCCCACCATTACAAATCTGTTATGCAAGAAAGTGTCATATGTCAAAGCACAAGCCCGATTTGATGGTGTTTTCCATACCCTCTCAAACATAAAAATCCAAACATCTATGAAAAGATGAACCGCAAACTCTAAACATCATCTAAGACTTTCTCTAAGTGATTGAGTCCCACAAATGCATTAAAAAATCAAAAAAAAAACAGCACCACTCACCACGTATAGTCCAGCCTCACCATTTCCACGAACTAATCTTGACACCACATCGACAAGCAACCAAAGGACATGCGTTCCATGTTGCAGAATGCTAGGCCAGTGCCACCCAGGGTAGAAAGGCACAAAAACTGCTCCATAAAACACCGTCAGAGAGGGGAACCAAGATGACCCGATAAATAACACCACTCTGAGCTAGAATTGATAAGATCATAGCAGGAGTAGAACCCTCCCTAGATGCCAAAGCAGATGAACATTTCCATAGGTAAGAGAGGATCCCACAGAACTAATAGCAGGTCTTTTCCATCACCATCAACACCACAAACCACCCATAACTATCCAGATTCCAAAACATCTTTAATCCACACACTGAAACCATCACACTGCAATAGAAAATCCTCCACAGAGAAAAAAAAATCAGAGATCCCCCCTCCTCTGAGCCACGCTGGAACATGTAACGAAGGCCACTGAATACATCAGAGTCGTCGTTGAGCCGCACTAACTCAACCACGCTATGATCCAGGCCCAAATCGAAAGCTGAAGCGTCGATCATTGACGAACAAAGAAGAAGGGCCGACGACGATCTACACCATGCTCCTGAGTCTAACGTCCCTGAAGACCGATGAACACCAAATAACAATAGCCTAGCGAGGACTGATATTTTATGATCCACTAACGCGCAGAGTACATCGAGAGCATGACACACCACACCGATCTCTTGATGATGGCACTGCCGAGGAACGAATCATGGTGTAGGAGGGTAGAAGGAAAAAACAAGTAAAATCCCTATCCAATTTGAGGTAGAGAGAACCCACCGCTCTGAGGCTCATTCCATCATCTGGTAACAGTGATTGTATATCACATTTGAAGGATGTGTGTGAATGTTTACATCAGAAGAATAGAATATAGAATATATAAAAATATTGATTTATATTATTATATTTGAATATCTATATATAAAAAATTTCATGTGGTGGTTAAGTAAATTAAAAAAAAGATAACGTTGAATAACATTAACCATTATTCAAGTAACTCCATTTTGTTTATAACAAAAGGCTTACTTTCATGGATTTCATTACAAATTAAATATTTTCGTAGTAACAGAGTCTCATTGGGAGCTTATTTGGGATATTTTTGGACTCTACAAAGAGTGTTGAGAGGTTTGAGGAATTGGGATGGTTGTGAGCCATATTACAGTATTGAGGGAGTGGCATTGCTATAAATATAAAATTGTAAAGACTATTAGGTGGTCTCCTTTGCCTCATGTTCCAAAAATATTGAAAATAGTGGATTAATGTGAATGCATGTTTTATAGAATATACACCACATAAAAATTAATTCATTTTTTAAAATTTTATCATTCATTTATAATTTTCCTTATATTATTCATTTTGGAATTTCATTTATGTAGCTTTTTTTCTATCATAAATAACTCATAAAATAGAAATAAATTATAGTTATAATTCTTTTAATTTTAGTAAAATATAATACATAATATTATAACTAATTTATAATGTAAAATAATATGTGTGTTGAAAATTACTTTTAAAAAAATTGCATGATAAACACAAAAACATTGCAATAACATGAACTGTGATAAAAGTATTTTTACTATTTATTAGACAATATATTCATTATAAAAATAAATTGGTAAATTAATAGACCATTTCTGTCCTTTATTATAAATAAAAGATCTTTTGAAATAATAATATTTTTTAGTAATTTAGAATATTTAAATAAAATATATTTTTTTTATAAAATAACAGTAATTTTAATGTTGACATTATTTAAATTTTCTAGAAAATTTCTATGAAATGATTTGATTTAAATATAGTATGTTAAAATAAATTCTAATTATTTAATTCATGATAATTAAACTCTAACATAATAATTTATTCAATTTGGTTCCCTTTTAATATTTTTAGTAACTTTTATTTTTTTATATTATTATCTACAAAATAATATCATTTACATTTATTAACAATTTTATTAAACTCATTCATCCCAAAAATATAATGTAAAATTATAATGATAAAAAAATTCATCTAACATAGAAAATAATTTTTATAATTCAAACTATTCCTTATTCTTTCAAACTCCAAAGCAATTGAGGAATTAAAAGAATGGAAGGTATGTTTTTTTTATCTTTTTCTTCATATAACAAGTTATGTGGGTCACTATCATAGACATGTGTCCCAAAAACCCAAAAAATTATATTCCATGTTCATATAGGTATGAATATGTTCATGAAATGGATACTGGACAACTGTTAGGTCATTAATACTCATTTTCATTTAATTTTAATCATTATGTAAGCTCGTTTTTAACATAATCACTATAAATAATATGAACATCATTCGGTATTCATTTTTGGAGAAAATAAAATTTGTATTATTATAATATATTTATATTAATGATTATGAAAAATTATAACAATTTGTTCATATTTAAATAAGAGAAGTAGTAAAATTAATTTGGAAGCAAACCACGTTGACATGGCGAGAATTATGGTTTTCAATAATAACATTTTTTCAAATAATCATTGTTGTTATATATATATATATTAAATATAAAATTGATCCCAATAGAATAAATTTTATTAATATATTTATAAATGATATTTATTTAATTTAATATTATTTTAAAATTTAATTTAACATTCAAAATTATTTTTTAAATAAAGTTGATTTCAATGAAAAGTCAGTATTCCACATTATTCCTCAAAATATTAAATTCTACTTAAAATAAAAATACCTCCCTATGTTAATAATGAATATTTGTATTGTAAAATGATGTTTATTTTAAAAAATATAATTCCAAAAAATACATAACTGTTTCTTTTAAAATTGTTGTGCTATGAAGAGGCGAACAAGCTCAGTTTTGTGTGAAGCATATGCAAAGTAAATAATATGTATAGAATAATCTCAACATGGTATTACATATAAATAATACTTGGAATAAAAATATTTCTATTTTAAAATTAAAATATTGAAATATATTTGGGTGTTTTATATTATATAAGGGATCACAACATGAAGGATTAATAAATAGAGTAATCATGTAAAATGATATACATCAATGTCATCTATATTGAATTTGATGATAAAAATATCACTTCAAAAACATTATTACATCATTTAGAACCATTAAAATATTTCTTCCCCATTTTTTATTAATCGAAAATAATTAATGGTGTAATCATATTATTATTAACATAATTCATAAAATGTGTTTTTTCATCATTAAATGATTCATAAGTAGTATTGTTGTGTAAATAAGAAATTCATGTATCATTAAATAAAATATAAGAACCTCAAAATATACACATGGAAACAGAACTATCATATGGTTAATAATATATTTAATTTTAATGATTTGAATTCATAATTTCTTGCTTCATGATCTTTTCGTAAAGGGCCGATGCCAATACATCATTCAATTTAATATCAACAAATTATGAAAAGACATTTAAATTTAGGGGTAGCTATACCCAAAATACCTAAATAATTTTTCCAACTATTATATTATTATACAAGATAATACATAAAAGGGATAAATGTAACTTATTCCCAAACATATCATACATATTTCCAATGAAGTAGTCAAAAATTTAGTCATTAACATAATTTATATCATGAAATTATTATTAATAAATAAATATTTGAATAGAATCAAGAAAATCCAATATTAATATTTCCATATAAAATAATTAAATATACTGGATATAATTACTCGAACTTACACCATATATTGAAATGATATGAAGTTAATTGTATGTAAAATTATAATAAATGAAATGAAATATATCCTTGATAATGAAAATTAGGAATTAATTGGGATGAATTGTGATAAATGAATGACAGAGTGATGGAAAATGTGATAACCGGAATGTTAGTTTTAAAAAAATTTAAATAATAAATAATTTATTAAAAGATTAATAAATAACATAAATTTCATATAAATTCAATTATGCAATAAATTTTTTTCTATTTAGAATAAAATGTTAAATTTGATGTGAAAAAAATCAATGAAATTCTTCAAAAAATAGTCGTTATTGTAAAATTATATTTTTAAATCATTTAAACTCTATATTCATGAGGATAAATAAAACCATAAAAATATTAGTATCAAAATAAAAAAATACAAAATATGTTTTGATTATACATAAATGTATAGTTGTTCATAAAATAGATATATGTATTATGAAATTTCATATAATTTAATCAAGAATATGTTACCAATTTTATTAAATATAAAAAACATCAAATAGAAATAGATAATTTATTTCAAATTATGTCCATTGAAATAAATATATTATGATAAATTGATAATAATGATCACAGAGGTGGTAAAATACAATTATACTATATTTGAAAATAATTAAATTCCATTTATGAACATATAAAAAGATAAAAATGTATTATTTTTATAGAATTATAAATGTTAATTTTAATACATTTAAATGATATTAAATTTAGTTAAAAACACCTTTACCAAATATTTGAAATAATATAAAAACATAGACAAAACATTTATAAAGATTATATAAATATATGTGAAACTTTTATTACAGAAAGAAAATAAATAATTTATATTTTTCACGAATGAATTCATTCAGCCTTTTTTAGAATAAATGTAGGTAAATAATTGGAAAAAATGAATCCATTAAAATAAAAAAATTTAAAAGGAAATACATAAGGTAAAAAATGGAAATGGGAATAATTTTTTTTATATTGGATTAAATAAGTATATTTTGATTAAAATTTAGATGGAAAAATAAACATTTAGGGAAATAATAACTATTTAACGAAAACATAGAAAAATAAAAAACCAAAATTAAAACATTTAATACCATGAACACGATTTAATTAATGAGTTATTTTTTTAAAAATTTAGTATGTGCACAATTAAAAAAATTACATGTATAGTATAAAAAATGTTCAAAAAATAGGTGAATTTTCAATAAAAAATTGTTATCATGGATTCCTATATGGTCATCGAAATTATATCTTATTTAATAGTAAATATATTGATACTAATTAAATTATTAACAACATTTTTTATCTATATTTCTTTTTTATTATATTGTTATATTAATTGAAAATATATTAAATATATAATTTTTTCCCCGGTCGACCACACATGGTTTTTCAGGCAAATTCCCTATATTTTGATCAGTTTTTTTAATATTATTAATCGTATAATTAAGTTATTACTTCATCTAAAAAATATTTATAATTCCTTGAATAATAATTTAATTTATTATATAAAATTTTATAGTCTTCTATTTGTGACTATAACAAAAAAAGGAATCAAATCGCATTGTGGTGGTTGTACTCAACACACCGGAAATACCACTATTATCATATTCCATTGAATGGAATGGTATGGATATATATTATAAAATTTTTTTTATATAACAAAACATTCATCATAAATATAAAATAAATTTAATAATTTCATATTTATATATATCCAGAAAATGTGTTTTAGAAAAATGAATTACAATACTTTATGGAAATAATTTTATGTACGTACAAACAATCAATGATTTAATTTTCCAGATGATAAAAAGGAATCATAAAATTGATATACTCTTAGAAAACTATAATACATTATATTAAATATATTTATTTAACTATTTTCATATGGTTTTTAAATATTTTGAAGAAGTTTATGATGAATCGCATTTGGAAATGATCAATAAGAATGTATACTGATTCACTTGTTAATATGATCATGATTTATAGTGTTGATAAGATTGGGTGTTCCCTTTTATATTTGTGGTGGGTGGCGAACATGTTAATACATGTAACTCCATTACATAATATACCGCATACTCAAGTGATAAGGATATAAATTTTGAAATTTTATAATATAAATTTGGAATGGATTAAATAAAACCAATAGGTAAGAATAAATAAGAATTTTATTTATTATAAAGACTTATCCAAGTACTTTTAACCCTTTTATCTCTTGTTTCCTTTAACTAAGGGGGTATATATTTTTAACTGTTACAATAAATCATGGGAAAAAAATTAATTTAACCATATTAACCAATATAAATTATTTTTATTCCAAATTATAAATCCATCTTTAAACATTAAATTATAAAAAGCTATACACATTGTATTAAACATATGTTTAGATATACAATGAGAAAAATTTTGTTGAAAAATGTTTATTTTGGATATTAAAATTCACTTCAAAAAAATATAATTTGAACTCATATAAAATTACTTTTAATATAAAAATTAAATAGAAAAATGACTATATCATTCTTTGACAGAATAAGAAGGATCATGTTGATTAAATTATTAAATTAAAATATACCAAAATAGATTTTCTATTGTTTTAAATTGATATTTAGATTTCCAAAAATTGTGACAGAAATTTATAATTTAAAAATGATATTTTAAAATGAATTAATCATTTGAATAACATATTAACTTAGTAGAATAATATATTTTTTATTAATTATATTTATTATTAGATCATGATAATGTTATTAAATCGATATTTTTTATAAATTTTTTATTTGGCACTATTCAGTAAAAAAGATTCAATTTTAGAAATATTCAAATAATTCACCAATAAAATATATTTTATTGAATTAAAAAAAATAAAATTCTTATATAAGATAATATTTCTAATAGTAGAATAAGAAATTCTACTATCTATAAAAAATTGAATAAAGAAAATTCTAAAACTGTTATTAATTATTATGAAAAAATAGTTTTATTCTAATTCCATGCATTATAATGATACAAATATTATTATAAATTTACATGATTTTATATATTATGAAAAAAATTCTTATAAATAATTAATCAAAATTTATTATGTAAATTTATTAACATAAAAATTTGTTACATGAATAAAAAAATTCGCAGAAATCTAACCTTTACCATGAAATTATTCAATAATAACATTTAATAACATTATAATAAATGTATAAATTATTTCTTATTTAATAAATTAATAATAAACAAAATATTAAAAAATTTATCAAAAAGAAATAATAGTGGAAATATTATTTTAAAATGATAAAAATGATATATGTAAACAAACTTTTATAGAAAAACAACCAATTTAAAAATTAAATGGTCATGAAATTATATTATTATATTATTATCTTTAAAAATTAATAACATATATCTTTGTAATTAAATAATTTTCATTTAAGAACACATTTAAATATATATTCAATATTCAGATTAAACATATTTTTACCCCCTAATAAAATATCTAAGTTAAAAAACTAATAAATAAATATTAATATTAATATAGTATGTCATCATTTAATTAAGATCAGTATTATTTATATCACATGGTATTTTATTTAGTATTTAAAATGCAAACAATTGGGGCTGTTACATTCTACTTTTAAAAAAATTCGTCCTTATTGTTATAATTTAATTTTACCCAAATGATCTTATCATGAAATAGAAATTTTAATTGAATTCTAATTTACAGGTTATGAGATGGAAACATAATGATTCATAAACATATATTTTTTACCAAGTAGTTTTTTATTTATAAGAATCTTAACTTATGAATTTGTTTCCAAATTAATACTTATAGCGTTCAGTGATACTTTTAATACATAATGTGAGTGATATTACTTCCATTTATCGAGTTAGTGGAGTTATGTGGAAATATACATATATGAATTCATATAGAAACTATTTTTCTATCAGTTATGGACACCTTATTCTTCTCATATTCAAACAAAAGAAAAAAAGATCAAATTTTTATCTCAAAATCACTAAAATCATAATTTAATAGACGATGATATCGAATAATGGATATTCTCATTCATTGTACGAATGATTTATGTCTATCAATTCCAATTGTTTCTAGAAATTTACTAAAAATAATAATGTTTATAAAAATTGAAAATAGTATTAAATAAAATAAAAGATATATATGAATGATTAGTATCTATAAACCAAAAAAAATTACAAAATATATTTGAAATTAATCATTACACTCTAAAACTATTCAAAATTTTTTTTAATAACATTTTCTTAAAAAATAGTCAAAATTCAACAAATAGTACAATTAAATTTACATAAAACATAAAATAACCCTAATGTTTATATACTATTGTGATGGTATGACTTATCGTAGAAAGTCCAGTAACTATTCTATTATTGGTTAATGTTTTTCCAATAAAAGAATCATTGTGATGAAAAAAATATAATAAATAATTTTCTCAAAAAAATTCACTGCCTTTGATATTCTCATGAATGATTAATAAGTGTTTTACATTTTATTCATCCTTTTTAGTGTAAAAAATATAACCACATTAAATATAAATATTACAATGTTAAGCATTGATTCTTGGGAAATTAATAAAAATAATTCCACATTTCCTTATATTTGATGAAATTTATATTGGTATATTATTTCATTAATATTCATTCATTATACTTCTATAAATTATTTTTTCACATGAATAAAATTCAGATTACCTTACAACTGTTTCAATTATTTTTTATTTATTTAATTTTTTTACTTATATTAGACTATTCTACATGAAAATTTTAATTTCATTTTACAAGGGCTATGTCAGCTTCATATTCCCTTGAAATCATTTAAAAATATAATACATAGATAAATTTTTTAATAATTAAGTGTGATACCCCATCATCTTATGATGATTTTTTAATCAAATGTAGGCCATTAATTGGATGTTATTTATCAAATCAAATAAATAATCAATATCACTATCCAGATTACAAATATACTCTATAACATTACCTTCTATTATTGAAATATTTTCTTAAAACCACGAAATATATTCCACTTCTATATTCATTAAATAAATATATTTACATTTCATATTAGTTCACTTTTTTATAGTTTAATCTAAATCTAATTATACCAGTTAAAAATATATACATATCTTAAATAGTAAATTCACAACATCCTTAGTATTATGACATAATTAAAATGAATGGTTTTAATCTCCTTTTAAAGAATATTTTAGAAAAATAATTTTCTCACATCCATTACATTGTTGATCCATACTTATCATTTCATTGAGGCATGATTTGTTTCTTGGCTACCAATTTATTAGTAGTTCTGCTAAATTATTAAGCAATCTACTGCAAATGGTTTCCAACATCATTTTACTATGATAAGATGACTACGGTTTCTTAATACATGAATGGTTATTTTTTATAACATTAATTGACATAAATAATATAGTAGTAGTATTTTCATATTCAATAAAAAATCAACAATGGAAAATTGGATTTTTATATAATGGCCATGGTTATGGATGTGATTTCATATCATTATACAAGGATCCAACTCTAAATAATTGTGAACACATAATCACTTCATCTTCAACATCATTATTGATACAGGGATTTATAATTCAATAATTTTTTTAAAAAATATAAGGGTTTATCTTCATTCTCATAATATCTATGTTCTTCTAAATTATATTCCATAAAGATCCAATATATACTACATAGATATAATCAATAGTTATTGTAATCCTAGTAACCCATATATTGGGTCACTATTTCAATATTGATATAAGATACTGGATATTTCACAATGCTGGATCAATCAATTCAGTAGTCTTGGAAAAATATATTCATATGTGATATCTATAATACATTAGAGGATTAATAAAAATTCACAAAACAGAATGTATTCTTTGAAATATTATATATATCCATAATTAAAATAATAGGTAATGTAATAAATAAAATAAGTTCTCGTAAGATCATTAATAAGAATTTTTAAATAAGATCTATAATAAATTCATAATAAATAAATAATATGTATGTGTCAACAATCAAAACATATATCATTTAATCTATTACATGATATTAAAAATATGTAAGGAGGAAAATTAAATTAACAAATGTATAATAATAACTATAGTTTTAATTATGTAAATTTATCATTTTTAATTTCATGATCCTTTCATCCAGGCCACTTCATGTTCCATTATAGTCTTTATAATCAATGTAATTTTACAATACAGTATATTGAATGGATATGAAAAGAAAATACCATAAACATTGGAAATATTTATATCCCACAATACCTATCAATGCATCAATAAGATATAAATAATTGGTTCACTCCCATCATAACATATATCTAATAAAATAATAATATATTGAATCCAAAATTTAATTAAAAATGAAATAAATTATACATAAATAAATATCCAAATTTAATCAACAATATGAAAGATAAAAAATTCCATACAAAACTAAATAAAATTTATAAAATGATTCTGTAAAATAACACAATATATTTATATAGTATATTGTTAATATAATATTAATATATAAGAAATGATATTATTTTCATATGTGATAATTAAAATGTTGATGAGAGGTAAATAATTTCCATTGTATGATAGAGGCTAATATAAAACATGATCACACAAACGTGAATGATAAAATAATATTATATATAATATAAATAAATAAAAATATATTTCTGTACAATGATTTATAAATAATTACAGTTCATAATAATTTAATATCATTTATTATTTGACAATAATACAAATGATAACCTATAAAAACTAGTTATATTTAAAATATATGTATCTTCGATTAAATATATAGATATAAATTATCTCAAATACCATTCCGTATGGTTTTAAAAATCCACTAAATGTCTTCTAACAAATTTATATAATCCTGAAATTATATTATGATTTTAAAAAATGTAATGTGAAATATAGAGTATAATTAAAAATTATAAAATCTATTTAAAATTTTCTAATAATTAAATAAACTTATTTTTTATTTTCGAATATAAAAAATAAATGAAGATTTCATGAGTGATTTTATTATAATGGTCATAGAAACTTGTAGTGGAATATATATAGAGAATGAAAACATGGAGGGTCGAAAATATTTTTAGGAATATTCGTTAAAATTAGTGATCCAATCAACGTTTTAAAAGAAGAGAAAAAAATTTAGAAAAGAATGAAAACAATTTATATACACGTATAAAAATAAATTCAAATGATAAATCAGTATACCATTAAAATTTATTTAAATTTAAGAAAAATTACATAAAAAAATTATCAATATAGATTTTGAATATAAATATTCACTACTAAATATGGATAAATAATTCAGATTTTATTTAAAAAACATTTTTTCTCTTTTTGATAACTAAAGGTATTCAATGATTAATGAAAACATGTAATCCCCAAATAAAGACATTATAGAATAAAATATATACTAAGTAAGAATTAAAAGATCATATAATTTATATAACATAATTTTAATCATGAATAATCTCATTAAGGAGATATTGAAAATTAAACATTTATATAATTAATAACATTTTAATCAAAACCCTATATATTAGGAAACCAAAATTTAATGTATTTATAAAAATAATATTAAATAATCAGCTTGATTATATTTAAATGTGTTATTATTACGACATTATATATGAATTTGTGTTCATAATATAAAATATTTCTCATTTTAGTGAAATTGAGAAGAATACCCCATACTTTGGATTCCTAAATAGTGGAATATATTATATAATTACGAATAATCAATTTAATTTTTTTAATAATTTATGATGAATTGTTTTTTAAAAAAAATAATTTTTTATTATTATTTTATAAAAAATTATCTTTTATTTACATTCTAGTTCATACATACGTCAACCAAATAATGTTATTTAGTTTTAAAAAAACATATATTGATTTAATGACAATTGATAATGGATTCATGATTGTAATTTTTACTCATTTTATAATTTTTTTGAGTTATCCTTTATGTTCATAATTGAAAATTAATCACACAGCTTCATGGATTTTTTTATCTACACATATTCACAGGTGATGTTATCAATATTCATCATATGGAAGGGTAATAAGGGAAATGATATATTATATTTATTTAAATAGAATACTGATATAAATATTATATATACTCATTTATTCCATCCATGTGTATAGTCTTGTGATGATGTTATGATAAAGCAATTACATTGAATCTTTCTTATGGAAATATGTATGTATACACAACCCGTGTATTAATTCTGCATGTTATTGTAATGAGAAAAAATTGGATGTAAAAATATAAAAAAATTATTTATAATAAATATATTTATATAATTATACTAATATGGTTATTAAATATTTTGATGTGGTTTATGAATAATTGAACTTGAAAAATCTAATACAAACATATACATCTTATATTTTTTTCTAGTTTTTTTAGACTTTAGCCTTAATGATGTGATAATTTTAAGATAATAAACGATATATATTCAAATATATATTGGAAAAAGTTTTTCATCATAATTTGACCTATAAGTGTGGTTAATAAAGAAGATAATGTGTCATTTTATAATACAAGTGGGTACTAAATTTTTACATTGATAAAACATAACTATATAATATATGTATTATTAATTATCAATTTCTCAAAATTATTATATAATGAATGATAAGGATGGTATATCCAAAATAAATCTTATATATGATATGCATAATGTGTTTTGGGTCATCTTGAAGCCTTATAGCATTATTATTATACCTTTAACATATTTTACACTCATCTGGGATGTAAATTATTTATTATGGTTACTATACATTATTGAAAAAATTATTTTTATATAATTAGATTATTCAAATTGTGAAAATTCAAAATATTTAATAATTACGGTTTTATAAGTTACTTTTACATAAGTCTTCAATGAAAAACAAGCCCCGTTTTTTAAAATATACCTTTTTAGAATAAAAATGATGTAAACAAAATAATCAAAAAAATTAATTCACATTGAAATAAAGAAATTATTTTAAATTTTATATAAATATATTTATATCATAACAGCATATATATATTTTTTATAAACAATACAAAAATAAAATAATGAAAAATAATTTAATTTGAATAAAAAACATTACATAAATTTCGATGATGTTAAATATATATATATGAGTAAAAAATTATTTTTTAATTCTGTTAAATTAATTTATATTTTAATATTAATTTTATTATTATGATATTCATAATATTTCAATTCATTATTATTACATGGAAATGTAATACATAGTACATTACTTAAAAAATTAGTATTTTTCACTCTTCACCCAAAAATTACCCATCCAGAGAAAATATACTAAAATTCTCCATATGATATATATTTTATGATTAAAAAAATGATTAGAATAATTTTCTTAAAATAAAATATTTAAATGTGGTAAAAACTAATCCTAATATCCCCACAAAATTACATGAAACTATTTGTTGGGGAATGTTAATTTCGATAATATAATTTATTTATTATCATTCCTTCCATAAAAAAAACCAATATATGATTATTAATTTATTTTATTGATTTTATTAACTTATTATATCATTAAAAGAGTAATTTGATAATTATTAACAATTTTTCGTTGAATTAAAAACATTATGCCCCAAAAAATATGTTTTCATAGAAAATAAATTCTCAGAAAAAGATAATTATATCATCATATTCCAAAAAATTGAAAAATTTGTGTGATTTATTATCCATTACATTATATTTATAAGAATATAAATTTTAATAATTTTAATATTCAAAAGTACAAGAAATTTTGATTTTGATTAAGACATATATATTATATATAATGGTCCATTTTACAGAAAAATTAACAATTTGAACTTTAATTATTCTCAACACTCTTTATTTTATTTTTTATTAATCAAAATAGGTTATCAAATTAATAGGAATTACGAAATATAAATATATTTTTGAGATAAATATATATCTGTTATCATGAATGTAAACTTATTCATAATGACCATTCCAACAACAACTCTAGAATAATATTATATAAATAAGAATATTTTTATTTTGAATCATGGTTTGTATAAACATTATGTTGTTTGTATTAAAATACATCACATATAGTATTCATAAAACTATTCTTTTGTTACAAAAAAAATCCATGATGAGATTGATTATGTTGATTACAATGATGACCCCATCAATTTTGATGACACCAAAGGCATAAATATCCCTGCTGATAGAAATGACCCAGATGAAATAAGAAAACCTAATGAACAAGATAGAATCAAATCCATTGATAACCACGAGAAAACCATGACAATTTATAACCCTAAGAATGTTATTAAAATGTTGAACCATACATTATTAGTGTTGTTGTTATATTTCTACTGAAATCATCATTTTCTTGAGGTTAATCTGTGTTATATGTGTCATTTATGTTGTGGGTGTTGTCATCATTTTCTAGTTTAAAGGAGTCCTTTGTGTCGTCTGGGTCATCAGTATCACAAAGGCCACTTGGTAATTGGGTTCATCGATTTTATCATGGATTTTTTTGTTGAGGGTGGGGGGAGGAATTGGTGTCACTAACATCATCATAATTATCGATATCATAAAATTTATTTGAATTATCAGGGACAATGATATGATTTGTACCATAAATATTATATCTTTAATTGAGAAAAAAATATTATTGGAATTTACATGGTCCCCATGTTTTCATTTTTCCAAAT
Source organism: Viscum album (assembly GCA_963277665.1). Taxonomy (NCBI): domain Eukaryota; kingdom Viridiplantae; phylum Streptophyta; class Magnoliopsida; order Santalales; family Viscaceae; genus Viscum; species Viscum album. The sequence continues at coordinate 2,062,121,750 of OY728140.1, forward strand.
TTAATTATGTTCATCACGATTTTTGATTTAAATAGTTTCCTATGCATAGGTGATTATATTAATGAAGTCAACATCAAGGAAAACATACACATTAAATGGTGTCGATATTATCTCATTCATCAACATCACCAATGATATTAGTGTAATATGTGTCATATGTGTCCGTGACATAGTTATTATTAACTCGATCATATGTGTTGTCCTTTACATTTGAATAATCAAAATTATAAAAATAACCATGGATGTTTACTTTAAGAGAATAATTGTTGTCATTAGGGCTGTTTATTTCATTGGGTTTGTTGGTGTATTTAAACAAAAAATTCATCAATGTCGTCATCATATCCTATGGTTTTAGTGTGGCCAATATCATAAGAAATTGTAGTTTCATAATGGTCATTGATATTTTGGGTCATTTTGGATTTTCGGATTCATATGGGATACATATGACATTGGTATTGTCGAAGATATCATTGTTGTTGGGGGAATTATATTGATTAGTTAAATTAATTCGTACGATATAACTGGGTTTGTTTTTTCATCAATTTATTTAGTTTTATTTGGGATAATAATGTTTTCCTCTTCATGAGAATTTATAGGGATGTCAATATAATCAATTAAAATTTTCATTAGAGTAATTAAACTAATTGGGGTCATCAGTGTCTTTGGCGTTGTCAGAGTCAAAATAATTTTCATTAGTTTTAATGAGGTCTTTGAAGTTGTTTGATTTGTAAAAATATTATCCTTTGTATAAGTCATTAACAATATCACCAATATATATTTAATTATTTCCAATGATTAATTAGTGTTATTTTATCTTATGGGTTCATAAGCATCAATTATGTTGTCTATAACTCATCAATATTTTGCCATTTATATTTCTTTAAATTAATAGTTTGATCCAAATATCCCTACACAAACACCGACATATGAACAAATCATTGACATATCAGATTGGTATTATTATAAAAATTATGACTAATAATATATCTATATATTCATAAACATTAATACATTATAAATTCACAATATATGTTATTATAGACCCATATTTTATAAGATATAATTTTTTTACGAGAGTAGTTTTTTTATTATTTTTATTGAAAAGTTCAATGCATATATTATATATATTTATTTATATAAAAATATATTCATTTTTTGAATTCAAAATTAAAATATTTATTTGAAGATTATAATTGAGTCATTTCTAAATTATTAATCATTTAGTGAATTTTGGAAATTATATATTTTTCAAAAAGTATACATTATATTGTATTATAATTTTATAGTAAGACATGTATATTTTTAAGTAAATTTAATTGAATTATTTTTAGAAATGTTAATTTTTTTAAAAAAATGATTCTTTCTATGAAATCTTATATTGTAATATTTAGAATAGATTTTAGGTATCAATCTATTTTATATAATAGTTCTTGGTATTTTATTTTAAATAAGAATTTTAATAGTCGCACTCAGTTACAGAATTATTTTCATATGAAATAATATTTATTTATTTTTTTAAAAACCAATTTATGGTATCCAAATAAATAACTTGAATAATTGACCCAATAAGAAAATTAACATTTAGAACTCACACATGATAAAAACTATTTGTACAGGGCAGGTCAATTTTAATTGAAATTATATTTTCAGTACTATAGAAATTGTTTTGAGAAAAAAAATTAGCATTATATATAATATGATTGAAAATATTCAGTAAAATAAATAATGTTTTAAAAAAAATTATTAAGGTTACAAATTAGTTACCATAGTTAATTTACATAATAGTAAATGATTTATATATTATTCAAAAAGATAAAAATCCCTCAATGTTATCTATAAAACGTATGTATGGGATGCTTCATAGAATTACCATATAAAAAATTACATTTATTATTATTTATGAGCTCTTTACTTTCGAATATACTTATTTCAATATATAAAACTTATTAGTATAAAAAATAATTTTATTTTTCATCAATTTTAAAAGGGGATCAATTCCAAAATATCATGCTAGAATAATAAAAATAATTTAGTCCCAATATATATATATATATATGACTATCCTAATGTCTTACCTCATGTTTATATACCACTAATAAAAATTAGTTGTCATAATTTATCAAATTTCAATGAGATTTACTAGAAGAGACTATACTTTTCAACTTAACTACCAACTTTTCTAAAACATTTATTCTTCTCTTAATTTTACAAGTTAATATTTTTTAATACAATAAATGATAAATTAATTTTAATTTTTGACTTATTTGTTTTTTTGTATGTTTATAAAAACTATTAATCAATATTCCATTTCTCCCTTGAGTAATTGAAAAAATCTCATTCATGCATATGTGTTGGGTGCTTCATCCATGAAGCGTCATATATAATTTTCCGTTACAATCTTACATAAATGATCTTAAATGGGAATTTAATTTTAATATAATATGATTATGATATTATTAGTAGTCAATTTAAAAAATTTTGATATCCATTTAATAATATGATCCATTACAGATGGATGTAAATTCAACAATAAAAAATAAATATACTATGAGGGAAAAAATGTTATTCATAGCTTGTAATTATTTTCTATTAATTAAACACGTAAATAATTTATTCACTTAAGATTTACCACTTTTATTAAAGGTAAAAAGTATCATTATACCTCTAATATAATTATATTAAAATAAAATCACATCATAATCATCTAAGAATTTGGCTCTACTAATTTATGGTTCATTCAAAATACCATATTGAAAATGATATAATATAATATAAAGGATGACTATAAGAAATTATTTAAATATAATATATGATACGAATAATTTTATAATAATTTTAATTTTATTCATCAATGATATCACTTTTATTATACATATTATTTATGAAAATAACATTGGATTCATAAAAATAGAAAAATATTATAATCATTGAGTTTAACTTTAAGGATCATAAATTAAATACCCATTGAATGAAATTATAAATATAAATATAATTATTAAATATAAACCTATGTACCTTTTATGGTATTTGATTGATTTAATATTATATAATAATGAAAACAACATCTGTCCTCAAAACTATTTCAAAACTATCAAAATTACTCATACATAATACTTAGAACAGATAATAATAGATTTATAATCATGTATATAATAACTATAATTGATGATAATAAATTAATATATATATATATATATATGAAAAAGTGGATGAAATAGGTTAATATGATTGTAATTGTTTTATCAAATATTCAAGAACTATAGTTGATGTGGATAATTTTGGGTACATGATTGTTTTTTTAATTTTAATTTCAAAATATAGACATCATATTATACACTTTGATTTATTTTAAATGGTGTGGTTAATACCTAATCAATCAATTTTAAAATATCATTATAATTCATAGATTTTAATGATCTATATCTTCTAAATTATTTATAATGATTTTTATTCAAAGTATACCATATTTATTAGGTATTTTTTATGTCATCTCCCCTCATTATATTGTAATTATTCTTTTTTAAATTTTATCATACATGGTTGGTTGCATCAAACATGTAGTTAAATTTCTTGTAAATTTATCTACCCCATAAGAGATAATGTATGTTTGATTTAAATATTCATCCTAGATGAATTTCATCTTGTAAAAGTATATCATTGTGTAGAATAATACCATCCTTTTTAAAGAAGTTTACACATATTTTAAATTTTTCTCTTTCCATAAAAGTTTATACATTATATATAGAAACATAATTATATATTATCTCTTGACGACATTATACTACCATTATCCTATTTTAGAAAGTATTACTTATTAAACTTTTTATGTTTTCACTTTGCAAAAATTTTATTTCCAAATATTGAAATTTGATTAAATACAATAAAACAATATTTTATCATAGAGTACCACTTGCATAAAAAAACAATTATATATATTTAAATAAACCATAATTGATGATATATTTTAAAATGAATTTTTCTTTAAATGGATTCAATATATATATTATGAAATGAAATTTCAATATAACATCCAAATTTATCTTTTATTTTAATGTTAAAATGTTTTTCCTACTGAAAATTAATTATTTATATAACTATATTACAATTACTCTTTATGAAATTTATTTATATTGAAAATTATTATGTCTAATAATTATTAAGTAAGATTAATTTTTGAAATGAAAATATTCTTATTGAATCACAAAATAAATGATCTATTTTAAAAAATGACCCTTGTTTATGAAAAATATTTTACATGATTTTTTGAAGAAATAAATATTTAATGTTTTTATGAATTCTCATATAATATTTTAATGAAACAATTTCAGTTATTTTTTTTAAAAACCAACATCATTAAATTAATATTGTTAATTTTTTTCATTATTTTATATTTTATTTCAAATTCAACATTCTGGAAGAATTTTTAATACATTCAGAGAAATGGGTATTCCCTATTATGTTTTAATTGAATTTTCAAATCATTCTAAGAATTTATTTTTCTTCATTTTAATTTTTATTAATAATCATATTGATACATTTGGGATTTGTTTAATCCAATAAAAAATATATTTCTTGGGATTTCAAATTGAATATTCTCTGATCATTCATATTGAAAAACAACTATTTTTCGTTTGTAAATTATGTGATGATTGATTTATAATTTCTTTTATGTTCTATTTGCACACATACATATGGTAGATAATCATTACGGTCCTATATCACTCCCCATTTAGATGGTTAAGGAAGCATGTCTCATGAAATTAATATAATTATTAGGATGTGTGGAATGATCAACTATAGATATGAGAATCATCTATTGATTCTTGGTCTACTATATTTTTTTGAATCTAGTAATGATTCATTAATCATTATGTGAATTATATCAAAGTCCCTACTCTATAATTTATTTGAGAAAATTGAATTGATTATTTCATGAATGTTTTATAATTCCTATATCAATATTAATGAAATAGTTCATTTTTATACTTTATTTCCATTGAATGACATATCATTATTCATAATATTATACTATATAGATCATGTTTACTATTTATTTTTCACAAAAAAATCCATTATATATTGATTTTTAATTTGATATTTCTTGTACCACTACTCGGACTTTTATAAAACTCTTACATTTCAATTATTATTTTTAACAATTGTTTTTCCACTTATAATTTTTCCCATGTGCTTAGGTTATGATACATGATAACATGTGTATTACTGTTTCCATAAATTTAAATTTATGGAAACCCATTTATATGGTTTCATTCTCATATGTAAATAGTCTACAATACACTATTTAGAAGAATGATTTATGTATATATAATTTCAATGGAATTATAATGGAATTATAATGAAGGATTATGAACAATATACTTTTTTAGATACACATTGGATGTAATCCTTAAATTAAACAAACCATATGTTTTTTGGACTGGAGAAATATTTTTTTTGTTATTTAGAAATGGAAATTTTTAATATAAATATATGACCATCTTATTTTAATAAAATCAATTTTTTAATGAATATTTTTAGATTCTGACTCAGTAGTATGGGTTTGGTGTGTGTTGGATGCTATATGAGGATTTTGTAGTTATTTTTGAGGATTTTCGCAATCAATTTTCATAATATTGATAAGAAAATAATAATAAAATCTTACGAGATATACATAGGGGAAAATAATATTTATATTATAATGTCAAAATTGATTGGTGATGCTTTTTTTCATAGATTTTTGTAGAAAGTATATATTTTTATGGATAATCTAATTTTTAAGCACTTGTGGAATATTGAACCTTGAGGTCATCAAACTGGTTGAGTTTGGTTATATATCAAATAGATCTTCATTCTATTGATGATGAATGAGATTAAGAATATCCCCACGAATCAACACTCGTATGGTATATTAATTCTTAAATTACAATTCTCTTTAATATCCATTATAAAGGAATTAAAAAAAAATTTACGATGTGAAATATAACATGTCATTTCAGAGAACCAAATAAGAATATTTCCATAGAATCCATAGATAAACTAAATGATTTGTATTTTTATATATTTCTATCATTGTTATAAAAATTAAATATAGGTTTCAATGATGACGTTGTTATATAATATGTCATTCGATTTAGTTTTTATATTAGTATAATCATTCAATATTATATTTTCAAACATTAAAATTATAATTTTTTTATTAATTTTTATAAAATATAATCATGAAAATGATTTGGGAAAATTTCTTTTTGAAAATCCTACAATAAACCAATGAAAAAAGTTTTTAAAATTTTAATGCTAGAGTAAAATTCTCAAAACATTAAAAATATGTGTTAAATGGTGACTCTCTTAGTATCAAATAGTATAGAATTCATATCATAAAATATATATGCCATTATTTTCTTATATATAATTTTATTTATTTATTTTGATAAATAAATTTAATTTTTATAGGATTAAATTAATATATTTTTGGTTAATGTATATCTATGTTATTTTTGAATATCCTTTTCTTCGAATTAAAAATGTATGGGACAGAGTGATCCAAATAAAACAAATACCAAAATATATCTTTATATAACAGACCCCAGATAGCCTGATTCTTGTGTCTGCTATTAATTACATTGGTATGATATAAGGAATGATGTCCTAATGGATTTTAATGTTTAGTATTATTGCTAAACCAGATACATAAATTAGTGTTTATAATAAATGAGTACCCCATTTACAAGACACTTTTTTTCATCATTCGTAATATATAACATCGGTGAAAAATTTATTTCATAAAGTAAATTCATGCATATGTTTTATAGTATGCATCTTGGATTCCTTCAGAATGAAACATAACAAGTTACCAATAAAATATCCAAATAGTTAATTAATGTTGATGTAGTATTGAATCAGTGAGATTAAATTTACATGGGAAGGTAAATAACTAATAAAATAGGACATTCAAATAACTAGATAAGGAAAAATCCGTATGGAAAGGTATACAAAAAAACACAAGTTATTTAATAAATGAAATAAATGAAATTTATCCATATATATTTCGATCCATATCATATGGATATATAATAACAAAATGTAGATGATGTAAATTATTGATTATTGGATTCCATTTTTCCTATGTATATGGCACCTTTACATTAGGAATATTCATAAGAAGATTAACAAAATATATGTTAAAACCCCATAAATGATATCTAATCATATGGCTCATCCCAAGATACTACAAATGCATCTTGGGGATATCTTTAACTAGGCCCCATTTATTTCCTACTTGTCCAAAAAAAATACTCATATTAAATAATCTAAATAAATAATATTCCTTATCAAATAACCAAATTCAATAAATAATTTATAATTATCCACATTTCCCCAAATATTTAAATAACTTTAAATATAGACACTATATATTAAATTTTATTTGTTTTAACCCTTAATAATATCCATGATAAGTGATATAGGTATAATGAAAAATTAAATTATCATTGGAGTTGGAATATTTAATGGGGATTTCAAAAATGAATAAAGGATGTGAATATAAATACTACCATTAACTAAATTAATCAAAAACCATCTAGATGTAGGATAACGATTGTATCAAAACAAAAAACAAAAAGTGGAGTTACATGAGGGGTATTTCTTTAATTAATGAATATATTAAAAAATATTTTTAAAACATTATTATGGAAAATATACTTATGTTTTGAAAAAAATATTTGAACAACATTTCATCAAAAATTAATTTTAAAGACATTTTATATAAAAATTAAACTTTTAAACATAAATATAATATATGAAGGAAGTCATATGGAAAATCATTATATATCATTGAAGTTAAATAGAACTATACTTTGTCATTCTAAAAAATTATGAAAAATTCCTTGTTCCAATAGTGATATAAATATCATTTAAAACATTGGTAAAAGACAAAAAGGGTTAAAAATATCTTCACCAGATTATTTTACAAATATTATTTGAATACACTGTTATAAGAACTATTTTATAATGATACTGGTTCATCGACTAACCAGAGGAATAAAGTCAGGATTCTTGAAAAATATTTTCTAAATCATTTGGAGTACTAATGAGTGGAATAATGAATCTAATACAAGAAAATTTTCATAAATTTCCTGAGGAATGGAAAATGAAATAATTTATTGAACAATTGTAATGTAATTTATACTAATGGAAATACAACTTATATTTTATAAATTTTTTTGTTCTAATAAAAGATATTTAAACATTACAATGTGTCTCACACCACATTAAATCATTTAAAATCATAATCCTAATTGAAGAATAATATTATAGAATATATTAAATACCATGAAGAAAGATGGATTCAATATATAATATATAAAAATGGTTATATATATTAATCTGGAAACATATAACTGGTGAACATGAAATTTATCTCATGGATAAAAAATATGAGATGAGAAGCCCCTGCCATGATTTTCCTTTAGGGTGAACATCTTTTATTATCCTATATAAAAAACGTATCTTAATCATATAATTGTATCAAAACCAGTTTCCTTTTTATCCTTAATTATATTTCTCACATTACTATATCTCATAAATAATCTTAAACAATTAAATTTAAGTATTGTTTTGTCCAAATTAAGTTTACATGTGAAAATGTCATTATTAGGAAAATTATATTCAAAGGGAGAATTTAGTATCTTCTTAATAATAATAACCATTTATGCGTTATTGAATTTATAAATTGATTATACATTTAAAATAGATCATTAGAAATTGTTACGAAAAATGATTCAATATGAAAATAATAGAGAGGGTCGGCTATACATACACATGATTAACATTCTCATTTTTAAATTATTGTTAAGAAATATGGAAAGTAACACAATATTTTCAATGAACGATAAATACATCATAAATTCAATATTATTTAATCGTATATTATCACATAAAGAATTTTTGTTATTAATAAAGAATCAAATCATGTTGAGGAGGTGGTTTTCCACATGTCCCTAAATAAATACTCAATTTTACATTCCATTTAACGTATAAACGAATCACATAACTTTTATGGTGTAGTGGTCTACACTTCCTCAAAATATGTAATCATATTAATGGAAAATACAATTTATTGCATTTATGTTCTATAAATTTATTAAATAAGTACAAGAAGATAAAAAATATCTTATATATCATATATAAACACTTTTTCCATCATTATTGACACTATGAGAGTTTTTAAAGGAATAAATGGACAATTATAAATTTTTGGGGTAGTTGGTTCCAATACACAGAAAGAGTATATTTGTTACCCATTAGATTGAGGTGTGAGTAATTGTAGGTATAATAATTGATGAAACAATATCCTAGAATATTAGGGATAATGGGGTTGTTATATAAGTGTGGAATAATGATATTTAATGTGGTGAAGAATGTAAATGAAACTAGAGAAACTAAGAGAAGATGTTACCTCTTAATTGGTTAATTTATTTGGATTGTATAAAAATGATTCAATGGATGGATTTATTCCAAAATAAAATATTCATGGTTTAGGGGAGGGTTTGTGGTAGCTGTATAGAAATTTCACGTCCAAAAGTATATGGTTTGAGAGGTATGAGGAATGGTGAGTTGTGGTAGCATTTTATTTTAGAGGAAACCAACTCACTTGTTAATTTTTAAAATAAGGTAGTTGTACAAAAATGTTTACCTAAAAAGGTCAAAAAACTGACCAAACTCAGGAATGGAATTATAATGTTCAAATTATGTCAACTTAAATTTCGTTGGAAATGATTCTTGGTCATTTGGGCCCCTTTGCTAAAGGTTTATTCCATTCTTAAGAATAAATTTTCCTTAATAACTGTAATTAATTTTAATTAACTTCACTATTAATTTAGGTCAAATAAATTGGAATTATTTGACATTACAAGTTTTCTAATTCCAAATATAGAATCTATTTTTCAAAAATTAAATCATATATGTTGGATATGTTGGGTTAAATTAAATCAAATACTCTAGATGACAATGTAGTGTTAGAAAGTAAAAACCTCCAAAATTTTCGATGTTTATATAAAAAATTTTAACGCGAAGTTGATTAAAATGACATATAATGTATTAATATCTAAAAAATATTATCTAATTAATCATTAACCAAAATTAAAATTAAAATTTAACTATATTAATAATTTAGTTGAAAAGGACGTTCTGAAATATAATTCATGATTTTGAACTACGCATTAAAAAAATAAAAGGATTTAAAAATAATAAAAATTTTACCCTAACATATATATTATGTTGTAATTTTAAATATATAGTTTATTTTTACAGATTAAATAAATAAAATTGTCAAAAATCATTTTTAAGATGTCTCTTGATTAAAAGGTGGTAAAAATAATTTTGTAAAAACACAGGTTTTATATGTGAAATAGGGGTTCTTATTATCTTATTACTATCTAACCTAATGTATGATTATAAAAAATATTTTATTGAACATATAAAAAATATATATCATTAAAATCAATAACTACTTGTAATTAATTATGTTTAAAAATTCATTTGGAAGTATAAATATAATATTTTCCATTTTTTGTATCCAACTAGTTCTTATTTTGTTTTCAAATTTGTTCATAACCAATGATATCATTTTATATTTATATAATCTATAAATTCTCATAAGTGTGTTAATACCATTCATAATGACTATTTTATATCTTATTATATTAAATAATAATATTTTAATAATATATTGTTATTTGGTGAAACTCATACATGCATATAACATGACTTATCATGGAAGGTTTCTCATGCATGTACCACTATATATCGAGGAAGGATTATATTTTTTGTAATGTGAGATATTGAGTAAGGCATCTCATGTGTTGAATGTAATATAATAATGTGTATATTTAATTTCAATTTCTACAATATATTAAATTTATATAAGTTATTAAATATATTTTAATGTATCTGGTTATTATATTCCCTTTTTAAACATGTTGTTCTGTGTCATAAAGACTATTAAATACAATGTTGTACTTTCTAATTTCATGGTGTAACATTATCCCTGCAATAAATATATTTCAACATCAAAAATTAAACATTATCTCACTAACATATTGTTTAATATTTCCACTATTGAAATATCACATTGTGAGAAGGGTTCAAAAAAAATATTCTTGAAATGAGATAATGGGATGTGCAATGTTCATATGCACAAACATATAACTATGTTTCTAAGTAAGAGAACATTGGTGGAAAGTAAACATCTATACATTGTGGAAAAGAGTAAATATTACAAGTGTGCGAATGTTGTCATCAATATCAAACTAGTTAATTATCAATAGAATTATGAGGACCTCACAACCATAAATATATGATGGAATACATAGATACAAAAAATAATGCAAACAAAACAACATTTTGGATTAGTTATACTTTTCCTAATGTTGAGGAATTATATTACATCCAATGAATATAATGAAAACTAATAAATGGATAAGTGTATATTTCATATTATCAACCCTATTTTTGGTTCTACATCGATGAAATTTTAATCCATTCATTTAATCTCAAATCTTAATTACCAATTTTGACTTTGTATGACTGAATAACTACAAGAAACTTTTAATGTACTATATGTCCTATAAAAGTGTGACAATTTTAACAATTTAACTTTAACTCTCTTCCAAAACCATTAATGTTCATATATTAATCTATATTCCTCAAAAGTGATATTAAAAGTTCATCAGTAGAAATTATTCATCGGTGTTTATAAATGAAATAATTGAAAACTTAACCATGAAATATTGTAGGTTAGTGGTTGGTGTGGAACCATTATCGTCCTTTGGTCATGGGTTCAAGACTCGTGGCCTTCCCAGATCTGATTGTTTGTAACCCAGCTTACATGTTGTCCTTTTATAAAATAAAACTAATATAATTTAAAAAATAAATTTGATGAAATCCTTCATATAGACTCTTAATAATGATTTTCAATATAAACAAAATACATTAATAATTCATCCACATATTCTCATAATGGCAAGAGCTTGGTGTAGAGTTTATCCATTATTTCATTTGTAGGATTTCTATATAATTATAGCATAGGTTAATCCATGTTTATTCATTATAAAAATACATAATTATGGTTTTTGAATAAAAATTGTATTAACCTATGTATATTCTAAAAAAGTGTGAAATAAAGAGTGCATTAAGGCCTATTTTTGTGTACCATGTTACCACAAGTCATACTTGAAAAATCATGAAGGAGTTATTACTCATAATTGAATCTAGGCCAGACACACAACCACTTATAGTATCCAAAAAACATCGTATTTCTACGAACACCAAATAAATATAAACCTTTCAAAAATTATTGTATTACTTTCAATAATTATAATAAAAATACACCATAAGATTATGATCATTTTAATATTTTTTCCTAAATAAATTTCTGAAGGTTGCTACAAAATGTACAATGATACCAAATGTAGCATCCGAACCCAAGATAAAGAATAATTACTGTCTTATATAAATTACATTGGAATGATTACAAGGAATAATGTATTAATAGAATAACGATTTTTGGATTATTTATAATAAATATCCATATGCAAGTATTGTATTGAATATTAGTACACTAATTACAACATATTTTTTTTATTCTTCCCAAATATATAATTTTGAGTATAATTAAATTACATCTAGTAAATCCTTACACATATTCTATAGTACTCTTTATGGATTCCTATGGAATGTAATATAATAAGGGTGAGCTCAAATGATTAATAAGTGTATATAATGTGGACGATAAATAAAATTAGTGAGAAAAAATTAGAATGGAATGTTAAATAAATGATTACACAAGATAATAAAGGTAAATTTATCCATAGATATGTCGATGAAAAATTTCATGGATGAATAATATTATAAATTATATGAGGGATATTCTTTATTATTGGGCGGTTTTATTCCTATCTACATGTTTCCTTCACCATCCGGACATTTCTCAATAAGGATATTAACATATCGGGTAAAAAAAATATTGGATGGAAAGCTAAATGATTCATCCCATGATACTAATGATTCTACAAGGGGAAATCTATAACCAGGACCCAGCCACGTCCTACCAGTCCAAAATAATTCTCATAATGAATAATAAATATAAATAGTATGACTTATCAATTAAATGTATTTATTAAAAAATGTGTAATAATAAATATTTTCTAAAATAATATAATAAATGTCAAATTAGTCACAATTTGAACAATGGTATACAATTTATGCAACAATAATACACATGATACATGATATTGATAATTATCTAAAATTTATTAATCATAAAAGAATAAATATTTCTATTGGATTTCCAAAATTTTCTATGGATGTTAATATAAGTAAAATCCTCAGCCAAAAAAATAAAAAACATATAGTGGAATGGTAAGGATGGTATTAATAAAACCATCCCAAACAAGATTAATATAAAGGGTTATTGTCATTGATGAATAGAAATATTCTCAGAAGAACATTTAAAATCCTTCTTGAGGAAAATAACCTTTTGTTTGGATCAAACCATTGAAATAAAATTTCATTTAAAATCAATTTTAAATACATTTATTTTTAAAAATTTAACTTTTAAAAAAGAAAAGTAATCTTTGATGTAATGATGGAATGTAAATCCATACATGACATATAAGGCAATAAGAATTTTTTTTCATGGTAAAAAGTAAAAAAAATTCATTTTTGGAATGTAACAATAATATCCCTTTAGAATAAATGGTAAAAGGAAAAATGATGTAAATAATTATTTAATAAAATAATTTTGTAATCATTTTTTAATATCAATTAATTAATCATATATTTTATATAAAAACAAGATCCCGAATAAAGAGAGGAATTATATAAGGTTTTCTTTGAAAAATTTTCTAAAACATTATTAGTACCAAAGGGGAAAATAACGGTAATAATACTTTAAATGGTTCTAAAATAGCAGTGTTTTGGAAAAATAAAGGGTTTATTGAAAAATGGTAACATATTTTCATTGATGATAATTACCATATAATTAACACTAATGATATTATTGAGGAATTTGATCTTGAAACATTCCAAATTGTCTCATGCCACGTTAAACAAATTAAAATATTAATCCTCAAAGAATAATATTATTGTATTAATGTCTTAAATAACATTAAAATAAATTTATTAATTATATAATATATAATAATGCTTATTATATATTCCACACAAAATATGTATGTTTTGAACAAGAAAATTATCTCATTGATGTAAAAAGATAGATAAGAATCCCTTAACTTTAGCTTTCTTTCAGGTGCACAATCATTAACAACTTAAATAATATAAATATCATAATTACATTCTTTATTGATAACCCTTTTCAAATTTATCATTAATTTTCTTTCACATATCACTACTTTTTGTACATATACTTAAACAATTGAATTTACAATGGGGGTTTGGACCAAATTCTGTTTACGTGTCAAAATAACATTAATTTGAAAGCTATGGTCGAATGTGTTCATTATATAAAATATCTAGAATAAGAAACATGAAATAATTATATTATGTGTAAATAATGTATGCTATTAACATAAATCAATAAATATGGTTATGAAAAAATAATTTATGTTAAAATAATGTAGACATTAGGTCATACATACACTTTATTACTGTTCTCATTTTTCAATGATTATTATGGACAGATAGTATGTTACACAATATTATTCTTGAATGATAAATGTATCAATTTTTTTTTAATATTTATTGATATTTACATGAATATATAATTATAGTGATAAAATACAAATCATATCATGTCGAGGACTTAGTAGTACAAAATACCACGAATAAGGTTATCACTTTTTAAGTGCATGAATGGTTATAACGAAAATGATATATATATATATATATAAAGGAAATTATTTCATTAATATCATATTGATGTTTTTTACTTCCCAAATGGTTATTTATATTCATATTTTATACATTCTATGAATCACATGAACAAATCACATTGCTTTGAGGGGTTGGTAGTCCACACTTCATCAAACAATGTTATCATAGTAACTCAAAATGAAAAGTATTAAATTTATGTGTTATAAAAGGATTAAATAAGTATGAAGATATAATAAATATCATATATATCATATATAAACACATTTTTAATTAGAATCTTCCCCAAGATATGTCGTATGGTAAAAATGAACAATTATCGTACTGTGAGGCTAGAGTTCCCCATACACAGAAACATTAGGTTATTTACAACTTAGAGGGAGTTCTGTGTAATTTTTTTTACAAAACCACTAAATAAAAAAATCTTAGTATATTTATTATAATTTTTTTATATAAGAATGGAATAAAGAGATTATAGTGATTTTAGATTTGAAATAAATCTATATTGATTGATAGAATACAATACATATTAATTAGGTAACTTCTTTTGATCTAAAAAAAGGAATCCTTATAAGGATTTCTACCAAAGAAGTTTATTTATGGTCCAGTGGAGGGGTTTTGGGATTCTTTTTTGGAAAATATTAAAAAATATGATATGGATTAAGAGGTATTACGAATGGGGAAGGTCAATGGCCTTTTATAGTGGACAAAAAGGAATCAGTTAAAAGTTTTTAAATGATGTTATGCGTACCAGCATTTTTATCTAACAAAAGTATAAAAAACAAGTCAAAAATTATAATTTGAGGATTATTGACAACTTATGACTACAAAATGGTGTTTTTAGAAGTGTCTAGGACCTTTTAACCCCTATGTTAATGAATTGGTTGTTTACTAAAATTATTTCTCCCATAAGTATTTTACTTAATTTTAATAAATTTCATTAATAAAATAGGATTTTTTTCAGTATTATTAGACGTTATAAAGTATTATAAATAAAAAAATTGAATTCATAATTTCAAATTTCAATCATTTATATGGCATAAATTGTTTAAAAATTAATATCATGGATGGGACGATAATGTGTGGTTTTAATGAAGAAACATCTGAAAGATTGCTATGTTTTTATAGTCATATTTAATGTAAAATTGACTAAAATGGAATAAATTTTATTAATTAATAGAAATATCATCTAATTATAATATAATCCCAATTAAATTATAATTTACCATTATAAACAATAAAGCCTAAAATGATGTTTTGAACTAAAATTCAATATTTTTATATAATATGTAAAAAAATGTAGTTTATCAATTTATTAATTATTTTCAATTTAAATTGAATTTATAACTTATATAAATATAATTTTTTAAATGTAAATTCATAATTTAAATTCAAATATTCTTACATCTTGTTAGGATATTTATTTAGACTTTTTTTAAATAATTAATTTGTATGTGAATAATGAATTATAAAATTTTATCCAAAACTATATAATTTATGTATTTTTTAATAAACATGAAAAAAAAAGAAAATATAAAAATATTAATTAATTAAATTTTTGTGGAGAAAATAATCTATTATCTTAAATTAATAGATTGATATTAGAAAGCATATCATAAAAATTTCAGTAAAGAAGATGAATTTATTTATAATATACATATTATTTTAAGTCTATTATTTTAATTATATATTTTATTGAATATATTATATTTTGGATTACATTGGACACCAAAAAATTTAAATTTTTTAGAAAAACTATATCTATTGAAAATAAATAATATTGAATATATTATCAAATTAAAAATATTTATTAATAAAGTATTTTTATGTGCAATTTGATTTTATTTGGTCACATTAACTCTCAACCATTGAAATGTTATTTTATAAAATTAATTCCCCATTTTAAATAATAACTTCATAAACCTGAAATAGATAAATTCATAAATATTGACATCAAAATTAATCAGTAAGGGTAATTTTAGTTATTGTTTGAAAAGTTAATTATGGTAAATGTAAAAAAAACTAAAGGCATTAACATAAATTAAATCAATAATGACTCGTAATTGTATATTTGAGAATAATATAGATCATAAATATTAATATTTTGAATTATTTTTCACTCTATGAGTCTTTAATTGTAGAATACTATCATTGAATTATTGAAAATTAAGATTCATTTACCCAAATTAAAATTTTATTCTATAAGGAAAGTGAATAATTTCATACACTATATGTTTTAAATATCACATATTATTTCATCTTGAAACTCATAAATATTTCTATAATTTGATTCTTCTCTCATTTTCATATCCATGTAATCTAAATTAGTTACCCAAAGGCATCCATTTTCAAAGATATTTATAAAATAAATATTGGGTTCTTAATATATGAGAAAACATTTCCTTAATTTGTCTTTTATTTTTATTATTCCACTTAAATTGTATTTATAACAATAGTGTATGACTACTGACATATTTATGTTATTATTAATGTTTTTATATTTTATTAATAATTATTTTTGACCTTTACCATTTTCCCCTAAGGAAACGTAAAATGGGATTGTAGCATATGTGAAGACTACAAAATTTATTAAGTGTTGTGTTTTGATTTCCATAAAAATCACACATGTATAGTATTAATTTTTATTTTAATCTATAACCAAATATTTTATGAAATTTTTTGATTTATATAATGAAAACATGTAAAACATTTTACTACCATAGGCATCAAATGATCATTGTAAATTTAATCCTCTACAATAAATTTTCAAATAAAATAACAAATTTAATTTATTATTTTTAATAATTTCGTATCCCTTAAATTTGATAATTCATTTCAGATATAAAAATTTATCACAATAGTAAAATATAAAAAATCATTATGGATATATAATAATGATATTTCAACGATATCAAATCTTTATTTTCTTTTCATTATAGTATGCTCGGGATTCGAGGGATAGACCACTAACATGTGAAAAGGTATAATACAAAATAATTGATGAATAAGAGAACATAATTAAAATATTATATACATATATAAATATATGTCATTATGGTTTTTTAATTTCATTATTTTTAGGAAAAATAAGAAATTAAAACGATAAACAAAAAAACAAACGTCATTTTTTATAAATTGTCGAAACATGATAATAATTAATTATATATTTATCTAGTATAACCAAATAACCCATAGAATGAAATTAAATAAAAATAAATAATGTTTAATAATAAATTAAATTACATAATTATATCCACTAAATGATAAATTATATAATAATATTGATTTTAAAACCACCATTCTGAAACTATTTTGAAAAAATATCAATTAATGACACATGATATTAATAATATTTGACAATGAACTAGTATAAATGTATTGATCAATTATAAATTAATACATAAAAATTTATTAAAATTAAAATGATCCTAAAATATTTAATTAATTTTTTTATTTTTGTTAAAAAAAATATCTGATTGCTTTAGTGGATGTTTAGAGTTATGATAAAGGGTTATCTATCTAAAAAATAATTTCTTGAGGCATACATTATATTCTACACCATTGTATCATTGAAATAATGTAAATTCATATTAATGTATTTAATTTGTTATATTCATATAGGTTTTGTGGTTTTATTATCCATTCCATGTTTTTATTAAATGAGTTTGTGTTCAATGCAAACTATAGAAGTAATGTTATTTGTTAACTCAATTCACTTTGTTGAGTTACGATTATTTTTCATAATCATATTTCTTACAATCATTGTATCCCCCACAATTAAATTTTATTTAATATTAGTTTATATTTAACTAGTTGGAGAATTTTTTTTATTTCAATTACATTACATTGAAGAATTTAATTCTCAAAAATTATTTCATCATTTAGGATAATTCAAATTTCTTTAATAGTTGTTTCCATTATTGATCATATTTCGCACCCCTAAATTATTATCCATTATATTTGGAAGAATATTTTTTCTATATCTAATTATAAATTCACATTTCCCAAAATAATATTTTATAAATATTTATTTTTCTATTTTTATTTATTGGGATTTCAACAATAAAATAAACACATATAAAAAACATTCAATTATTTAAAAATAAAATTTTTTCTTCATCTGAAATTTCTTATAAACACTATATTATAATTTTAATGGATTTATTATTGAAGATAATTTTTTATTGTAATGATCATCCAAAAAAATATTAATTTTTTTTGAAATATATATTTTTTAATCTATAACATCATCTTTAATGTGTCTACTAAGAAAATATAAA
The DNA here is from genome assembly GCA_963277665.1 of Viscum album. NCBI lineage: Eukaryota > Viridiplantae > Streptophyta > Magnoliopsida > Santalales > Viscaceae > Viscum > Viscum album. The sequence continues at coordinate 2,062,140,916 of OY728140.1, forward strand.
AAAATTGTTTTTGTATTTATATATATTTTTTACAATTCTTATTTAAGATGTCTCATTTATGTGTCTAGTAATATATTTACTTATGATTTTTTTTTTCATGGTGGTTTTAAAGTGAATTAGATGTTTTCATACATTTTCCTAAAGTAATATATTTTTTATTAATTGCGTTACATTGTTTTCATTTTTTAGAGGCTTCGATATTTCTATGTAATGATATATTTAGTTTATTAATGTATTCACAATTAATTTTTTTTAATGAATCTTTTCCATAGAACATATTATTTATAAAAAACTAATATCTTTTGTTTTTAATGATATATTTATATCTTTTATCAATCTCAAGTGAACCATTTTTTAGTGAAAATGTGTAGTTGGTTTCGAAGACATATAAAACAGGGTATTCATTATTTTATTCAATGTTATTTTTTCAACATATCATCTAACATATGATTAATTCATTCCATCATAATTAGTGATATTTATTTTATATTCGGGATATTTTTTGGATACTATCTATTTAGTTTCGTGTTATGTATTGTTGAACATTCTAACAATGTTTTCCATGAATCCAATCTATTTTCATTGGTTAAATTAATTACTGTTTGATGTACGAATGTTATCATGTTAAAATGGATCTCATGAGTTTGTTAAATGATAGGTGGTTAGATATATCAACCTAAAACATATTGGGTGCGTATTTATATCTCATGAGATGATTGTGGTGATCATGATGTGATATATTCTCCATTATGATTACCTAAATTTGTTTTTAATTAAACCTCCACTGTGATTATGGGAATTAGGTAGTAACGCATACACATCAATTTTTTATGAGAATTATGTTGTGATTGTCACTCTACTATTGAATAAAGTAGTGATTCATGATCATCCTTGATAATGGGGAATTTATTCTGATTCCCACTCTAATATTTTATGATTAATTCTCTTATGGGATTTCCATAGTTTACAATTATTCATCATTTTTATGATATTCATTATACTTAGGATAAGTATAATGATATGTAGAGAATATATATTTTCGTATGTTTCGAAACACAGATTCCATGATATAGGTATATACATTTATGATTACATAGACTTATATCAATAATAATGGAAAAATGATATTATTCCATGTAATATTCAAAGATATATTTATCCCCTTCACTAATTTTTTATTGTCCTTCTGATCTATCCCATGGTGACTTAATGATTATTTTTTCCTTATTGATAAATTTATCTCACCGTGTTATGTGGTTTCCTATTCTATTCAGAATAATTTATATGAATATATATATATATTGAATTTAATATAGATAATAATTTGAAAATCATTTGAAGGCACAAATAAGGTAATATTTTAAAAAATATCATGATGGGTTGATAAATAATTTAAATTTAATCATTACAAACACTATACCTATTTTTAAATGGGTTTTCATGATAAATTTTTGATGGAAGGTAGGTATTTTGAAAATTTTATAATATACATATAAATTAAACTCACATATAATCATATCCAGTGTTAAAAAAAATCAATATAACAAAGAGTACATAATTAGAGGGCCTAAATGTCTTATAATTGCCATTTTCTATAGAATACAGACCATCATAGTAAATATGGCCTCATTATCCACCATGGGAGTTGAGTTTTTAGGTTATATCAGGACCATAAACATTTTTAGCTATGATTGAGTTTGTTTCAAATACAAAATAATTCACACGATCAGACCATGATCATTTTGTGTCAAAAGAAACATTATTTCATAAGCCGGTTAGTCATTGCCACATTACCAATAAAACCATATAATGTTAATTTGATAGGAGGATGATTGGTTGGGTTAATCATAACATTTTTATTGAAATATTTCATAATATATGAAACTAATATACATTTAATTAAAATTAATGAATCTATCCAAATTGATATCATCGGACATTTTACCTCTATAAAAATAATCTGATCTAAACAATGTTTTTTTGTCAATATCTATAATTTATATTAGTACTGAAACATTATATTATTTATACATGACAATTTTGTTTATATACATATAACTAGGATCTCATGAGAAATTAATATTCATAAAAGGATTTTTAGGTAGTGCAATTTGGATTAGTCATGTTAGGGGGCCATATATGTATTCATATGAGAGGGATATGATACAACATAAATCGAGGCTTAAAGTTTAAGGACATTAGTCATGAAAGGTCAATTCAGTAACACATCTCGATTAAATAATCTTTATATAACATTATAATTAATCCCCATAGAATTCATGTTGATTCCTTATATGCATTACAATTATAATAATATAATGATTAAAAAGACAAAAAATTCCATGGAATTCAATATCATTTCAATATTTTATCCCATTTAGGGCTGTCAAGGCTCTCCCATAATTGTATTATCCATTTTGAGATTGTTCTAATAGGTTTTCTATTTGGTAAAATCTTGGAAAACCATAAATTTATGGAGTTTTTATACATATTTACATGATGTGAGTTCATGGAAAATATTATCTCCTTGTAATAAGATGGTTTCGTTCTCACATATTGAGTTCATAAATAATGTTCAATGATGTGATTTTTTGGATTTGCATGTCTATGTCAGAGAAATGAAATGTAGTCAGTATTGTATACTCACTAAGTGGGATGTTACTTATTATAGTATGGTGAGGTATGATAAAATATAAGATCATGGGGGTGTTTACTATGTAAATTACGTTAATAGAGATGAATTTCACATAATGTTTTTAGGGAAATGTGTCTCACACGGATTGCTTTTGGATGAGGTCCACAAGATAGATTTTTTTTAGATGTAAGTGCAACTTAATGGTATCAAAAATAAACCATTGGATATGGGAACCACAAAGTAAATTTGTAATAATTTTTTCAAAAAATGGGTTCACATTTGGGACCTCATGATGTAGGGACATCATCATGGAAACCATATAAAAACTTATCAAAATGGACCCCAATAAAGTACATTGCATATTGTACACTGCGAAAGGATTTTATGGGAGTATTTATTTATATTATTAAAACTAAATGAAGATTTCACTAGTGATAAAATGGTTTCCCCATATCAATGTTTTAAAAATTGAGGTATTTATGGGTGCATTTATAGGCAGTGCTAATTAGCTGACTCCCAAAATTTGGTTAACATATTGGGTTACTTGTTTCTTTGAAGAGACTCCATGTTGGGATGTGTTGATAGCGGTCCATAGACTATAGTACAAAAATATATTTAATTTGTGGGTTCTTCATGAAGTAATGCCATGGTGGGTACAAAATTAGAACCACAATGCTATAAACTCTAATGTATCCTTAAATGGAGCCCCCATGCCATGAACGATTCTCATATCCCATAAGAAATTTCGAGATCAATGATGGCTATTATATATATCTCTATATGATTTTATAGTCTAACCATGTGAATCCTAGTCTAAGAAATGATCTGGTGACTGTTGTAATGTCCCGATTCCGGAAGCCACCCAGAGGTGCTCCGTACCTGATTGGCCACATTGCATCAAGTTCCTTTCCCCGAATGCCATAGGATGTTGACTATCAGTGAGGGCCTTGGGTGTGATCATGGGAAAAGTATGCCCTTATTGGCAGAGTAACACTGTGGAAAGGAAACAAATACACAATACCGGAAGTATTAAATATCCAACAATAGTAAACAATGGAAAACTGAAATAAGAAACCACTAGAGAAAATATATATAAAATGTTTCATGATGAGAATTTCTACTCTAACATCCAAACAAGACACAATACAGAATACAAATATTAATAAATTGATGTACAAAATAAAAATATAAACAGATTCTCTGCATCGACAACCTAAGCATGGTCCCATTCTATCCAGCTCTTCAGTATGTCAAGTACCAGAAGTTGAAGGGTCCATTCCCTTATCTATACATACAGTAATACAATCTTTTTGGGCACAAAATCATGGGCCAAATATGGTGTGAGAATAAATCTCAGTAGGAAACCACCCAAAGATCAATGCCTAATAGTCAGTGAATATATGGAAGGTAAAAGAAAAAAATCAGTATACATGAAGAACATAGTAGAAAACAATCCACTATTTCAATATCAAGCAACAGCTAAACAGGAAGCTAAACACTAACAGGAAACCCTCTACAAAATATTCACATCCCTTCCCCTGTGGGACTGCAAAATAAGTACATGAAACCCTCATGGAAGTACACTCAGTCTAACCCCTCTAGTTCTATATCAAGAATATATAAATAGACTCTTAGAGGAAGAAATGACAGTCAATTCCCCTTATATTCATAGGTAAAACAAGACTCTCTGAGGAAGCTCATATAGTCAATTACCCTTATTAAACCAAGCTCAACGACTCTCTGAGGAAGCTCACTTTGTCAATTCCCCTTATATCTCATAGTTGTTAAAATATTTCAAAGACTCTATGATAAAGCTCACACGATCAAATCCCCTTATAATCTAAATCAGTCATGGACTCACTGAGTAATCTCACTCTATCAATTACCATTATAGCCCAAAATGGTCCTAGGATCTCTAAGGAAGCACACTCGTTCACTCCCACATAAAACCTAAAGAGCTCAAAGTCTCTATGAAGAAACTCACTTGGTAAATTCTTCTTATATTCTATCACAACAGGTTCTCAGGGCCCTGTGTTGGTCAACGAGCCTCACAATGCAATATAGCCAAAGTAAATCTACCGAACTACTTGGATAACTAGTCAATAGAATAACAAAAATATCACAATACTAACTCTCCACAATAATGTTATAGGCATAGAAAATGGGCAAAGCGACCAAAAGGCTAAGTAGGACCAAACGGTCATAAACAGATCATGCATGGGTAAAACATCCAAAGCAAAGTAATCAACACTATTCATAACCAATTAACCTATACAAAAACATATAGGCATGGCAGGAAATCAACATGGGTAAAAATAGTAAACACACAATACTCTGTTCAAGGGCATTGTTTAAAATGGCACATAATACTCAAAGACATTCAATGAAAAGGCACAAACCACCTACCTCCACTTTATATGATTGATATCCTCCGGCGTCGACCCATAGATCAACCATGATCGTGGTACATCTACAAAAACGTCCAAAACGTTCAACGAAGGATAACATGAGGAAGAAGAGGAATCATGATACGAAGCCCAAACTGAAGAGCGCACTTATCGAGGAAATCCCAACGCAATTGAATGTGGTCAAATCATGGATCAGATGGAGGCTCAAGGGCTCTGAGAAAAATCAGAGTTGTATATGATCTATCGGATAAAGAATACCTAGAAGAAGACGGTGTTAGCGATTAGACACAACCATAGTGTGTTTAATGAAAAAAGTACAGGTTGTGTAATTTGGAAGTACAAGGTGTGTACTCGCCATTTCCGTACTCTTCCTTCAGTGTCCTCCATGTCACTCCACAGATCTGTTTGCATGGCCACTACATGGCCAGCACCTGGCTACATACGGTAACCGAGTACACAATGTGTAATCAAAAATTAAACGGTGTGTACTTTGAAAATTTATAGAATTTATTCTTTTTCAAATAAACTACTAGAAAAGGAAACAAATAACTGAAAAGAAGATTTGATTTCTTACCAACATCCCGCCATAAAAATATTCATCCCTGAATTTCCCTATATCGACGTAGAAGAAGAAACCTCAAAATGTTCTGGCCACTATGATCGTACATCATCCTCCATCTCCAAAGTCTCGTCATGTACCCGCCCATGCTGCCATAACACTCAGACCAGAGTAACAGACCGACCATAGTGAACCTTTGTACTACGATCAATAATGATGATAGGATTCTCCTAGAATGATGCATCCACTTCAAGATCAACCTCCATAGGTTTAAATACATGAAATGAGTTTGAAAATTAATGTCAGAGCTGGGAAATGTGAATGAAGTTGTTGATAGTCCGGTACCTCTAGGGTAATTGGAACTGATAGGAAACTGGCCCAACTCTCTCCAATACCTCAAAAAGCCCGACGTACCTTGGGGAAAGCTTACCATGTCTCCTAATCATCTTGTGTCCCAACGCCGAAGGGGCACACATGAAAACATAATCCCCGGCCTCGAACTCCAAAGGTCTTCCCCGTTGACCATCATAAGACTTCATCCAAGACCGCATTGTAGTCATCATCTTCTGAATCATCTCTATCTGCTCTGCGGTCTCATGAACAAGATGAGGTCCCAGCAATGATGCATTTCATGCCTCTAGCCACAATAAAGGTGATCAGCATGGCCTATCATACACAGCCTCATAAGGTGCCATCTGACCAGTGTCTTGAAATCTATTATTGTTGAAAAACACCACAAGAGGAATATATTTCTCCCATGAACCTCCAAAATCAACGATGCATGCTCAGAAAACATCCTCAAGCACCTAAATCGTAAGCTTAGACTGGCCATATGTCTTGGGGTTGTAGGCTATACTCAAGTGAACCTATGTACCCAATGCCTTCTGATGCCCCTACTTGATTCGAGAAGTAAAACATCCATCCATGTCTGCTACAATAGAGTGTGAGACTCCATAAAATTGTACCATCTCTCTGATGTACAACCACCCAAACTCATCTAAACTAACAGACTCTATGATCAGAAAGAAGTGGGAAACCTTCAATAGTATGTCAATGATAACCCATACTGTATCATTCCCTCGGGGAGACCTTGGAAACCGTATTATGATGTTCATATCGATGTTTCTCCACTTCCACTCGGGAATGGGTAACCTCTATAAAATCCCCACTGGCTGTTGATTCTCCACCTTCAAATATTTAGTGGTGGAACACCTGATAAAGAATCCAACAACATCCCACTTAATTCCTAGCCACAAATACTAGAGTTGTATATCACAATACATCTTGGTGATACTAGGTTGAACTACCCAAACCGAGGAATGAAAATTCCACATCAACTCATCGCGTATATCTACTGGCACCCATATGTACCCCTTGAAACACAATATCCCATCCTCGCCTATGGTCAATCCAAGAATAGGGTCCTCTACAGACACACTCTCACGTAGGACTAGGCATTCAGAATTTGATAGATGCCTCATTCGAACTCGGTCATAAAGAGTAGAGGTAACAGCTATAGAAGAAAAACACATTTTCCCCTGATTGTCGTGAACCTCCAAATGCATCTAAGAGAACATAGCCATATGATACAACTCAATGATGGCCTCCTAAACTGTCTCTATCTGAGTCTTTATTCTCAACACATTAGCCACTATGTTGGATTTCCAAGGAATGTAGGCTAGCTGAATGTAAAAGGACTATAGGTACTCAACCAATCTTCAGTGTCTCAAATTCAGATAACGCTGAGTAAAAACTTTCCAGAGACTTTTGGGGTCCATGAATACCACAATATACCCTCCCAGAAGATAATGTCTCCAATAGCACAAGGCATGAACACTTGTCACCAACTCAAGATCCTGCGTTAGGTAATTCCTCTCATGTGGCTGCAAATAATGAGACCCGTATGCAAAGACTCCATCTCATTTCATAAGCACAGCTCCCAGTATGATACCCAACGTGTCATAGTAAACAATATAGCTCTTTCACGACTCTAGATAAACTAGTAAAGATGCTAAAGTCAACCTACCTTTCATCTCATGAAAGTCTGACTCAAAATAATCTAACCCAAAAACATCAAACCATTCTTAGTGAAACTTGTCATTGGTGCCTCTTAGTGTTAAATTTCCTGTATGAAATTTATGTAGTATCCAGTCATTCCTAGATAACTCTGCACCTCTCGAATGTTCTTCAGCTATTCTTAGGAAACTACTTCTCTCTCTTTCTCTCCATCTACTGACACTCCTATCACTGTAATAAATGACCCACAAAGTGAATCTGATCCATCTAAATGTATAATTTTGTGAGAATATCATATAAATTATACTCTATTAGTGTACTCAAAATGATATCATGATGGGTATCATGGTTGTGTTGAGCGTGAGAGTATATCAATATATCATCCACAAAGACCACCACGAAGGAAGTTCTAACTGTGAAGTCCCCTGGTCATCCAAATATAGACTAGAAATATCAGTTGTAACTCCTCCTAACCAATGATGCTCTGGACCCACTCTTCTTGCTTGAAAATACCATTGACCTTTATGAAGAAGAGATCTACCCTTTGCTGATATTAAACTCACCCTATGGTAATAGAAATTGACTATTTCATGCAATGGAACTAACCAGTCCATCTTGAGAATAACATCATAGCATGTCTTCTCAAGAACATATAGGTCTTATAAGAATTCACACCCACCAACCTGTAGAGGGCACTCCCTTAACTGACGTACACTAGTTGTTCTAGTCCCCAAGAGAGTTTCTAGAATCAAGATATCAGTATAGAAAAAGATGCATAGACCAATTATATCCATAACAGAAACATATATAAATCTATGGGAAGCCCCGATATAAAATAGAGCAAATGATAAAACATAGGCAACTATTATAGTACCTCAAACAGTATAGTGTCTGGGATCCTACTCCTGCTGGGTCTACTACAATGCAATAGTATGGCATGTACCGAGGCCCAAGGGACCTGATTGAACAGTCTGAGATGATCCATCCTTATGTTGCTGAAAGCTCAGTGACTAACCAAAATGGCCAGAACCTCCACCTCGGCTTGAACGGCGAGAAGAACTCTAGTTCTTTGACTGGAGAGAAACATGTGGCACTGCTCTTGGTCACTAAGTCATAGAAGAACAATCTTAGTACCAGCTACTGGTGAGAAGATCTGAATAATGTTTTGATGGTGACCCATCATTCCTCATGATATAAACTCCACTGGGCTTCTCTGAAAACATGTATTTGTATGCCCTCTCTTCACGCACTGAAAGAAGACCATTGGCTACGAGAAGATGCATCCTGCATACTCTAATCTCGTCTTGCATTCCCCCTACAGTGCTTATTGCTATCATCTATTTGAGCAATGACTCTGGATGTCGAACCACCCTAGCTAACAACTCCAAAATCCCGTAGATTACAGTTTGTGATTAGCACCCGGTTGATGATAGAGGTTATAAAAGTCCACCTGAAGATCTTCACCTGAGATCAGATAATGTGCCATAGATCATCCTCAAACATTTGTGCAAGGAAAAACTCATCACCTCCTGGAAATGACGAGAAACATTGTAGCTCTGTGAAGTGAGAGGAATACTCCATAACAACAAGAGTACCCTGCTCTAGAATTAAGAACACTCAGGATCGATGGGCCCTCAAGGTCTCCAGATAAATTTAATTTTATATGATACGACGAAACTCATCCCATGCCATATTATATTGGCATCCCAACTATGAGATCACATCTCAAGACCTCTTGGTGGAGTATCAAAGCATGTAGGCACTGAGCTTCACACTTTTCTTTGGATGAATCTCCAGATGCTCGAAAATCATCAGCATGGCTTCGAGCCATGATTCATTATCCTGAGGTCCTCCATCCCCTATTAAATTAGGAGGATGCTTCTACTGAAAATCCCATGTCAATTATACCATCAATAAGGAATGAGGTGTCACTCCCTGAAAGGTCTTCACCATCCCCCAAAAAGACCTCTCTGAATTGTGCATCAACACCTATGTCGAGTATAATAGTTCTCACCAATACTGGCATGATAGGAGTATATGCAGTTAGTCCCTGATCAGCCATGTATGGTGCCTGATGACCTCCTGGCAACTAGCATACAACCAGAGGATGTCTCGGTGGCATGACAATGCAATGTAAAATTCACTCCATAGAATAAGATTATCACGTACTGAAAAATAGATGTTTGAGAAAGGAACTGGAGAAATAAAGCACTCATGTTTTATATAACAAGACAACACATTGTGTATAATTCCTACATGGCATGTTATCTTATGTCATTTACATTAGCGTGTACTCAGGCCTAAGCTGGTCGTGTAACACGCAAAACACATGGCGTTTTGTCTTATCACAGGGCACATACCTGAATCCCCTTTCCCTGCCCGAGTACTTATACATGGTTAAGCCACATGGATATCTGAAGACAATACTACATGGCATGTTCAAAATAGACACGACGTGTATAGACAAGCTTCACGTGGACCGCGTTGTTAGTGACACGGCCTGACACACAGATCAAACTACATGGTGCGTTCAAGGTAGACATGGCATGTACGTGAAAGGATAACAGCAACCCGTGTTGTTATTTACATGTCCTAGTACCTGGGTCAAACTACACGGAGTGTTCAATCCTGACACGACGTTTATAGATTAAGGTTTATTTTCCGTGTTTTTAGTTACATAGGTGGACACTGGGTCAACATTACACGGCATGTTAAACTAGTAAACGACGTGTTCCCGTACAAATTTTCCTATCCCGCGTCTTATCCCTCATGGCCTATGAAACAATTTGATACTAAACGGCATATATATATAGTACAAAACATGTACCTAAGAAAAACAGTTTATTCCCAAACAGAAGAACACATGGTGTGTACATAACAATACATGGCATGTATTCTAGGTTTTTCATGACAGCAAGACCCTGAAACTACTCTGGAACCCAAAAAAACACTAAAACGAACTTTGAAAGTGCCAAATTCTATTACGTGAGGGCCCATACTGACCAGAAATCAATGTGTGGCATCTAATATAATTTGTATCATGGAAAACAAGGAAATGATCCACAAAATTCCAGTCCATGAGGTCCCATACCACCTCGAGAACCAATGTATGGAATTCATTAAAACAAAACCTTACACAATAATACCATTTCAAATAGTAGTTATTTATATCGAGGCAGATATCACAACAACATTCATATTCTACACAACATCTTTCACAACAACAAGAAATCGCTAATGCATCCTTGATAGAATTAATAGAATGCATGAGATGTGATTTCTAAGAAGTGCCAATATAATTCATGAGATTGCACACCCTCATCTCATTGGGATGCAACTGAATTATAACCTCAAAAACATTAATGGTAACAACACAAAACATTGAATCACCGAATGCTGAAAATAAAATCATCCGTAAAGTTGAAAAAAAAGAAAAATTGCATTAAATGAGGTTGATTGGATTTTCCCTAAACACGAGTTACCAACTCCTAGGCACAACATATTAATAAGTATCTATTATGTCATATCCCTACCTAAAGGCTCCAAATAGTAAGTCAAGATAAAATAATTCATATGATACCTATTTGTAATGTGCCAATTCTGGAAGCAACACAGGGGTGCCCTGTTCCCAGTTGTTGACATGGCCTCAAGCGCATTTCCTGGTACGCGAGAGGCTATCGACTAGCAGTGAGGGCCTTGTGTGTGATAATGGGTAAACTATGCCTTCACTGGAAGAGCAACACAGTATAATGGAAATAAATACAAAATATTATAAGTATTAAATATTCAGCAATAGTAAATAGAAGAAGACAAAAATAATAAACAACTTGAGCATAAATATATAAAATGATGCATGATTCATATTTCATGGAGAACAGACTAAAAAGTAAAAATGCTGAATACAAACAGTACTAAACCATATAATAAAAAATAGATAAAAAGCTCCTCAGCATCACAAGCCTATGCTTTGTCCCATTCTCTCTAGATCCATAGCAAGTCAAGTACCTGAAGTAGAAGGGCGCTTGCCCTTATCTATACCGGCAACAGTATAATCTGTTTGGGATAAAAACCATCACCCAAATATAAAGTGAGACTAAATCCCAGTAGGCAACCACCCATAGAGATGTGCCTAATAGTTAGTAAATATATTGCAGGTAAAAGTATAAAAGCAATAAACATGAAGCACTCAACATAAAACAATTAAAAGTATCAATATTAAGAAAAAACAAAACAAATAGATAAACACAAATAGGTAACCCTTTGGGAAATACTCGCAGCCCATCCCCTCTATTCCTACAAAAAAATTACAAGAAAACCATTAGGATGTTCACTCATTCTAACCCCTCTTGTTATGTCACATGAATATATAAATAGACTCTTTGAGGAAGCACTCATAGTCAATTCCCTTTATAGTCATAGGTAAAACCAGAATCTCTGAGGAATCAAACATAGTCAATTCCCTTTATAGTCTAAGGTATTCAAGGAATCTTTGAGGAAGATCACACGATCAATTCTTCTTATAGACCCAAGTTCAAGGAATATCTGTGGAATCTCACTCGGTCAATTCCCCTTATATCCCAAAGTCATTCAAATAATTAAAAGATTCTATGAGGATGCTCACATAATCAATTCTCCTTATAGTCTAAAGTAGTCAAGGACTCTCTATGGAAGCTCATTAGGTCAATTCCACTTATATCTCCAAGTGGTTCTATGCTCTTTGAGGATGCTCACTCAGTAAATCCCCCTTATAGCCTAAATTTCTCAAAGAATCACAGAGGATGATCACATGGTAAATTCCCATTATAGTCTACCACAATAAGTTCTCATGGCCCTATGTCAGTAAATGAGCATAACAATTCAATACGAGCATAGTAAATCTATAGAAATACATGAATAACAAGTCTACAACATAACAATCGTGTTAGAATACAAACTCTCCACCCTACAGAAACAGACTTGGAAAACAGGCAAGGCTACCAAAAGGATATGTAGGACCAAACCATCGTAAACAGATCATGTGTGGGTAAAACATCTAAATTATAGTAATCAAACCTATTCATAACCAATTAACCTCTACACAAGAATTCATGCATGGTAGGAAATCAACATGGTTTAAAATGGTAAACACTCAATACCCCTTTCCAGGTTATTGGTCAATATTTCATATAATACTCAAAGGAATTCAACAGAAATGCACTAACCACATACTTTGGCAATGTATGATTGATATACTCCGACATCGGCCCTTGGATTGACCAAGAATGAGGAAGATCTACAAAAAACTTCTAAAACGTTCAACGAAGGATAACATGAGGAAGATGAGGAACCATGAAACAATGATCAAGAAGAACAGAGATCTTACTGAGGTGATCACAACGCAATCGACGGTGGACGAATCAGAGATCAGATGGAGACTCAGGGGATATGGGGATCAGAGAAGGATCACGGTCGTACGAGTTCTCTTGGAGGAAGAAAACATATAAGAAGATGGTTCTGGTGATTAAAAGAGATCCTGGTGTGTCTAATGAAATAATGGCGTACCCGGCATGTACATTTTATGTACACGACTTGTGGTCACCATTTCCGTACTCCACTCTCGGCCGCCTCCAAGTCACCCCTACAAGGTCATTTGCATGGCCACTACACGACCGACACCAGGGTACCTACCTTAACTGAGTACATGATATTTACTCTTAAAGTACACGATGTGTACCTTTAATGTACATGACATGTACTCATAAGGTTCATGATGTGTACTCAAAAATTACATGGCATGTAACATGAAAATTTCCAGAATTTTTTATTTTTCTCAAAAATGACTAGAAAAGGAAACACATTCCTGAACAGAAGATCCAGGTTTTACAACTACAAATGAAATTCATGAATAGAAAATGTTATATTCATGATGAAATGTTCACTACTGTTTTCTGGAAATTAACATAAATGTCAAATAATAGTATCATTTCATTTTTATTTCCAATTAAACTTCATAACCAGAAAAATTTAATCCCTTGGAATAGAAAACTCCACTAAATATATAATTTCCAAATAGAATTTATTGAATATGAGATTTAATAATATATAATTCTATTGTAAATGGATTCTTCATTCTCAACATAATTTTAATTTATAATTTTATAAATATTTTGTATATTATACCCAGGAGTTCTCCCCACCATGTCACTTAATTTGGTGATGGTACTAAAGGAACATCCTTCCTAGGTCTGCGAGAAATTGAGCTATATATATATATATATATTTTTATTCATACATGGTAATAGATGTAATTATCTACCCAAAATGAATTGTGATATTTATGTGAGGTGACTATTATGGATTTAGAGAAAAACTATGTGGAATTAAATTTTGTTATGAAATTATATTTCTTCCATTAAGATTTAATTAGAATAGAATTAATAAATTCTATTTCCAATTTAAGAATAAAATTATTTACTGCATTCCATACTTTAACTGAAGATAATGTAGTTATCTAATTAAAAGGAGGATTTTTCTTAGAGAATTACCTTTATATATGTAATAGGAATAAAAATCAATCTCAACACAAGGAATTTCTCCCATTTAATTGTCAATGATCTTAATTAAATGATGAAATTTGAAAGTTAATTTTGTTTTTGAGGATTTATCCTTGAAAATATATCTTTATATTGTTTTTTATGTAGTGATAATTCAAATAAATCCATACCTAGCTCTGATAAATGGCACCATTTATAAATTAATATCATTCCCAAAGGAAAGATATATTATCATGGTATAATATATGAATATGATCATGATTACAACTAAAGGATATATCTAACCCATATTATGATAATGGATTAATTAAAATTAGTTTAATAAAATGGATAATTTACATTAATGCAAAGATACATTTCCTTGATTTGGAGGTTGTTAAAAAATAGAATGCATTTCATATACCAATCTGTTTATTTAAATAGTCAAGCTAACTAGATTTGATTTCCTTGTACATTAATTTAATTTATATGGAAATTTTAAATATTACAATTTAAATGAGAACTAGATTTTTCACGGTTTTTTGAAAAAATTGATTATTTTTCATTATAGTAAAATGGTTGAATATAAGATCATTAGTAATTTTTCATTTATTCAATATCATATTTGTGGTATTCTAATATAGATATTTGGTGTGTAAAGGGAACGAAATTTACTAAATCATCGTGTTGTAGGTATTCGATATGAAATTTCTTCTACATTCATTTTTTTCAAATGATCATATTTTTCGAAAGATATATATCATACATTTTTATAATGATGAGGATCAACTTTATGCAAGAATTTTTTAATTGGTTTTCATTTTGCAGTTTAATTTTTCTCCTTCTATGGTAAAGTTCTGTGTATATATGTTAAACCAATTTTATTATTATTATTGAAGGATTCTTATTATAATTTTACATACATAATTCAAAAATTTCATTGACTATAGATTCTTGAAAACAATTGAAAGATAAAATAAACCAGAACAGTTAAGCATTTTGTAGGTAAAAATAGTAAAATAAAACCCAATAGGATTTATTTCTCCATTTTATTGAATTTATAAGGCCTTTAGTGATTGCTTCATTAGTGTAATATTCTAGTATGATGTCTAATATGTATTTCTACTTAGTGTCACAAGATATGTATAATGTTTCTAAGAGGAGTTTACCCAAATAATAATGTCAAATCATGGAATTAGGATTTTCATGAATAAAAACAAACTCAAGAATTTTTGTAATTTAAAGGGGATATAAACCGAGAAATGAACATACACTAGAAAATAATTTGATAATATTTCATCGATAATTCTTATATTTTAAATGTGTTTAAATTTTTTTCTTTAAATATAACTAAATTGTTTGGACTTGTAATGTTTAAATCACAACCTATAAATGTATGACTTATGGTGATATGTAAAATAATACACATAGGATGACAAATAATAATACCTGAATCATGTCTCTGTAATAATGATACATCTAATTGAGAAATTGGGTATTTATTATGGAGGTAAAATATAATATTTTGTTTACTTCATAGGATCAATGAAAACAATGATATTCCATACAAATTATGAGTGGTGTAATTTCAGATTAATTAATACATGTTACCATTATTTCTGTGAAACATATATTTGAAATTATTATTCAAATCAATGGTTGTGGAATTATAAGTGTGTATCCTTCTCAAGTAATTGGTTTTTATTTAAATAGTTATAAAACATTTGAGGTTTGTTATAGGATACCATGAGTATTAAAGATTTTTTTTATGACCATAAATTATATACCTTACTGTGTCAAACACAATCTTAAGGTGATTTGATATAACATTAGATTATTGACATCATATTCATGTATGGAAATAAGGTACGTATTGTGATGATGTGACATTATTTTGAATCACAATGTATATATGACATATAAAAATTATATTTTAAAGGGGTAAGGAATATATTAATACTCATATTCATAGCTGATGTGGTCTATATAGTACAATTTATTTTTTAGGGCTATACGGTGGTCACCAAAAGCATTGTTCCTTTAAAATTTTTACTTATAATATTCTTCATCCTTGTAGTTATATTTTTTGAGACTGTATATATGAATTTTCCTTTATCATCAATTTATTAGTTTTTATATTTATATATATTATGCTACAATCAGTTTTTAGATTATTATCATAACATATAGACAATATATTTATAAGATGTATAGTTTCACAGATTTAAGAAAACTTTATCCAGTTTCATGTTATAGAACATTGAACAAAACATGAGATAATATAGTTATAAAAATCATGGAAAATATCATGAATAATGAGCCTTGTGCTAGTATGTACATACTTACTAATAGGTGTACTTATTATTTCATTCATGATCATTGTAAAATATAATGGGATATATGTCCATGGTTAATCTAATGATAGTGGTTTTATACGTCATTACATATTACATGTTTTGTGAATTCTTTAATGCATAGTACTTAAATATATTCTCTACATATATGTATCTAATATGAAATGAAAATGGGAATGTTCCATAATTTATTATTGTATAAGACGAGGAAACAATCAGTACACTTAGAGTTATTAAATTGGTATATAATGTATGCAGGATAATGGTAATTGTATGTAAGATGACGTAATCAATGTAGTCTATGGTCTTGTAGCATGGAAACCATGTCATGCCTTTGAAGACCATGAAAAAATGAATTATAATTTCTATAGCATTGTTTCATACAATGAGAACATTATGTTATTGAATTTATAATTATTCAATTAGGATTTATGTTCTAATGTTTAACATCATTTGACAAAGATTCTATGATTTCATATAAATAATAAAAAATTATTATTAGAATCCAATCATTAGTTAATGGTTTTTTAATTAGTGGAAAATCATTCATATGTTAAACATGTTATGGATACATAATCATATTTTTTTTAAAAATTTGATATAAACTATATTAAAACAACATGTGTCTCATTGAATATCCAAATGAAACATTTGTTTGGACATTTATGGTGGACTAATTCATTATACATTTTATGCACTTGTGACATGGATATCGATTTATTGATAATATAGTTTATGAGGGAATAAAAAACAAGAATATTTTTAATCCATTTGTAAATGATAAATGAGTAATGATATTAATGTTATAAAATTTGATAACTGGAGAATATTGACTGATGACTAGTGGGACAACATTGAATTACAATAATTAGATAAATTATAGTCCAACATTAAAAAAATTGTACAAGGGGAAAAGTGGAGATTTATTAAACATCGAAATAATTTCATATGGGTTATGTTTATGAAAAAGGGGTAGTATCCTATTAAATATAAATTCCTATAATTTTTTTAGGTAAATCAAATCCATTAATATAATATTTCTATGATAAGGGTAACAATGTAGATTAGTTTACTTATGTATTTGGGACTTCAAGTGGAGCTTCCTAAATTATGGAATTGATTTAGTGATGATTCATAAACCAATATTTTAATGTACGATGTGATCTAGAAAAATCGTTATCGTTTAAACCATGGTTGGTCATATGATGATAGACACTACAGTAACTACACATCATTTTTCAATTATAATCCTGAAACACAATGTCACTAAAATATAATCCTTACATAGATCTATATAATATATAAGGAAATAGAGGGAAATAACTCACATTTCAATAAAAATTAAAATGATAATGATTTTGTACATTGATGTTCCTTATAATGGTTAGGAAATTTATTATGAATATTATTTTAATTATAAAGGTGTGAAATCATAATTTTGTTTATTTTTTTTCATGGATGACCTGTGTGCTCTAAATTTTATGCTCATATATCCAGGGATAATTCGGTAGATTTTATCATTATTTATTGAGGATGTGGTCTAGGATATTCAATATAACATACCACAAACATATTTCATGTGGTAAAACATCATGTTGAAAAAATAGAATATTGTTTAAGGTTATATGTGGAAGAGATATATTTGATGTTATTTTTGAAAATATAGTGAGTGAGTAAGATAAGTGTGCCGACTCATATCAATGTCAGGATATGAAAATATCAGTTATGGTTGATGGTTTACACATGACCTAAAATATTATTTCATAAAATGGGATATTTTCATAAATATAGTGTTTAATGTAGAGTCAATCACTACAGGAACTATAGTGAATTTGAAGTCCTAAGAAGTATATGTTTATTTGTGAGAACGAGGTAACTATAATAGTGAAATTCTTATGAAAAACTAAATAGATACTAAAGACTCATATATTAGATTTTTCATATATATGGGAGTGAATAAATGAACCCAACTTAGTAGAAATCCCTAAAAGATAAAAAGTAACATAACTGAGGAATTCAAACAAGGAAAATTTGACATTTTGATATGTGACTAATTGTGAGTCTTGTGTGATATAAATTAACTTATATATATTTGGGATTAAAATAATGAAACTATGACTTGTAGAGTAAGTTGTTTTATAAAATTTATAGTAATGATTCATAGCATTTTGTGAACTTTTGTTTTACATCATATTTTTCGTTTAGAAATTTCATTATGTTTTACAACATGTAACATGAACATTAGTTCAAATAGTTGATTGATTTCTTATATATAATTTTTTTAATATATATAGTCACACAATAAGTACTTGTAAAATGAATTTTACAATATCGTGATGAGTATAAAAATTTCATGTATATTACTATAACTGAAATATGTGTTTTATGTAATTCATTATGAATTGTTTTATTATATGAAATTGAGAATAAAATGCATACAATCTCAAATAATCTCAAGATCCACAAACTTTATTAATGCATAATATATATATTTGATTATAAAATCATCGATTATGAAAAATCCAGAAATCATATTTCCAAAAATCTAGTGTTGAGGAAAAAAACTGAGGAACCTGTACAACATCAACAATATCTCTCTTCATCTTCAGAAAATCAAGATTGTTAATCACTAGTGGTCATGAAATGTATTCTTTTACATTATAATATTTAATGGAATAGACAACAATCCTTATATGACTAAGAGACAAATAACCTAAATTCTTTATCAAATAATTCTGTCTTCATCTTAGTGTAACTATATGATTAATGTAGTGACTTGGGTGGCACATGATATGTTACCCCATTATATATTTTTTAGAATCTATTATATAAATATAATGCACAATGGATGTCTTTTCCCTAATAATTAGTATAATTTTCGATATTTGGAATGATCTCTCAAATCATATCCTTTTGGAAAATTTCACTTAATCAATGTGAGCTTCACCAAATTATAATCCATATCATAAATTTTAGATTTGTTTCATAGTGAATCATTTTCAGTATATTTGGGGACATATTTTGAAGAAGTTTATATTTGGGAAAATGATTTTTCTATCCCTAGAATAGATAAATAGAACATTCTCAATGACTAAATAGAAATTAGAGATGTCAACCAATGTATGAAATGATCTTAATAATGTCCTGGGAGATGTGATATTTCCCCTATGCATATATGTTATGGTATATTAAAATATGAAAATTCCCACATTCCATTCAGACGAGGGACTTGTCTTTATATTGGTCTTTGGTAGAAAGATTCTGGAATTTCATAAATAATAAATGATCTCCAAAGAACAGAAATTGTTATTTTATAAATTTTTTTATTTTACAACTGGATTTGTGCAATAACATTTTCTGTAGATTGTGAAATATCATTATTTAAATAATATCATTATAATTAATTCATGGCTCTCTTTACCTTTCATGTTCCATGACAAGTGAATGATAATGGTGGTTGTCTCTATGTACACCCTGTAGACTCGATCTACTGATGACTTCATATATGATCCATACCAAAGATAAATATGAGGTATCAATTGGGTTTATACTTAAATATTTAGTGGTAGGAAAATAATCTCTTATACATTCCATTTTTATGTTTAGAGTATATCATATGAAAACCTTATATAGATTAAATTCCACAAAAATTATTTCAACAATCTCTATCATTATTGTAATCTTTAGGGAAGGGATAAAATTCATTGGACTTGGTTGCTTCCATGTTAATGTATACATAATAAAAATATTTTTCCACATTATTATATTACCCAGCATTGCTGGTAAGTTCACATTTCCTCTATTTGTTAGAAATTTCCCATGAATTTTCCTATAGGTAAACTACATATTATTTTTTACAGTATCTATAGGAATGGAAGACATGTATTACAAAGGATCCATGTGATTGCTAATGAAACATGACTATCAAGGACAATATATATCAGAAGATAAATGATGATGAATCATTACTATATAGTGTCACATAATATATTGGATAATTTATATCCATGCTCCTTAAATAATTCATTAGAAGATGGTGAATTTTTTATCTACTTTTGATTTATTTTTCCTTTGTGAAACCATCCTCATCATAATTAACAGTGAAATGAGATCGTTGTCTAACAAATACAAACTAATGATAATAATTATTTACATGGTTGAACTATTATATAATGTAATTATAGTTTTTTGTTTTACCTAGATTTCTACAAGATTATACTGTCAATTTGTTTCAACATGTAGTAATGATGATAAGGGTTTATCATAATACACAAATTATAACATGTCTCCAAACTATGATAGTCCTTCTTGAAATGTTACAATGATAAATTACTTGACAACAATTTGAATAATTACTTACAAACATTCCCATTATGTTTTGATGAATTTTTATTCTTTTAATTTTCATGCACCCTAATGAAAATTGGGTAGAATCAAATCACTCAGTGATAATTTCTACCAACATATTTCTCCTATAATATTATTATTTATTTTGATCTATTATTTAATTTATTCTCTATTAACATAGAAATTAATATTTCAATCATGAAATATTAGTAATTATTTAAAATATGTTTGAGAAATTTATAATTTATAAATTCGGATTAAATAATGTAAAATTGTTCGATAAATAAACTATTAAAACGTTTTTTTGAATTATGATATTATTAGATTGATCAGAAAATTTTAATTCCTAAATAAATAAAACACCATTCAACTTAGTGATTCATTTTGTTATCCAAAAGTCCATGTCATAAAAAAATCATAACTTAATAATATTTCATGATTTGGCTAACAACATGTCATGTTGAAAAAGATATGATAGTATTTACTTAAAAATACCATGTATCTTGTTTGTGGTCTCCTTTATCATTTTGAGTTTTCCTCACTCAAATACCTATCCACAATTGTTTTTAAAATTACAATAATCTTCATTCTCATTTGGGGTGTTACTTATCTCAACACCAAAAACAACATCCACTATGATAAATCATTATTTTTATAGAGGGAATGCTTTTTTCCTCTGTATATTCCACAAACAAAATATATTTTAATACAATGTGTGGTTTATTCATTATAATTTTTTGTCTTTTATTTCATCCCACACCACATCTTCCATGAATATATTAACATTATTCCATTATTATTTTTCCCTTTAAATCCAAAACAAAGACCACAAAAAGCATGGTCTCTTTCTAGTTACCCAACTTTGGAGGGAATACATTACAATTTAAAATTACATAGATTGATTCGAGGCACAGATAATTCTACCCTTGGTCTCCAACATCAACATGTATACTTCTACATTACCTAATATCAAATGTGAAGAAATTTTTTTAAAACTCCTCAAATATGTATAATGATAATTAAATAATTAAATTTACTTTAATTGTGAACATCGTAATTTTTATCATCTAAATTTACATTTAATACAATAGTTATAATTTCAAAAAATTCAAACACATTGAATCATATCCTCATCACTAGTTATTCAAGATCACATATCATTAAAACTATTTAGCACAACATCGAATAAAAATGTTACCTATTAGATTTAATTTAAAACCAACAAACATAAATTAAATTTAAATAATAAAAACATATAAATGAATCACCATCCAATAATTGATAGCCTACAATAGTTAACATTGACTAGGATACAATAATATTTAATACATAATACCATGTTTTCAATAAGATATTTATTTATATGAGAATACCACAAAAATAACATCCCAATATACAAATAAAATCATCAAAATTTCATACATAATTTTTCCACAACCACATACAAAATACTTTTAAAATGGCTCACAGATAATAAAGACACAGTTTTCTATTATTAACAGATATCATAATATATACGATATATTTCATTACATAATACCCCAATAATGGTGAAATATAATATATATATTAGCACTAAATTTTATACATCCACACAAATAATGAATATGAAAATAAATATAAACCGATGATTTATGTTGATATTTTCAATCCCTTTCGTAGAAATATCCAAATACACGATGAAAGGATAAAAACACATATCTTTATAAAATTAATAGTATAGTATGAACACCAAACTATAGTCACTGATTCTAAAATAATTTATTTTATAGTTTCATTGGGAATAAATATACAATCATCTTTATTTTAGGGTTAAATGTATATTTTGACTCATTCCTCGCTACATTATATTTTATGAAATGATATTAGATATCTATGTTATTAGATTTTGAGAGATGATATTGATTTAATGAAAAATTAATATAACATCAATTATCACCTCTTAATAGAAATATATAAATCACATCATCATTAAAATCCATTTACTAAAAATTTATTCACAGATATTGTATTGATTCATAGGTTAAAACCACATATTCTCAGTGGAATTTCTAAAGGTGACTAAATTATTTTTATTTTATTTCTAAAAAACACATGATTTATTATTATATTATTATTCAACAAATTTAATATTATAATCATTAAGAACTCTTGTCACATATTAATGTCGAATAATAAATAGAACAAACTCCACTCTCATTACATATTGAAATGTATACATCATTGATCTAATGAAGTATCTACAACATCTCATTACATTTAACAGATGAAATACATTATGTTTACTTGGATACCGTTAACTTATTATAAATAAATCATAATATCATAGACTGAATATATTATTTTTAGTGGGAAACATATTAGTTTGGAGAATTACTTTGACTTAATATATATTCATTTTTAATATGTTTACATTATATTTTCTATTTAATATAGTTTATAGACTGGATTGGAATCTAATATTTATATATTTTTGTACATTTATTATAAATTATCTATTGTTTTTTAAATCAAGATCTTTTTCAATGAGAAATTTTTAATTAATGAAAGAATATACTTTCACAAAACATAGTAATTTTTAAAATCATATTTAGTAATTTGGAAAAAACAACACAAACAAATTCATTACTTCCAAAAAATAAAATATTAGTTGTAAAAACCTAAAACTGATAAATACCCCCTTATAAAATTAAATATATATATTTTTATCATTTCAATCATTTATTATATTTAATATCATTAAAATGGTGTCACGACTAGAATAAAAATAGCTTTGGATACTTTTTATCAAATGTAATTCTGCTAATAACCTAAAAAAATAAAATTAACATATTATCCAAAAATACCTCACAAGTTAATATACACATCCTCTACAGGATCACCATTTTGTAAGGATAAATCAAGATCCAATTTAATGGCCTTTTATTAACATTTTGCTAAATTTTTATCAATTATTCTTATGTATTCATGTCTTGAAAGTACTGAAATGTAATCATCCATGTCAAATCCTTCCACATGCGCATATCATTTATGCATTATTCATGAATTATTTATCACAATTATAGCATTAAATTCATATGTTTTGATAAGAACCTCATGGTATAATATTATTTTGGCTTTTGGAATTGAAACCAATTACCATGACATATTGGTTAATAATCTATACATCTCTACATTCATTTCATTAATTCAATACGGTTGATTTGTAGCATCATGAAAATATATTAGTTAAACTCATGTGAAAAATGATATATGGGTGGTTTTACAATATTTTAGTATACTTTTAATTTTTTTTCCGTGATTTCCATTGATTATATGACCCTAATCATTTCATATAATCCTTGGATGATGAGAAAAAGAATATTATTTTTCCATGAAATTGCATATTCATATTCACCAATCATTCCTACTTCAATATTTTTATAATATAATAAATATTCATATTGGTGTTTCATGAATGCATTTTCCTACTATTAACATTCCAAACTTGAATCTTCATATTAGTTCACATTAATTTTTTTTTCATCATTTTCGTATTAAATCAAAATATCTACTTCATCATCTTTATTAAATTTTTTTACCCTCATCAATTTGATTGATAACATAGGATGATAAGATCAGCTCATACTTATTTATGTTTCAGTAGATTTTAAACATTAACATTGATAATTATAGGTTAGGTAAAAAAATATAATATTTATATTGGTAGTAATACATCTCATATGATTACATACACATATTTATCCATAAAAAGTAATTATTTTGAATATAAACCACATATTGGGCGAATTTATCCATGAATAATGATATGTTCTATTTTTAATGAATTTTTTAGGGAGTATCCCAAATTATTTTATTAATTATTTTAGTCACATAGTTTTTTCAGCTGTTAGGTATTGGTATATTCATGATGGATATCACATTTATAATTATATTCTATAAATATTCAACTAGTATACTAATTACCATCATCTTTTAGAATCTTCTTAAATTAGTAACCACACTCTTTATTATATCATCTCATGAAACTAATGGTCATTTTTTGTGCCACTAATTTATGTTTCATGATAATAGAACATGATGTGTGAGTAATGATATTAATAATTCAAATGAAAAATGTTTCACAATTTGTTTAATATACCATCGTGGGACCATAAAGGATATATTAAATTAGCTATCACAGAAAGGTAAATTGTTCTTCCACTTGAATATTGAGATTATTTGAAACCATTACTATTTAGATGTAGAACATATGCAATTCAATTAAATTTTAATCATTGGAACACCAGAAACAATATCATCACTAACATTATTATACACATTCCATTCAAAATTATTACTAAATCTATGATTCTAAAATCGATTATCATCATTCATGATCAAATTAATATAACTCATTTCATGACAATTCTAAAAAATTATTATTTTATATTTTACTTATTTAAAAATAAACTATCTATCATGATCACTGCCTAAAATTAATCATTTAGATGAATAAAACACAATTTACAGCATTTCACTACTAAGACAATCAAATAATATTAAATTTCAGTCCATTAACATTCAATTTACATTAATATTTTAATTTTTCATTTCCAAAATAGTAATAATCCAATGAAAATAATTTAGAGTAACCTATTATTTCCATCAGTTTTATTTCATTAAATAAATTTTTAAAAAAAAATTAAATACATAATCCATCAGTCTTATGTGAGGAACAACCAATCACAATGAAAAGGTGCATTATACATTGGATGGCTTTTTGGTAACATCATAATCTAAGGAATTCTATTTTTTCTATCCTAAAACTCTTATAAGACGTATTATAATAATCTATATTAAAAAATCGATCTAGTTTCATAATAATACCACATTTATCAATATAAAAAGTTTTATCACATCTTTCGAAAACATCATCCACCGATGAATTATAATTTCATTTTTCAAGTCATATTTCTCTAGTTTTCTCTACATTTTCTATTTGAATAATGTAACTAACCCGAAAATTATATATTATAAACCAATTAAAATCTTAATTTATTTAATAATTAACCCAAAAAACATATTTGTATTCTCATGATGACAAATATAAAAAACAACTATAAAATAATATTTACTTTTTAAAAATTCATGTTTTTCTAATGTGTTGTCTTATCCTTCAAACATATATCTAATGTTAATCATGAATCCTTTTTAAAAAAAATTAGTACAAATTTTATTCAATATTAATTATCTCCCAATTCATTTTAGAATAATTTTCCTCATTATTGGTATCCATTCATCCATTAATTTTTATGTACTCAAAATTTACAGAATCATGAAAATCACATTATTATTTTTTTATAATAAAGGATTTCCTCTTATTATTATTTTTTTTACAAAAAACACAATATTAATAATGTTTTTTCCATCAATTTTTATTAAACATTATATATTTCCTTGATCAAAATTTTTCATGATATTTCACCAACATTATTAATTTAGTTATATAAAGTCAACAAATATATATTTCATTTTCTTTTTAGAAACACACTTTGTGTTGTTGGAATAACCTTGTCTACATATATTTCTATTTGTGTATTTCTTATATATTGATTTTTGATTTATATTGTTCATCAATCACTGTTTACAATTAATAGTACAATTTCTATAAAACTAATTATTATCCGATTGAAATTGAACTATTTCGTATATTAAATAGCAATAATTTATTCATATTTGTTTAGAAAATTTTCCAAATTAATGATCTTAGTGAGAAACTATTTGAGATGACATGTTAACATGAAATCAAATTTACAATTTTCTATTTTAAAAAATTCATGACAATATT
This sequence comes from Viscum album, assembly GCA_963277665.1. Lineage (NCBI taxonomy): Eukaryota > Viridiplantae > Streptophyta > Magnoliopsida > Santalales > Viscaceae > Viscum > Viscum album. Next base: position 2,062,167,577 of record OY728140.1, read on the forward strand.
CCCTAGTGATTTATTACTTACTCAATTTAACAATGAAAAGATCATATAAAACTCTTAAAATTTCCATTCATTCTTCTTCATCATCACTACTATCAGTATTTTTTCTCTTACATAATTAATTTTCATTCATGAATTTATATAAATAATTTCGCTTACCATTAATAGGACCCCATAGTTTTTAATTACTTCATTATTTACTTTTATATAATATATTGGGAGCCTCACCCTATAATTCATTACCTCTATATTCTACTAACAAGTGCCAATTTTGATAAAATATTCCATCATATACATTGCTATGTAATTTACATAGAATAATTAATTTAATATGTACCTTGCCTCTTGTATCATTTCCAAATACTACTATTTGCTACCTATTAAACATCATATCCAAATTAAAATTGATATATTATCAATATGATTCTTCATTAATGTTAACCAACTTCGTCATATTTTTTTAAAAATGTAGCATTAAAAGAGATTTATTTATCAACATTCACTCTCTAATTAATATAAATACTATTCATGATATTATAATATTTTAAAACACTATGGAAATCATCATGATAAATATCTTGTGGGACTATTTGATAAAAATAAGATACATTAGAATCAAAATTTTTGGAATTTTATGGAAATTGTTTTTAAAAAATATTATTATATTCAAAACTCTCACTAGTGCGTCTCATCATTATCACAACATTGATCTCCCTATTCTGAATATGAATAATACATTGATGATAACACACAAAGAGATATTATTTTATACTTCTCTAAAACTATAATTTTTCTTAGATTTTAATGGTATATCTTTTATAAATATTCTAATTTTTTATCCAATATGTTTCTAGTAGTATTGATTCCATTGATATTTGAAATCTAAATATCTGAGTGTGATGGTGGGAAAAAATTATTTTCATAAACATAATACTCTAAAATATAATTATCTTATCCTACCCATGAAACATCTTCAGACTGTGGAACACACCAATTTGTCTTCTCTATCAATATATTATAATAGAAAAATGATAAGTATACAATTATCCGGTCATTCAATGTGATATCATGACCCAAAAAATTGAAATATCATTTATATTCATTTAATTTTTTTCCAGTTTCACACACTAAGGATTTATTGCAATCAAACATGAATAGAGGGAAACACAATATATAAATTAAATAGTAAAATCAACAATTAAGGAGACCTATATTTAAAAATAATTTGGAAGGAACCTCTAAGATTATAAAAGAATCACTATGATGTCAGTTAAATAGTATTCCAATTTTTTCCCATTATAGAAAACCAATCATTACTAGTTTGAGTAAATCATGGTACTTTTTCAATAAACACGTGAAAATGAGGGATAATGTAGACATATAAGGGTTTCATATCAAATTGAAACAATGTTTTTATTAAATTTTAATGATTTTTATGAGATCAGTCTATAATTAGTTTGAAAATAAAAATATAATAAGTGTGTTTTAACATTGAAATATAGTTATAGCATGTATCCAGACTATAATAGATATCATATAACTATTAAAATAATAAATTAATTGATATTTATAAGAAGAAACTCAGCCTAATATAAACTTTATTGGATGATGTGGATCCTCTATTCCATAAATTTTGGAATCTCTAGAATCTCAAATTCAATAACTTCACTCAATAAAATTTTTCTCATCCACATAAATTTTTTCATATTTTCACTTTTCCCTCAAAAAATATTCTTATTCTCAGTTCCCTTCTACATAATATTTTTATACGCACACAGTTTGAAAATAGAAGTTTTATTTAATTACGTGTTTTCTAATATGGCTCCTCACATTAAAAATCAATCCCTTATATTTATTCAAAAAATACAAATCAAAATTCGAATTCATCCTTTTTATTTTTACTACAAAATGGAAATTATTGATTACTAAAAACAATATCAATTGTACATTTACTTATACATAATGCATTAAAATTTTAAATTTTAACAATAAATATTATAATAGAATCAACCACCGATGCATGGCATACACCATATCATTTTGAATTATTATATTTCATTTTTTGTTCATAACACCTTGATTAATTGGAGTACTCTTTCATTGAATGATAAAAAATAATCAATGGTGTAGTGGGATTTTATTTTTGACACTATTAGCATAAACAAGCACCATGACATTAACTATGAAATGCTAGTTTTTCATTGGATGTTTTTTACACTGGATCTCTCCTCCATGGTTTACTACATGGCCATAATGAAAATATATTATTTTTAAAAATATTTACCCTTGACTTCCTCCATAAGGAAAACAATGGGAGAGTTCCCTTTCTAGTTCCCATTTTGGGAATCTTCTAAATTATAGAGAACCCACCAAAATACGATCAAAATCTATTACCCACATAAATATGTTCTCCAACATTGACATTGTTAAAGATAGGTTGTGTCCTAGTAAGCATAAGTATATCTATTTTGAAAGATCATAAAAAATAAATAATGCGATAAAAAAATAAATATATTTACATGAATAAGGAACATTTTACTTGGAATCACAACACATAAATTAGAAACTGAATCATGTATTGAAAAAAGTGAACAAACACAATCATATCCACTTCATAAATTCATTAAAATAACATAAAAATAATATTCTCACCATAATGTCTATATAATAAAATTTTATGGATATTTTTTTTCTACATCAAGTTATAATGTATATAGATTCAATATCTAATGAAACATAATTAGGTTTTTCCCTATGGGGATTTTAATGTTCCCAATAATATGATCATTATAAAAATAATATAATTTTTCCTACCTAAAATTGTGGTCACATTGAATCATTTTTTTGATATGAATGATAATATAAATTTCTTTTTTCACACAATTTATCATATGTAATTGTGGTTCATAATGATCTCTTTCACTGATTATAATAATTATATCATCAACATGTATTATAATTTCCTTGAACTGTCAGATTCATCAAGTACACTTTAGGGGGATGGAGATATGTCATAACACATCTTGTAGGCTCTCCATGAATTCAACCAATAATTATTTATAGGTATTATATATTTAAAAATAGAATATTAATACATTATAAATACTAATGAAATACGAGAAACTATCATTATTTTTTTTTACCTTCAATTATTAATTCCCATGATAGTTGGATCCTTCAATATAGTAGTGAATTTTAATTGAATTTGCGGGAAAGTTATTCTCCTATAAAAATAAATTGTACTATGATAATAATGGACCATAAAATTTTAAAAAAATTATGAATTTGGAAAATTCATATTACATTTAGGATTACGCATTGGTCCTCTTAAAGTCAATCATTTGGTGAGGTTCTGCTAAGAAATAATAAATAAATAGAATGTTGGAACATTTCTATCTAAAAATTTTTGTAGAGGAGGCATCAAATATTCCCACTAATGAAAAAATTTATTCTCTAGTTTTAAAAGTGTATAACAAATAAACAAATCTACCATAGAAGTGATAATGTATAGTATTTTAAAGGGTATATAAATCTTTGTTACCATCTTCTTATTCTTCCAAAACACATAGTTAATGTTCTTTCAATTTTGGTAACTCTAAATTATCATTCAGTGTTATAAATATAAATTTATTTTCATATTATCCTATATTGTCATGATATCATTATTTTCCATTTTTTGGTTTGAGAAATATCAACCAGAGAAAAAATCATCATATTATGGATTGGAAAATTTATCCGATAGAACATACAAAATGGGCGTGTCTCCACTGTGACACTCATCATTGATCATCCCAATTTACATTATTTTGGACGTGAACAAATAAATTTTTTCCTATAATGAATCATCTTCATCATTTATAGATTTTGAGTTTGCTGTAAATTTAAATAAATCTATTTCATATTCAAGGTTATTGATATTTTCAACATCATTTTGGAAAAAAAAATTACAATTTATTGATGAACAACCTATATCTAATGTTATAGATTTTAATATATTAGGTATTAGCACATAATTTATTCCTACTCAAATGTGTAGTCAAGAGATGAAACTGAAGATAAAAATTATAAAAATTACCCAGGTAAAATCCCATAGGATCCTCTATCTATTTTTAAAATCGCCAAGGCCACATGGGAGGAATTATGTCACCTCTTGGTATATGACACTTGGGATTTAAATCTGGACACTATATGGATGCATTGATCGACATCAATGGTCGTTCAAGGTTCATATATATGTACCACCACTAATGTTTAAATGACTGTATTCCCCAATGAGGATTTAATTTTTATTCGTATTTTATATGTGTGGGGTAAATTAAACCTTTACTATATATTCTAATAGAGATGGGATCACATTTCAGTCATTGAGAAAAGGATTTATAACATGTTTCCTAAGTGACTAATGATATATTTCATCAACATGGAGGAATTACACAATCACCAACTCATGATATGGAAGCTATGTGTTTCTTATCCATAATTATTTTCTCCCAAATTAGTTTGATAAGGGAATCAGGTATGTATTCATATCCTCATCCTATTATTTTTACGCTAGTTTACGGTAATTCACCTTTATGATAATATCATTTAATGCCTATAAATTCATGATGAATCCATGTAGATGGTACTCCCATTAATGGAAATATATTTACTATATCTAGGTTATCAAAAAAATTTTTTAGGCCATATTGTCATTATTTATGTTGAAACTATAGTGAATGATTTTCATGTAAACAATACAAGTAATGTTTCATGTGGTGTTTTATATTTACTTTTATATTGGAGTTCATTATTGAATTTTTTTTGTATTTAGATTATATAGTGTTTTTTAGGTCTTCAGAAGATATAAAAAACAGAATAATTATTAACACACAAACACATGTATATTGAATAGTCAACCATTCAGTTCATTAATTAAAGGATCCATATCTAGATACTCATTTCTATTCCTAGTGGAATCATAGAAACAAAATCACACCATGACTATTTTTAGTTGAGGATGAAAAAATTTATAAATGAATTAAGTCACATGGAAATTACTAATAACATATTGGAAAAAAAATTTGAATATTGTGATGGAGTTCTATCCCATATGATCTTTTTATTAGGACTCCTTCCAACCCGTGGACATTCTTATATATTTAATCCATATTTATATAAAATTTTTAATAACCCATGATGGGATATTTACCATCTTGAAATACATATGATCTAGTCGATGAATTTATATCAATATATATGTTTGGTAGGGGTTCATTATTATTATTTTATTAGTTTAAGATGCAATGTTTTCAAGCATCAGAACTAATAACTATAATGATTATAAATATCCAAGGATGAAGTTGGTATTGTGGAGTTTTTATTTATACCATGAGATGTATTCCTATTAATACCTATAAAAGGAATAAATCCACATATTATTGAGACACATAAATTATTATAATGTTATAGGAATAGTCCATGTAGTTAATATTCGTATAGTAAATATATGTGTTATGAAATATTGTAACATACTACTTGGACTAGAAGCTAGTTCTCAAAATTCATATCAATTATTCACACATAAAAATAACTTCATAATATATTCACACATGGGTACTTCTCATTTTGAGAAATGTGTGGTAGTGGATCAGTGGTTTTGAATGGGTTTGAACAAATAAGGATTGATATGGGATTACACATGAACTACCTATGGGTTTCTTGAATAATGATTGTGCCCGTTATGAATTGAAAACTCATATTTTTGTCTTAATTTACAAATGTTATAATATTTATATGATGAATGATTTATTGAAAATGGATTTAAATTATAAATCGTCGTACATTATTATCATAAATAAAAGGGAAATATCATCAAATTGAATTTATAGTAAATTTATATATAGATCATTAGTTACATGAACCTGTAATTCATTCATCATTAGTAATATGGTTGACTCAATCATGTTTTACCATCATTTAATTATTGGATCTAAGGGAATAATTATTCTAGTAGTGATCTAAGAATGAAAAAAATATCTAAATAAACATTATAGATATACCATTTGGTATCTCAATTAATTATGATCACTAAAATTACACATGGTTTATCAAAGTAGAATACATTATAATGATGAATAAAATCTCATTGTTCACTTGATGGATTGAAATAGTTGGAAGGTAGAGTGAATTATACATCTATAGATGGATCTATAGTTTTTGAAATGATCATCAATATATCTTTTCTTGAAAACTACTTCCAATTAATAATGTAATGTTATTAGATATTTTTATAGGAAGGTATAGGGATAAAAAATTAGATACAATCCACATTAAAATTAACTTATTCATTATGAACCCCATGTATAATATTAATACAATTATTATTCAAATGAAATGTTCTTCACCTAAGAGTAAATATTATAATTTTTATATTTTCCAATAATTATAGTATTCCTTGTATACTTATCCTCTACATGGTTAATAAATCATTGAAAAATGTAAATTTATTTAACAAAAAAATCACAACATTATTAATTAATAAATATAATATAAATTTTATTTTATAAACCATTCATATAATCATTTATTTTATTTATTTCACTTGAATGTTCATTTGAATCACATGTGATTAATTTATGGTGATCAAAAAATCCTGGAAAATTACTATGCCATAAATTAGGAGAAATATTTATTTTACCATAAAAAGTAATACGTAATTAAATTGAGATTATAGATAAAAATATTTCTTGACCCCATTGGACACATTACCATTTTATATAGGATATGATTCGTAAATACGATGATAATAATCCAGAAAAACTATATGGAACAAACAAATAATAATTTCAATGTTATTACAACATACAACCTCCATGAAACTCTAATTTTGTAATATAATATAAATATCACAATATCTCCAAAAATTATGGTTGAATACTATCATTATCAACTAATGTGCTCGATCCCACTTTTTTATTTTATTGAAATAAAAGTTATTAGGGAATGTTGTATACATAGATTTATCTTGGTAGTTAAAATTTCATCAAAGGCCCCTACATATCAAGATATTATTATGTATATGAGTGTTTTTTGACATCATATGTTTTATCAATATATCATCATAAATGAATTAAGGTATTTATTAAGGGTAATTTCAATTTATAAGTAACAATAGGAACATTCGTAGATAAGAACATCCAATGAAAAATATAAATGTGACAATACTACTATTGGTATCATCTTGATAATCTTGTTCTCAAGATGTTATGCAGGTTAGACACCATGATTGAGTTCCTCAATGTCTTTTGAGTCTTCCCCTAGAAGATTGCATTTTTAGTGGCCTATTAAATTATATCATCTATATATCAAACATTAATTCAATAATATTATTGTGGAACAACTATATTTTCATCATTTTGGAAAACAACTAGGAAATTATAGTGTGACATATAATATTAGGACTTTATCACAAAAAATCTCATGCGCATGAAAATTCATTATTTCAGAAGAATGTTAAATAACCTTTATAAAAAATGATCAAATTTCATAATAATTAAATAGGATGTTAGTTATATAGAACCATCTATAATCATTATCCCACTTGAAGTACATCCATATTTTAATAACCTTCAGTCCACTCGCTCTCAAAAAAACTCAATCCCCTACTAATATAGATCATCAATCATGTGGTCATATATATTTTCCATCATTGATACTCGGATCACTATAAAATAACCTTATTGGGAAAATTATTTTTTTATAAAAAAAAATATGATTTGGAAAAAAAATTTATCCTTGGCTTATGGAAGGATTAAATTATAAATTTTTATCATATTAATTAATGATAGAGTCATTACTATGAGGAGCCACATCAAAATCCTGAAAAGTTATTAAAAAAAATTATTCATTAGTAACAAAAAAATGATGTCATATTCATGGAATCCGCATAAAAAACAAAAAACAAATAAATATTATTAACACTTTATTCTGAAATTTTCCCATTTATACTAATGACATATCCTAAATATGAATTTAGTTTAATTTTATTTATCTAAAAGGATGTATTTAGATTAACCCTAGTGACTAGATCTTCATTATTTCTATAAACAAATATCATATTATTAATTCACCTCCAATACATAAGGATTGTTTTATCAAAAAACCAATAAATTTTACCTAGATCAGATATATTCATAGCAACCATTCTCAAATCATAGATAAAATTATGAAATTAAAAAAACATGGAATACTTGTTTGATCATATCACATAAGAATATTTTAATTTTCTAATTCTATTATTTTCCTTGTCTATCTGAGGACAATAGTTCTTAAAAATATGAATACCATATGAGTAAAGAACCAATACAAAAATGGATTATTATTTACATAACAACAATATTTTATGTCTAATTATTATACAATAACATAGTTTAATAATATTATTTGATCTATCATACATGATATGTATCCCTACATGTATTTTATATCATCTATGTCCTTCATAGAGATTATCTTAATGAACCCTTCCATAACCACATGTAGGTATTATATGTAATTTCTAATTTATAATATTTCATCAATAGATCCTACTATAAATACTAGCCTACTCCCACTAAACTACTTATATGAACAAGTGTCGCATTTTTTATTAATGAAAAATTATTTTTTATAGTCTCATTAAAATGAATCTTCCGTGAAATAGATTAATTTTTTTTTAAAAAAATGGGTAGTTCTAAAATTTCATATCTTTATGGAATTAGAGAGAATTACAAACCCTTCATATAGGGACTTATACAAATACTCAAAAATATTCCCATTAAGGAATGTAGTATTTAAATCCACCTTAAAATATCATATTCATGAAAACATTTATTGGAATGATAAATTATGATTATTTTATAAATATAAACATTATAATATTTTTACTCGTTATTTAATCCCTCACATTATTTAAACCCATTATCTACACCAAATTATTCATATATACAATTATTGTGTTCTGTTTCGATATTTTTAATGAATTCACAATTACACTTAACATTCATTATTAATAATGGTTAATAATCTCAATGAAAGAAACCTTATATTTTTATATGGATTATAGTATATATTTCATCGCTTCATTCCATCTAGTATCTATAAGGAACTTTTCCTCATCATTAAATGATAGAAGTTTATTCACTAATCACCAATAATTTGTCACCATCATTTCTTACTAGAGAATAATATCATTATAGTTCTATAAAATCAATTACACACCTACTTATTTCATTAATTTTATTAAATTGAACTTCCCTAAAACCATGTGGTGTATACTACTAAACATTATAGGGATATTGTGGAATTATTTTTTCCAATAAATATAATCTATTGTATATTTTACATTAGATGAAACAATGAATTATTTATTTTTACTAATATATATAATATTTTTATTTGTTTAAAATTATATTTTAATGATTCAACCCCCAAAATATACTAATTTGAGATTAATTGCATTGTTTTTGGATTTTAGTGATAGATTGTTGTTGTAACATAAAATTTATCATTTCTATAATTTTAAAAAATTTAATGTAATTATGAATTTAATGTATAATGTTTTCAATATATATATAATTGATGTAATTGTTTTAAGGATTTAAAAGGTCCTGAGATAAATATGTTTTATACTTTTTAAGTGTTGAGATGATATTCTTGGGGACCAACTAATGATGTCCGGTTGGAAATGTTATTTGGATGGTTGAATTGTCCCTGCCACATTTAAAGAGGCATGAATCCCATTTAGGGAGATAATTTTTTAATGTAGATAAAGAAGAGATATAGCTCAATGGAATAGATGAATTTTATGTTTCAATAAATATTTCATGAAATATGTAAGTCTTTTTCGGATCTAATGTGGTGGAAGTTGAAAGGTATATTCGATAGAAAAATTGAACATCAGTGAATTATTTATAAAAAAATCATCAATGTGTCGAAAATGATAGAAATAATTAGGGATTAAATTGTGTTAAATTTATAACTATAATATAGTAGACTAATGTTGGATATTTGTATGAGTTGTTGGATTAAAGGGAGACAACTTTAAAAGGATAGAATCTGGACAATAGTTTATTATCCGCCCCTCCTATTTATTATTCCAAGTCAACATTACTACAAGGGTTATTTTTATTTAATGTTATAGGGTAAGTCTATGATAGAGAGTTAGATAAAGTATATATACATTCATGTTGGAATGTAAAATAAGTGGGATACCCAGTTGATGTGAGGTTAAAAACCATGTTTTTGTGGATAGTGATAATCAGCATAACGTCTCTTTTGAGTTGAAATATTATTATGTAATCTATTGTAAATTTCCATTACACTTATATTTTTTAATAAAACATTTTTTTTAATTCTTTGAATTCATTTTCATCAAATTTTACTCAGATTTCTATTCCATCAATGAAGAAAAATAATTTATTTCAGTATTTATGTTTCTTTAGTTTGGTCTTGTCTTGGAGAATTATGAACTAAATGAGGATAGATTGTTGGGAATTATTCATGTAATTTAATAACATATAAAGGAGGGATAATAAATATTTAGGTATTAGTATGATATTGTTACAAACTAGGTTTTTCATTTAATGGTATTTTTGTGGGAACATAGAAATTCAATTGGGAAGTCAATTTAAATAAGGAATAGGGGTGTCTCTTTGAGGTTTATGATTATCTATAAAAACTATTTAAAATAATATTTCAACCCCATTTAACACCCTTTTCATTTTATATTTTATTATTAATTATTTTCCACCTTAGTTTAAAATATTTTTAGTTATTGATATTTTAATAAAACCCTAAAAAAGTATCCTTTAAAAAACCAAACTCGGAAAAAGAGATAGACCTCATCAAGAGACAATTATGGGATTTATATTTAGTATTTATCTTCTGTGTAAATATTCTGATTTTGGATTCCATGAATAAACACATACTCCAACTAGAGTCATTTTCATGAAGGTTTATAGATTTTATATTTTAAATTATTCTTTCATGAAGCAATGATTTTGATATAAACTTAATACCTTTTTATTCTAAAATTGATGAGTCATAGTAGACTAGGGTATGATTCATTCAAAATCCCCTGATAACTACTTTGGGATTTTTTGTGAAACAGTTATGCAGATCATTATTAACCCTGAAATTCAAATAGACGACAACATAATATTAAAAAATCAGATTTATAATATAATAAAAATCATGAAAACCTTGTGGAATTTCCTAATATCACCATAATGAATGATATTTAATTTCATTTCGTTCACTAATAGCCCAAATTTATTTCAATTACCATTTAATTTCATCATAAATACCATTAAGAATGTAGTTTTCTTTTTGTTAGTATGTATCCAGATGTATTTTATTAAATAAAATGAAATTATAGTCATATAATTTTTATATATATGTAGTTTATAATGATTGGTTATTATTTTCAAATTCAAAATTTATTAATGATTGGAATGAATTAAAAAATAGTTAACATAATAATTTTTTAGTTTTTTTGAGAAAATCAACCATTCAAATGAGATTCAAGATATTGGGAAAACTCAATATGATACATCACATGAGTATATGTAAAGATTAAATAATCCCTATTTTAGATTCACACAACATAAAATATGTAACCAACTACTGAATCATTATTTTTATGATGGATTGTATCTAACTAATATGATCATAATTGTTTATACTGTTGGTTGGGATTTGATGAAAAGAATCTAGATACTTCATGGTCATTATTTTAAAAAAGGGATCAAAATTCACAACAATTTCAAACAATTGGACCTCTTTAGGTCACATATACAAAATAATTCCACATGGATTGTTCTGAAAACATATCAATTTTTAGTCATAATTCTAATAATTCTACCATACAGATAACAACGCATATTTTCATAAAACATGAAACCCCACTAAAAAAATAAACATTCTAGATAATGGACTATTATTGAATCTGTACATTAAATTATAATATTTGGGTAAAAAGAAAGTGAATTTTCATAATTAAAATCTTTTCTTCCATGAATAATAATAAAATCATTTAAATAATGTCCATTTAAAAAAAACTACAATATCGTTGTGAGATACAACAGAAAATCTAAATAAATATTTCAATAGACTGAGTATCCCAGAAGCTAATTTTAATTTAAATATCATAATTAGAAACAAAAATATTTCAATGGGAATGTCAATGCTCATTTTGGAATGATTTGTCTTCAAAATAATCCAGCTCAAAAGTTCATGATTAACCTTGATTCACTAATTTGGAAATAAATGTATTATTCAAAATTAAAACATATTATGCAGAATAACATGATGAAACAAATGGGCCAACATGAAAATAATCTTAGTTCCATTATAAATTAAATGAGTTGATTTTGACAATTACAACACCATGTGAATCAATTATAATAATTGATTGAAAATTTGAGTGATATGGAATATAGGAATCACACAACATTATATAGCCATACAACTCAGAAAATAAAAACAAATTTTGACTCTATTAATGTGAATCCCACTATTGATGGAAATACTTGATATTTGGAATGTTCTTCGAATGAGAAAAAACACCATGAGAGGATTGTTTTTTCTAAATGAACAATTGTGAATGGGAAGAGGATGTATGGTGCTTATATTTCTCAAAGAAGAGCCCAAAATAGTCCCCAAACCATCATATCATAATTTAATTATCATATGAGTGAACTATTTGTGGTGTAAAGTGCATAAAAAGATTAGGATACAATGGTTTTGGAAAAAGTTTGGAATTTTCATGCCATGATAACATTCCTCAATGATGTAAAATAGATATTAATGTTTGTTATTTTATATGAAGATATTTTTACCCTTAAAAATAATTTAAATGAATGTGTAAAAATAAACTTAGGGTTGAATTTTTTATCTATGATTTATCATGCATTGCCTATATAATGCCATCACCAAGGATCCATTTACATTCCCTAAAATATATAGAAATGTGAATATAAGGATTTCGTTATTGATTTAGGCACTTTTTTCAAAGACATTGAACATTCTAATTAATCATCCCTTTAGGATTTTCAATAGAAACTGACAAGAATTATCACTAATCATTTTTACTGATATACTACAATGCCTTCTGGAGTTATAGATGATGTACCCATTCACTTGAGAGACATGATTTTTCCTACGTATTTCTGTGTCTTTTTTCTAATATGATCAATTAGAAACCCATGAACCTATTATACTAGGGATAAATTTGATTAAAACGTCAAATGAAATGATTAATGTTCAAAAAGGAAAAATTTTACATGAATTTGGAGGACATTCTATTCACTCCAATATTTATTAGTCCATGAATCAAAATTATTAGTATTATTAGTCACCTCAAGAAAACATGATTGATTATTTTTCCACTGTGATATTTTTTTATTATATCTATCATGAACTACCAAGAAATTTTTTCACAGATTAAAAAAAAAATTATCGAATCTGTTCATCAAGTGGGTTTAAATTAATATTTTAATGTGACATGGAATGTTATAACATTAATACAAATTCTTGTTGATTTCAAAACTAATGATGATTGATTTATGAAAACTACTGAATCTATTTGTAGTTCACCTATATTATATTCTATTTTTTACATGGAATATCTGTTGATAAATTTGAATGTAATCAAAATAATTAATTTCTATAAAAAACAATAACATCAATGAAATATTAATCCCAGGAGATATATCCATTGTTCAATGAAAATACCGTACCTTTATTAAAGTTGATACAATATATTGAGAATATCAAATATGGATTATTAGGTGATAATAAAAACATTAAGCCATAATATATTAAGATATGGTGAGGGATTGAGATAATCAACTATTTTGTGTCTCCATAAACCTTATGAACGAAAAGGATGAATTGTATCTAATAAAAATATAATATATCCTTTAGTGTGCATGAAGAGAATTATGTTAGATGAAAATGATTAAGCATTGATAAAATATTAAAGGTGATTGAACCAAACACATTTATAGGTTCATTAGAAGAAATTAATACCCTTATTGTGTATTAGAAGTATATTTCCAATCTCTGATAGTTAATGGTTGTGTCATATTAATGTTGTTGAGAAATAATGGGGATTTTTTAATATTTTATTAAAATGATTAGTCATCTTGTATTTGTTAGGATTTTAAATAAATCATGAATTATAATTTATTATAGGTATATCAATATTTTGAAAAGCTCTAAAAACATATGATATCCATTTTGAGACCAAGTCCTAAAAAGAATAATTGGAAAACAAACTATTTCATTCTAATGGTTTCCCTATTTATTTTCAAATCGATACTTTACAAGAGGATCCAAAGAAAAACCATTAATATGAACCCCAAAACTATTTGTTATTGTAGAATTCCCTTTAATTTATTAATTTTTCTTATAACATTTTAATATTTTGTGATGTTTATTTTTTCATAATTTATTGAAATATATATCTGTTTTTAAGAATTACTTCACTATTTATGGGTTATCATTTGAATGTTCATTAAATGTTTTCCCCACAATCTTGATATATGAATTGAAAGAATATGGTATTACATTGTGAGAAATTATAATTCATCAAAGATAAATGGGATCATTCTATGTCACAAAGTGTCATTATAATTAATTAATATTGATAAATCCAAACTTGATGTCATTTTTTTATTTCCATACTGAAAACCAGTGGGTGATTTGAGATCGTTGCTTGGTCTGGATTAATTTATAAGATATTAAAAAATAAATTTATTTTGGTGTCACTTATATTTCTTATTTTAATCCAAAATTACTCCACCTTTATCATTAAATATAGTTGAAAATAGGCTATTATTGATATAAATACATAAATGATTAACCTTTAATTGTGAAATATCCCAAATGGGACTTTCACTTCGATAAACATTCTGATTCAACTATCTTTTCTCTTGGGTGTGTTTTGAGTCATTAGATAAAATAGAAATATGATATAACTGGTTATGGATTTATAATATTATGACATTCCCAATCATATTAAACAAATACAACAAATGAACTGTTGGATAGTGTCTTTGCATGAGAAAAATTTTGGGGCTATCTTCTGGGGTCCAATGTTTCTGTTTGGATAGACCAGTCATTGATAAAATTTATTATGTAGAAACATGGTAAAAAAACTAAGACATTTGGAATATATCTTCTTCTTGTAAGATTCTTTCTTTAAAATTAATATATAATTACATAAATGAGATCCTTTTTTACGTTCATTTCAGTAAGATAGAATATGTTTTTACTTAAAAATATCATAATTGTGCACCAATTAATGAAACCTAGGAAAATATGGATTTTAATTATAAGGAGACTGAATAATCATTTCATTCTAATATATAAAATTAGTTTTTAATTGATTACACTCCCCATTTGTTTCCTCAAAAAATTAAAATTATATGTGATTAAAATAATTAAATTTGAGATAATCTATACCCAAGGAATTTTTGTTGTGATCAAATTATTAGTAGATTAATACATAATTAGGAAATCTACTATACCATATATTTTATCACTCATTAATAAGTGTGTGAAATATTATTCTACAAATAACAATATCTAATTTCATTTTCCCTAGTTTTTAAGAGATGCACATTTCTAGGGTTGATATAAAATTTTTTATAACCTATAAAATTTTCCAATTTTAATTTAACAATTCCAAATGAAATGAGACTTAACAAAATCATTTTTTCTATGAGGACACTGAAATTTATTGTATGAATTCAATGAGAACATTTACAAATTATTTTACATATCATTACACATTTTTTGTATATTATGTGTCAATAAGGATAATATTTATTCCCATAAGTGCTAATGTTTTTGAATTTTTTCAAATAATGTGAAAGGAAATATATTTTAAAGATTTGGATTGAAAATAGGTTGTATATCTAATAATGGAAACAATTTATTAATTGGAAATTTTAGTCTCTTCATATGAAATGTGAATTTCATCATAGAGTCTCTACAACTGATCACCCTTGATGAATTAGAATGAATATGTTGTTAAAAAAATTTATAAAAAAATTATATGAAAACCTGTAAAACCAAATAGAATGTATTCTATTTTGGGACTAGAAGATTAACTATTATCTTATATAACAAAATTAATTACACATATTTAAATATAACCATTTATATTAATGTATAAAAAGGGTTTTTATCTTCCTATTGAGTTATAGCTCAAATATTTTAGCGATATTAAAACATTATAAAATAATAAATTTTTTACAATAAAAGAAAAACATATTATTTTTTTGGAGAAAGAAGTGACAAAAAATAATTTATATTGGAGCACTAGGTTATACATATAAAGAAACAAATATTTTCAGGCATAAATACTCTCAACAAATCATCAATGAAGGTGAAACATATTTATTATTTGGTTAAAAATTAATGTTCTTCCATAGTAAATTTGTTTCCAAATGGTATGAATATTTAATTATTACTCATGTTTTTCCATTTTCAACCATCCAAATAAATAAAATAACAATAATAAATAATTTATTGTAAACTGGAATATGTTGAAGCATTTTTTACAAACTATTCATTAACCAAAAGGGGAGGCTACACATCTTAATGAAGGTAAGAAAAATTTATGCAATATTGTTTCTATGAATATCACATAATTTAGTTATATAAATAATTTAAAAAATATTATATTATCACATAAATATTTTTCAAAATGATTAAATTGTAGAAATTATGTGTGGGAGATAAAAAATATGGGTTGATTATGATTTTTTGTGTTTTCTTTTAAATAGTTTCTTATTTTCAGTTCTTCATTCTTCTTTTTTGTTGTGTATATTTTCATTTATTTTTATATATTTTTTAATTTTGTTTTTGTTTTATTAAAATCTATGAACTCAAATTATTATCATTTGTGTTTTTGAAATCCATGCAATTGAGTAAACAAATTGATCATATCAAAATAACTATAAATAAAAGTTATAAATTAATTCGTTTGAAGATCAATAGCATGAAAATTTCCTGAAAATAACTCTTATTTTTATATTTCATGCCACAACTAGCTATCATTATTTTAGAAATCACTTCATTTGATGCTTTGTCACCCTTCATGGCATATTATTCAGATTAACCTAATTTATGTAGAGGACGAATACATGCTTTCTTTAACTAGATATTTATATATCTCTTCCAAAACATATGGGTTTATGTTCTTGAAATTTAATTGACTGAACAATTATTTTTTATTTTAAAGCCCCAATTTCATGTGATTCCTTTTTAATTTGGCCTTCCATAAAAAATTCTTCTTTTCTATCCCATATTATCAATTTACATCAATTCTGGTTAGCATCATTAAAAGATGATATTACATTTCCCATAAATAAATAATGTATAAATTCATGATCATGTATAAATTATGTGTCAATGGTAGATTACTTGTGGTGTGATACATCAATTGGAGTTTCTTTAGGTGTAAATTAATATAATTAAGAGCTATTTTTTCTAATAGAAATGTTTATACCTTATAGATAATTCAGGGAAAAAAGATTTGTGACTTATTGAAACTCACAACAAAATACATTTATGCATATATAAGAATTTCATTAAAAAATATAGAATATATATTTTATTCTTCCCTTATAAATATTAATTGAAATGAATTCATAGATTCATAGAGCATATTTTCACCAAAGGGGAGTAATGAGGAGACCATAATTGGATAAAAAATATAATCACTCATTTTTCCATAAAAAAGACATACCATCATTATTAGGACACATTACTTTGTGACATTAAAAACCTGCCAATTAGTAGCAACATTTCAAAAATGAAATGTCTGTATGATAAATATATGTTCTCAACTCACATTGGGTGGATATATAAAAATTTAAAAGCATATCGTGGTTCATTCTTGAGTCTGTATGAGATAATCCTTGTTGAAAATAAATGTTTTTGGTTTGGATATAAAATTATCACGAGGTGAGTTTTTTTATGTATATAAGGATAAAATATGAGGAAATAGATTGAACGTGTTAAATGGAGGGCTTGAAAAAATAATTGGTGAAAAATGACATTTTTAATTTCATAGTGATAAACAGTTGAAAAACATTCGTATGTGTTTGGAATACTGCTTTATTTTATTTTAATGATCTATTATCTTGCTGTCCATGTACTAAGTGTGGATGTATTCATAGTGTAGATATTTAGACTATATGTTAGTTTTATTTAAATTATTTAAAAACCTAAAATTTACAAATTTTAGTAAATTTTATTATTTTTTGATTATAGGGATGATTTGATGTTGAAATTGACAATTTATCAAATATGGAATATTAACTATTTCCAATAACTTATGTATTTTGAAGGGAAATTTTTCGATATTGATCCAAATTGAGTACATATTTTTTCATCATCCTACATGTGTGGGATAAAATTATGTTGAATGTGCCTTCTATTACATAAATATTATTGAGGAAAAAATAAATCAGTCAATATGGAAATGTGGTTTGTCCGACAGAGGTGACCCAACCTCTTTAATGTTTAATAAATCCCCCAGAATAACTCCAAATGCAGTTAATCTAGTTGTAGTTTAATTTGGGATCCAAAATTCTCACTCATGTTACATTTAAAGGAATGACTTTCACATTAATTTGGTATTTTCAGAAACCATGTCATAATAATTTGAAAGGTCCTTTTGGTTTAAAAAATTGTACCTAAATACATTGGAAGTAAAATTTACCGTACAAGTAAAAAAGGATGGAAAATTTTAGGGATGATATAAAATTTAATTTATTACAACATTATATTAGATATGATGTATATATTTTTCTTAGAAGGAGGAAAAATTTGAGAGAACAATAGATAGAAATGAATAAGGCAACTAATTTTCCACCTCTTATAATCTTTTTAAATTCATCTAAATATAAATACAACAGGGTATTGAGATTTTAATAGAATGGGAAAGGTTAGACAAAGGGCATGAATAAGATGTTATTAATTCATGCTATAATGGTAATTGTGTGTGTAGCTCAAGTGATGTGAGGATAAAAACAAAGACATTTTGGATGACGATAACCAATGAACACTATCTTTCGAGTTTAAATCTTCTTATGTAATAATATATAAATATTTATATAAAATATATTTCTAAATAAAATTGGTGTTTTGATTTTTTTAATAAATTTTCAATGAATTTTGTTATTTGTTATTAAATCTATGATGTAAAACAATTTATTTAACTGTTCAACGTTTTCATTATGGTCTTCCTATTGAAAATAGTGATATTAATTATGTTTTATTTATTAAAAGAAATATAATAATTGAATAAAATATATATGGGGAATTAATAATAATGGGGTATTAATATTATATGTATGGAAACATGAGGAATCATTCCGAGGATTGAAAGTAGAAATTGATAAATTCAATTGGGAAATCATTTTACATATGGAATAGGAGAGTCTACAAATGGTTTAGGCCTATCTAGAAGTACTATTTCAAATTATATTTTAAACCCTATTAATTCCATTTCAATTTCTTTGTTGATCGAAAAATTTATTAATCCTTAGTCTGAGATTTTTTTGATGCATTAGATATTTTATTCACATCCCCTAAATTTTTTATTTTTATAAAAAAAAATTTGGAAAAACTAACAGATTATAAACCCAAATTAAATAATCCTAAATATATAATCCAAAGAATTATATATTTCATTTCTGTGTAGTGTAGATTTATTGATTAGTGTTTTAATAATAAACCCCATTACATAAATTACAAACAATATCGAGTTTATATTTAATTACATGTGACATTATTTTTCAACAAAACAGGATATACTTTTAAAATGTAATCATCTAATATGATAATTATCACCAAGCCATTATTATGAGGGTTATAAATTATATTAAATAAATTATATAATTATATGGTTGATAATTATATATATAATGAATTATTTGGTGAAGAATATTTATTAATGAAAATAAATTTTTTTTGAAATAAAACAAAATATTTTTTGAATGTACTATTTTTAAAAATTGATTTGTTGTTTTAAAAAATATATATAAACAATAAATATTAACGATTAATATTAATATAATGTATATATTTTTTATATTAAATAAAAAATTTGACATCAGGATTCTATAAATTCTAGAGATGAGATAAAAATGAACTCAATTTTATGCTTAAATCTAAAAAATATGATAATTTTCTTCCTCACCATTAGCATACTTATTTTAATATTAGGTATCAAATTTTTTAAAAATAATTATAAATAATTTACATTATGTTTTTAATATAAATATTAATATTATACTAGGGTGAGATATTAATATTTTTCAAAAAATTTTCTTTTTTGATGAATTATTTAAAAATAGTGATTTTTTATCCGAAAATACTTTTACAAATTAATTGATATTTAATGTTATATTATATGTAAATATTTTTTAAAAATAAAATTTAGCTCAAATATACATTACATAATCCTAATCAGGTAATTGTTAAATATTTAATTTTGAATTTTGATATAAAAATATTTGAAAATTTCAAAATTTCTTGGTAAAAAAACATCCTCAACGTGTCTGCAACACCAATATAAAATTAAATTGTATCAATTATTGTAATAAAATTTTTAAAAAAGGATTATATATTTAATTATATAATGATTTTAATTATCTAATAATTTCAATTTAATTTTTTACAATATAAAAAAATGAAAATAATAAAAATTATTTCCTATGATTATGGTAAAATATATATTAACCAAGTGTAAGATAAAATAATAAGAGTTAAAAATAACATAAGAAAAATCCCAAACTAATTATATGGGAATATTTCTAACATATATATCCTATTATAAATAATGGTATATTTTTGGATCCTTCATACATTAAAAAAATTTGAGGGATTTATTTATTTTATAAACTTTCAAATATGCCACAAAAATCACTCATAAAAGTATACCTCTTATCCTCTACACTTCATACAATAAAAAATCTATTATTTTGGATAATATATAACCAAATTATTTCCAAAATTCCAACTTATTATCCTTCATGTGTTAATTTTTATAAAAAACCAACGATTGAAGGATTTGCGTGAAATCTTATGATGGGCTCCCAAGAAGTGAAAATGTTAATCAACATGTATTTTTTCTTTCCTTTCATTAAACACCTAAAACAATTATTTTTATAAAAATATGATATAAAATCCTTTATATCTTCCATATCTCGATATTTTATAATGTTAATGGACTAACCTACAACTATATCCACCTCTATCATATATTTTATGAAGATACCATTCGTGTGTGGTGGACAACTTCCTCAAAAACTGATGTCATATGTTTTTTCCATAAACATATCACAAAGATGGAAATAATGAGGTATTTATTATTTATTTTTCATATTTATGATATTATTATACTTATATAAATATTTTTCTTATATATCATTAATATATTCCATGTTGGGGGAATATAATAATGTCGCCCCAATATATGTTTGACTACTGCCTCACAAAGTGATGTTATTCATCGACGATTTATATATAATGTAATAAGGACGGGTTTAATTATAATATATTTTAAATATTACATATATATTTATATAATTATAATACATCATTTACATTCTTTCCTTCAATATGTTGAGAAAATGAAGACAATGTTCACCCATATATACAACCTACTTTCTCAATGATTGGTGTATTTAATTTCTTATCCCTATATTATATGGACTAATATATGTACAAATATACTCAATAGATATGATACTTTTATCACGGTTACAATTATAGCGTTAAATAAACCATGATCAATTAAGAGTATCGAAAATAAAATATCATAACATATATGAAAAAAATATTGATTATTACCCTAAACGTGATTAAAAAATGGAATTATTAACGTATGTGTAATTATAGGTCATATGTAAATATTATGTGGTATAATATATGGTTTAATGGTTATATAATAGATGTATAATAAAAATATATTTATTATATCTGGTCTTTGAAAATTAGTTATGAACTTCAATAATTATGATATGTGATTTCTATAAAAAAACTAATTTATGGGTGACATGTGCTAATTAATCAGTCGTATATCCTTTGTTATTTATATAAGGACACCTAGATATGTTATATAATAAATTTAATTATTTAATTTATTTTTAAATTTATATTTTTTTTATTCTTCCTTTTGTATTATGATACAAATGACATGTAATGTGATAAGGGAAATTTTTATTAATTTTTCATCATTAAGACTCATGAATATAATAAGTATGTAACCTATTTTTTGAGTTATTTAAAGATACAATTTTACATGTAATGATATGAATTTATTTATCCTAATGATATTTCAAGTTTCATTTATTCATATTCCATTATGGCTTTGACGATTCATTATTGTTAGAGTTATGATGTTTTTCTGTCACAATCTCAATGTTTTTCAAGAATGATTATGATTATATATAATTTGACAAAATAATATGATCCATATCTCAAGAAACTCATGAATATTTGTTACTATCTCTATTATTAATTTTAAAATGTAAAGTGATAATCTATTAACAAATTAATTCTTAAATTTTTGTATAAAATCTTACTGATAATATCCAAATTTATTTCCCTCTTCTGTCAAAAATCCAATTGCTTTTGATACCATATTTTAAGGAAATGATTTATAAATTATTTTTCTATAATCCAATTTTTTTGAAATGAAATATTTACTGCTAATTGATATTATAAATTTTTAATGGAATCCTTATTTCATTTTACAATCATTTCCCAATTGTGTTTTACCAAAAATATTAACTGATTTTTTTCTTGTGTAAGTCATAAATAGAATATACCATTATTATGACCATTATTTTATTCGAATTATCTATTATATAATATAAATTATGTTTTCTAATATCTATGTAATTTTTTAAAAAATAAATGTTTTTAAAAGATCTGTCACTGTGGAATGTTTATTTTCCTCAAGATATGTTTTCAATGATCATTTTAAATTAGTATACATATTAGATAAATTACATGAATCTTATCAATTCCATACTTCTTATATGATTCATGTATACCATTAATATTCATTATCTAAATATTTTATAATTACAATGAGAAATTTTTTATGAAACCCTATTCTATTCTTTGTGTTTTAAAATAATAATATTTTTATGAATCCCTCTTCATTTCATGATTGTTATTATTTGATGATGTAATAAACTAGTTAATAAACATATATCTTTTCAAGAGTATATGGTATTACAAAATGATTACGAATCCCATTTAATTTCATACATTATAATAAGATGAATGTTTTATAATTTTGTGAATAATTTTGAATGATTTTCATTATGTCATGGGTGTGGACTATATAACCCCTAATGGATTGGGTATTGATAATTCTTAAATGTGCTCATCTGTATCAAGGGGTGATATCCAATGACCAAAAAGGAGGGTGTATAGGTGGCCAGTTTAAGACCAAAAAATGGACACTGGTTGATAGGACAATCCATAATTATGTAAACTGATGCTTACCCCCATAATAACATGTTATTAGTATCTTGGTGGGTAGAATTTAAATAATAACATATATGTTTATTGGTAATTGAAAACCGTAGATATTTTTCAGAATTAATTCTCAAAAAGAACATATTTTTTGATTTAATTATGATTTTAGACTTTTGAACTACCAATATTTATGTCGGGACACAATTTTATGGTATTCTATTGGTTGGATATAGTTTTGAAGTGTTCTAATAATTTATTCACATTCTTATGGTTATTTTAACCTCATGAATATCCATTATTATCATTAATGAGAATTTAATATCACCCTTTCTTATGTTTCTTTTCACAAGGATATGAATAATGGTTTTATGTAGTACTAGTAAATAATAATATAATTATTGGATACTTTGAAGATAATTAATGAATTAATATGTTATTCCCATGTTCACAGAAAATTATAAACTATTGTGTTCCTTCAATATTTTTTGTGCGGTTTAATGAATATTCATATAATATAACAAAATTTCCATATTTTAAAAATATGGTCACAATAGTTGTTATCTGAGGAAGTGATTAGTTATCCATTGGAAACTGGGATTAGAAAAATATTGTGAGATCCCTAATGATATTTTTAAGGAAATATTTGGTGATATCTATAAGGAAAAGACCAAATATGAGTCAAATTATAGGAAAATTAATGATAATATTTATAAATATAGAGCATATGGTTTCCATTATACCACATCTATATCTCGCCATTATATGTGGCTGTTGATTTTGAATAAAGGTATATAGTGGTAATAACTCTATGAAAGTATCACTGAGCTGGACTCGGTTTTCACATGGATTATGAAAATGGGCCTTACTAACTGCCTATTTTAACACTCTATGGGATCTATATTAGAAATTCATAGACACTATACAACCCATAATGAAGGATTTAAAGGATGATGATCATGGACATCATACGTTTAGGCTATTATGTCACATGTTTATAAGATGGTGTCAGGATTTATACATCATATAAGTGGATTTAATTGATTATTTGGTTTTCCACCATGAACAGTGTTTCTCACAATTTGATTTATAGTTTTAGTTAACTGCAAGAATAATAAGAAACTATAATAATTCAATATACAATGTAAAATGATATATTTTTCCTATTGAGATTGAAATTGTATTAGGATGTATGATGAAAAATATGAATTATTTTCAAATGAGTTTTTTTATGATATGAATCTGACAAGATATCCAAATGAACAAATAAAGGAAAATATTTTTGATGAGTCTTCCATGTGGAAACAGAAAAATTATTTTAATGGAATTTTTGACCATCTAGTTCCATAGAAATTGATTAATGCCACTATGTATTTATATTCCATTACCCAATGTTTTTTTTACTAGAATAATTAATTTTGGATGTCTATAATTAGGAAGGTAAAGTATATTATTGGTGGACTCTTATCCTGAATATTAGTAAGCAATATAAAATGGACTATGTTGATTTTTGGGGTGTTGAGAAACATATTTTTTCTATAAGTACATTTCTTATATTAATTGATGAATGATTTAAGAAAATATCTTTCAACTAAAAAATAATAATTTTAAATCAATTCATATCTATGTTGAATATTTAATAGTACCTGTGAGTTATGGTCATGTACTATCATCTTACCTAAATGTATGTATGATAAAATATTTTGTGTTATATAACAGATCCCCTTAATAGAGTTATCCATTAGAGTCGTCAATGGATCTGAATAAATTAATTGATATGCAACTATAGATGGAATTATGTTTGGAGTTATGTATCAATATCATGGATTAGATAAGAGTAGAAAAAATGGACTTCAATGGAATATCTAAAAATCCTTATATAATAAGATTTTCTTTTCATTACACTAAATGTTTAGGAGGAACCTTGTGGTAATTAAATTAATGGGACAACAGAATGTTTTGTGTTTTGAAAGGATGTTCGTCATATTCCTTAATACGGTGTAATAGGTTGAATTATTCTAATGATGAGAAATCTCCAGATAAAGAACCTCCCACACTTCAATTATTCAATTATAAGGAGTTTAGGAATCATCATAATATGTTCTGAATCCTAAAAGTTCATATTGAGTATTGCAAAAATAAACCTATAATTATAATGGAAAAATGATATTCATAAATAATCATAACAATTTAAGTGAAACAGTATAATTAAGACACACTAATTCTCCCCACCTTGGTCGGTAATTTCAGATATTTTATTTTATGCATGGGCCCTATGAAAGTATTACAGTTTATTATTCAGTGTGAGCTCATGTTATTATCTACCACTATAGGAATTATAGAATAGTAAAACCACATTTGATATTCTATTTGTAAAATGATAATACCATGCTTATAATAGAAATGTTTTTTTAAAATATAAGAGAATATTTAATGCCTAAGGGTGAATTTTCATTTGTAAGCATATATATCTCTTCTTAATATTAACCTAAGAGTTACTGATACCATCATGGGATTATTATTTAATGTTTTATCATAAAATAAATTTCATTTACACCTATAATGAGGTTTTATTTTTTGTATGCTTATCGTGAGTAAATATATTATAAGAGAAATGTTTGGAAATGAAGCCCTTTGTTTTTATATATTGTGAAAATTTTATTTTTAGAGGGAGTCCATTATACTTTTTGGAAATATGATTAGTGGTACTGGAAACCATTAGGTATTACGTTAACTTTGATGTTGATACTAATATGGGTTACAATCCTACACCTTTCATATTCACCAAACATCATTGAAATCAAAGAATACATATCATTATATAGACTTTCAAAATATAAATTAATGGTATGGTATAGTTTCTTGGAGTACCATATTCAATTTTATGTTATTGGATTGTTGGGTTCCCTTTTTGTTCTCGATAATTCTTTATCAATATCTTGATATTGAGTTTAGTTTCATCATTGATTATCATCCCCAAATATATGGTTAGTTTGAGAGAATAATTCAAACCATAGAAGACATGACAAGATATTATTCTATATAGTCTGATGGTTGTTGGATCAAAACGTTCATAAAGATTATTATTCATGAAGCAATATAAATAAACCAATCATTCATTTATATTATTTTAAATCCAATTATTGAAAGAAATTTATCACTCCAATATAATTTAATGATGTTGTAGAAAAGGACATATTAGGAGCTAAGAAAGCTGATGCGATAAAATTAAAGGTTGGAACCATTTAGAGATATATTGTAACTTCAAAATGGTGATATGAATGTTATTATGATAATCATAGATGATATTTAAAATTTCTTATAATGATAGGGTATTTCTATGATATCATCCATAGTAGAACTATGGGAGAAATAATCCCTAGGTTTACTGACCCATTAAATTACTTTATCTTTTTGGTTATGTATTTTATCATCAAAAGTGTTCACCTATCTTCTCTCTTGTTTAGTATTTGTTCCATGTACCCCTCTATAGAATCTAAATACAGGATCAATCACATGTACTGAACTCATATCCTGTTCCACTAGAGAATGAGATTTCATATGTTGAATGACTCATATATAATCTACATCGAATAGAGAATATAATATGAAACGCGACCACATAACTAGTCAATTTTTTGTGGTGAAAAAATAATCTTACGGAATATAGATGTAATGATGATGATTAAATGAGGCTGATTTATAAAAAAAATTTGTATCAAATTGACAATTATTGAGGGAGAGATTAATTTTATGAGGTACAGAATGTAACACCCTAAGATTTAGTAAAACTATATATTTCAAATATATTTAATATTTTCTGTATTTTTATTTTCAAAAAACACTTATTTTTATTCTTTTATTCTGAAAACCATGTTTAGGTTGACAAACACACAACACTGAGTTTATTCAAAACATGATTTACTCTTAAAAAATTATAATTTCGTATAATAACTAGCTCAGGGATGTTTGAATAGTGAATATGAATAGTATTTACTTATATATTAAAATATATCATGGAAACATGTATATAGAATGAATACATTCATGTAAAAATAATTATAAATGAAAATAATAATCTTTTTGACAAAAAAGAAATAATTTTATGAAATAATATTTTCATACCCTAAAATTTGATTTACTGTAATAAAATAAATTATTAAAATTTATTGAATGGTTTGAAAAATATTTATATATTACATAGTAAAAAATGTTTTAAATTCATCTTAAAATGTTTCTAGGAATATTTCACAAATAAAACATATTTTACTCACAAAATCATTCTTTCTATAAGGCATATTTAGCCCATTTTGTTGTTGGGACTGACTACTTCGAGGGGACCCCATTGGGATTCGCCAGTGAAAAACACAATACCATAGATAATGGAGCTACGATTTGTTTTTTATATAGAAAAGGCCCCTATAAATCCATGAGTTATTGACCTAGTTTCATGATTATAGATTTCATCCCTTAGCCAATAGTCTGTAGTCTGTACTATTTAGAAAATCTGAAAACGTGATTTTTCAATGCCATGACTATAGTATTCATGTGAAATTGGCATGTTAGAAAATATATAACCATTTAATGTACCAATTATAAATTAATTAATGTAGTTTTATATACATGAATACTTTATATTCATATATCATATGATTACAAACCATGTGTTATAATGAATGATATTCATAAGCATTAATCCACAACCCCAGAGTGAAAGAAGCATCCTTGGATAGATTTTCCACTAAATAATATTTTATAATAATGGTTTCTAAATATTTATATATATTACAAATCCAATGGAAAGTAGTGGGGAAACCACTTGATTTCATTTAAAGTATGTCCTTCTAGGCACATTTTTTTGGGATCTTGGCCGATTAGTTGTAGTGTTATCTAATTAAAAAGAAACATAGCCTAATCATAATGATATGTAGAATAAAAAAATGGAACTCTGAACTACATGTTGTTTTATAATCATATATTATGTGTTATCCCTGTTACATTATACTTGATTAAAACCCCATGAGACAAGATTGATGCAACCCATAGTCCATCAATACATGTTCATTCATTATCCTTATCATCATATCACCATATATCAAATCCACTCAGTGAGATGATTTTTTGTGTATGCATTCTTCTGGAATATCGAACATTTTTAATTTATTCATGTATTATGATGTTAAATAATTTCAAAAATATAAATCCTTTATAATTTTGTAAAGTATGTCATATTTGAAAAACTAATGTAATTTCCCCCCAATAATTATAATATTAATGCAATGATTCAAATCCATCATGAATATAAATCCTTCGTAATCTCTGAATGAATGTAGGATGTATAAACCCTTAATGAAATTTCATAATGATGTAGATTATTTTAAATTAATAGTACCAAATATATTATTTAACATAGATAATATATATTATAAGCCCTATATTTAAGAGTGGGTCAAATATAAAAGGCCATAAACTTCAAAAATGAAGGTCTGATTTTTATAACCAAAATTATAGAAAAATATGGTCCTACATATATGACCATAAAATTTTGTAAAATAATCTTACAACTATACACCCTTAAACAATAGGAAAACAAGGTATGCAAAATATGTACCCATACTATATCAAAATTTTATTAGATCTATAAAACCGTTAAAAATTGAAAATGATGGTTTGAGATGAAGCAAAATAATATATAGAAAAATAGAGATGGATCTATGTATGTATAAATTATAATAAAATATTAACTGAGATATATTATCATAAACTACATCTAAATACAGTATAATTTACAAGACCCAAAACTATAGTAAATTAAGGACTAATATATAATGAAAATATTATATTAGTAAAATAATGATAAATTATTATGGATATAATCTCCCATAAAAATAAATATGATATATATTCCCCAAGACTAATGTGAAATAATTTCATATCAATATGAACCTAATACACAAAAAAAATATGGTTTACAATATATAAGATTAAATTAAAATAGTTAATGTGTCCATGATGTCTAACATATAATTATAAACTCATATATTATGAAATTATATGTCCTTAAATATCCAATTGAATGAGACACATCACCCACTATGCTGGAAACCCACAAATGGAACCCTACAAAAAATTCATGCGTTTTCATGCTGAACATACAAACCGTGTGCTGCAAGCATCACAAAAAACCAATGAAATGGAAATATTGTAAAAATATTCAGGCTAAATATATATACATATAATAATGATAGAAATATTATTTTAAGATCTCAAAGCCTCTCCCAAAATTGATTTTTCCAAATTTAGGTCTGAAAAAAGATAAAATTAAGTTGTGATAATTATATTATACTACAAAACAATGGTTTTTACTAATGGTCTATTAACCATGAGAAACAATTTGAGGACTCATTATCATTGAAAGACAACCACCTTGGGCCATATATGTGAACTAGAAAATCCAAAAAACGATATTCCTATTAATAAAAAATGGTTCTTTTGTTGTTTTTCATGAATGACACATACTTTAATTAATTTTATTATGATTCTTGAAAGAGATTTTGGATTTGGTTTTTTCATATAATTTTGTTTTTTCTTGATGTTTTGAATGATTTTTACTATACTAAACAAACAATGAGTCATAAAAATTATGAATTAAGGAAGTCTCAACATCAAAAAATAATAGATACATTCATTTCATGTTTACAATGGATGGTGGAATCTCAGCAATCTAGAGCCCCTCTTACAGATCCCAATGACATAAAATATGAAAAATGAAAAATTTGTCCTTCTATATTACCAATATCATTCATTTTATTGTGACATTATTCAATTTAATGATTAAGATTCTTCATCAAAATTTACTATATCTATTATAGATGAATCCCATTGATCGATGGGTACACATATAACTCTTTTCAAGAGTCATGTAGTAATGAAAATTTCATTGCAAAATCTTCCTTGAAAATGCTATGAATGATTCATGTTATACTAAATGTGTGGTAAATTCACTTATATAATCACCAAAATTGGTGGTTTCATATTGATTTATATATTCAATTGGAAAATAAACCCTCATAGATTGAATAATCAAATATAAATTTTAATTTAATGTTTCTCCCAATTATTGGATATTTATTATTGTTCGAAGATGTTATTTACTGGTACAATATTTAATAACTAATTAGTTATTCATTCTAACATAAGGATATAATAATTCTAGTCATATATTTCCAAAAAACCATGAGTTTAAATAATGTGAGTTTCGTTATTTAATTGACAAATTTGGTTCTAAAATAGTCCCTACATAAATCCTCTCTCGATGGACATATTAGAGGGCGTTTCTACATGAGTAGAAATGGTAATGTCATATTTGGGTATCAATTCTATCAAATAAGGTCCCATCCTATCTGATTAATGAGTAAATAAATTATAATGGAATACTGTCTTGTAGTTACTGATGTATAGTTACCCCCCTCAGAATTGAAGAAAACCACCTACCTATTTTGAGTGGCTAGTTTTTTCATCAAAATCTATGTTATAATTGGAAGATGCTTTACTATGTTGAATTATTTTTTCAGAATATAATTTTATTTAAAGAACTAGTTCTCTGGATTTCATGATAAAGGGGATTAAATATTCTTAATGAGTACACACTAAAAAAATGGATGTTTCAACACACCAGCCATGTAGGATTTTATCCAAGCATGGTCATTATCTTGAGAAAGACACATTAAATTAAAAACTAATTCAATTGTGATATTGGAATTAGGGTAGTTTTTAACCATCATTAAATAGATTTGATGAAGGTTCCCAATATGTCATTCCTCTCACAATGTAAAAAATATAAGTGATGAAACCGTCCAGGTGATGCACAATTGATGAGAAAATTTGTAACAGGATCATGGCTTGACTTTGATAATCTCATGTAAATGATCTAAAATAACACCATTTTTAAATAAAATACTATGTGAACTACCATCTTGGTAACCACCACCTTCAACAATGATCAGCCAAAAAGTTGTGGGTTTTGAAAATAAATTAAAATAGTTTTTATTATTCAATCTGTGGATAGCCTAATGGGAATCAAATGGAGTTACCTTTTTCTTAGAAACAAATACAAGAAATTTATGAAATTTTAATGTGGAATTTGGGTTTTGTTTTAGTACTTGTAACACCAGATGTGAGCGACTATCCATGAAAATAAATACTGGAAGGGCTTGAAAATTTTTAATGGGGTATTACCCATTTTAAAATCACCAAGATGTTAAAAAAGTGGACATGAGGTTTTACTATTATGTGTCAACTTTTCATTATAATTTTTATTTAGTTTTGATAATTATATAAAATTTTTTGTTTTTATTTTATAATAAATATGTATAGTGTTTCAGAATTTGTTTGTCCATGTATAAATTTTATACCTAAAGAAATAGTGATCACATTATTAAGGAGTTTATTCCACTGTAAGGATAATAATAATTTATTGATTTCAAATATTTATGTGAAAACCCAATTTAATTGTTTCGGTGGTTAACGAATTAATTGATGAAATTATAAGATGTTGACGTGATATTGTAGTTTTCAGCTTAATGTCAGTTCAGAATTATGATGATATCACCAGATCAGTTGAATGGATTCATGAGCTCATTATATGATTTTATAGATAAAATTGTTATCGAAACATCATTAGTTTATGTGGAAGTTGGAGAATTATTTTTTGATACACTAAAAATATCATCGAATTTTCAAAATTAGTTTTTCAACTGTAGAGTGAATTGATTTGAATTATTATCGTTATTATTTTGATGAATGTTTTAAACATATTGTAATCACTTAAATCTTGATGTTATGTACGGAATATATGTTTTTCTTTTTTTCATCAGTTTAAATTAATGTTTAAAAAGGATATATGTATTGTCAACAAATTCACTAATGTTTGGGAATGTAGTTTCTAAAATTTTTTAGAATGTTATTGCTTATTTTTTTTAATGATTTTTGGAGTTATAGAATTTATATTTATTGGATTATTAAACTAATTTAAAATTTGTGATATTTACTGAAAATAAGTCTCAAGGGATTAAGGATGAATTAAATGATAATGGGATCACTGAAATCATTTTAATCTGATGTTATTTTTTTTACATTTTTTTGAATCACTACTCATTCCCTACATTAGTAAGCATAACATAATGAATGTACCCTATGATTGATAATTGAAAGTATATATCGCCAAAGATATGATGTATATTATGATTATGGATTAGGAACCCTAATTTTGAAAATCAATAAGATTATGGAACATCATCCCTATGTTGGAGTCTGTTAATTATTATTCATACCCAACGTTTGGGAAGTTGAACATATAGTTAATAAAGGTTACATTTGGGATTTTATACTGAAAAAGAGGAATTTATGGATCATAAACCCTACATTAATTTTTGATCCCTATGTTACATGTTGATGAATGTGTGGTTATGGAACCACACATTGGAAGGAACCCTACTATAAATAGTTAAAATCTACTTTTTAATTTTTTCATTCTGTGAAGGAACAATATGCTGGAATGGCCAAAAACAGTGTTTTATTTAAATATATCATCCATTATTTCTGAAACCATATTAATAGAAGTATATATCATTTTAAATATACTTTATGAGATATTTAAATTCCCAAATTTAATAGATTAAATCAACCATATTAAAAAGTGATTTAATAATCTCTTAGAATGATTTGATTTTTAATTCTCATGATATATTTTGCAGATATTTTTCTGGAACATTTTAGACATTATTTTATGTGGTTTAAATTTTTTCAAATGGATGGTTTATATTTTCTAATGAATATATTGAAATGGATATATTATATGAGGAGTTATTCAAATAAATTTTCATTCATTTATTGGAGATTCATTCTGTAGGAATAATGATGAAATGGTGAAACACTATTATTTGGGATATTTATGAATATTTTGGGACTCAATTTATTTCAAAGTATCCAATAAAAGAAGAATTATTTTATAACTACTGGATAATTATTCTATATATATATATATATATCTCCACATGGAATAGAATATACAGAATGAAGAAGAGATGACACGTGAAAAATTGATGAAAATAATGTTTTGTAAAATATTCATTCTCCTGTTAATCATTTTGAATAATAGAATAAATTATTCATTGTACATTATTATTATATAATGTTATAAATACAATGGAAGCATCCAAAAACAAAGTTTAACATATTTGATGCTATTTAAGGATGATGAAGCACACACATCACTTATGATTATCTTTCAAGTTTTGTTATGCTAATTTGAATATCTAATTTTATATATAATATATTGATGAAAATATGAATTTTTTCAATATTTGTAAAGGGACACAATTCAACCCACTTGTGTCTTCATCACAACCATCGTGACATAAGAATTGGTATCAGATGATGGAATTTTGTAGGAATATTGAATATTTGTTTTGTCTTCAATAATCTTGAGTCAATGAATCAGACGATGAAAATGGCCTTGGGAAATCTTAGAGAAGGTATGCCATTGATTTGTGCTACTTATCATAATGGTTATAATAATGGATGCTAGGTTGCTATTATGACTATATATTTGAATAATATTTGTTCTTAGGTCTATAACACGATTTTTAAACCTTATGGAATCCCAAGGTAACCAGGAAAGGGGGATGATTATAAGGGTGCTGAGTATGGTATTAATTCAAAGGAAAATCATGAAAGTATATGAAATCTTAGTCCTAATGAATTATACTTGTTTCTTAATGATAAACTAGTTATAAGTTGTTGAAGATTATTTCGGATGCATATGAAGGATCTAAAAATGTTATACTACTATGAAATAATAATAAAAAACATAAATCTGACACATTCATGATGCATGAATCTGAGATCATCACTCAGATAAATGAATGATTAAAAATAATTGTTTATGATGTTTCTTCCTTGGTTACTATAGTTCCCAAACTAGATCAGACTTTAAAGGAAAATAAAGTTTTACAATATATATGGAAGTTAATATCAACTACTATTCAAAAATTAACACTAGTAAAAGAATTTATGAAAAATAAATTGATATGAATGCTGATGAAGTATGAAGAGGAGATGCATTTACAAGTTGAAAGTCATATATCAATTAAAAATAAAATCATAATAATGACAAATTTAGTGGATTAATTTTTTGATTCAGATCCTTGTAATTATTCTACATTTGATAAGCTACCAAAACATAAAAAAATTATGGAAATCTATATAATATGAGAAAAGAGAAATTGATGTTGAATAAAGAGAAAGAATAAAGATTCTATTTGTGAAATGAAATGACATGTTAGATGGGAATGTACTTTGCTAAATGATCAAAGGAAAGAAGAATATAAATAAATAGGAAATATATTCATGAATAAAATAATAAGTTATATTGATGATTCGAATGATGAATCTATTAAGAACTTAGATGTTCTTCATGGTAATAAAAAGATTAATATATGTCTTCTCGCTCATGATGATGAGGTACATTCTCCTTAATCTAAAAATTATAATTTTGAATGTTATTCTGATGATTAACATTCAAATATTTTTAATTAATTAAGATTAATTTTATTATTTTTAGAAAGATCATAAAAATCATTGGAAATCAAATAATGGTATTTAAACATTTAATGAATATTTGGAAAAATAAAATAATGATATAAAATCTAATATCTACAACATTTCATGTGATATACATGAAACTAATATTAATGAGTTATCTATTAATGTTGATATTTTAAAGAACGCACTATGTATTATTTTCAATTGATAGAATTATTTGAATCATATTCTATGTTAAAATTAATTTCACAATGGAAAACTTGTTAATGATAGCAATAGAGAAAATCCATAATAATATTTTTTTCCTTTCTCAAACTGTAAAATTATCCCCACTAAGAAATGTTATTATAAGGATATTATCAAATAATATCCTAATGTCTATTCTTTTAAAAATCCTTATTTTTGTGTTTTCAAAAATGTTCACTTTTAAAAATCTTTATCTAGATTTATTTATATAATGTTAGGTCAAAATAAACATAATTGGGTACCTAAAAAATTAACTGGTGACACAAAAACTGAAAATTATATGTGTACCAAAAGGCACTTGTATTTGATACATTAAAGTAATTCACCACTAAACATCATATTAAAATCAAGAAGTTGTTGATTAAAAATTATGGGAAATTTTTATAGTGTTATTTATTATTATTTTAGATTCAAACATCATTAGGGATTGAATGGTTAATCCACAATGTATTTTATTTCCATTTTATATCCTTTTAATATGCCCTAACTATTTTATAAGGGGGGGTATTTTTTGATGTTTTATATTTTATTCCTCTAAATTTAATTATTCTTATCATTAAACAATTAAATCATTCATGAATATTATTTTATTAAATTAATTGATTTATTGATTTATTTTTTTAATCAACGACCATCAAACGTTATAATAATGTTTTATGTACATGATTATCTAATGGGTAAAAATGTGTTAAATTTTAGACTATTTTAATTAATAGTATGTTCTAAATTAATATCTTTTTATTTCTAATACATTATTCTATTATTATATTAAGATGTTTTTTCATTTCGAACATACATAAAATTCATTTAATTAGATTCATTAAAAATATTTTTATTAAAATAGTAAAGTAAATTTACTTTTTTTTAAAATCCTTTAAGTTAAATTTATTTAAAATATTTTAATTAAATTATATAAATATAATTTAACTAAATTAATTCAAATTCTTTTATTATTTTTATTATTTTATTTTAAAAAAATTAAAATATATGAAAATCATTTATTTATATTCATTGAATATCATAAATAGTTGTGATTAGTCATAGAGGATCTTATTTTATATAATTATCATGGGTTTAAATGTTTCTTTATTATTTCATGACTTATATACTTTAATGCATTATTTGAAAAACTTTTTCATTAACTCAATAATATTATATATGTTTTACTGGATCCATGTTATTTTTATCTTTTTGAAGGATGTATGAATTTAGGGGAGTATATATTGTTGTATTTATTTAAAAAACATTTTGAAATACCTCATATTTTTTTATTTAAAAAATAATAATATTTTAAATATTTGTAAAAAAATTATTTTTTTTCAAATAAGTCAATTTTGAAGTTATAAATACTTATGAAAATTATTTTCCAAATTTAATATATTTTTTTCAAAAAATATTTTCAGAATTATAATATATCTTTAAAAAATTATTTTTTATGATTTAAATATTTTTAAATTGGTGAAAAAAATTTAGTAATTCAATTTAATTTAATTTTATTAATTTATTTTCCTTAAAATTTTAAATGAATATTATTTATATAAAAAGTAAATATATTTCATTATAATAAAAAACTCATATCATTTTATCTATGAAAAAATTTGATGATAAGGTTGTTAGTGAATTAGGGTTTTGTAATTATAAAAACAATATATTTTTTAGTGGATCCTTTCCAATATATTTTTTATATAGTTTGTTTCATTACATCAACCCATCAATCATTTTTTATTATAAATTTCTCAACTATTTCAGATTCAATATGTCAATGTATCTATTTTATATTTGAGGAAATCATTATCTAATTCTTATAGAATTTATTATATTTTAAGGATAATATTATTATATTTTTTTCATATATTTATTTCAAAATCAAATTTAATTGATTTGGTTGTGAATAAATTGACTGCAGCTATTATAAGTTATTCATGAAATATTTCAATTTTCATCATAAATAATGTTCAAAATTATGATGATATCTCAAGACATGTTAAATGGATTTGGGGGAGCATTATATCCTTAGATAAATAAATATTTAATCTAAACATTATTATTTTATGTGGATGATTGAAAAATATATTTTGATACACTAAAAAATCACCGAAGTTTCTAAATCCATTTTCAACTATACAGTGAATAGATATGAACTCCTAAAAAATTTCTTTTGGTACCGATTCTATAGATATCAGAATCACATGAAACATTTAGATATGAAAATAAATTTGTTTATATTTATTTCATTGGTTTAAATCATTGGATAAAAAAATTGTTTGGAAGGTCAATATATTCAACGAATTTTTGGAAGATTTTTTTCCCATCAGTAGTTTTTCACTTTGTTATTGCTTAAGTTGTTTGAGGATATCAAGAGTTATAGAAGGTGGATTGATTCGATTCTTTAATTGAAGGAATGATATTGAGATTTAATAAAAATACGTCTTCTGGGATTAAGGTAGAATCTACTAATAAATGTCTATAAATAATTAGTTATGATAGAAGTTATGTTTTTTAAACCTTATGGAAACACTATTAATACGATATGTTAGTATGAGTAACATATGGAACGAACCTTATTTTTGATAAATTCATGTATGGATCACCAACCATGTGTTGGATTTTAACCGAATGGATCAAAAACCGAATGATTGGGAATCACCGTGTGTATGGATCATCATCCATATGTTAGAGTCTATAATTACAATTCATACCATACATTTGGGAAGATGAA
Organism: Viscum album; assembly: GCA_963277665.1. Taxonomy (NCBI): domain Eukaryota; kingdom Viridiplantae; phylum Streptophyta; class Magnoliopsida; order Santalales; family Viscaceae; genus Viscum; species Viscum album. Next base: position 2,062,205,678 of record OY728140.1, read on the forward strand.
CATATGGTTCATCAATGTTATGTTCAAGATTTTATTCTGATAAGGATAAATTTATGGATAATTATCCCTATATTACTTTTTTCATTAAAGGATGAAGCCCTACTTTTGACTAGTCAATAATGGAGTTTCATTTAAATATATGATCCATGAATTGTGAAACCGTCATTAAGGAAGTTCATATCATTATAAATTTGTTTTATAATCAATGAAGAGGAAAAATTCAATATATTAAATCATTCCTTTTTATAAGGGAGGTTACAAATCTCTTTGAATAACATGATTTCTAATTATCATGATTTATTATGCTTCTATTTTCCATGAACAAAATATACTATATTTAATGTAGTTTTATTGGACATAAATGTGTGTCTTAAATTGTTAAATTATTCTATTGTTATTGATATATTATTATAAGATTTATTCAAATTAATTTGAATAAATTTATTACAGATTTATTCTATAAGAATAAAGATGAAACAATGTTAGGCTTTTATTGGAGATATTTATGAATATTGATGATGCAATTTATTTTGAGTATCCTTAGGATACGGAATATTGGTACAACTACTAGATATTTATTATCTATATATATTTCTCTAGAAGGAAAACAATTTATACAGTTAATAAAATTGGAGATGTGAAATCATTGGCAAATAAAAAGTGCTGAAGTATTTTCATTTTACAGCATATCATTTTGATGAATAGAGAGAAATAATATTTTCAAATTCTTATTCTCTCATGGTGTAGAGATGAAGGAATCCCACAAATACATTGTCTAATCTATTTTATATTAGTTTAAAGATGATGAAACATGTTACACATTAAAGATTAGTTTATTTTTGTTGTCCTATATTTGATGATCTCATATCAGCTATAATTTTATATAAAAATAATGATGTTCAACCTATAGCATCATCAAAATCAATTTCTATTGATTTTGGGGTGTATCGACTACTCAAAATTAGTTGTGATGAAATATAAGTTTATTGAACTATGTAGGGGTTATACAAATCCATAGTAAAGAACCATAAGTCCCCTTTCAATCATTATATGGTGTCAAAATCATGGAATTATTTTTGGATTGGAAGTTCCTGCAATAAGAGTACCTCTTAGTAGAAATCACCAAGCACCAGTAGTAGAGAATCATTATAGTGGACAAGGGGATTTCTTTGATCAAACTGTTATACTTTATTGTGTTATTCTCATTTTTTAATTTCTAATTCTCGCTCAATATTAAGAGTGAAGTAAATGATTATTTCATCTCAAGAGGAACGTTTTAATATTATCATGATTTTAAAAGGACACAATTAACCACATATTATGTCTTTAGAATAGCCATCATAGCCTAATTGTGACAACCAGATTGATGGGATTACCTTATTCTGTAAAGGAATCCATTACTAGTGTACAATACAAGATTCATGGACGTACATTGCTTGTTGGAAAAATCCATCAGTTTAGAAATAGGTGGAAAACCCACCAAATACGGACATGAAGACACATATAGTTTCCCCTAACAGACCCATGGATTATACTCTATAGAATCTAGAGTGGTCTAAGAGGAACCAATGTTTTGTTAGACTAACTAATAAGGGTATTAATGGTGGTGCCTCTTAATTGGATGTGCCCAGATTTTTTTAAAAACATTTATGTTATCATGTCTCTATAAGAGATAATTGTGCTTTGATTTATCCCATTTTCCATATATGTGATCATAATTTTGATAAATTATTGAACAAAATTTGGGATTCATTAATGGTAATTCAGAAAATTAGTCCCCATGAATATTTAGTGATTCATCTCCCCAATATAATATTTTAACAATGGCATATAAATGCCTCAGAATATTGCCCCATTTGATGAGTTGTATAAATGATAATTTTATTTTTTTTAATTAATTAAACTCACAATTTTATTTTTATTTTAAACTTAAAATATGGGTAAAAGTTTTTTTATCCAATTCAATTTGCATGAATTATTTCATTTTCCTTACTCTGAAAAAAATTTATAATTTTGTAAAATTTACTCAGTTCAATGACATTTATAATGTTGAGTATAAATTTTTTTCAAAAATAGACTCTCTTAGCTTCAAATTAATTATTTAAATAATTACATACCTCAAATGTAGTTATTTGTTACATGTAAATTTATATTAAATTTTTTTTTTATTATTTTGGGTTATCATGTTTTTATAATAGGTGATTTAATTCATGATGATATGTTGATTTTTTTTATTTCAAATTGTTTCAAATGGATACTTTAGATTATTTAATGTTATAAAATTGATTGTTCTTTAAAACCTATTTTGGTCCAATGGGATATTTATATGATTATTTATAAATATCAAGGAACACAATTTCTTTCATTTTGTTATTTTATAATGTGATTACAATTATGAAGGTGGCATAAAAGTGTATTGATCATGAGATGGGTGTTACCTATATCTCTCTCTACTATGTTGGGTAATTGGACTATATCTCATGTGATATAAATTTACTAAAAATTAGATTTAAATTATATTGGTTTATAAAGGGTGAGTGTGATGGTATTTAGTAGTACTAACATTGTTTTGAGTGGATGGGTTGGCATGTTGCAAGGTACGAATAGATAAAAAATTCAATGTTAATTAATGCTCCACCTTCATTAAAAATTCGCAGAGCTCATGATTCATGTTTTACATTCATAAGAAAACTATGTTAACAACTAAGATATTATGTTTATCTTATATTCTTATAGACAGTATTAAATTATTTGAGTTCAAATAAATTATATATTTTTATTATTCATGTTTGTTAATATGTTTATGATATAACCATTGTTGAAATTATTAGGTTATCCGTTAATTTGTGCATAAGTGCACACATTTATTAATATTCAATTCTGTAGGATTAAAGAAAATTAAATCATTTGTGAAATTTCAAAAATGTTTTATCGTAGCATGATTATAGGGAATGTTTCATAATTTTAGTAAATTAATATGTGTGTATAGATAATATCAAATACAATAAACAATTAAATCATGTGTTTGTGAAACTATTTGATGGATTTCATAAAAAATATTTAATTTTTGTAATTTTTGTTTTTGATATCTTTTGTTACATAATTATCTATGAAATTTCCATTCATAATTTTATAAATTAATGTTTATTTGTAAACAATAATAACTTTTGATGTGTAAGGTAATTTTAGATCCAAAGCCTCTCAAATTAATTAATATGATATGCAGTACACATATAGGTTTATATTGTACCCTAAAGAATATATATATTCCAAATATAATCAATAATAAAATATACTATGGGAATTATATAATATACAAACATATTAACGAGAATATGTGAATTTCATTGATGATTCCCAATAAGAGGTTTTGACCACTAATCTATCTGATTGAGTGATTTATATAAATTTTCTTTATCTAATTGTTTTTTAGAAATACAAATCAAAATGGCGACACAATATCATCATATTCATGTACAGATATACTTCAATATCATACTTTTTTATGTTTTGTATGTAGGGTATGTGTTATAGTATCCATGAAAAAGTGAATGTCATAAAATAATTAATGAAATTATAGTTCCCATGTTTAGAAGTGAAATAAAATTATTATTCAGCATTTTGATAATCATGGTGTTCATTTATACCAACATTATGAGGTTATTCATGTTTTATGTGTCATAAGAACTAATAGAATTATCTATATCCATAATTAAATCATAGTGTTATCTAACATGGACTTGTTCATGTGAATTAGTAATGTTTTTTTCACCTACATTCAGAATTCCATAATGGTTTTTGGAAGCTTCTATTTTCATTAGTTTATTCAGGGTTTTCAGACTCATTGTAAGAATCAAGTTCATTTGTACCGTTAGTATAATAAGCTTCTTTATTTACTATAGTAATCATCAGTGTCATCAGATCCTCTATGAAATCGATTTAATATGAATAAAAAGGTCCATTAGATTAGTTGTTGTTATTGGTGTATTTGATTTACTTATTTTATTTTGCATCATTAGGTTTATCTATTTTTTTCTGTGTAATCAGAGACATCCATATCATATAGGTCATTCATATCATTGTTTATATTATATTTTTTTTAAGTCATTAATGTTGTAAAATGAATTTATATAAAAATATTTAATATAGACTCTAGTATTATTTAATTTATCACTATATTCATTCAATTGTAGACATTGGGACATATTTGTATGAAATCCATCATTTCATTTTCAAAATAAATATTATTTTATTCCATAGAGTCAATGTGATAATTAGTGTAACTAAATCATCTTTTTAGGTTTATTCCACATTATTGTTGGTGTCATAAATTTTGATTAAATTATCAAAACCATAAAAAATATTTATTTTCAACATCAAATGTGTTGTAATTTTAATTAACATCATCGATACCATAAGTGTCATATGCATCATATGTTTTTCCAGTGTAAATTGTTTGATAGGAATCGCCAGGTCAATTGGTGTCATTGTTAGTAATTTTTATTGAGGTCATAAATTTCAGATATGTCATAATGAAAAGTGATTTTATTTTTACATTAGTGTTATAAATATTCATCAATTTTTTAAAATGAATCTATATTATATGCATTTTATTGTCATCATTTTAATCAATATCATTATTTTCATTGGATTTATAGGAATCATATATGTTTTTTGACATTTCATTATATTCATCAACATCATGTTCATTTGTATAAATTACATCACTGGTATAATAATTGTAATTAATTTTTGGAATCATTATTGTAATTGATTTCATTAATGAAATTAAGAAAATTAGAATCATTGATATTTATTAATCTTTCATTAAAATTAGATTAATTAGTTTCAATAGGTATTTTTATACTAATTTAGTCATTAGTATCATATGGTCATCATTTTTAGCTATATATCTGATGTTATTACTATCATTGAAATAAATAGATGTCGAACCCTAATTTTATTAAATTTCATAATAATAATTTATATTATAAAGATTATAGTAGATTCATCATCATTATCATAATTTTATTTATTTTTGTTGGAGTCATATGAATCATTATTTTTCAAATGTAATTTTGGTAAATAGGGTCCTTAAAAACATGGGTTATGGATGTTTTAAATTTTACTATGTTTTTAGTGGGGAATTTTCTTCTTCCTAGAAAATTTTATTATTTCAATGATGATCGAAGTAACATTAAGGGTTTTACAGTCATTGAAATCAGTGGTGGAATTATTTAAACAATTGTGGTGGAGTGGTTGGGTTCATCACTATTTTTGGTCTTAAAAAGTTCCTTAGGCTCACTTGGTCATTTTTTCATCTCTATTGTTGAGTCATCTATGTTTTTGAAATTTTAATTTTCTTATATGTGTTCATTATTTTTTATATCAAAATACAACCAAAATTTTATTATAAAAATTTATACTAAATTAATGATTTATTTATTTCTAAATCATTTCACAGGTCAAAGTTATTTAATTTTTATATTTTTGTGATTTTTATGAGTCTTTAAATTTCACATTATTTAGCCGTATAGTTGGAAAATCATTTTGGAAGAAGTATGTGATATTTTTAATAAAAGGAGTTTTCAAGGATGGTGTACAGTTTTCAAAAAACTGTGACCAAACTATAGTGGTGTCCCAATTGACCAATATTGGTAGTATATTTAGTGTATAGTTTTACCAACTGTGCTATCAGACCATGAGACTTTTTCAGGCCAATATATTTTCTTTTGTCCAAATATACATTGATGTATTGTGTCCAAATTCAGCACTCATTCATTAAAATAATTTACTAATGAACAAAATAATTATTATTATTATAAATAAAATGATTAAACTTAAACTAAAATCCCCCTTATTCTCATACATCAAGCATTACTATAAATCTCTTAGTAGGCTCTCATGTGTTTTAATATAATATAAAACCCCACATTTATTCTTATATTTATTCTGTTTTTTATTTTGTGTTCATATTACCTCACTATTTTATCCCCTTAGAATCATATACTTCTCCTTTTATTATTTATCCTCTTTTTATCTCATTGGATCATATTGCTTATTCATAACCCTAGAGAATATGGATGGAATATATATTTATTATTTACATGTGGGTTATACTCATATGGTATAAAGCTTCTGACTAAGACCCTCCTATATTCCTTCTTAATGATTTTTCCTACCTTTGCTTTTTAATGATGGCCTTCACCAATCCTCAACATTTGTTTTTAGATCAACATTACATAGTCTTTAAATTTTATAATTTAATTTTTTATGAAATTACTTTTTCAATTTATTAAATATTTTGTGAGGAAAATAGATTTAATACAGGTTTAATATTTATCACCCCTTTAGTGTCTTCCATATTTGGAAAATTCATTTGTATTTCACCTTGAAAAATTACTTTTCATGGTTTATGAAGTTAATCCATGAATTTGAATACCACCTATGTTGTTTATAATTTATAAGAGAATTGTTAATGTAATATAATTCATATCAAGTGGATTATTACAATTATGTACAATTGTTGTTTTATTATAAAACTCAATGTGTTATTTATATTCAATTTATAGATATAAATATATAGAGAGTTATTTAAAAAGTGTTTCAAGGTTGGATTAAGTCAAATAAATGTGATAATTTGAAAATTAATATTAGGTATATAGTAAAAATATTCACATTAATGAGTATTGAAATATATGTAATTGTATGAATTCACTGATAAATAAGTGAATTTTTTCAATACAAAAAATATATACTGATTTGATTATTTTTAAATGGTTCAACAAGAAAAAAAAATTATGAATTTAATATTGGTTTTCTAATTTTTATTTATGATAAATTAAATATATATTTTATAGGCCCATATGGAACACTATAATTCCATTCAAGAAATGTCGCTCACAACAATAGAATCCTAGATGTTTATGTTTTTTATTGGATATGTATTGTTATATGATTTTCATGTTGTTATAATTCTATGACATTTTATTTACATTGTTAGTGTGGTCAGGTAATGCATTTTATATGATTTCCTTCATTTTTATGGATTATATTTTTGATTACTATGATACCTCATTTATTTGTTATAGTTATGGTATTAGAACATGGGAACCCAATGTAGTATGGTATAATGACTATGGAATATATTCTAGGAGAGGGTGTCAATGTGTTGGAATCAATTCCCTACAATAAATTTTATATTAAACTAAATCAACTACATTATGATGATATGGATGATTAATGATCATTTATAAGATCATTTACATGATTAATGTTCGATCACCAATCATTTTAGGATAAATGGTTTACATATACTTATCTCCATATAGATTCCCATTATGCTTGCAATAATTTTCCAAAATTTCAATGTAGCTATATTTATATGTTCATTTAGATAAATCACTTTTCATGTTTTAGACAATTAAAAGCTTGTTATTTTAATAATAATATTTATTGACTCATTCGCATGAATAACCAATCTATTTGATACTTTTTGATTTGTAATTTCTTTTTCCCATTTTAAATTTGTGATTACCCCTTTAAAATTTTATTGATATCATTATGTTACATACATTTTTGGTAAATTATATATAATATATTGTTTTTATGTAAATTTAATAATGCGATTTAAAATTATTCTCCAATGAATAAAGATAATACTATAGTTTAATGTATTTTCAGACAAACAAGATAATGGGTATAAAATTAATGCATAAAAATGTCACAAGGTGGTATGTGTACTACATGGAATTGTTATAATGACACCTATATATCATTTAATTTTTGGGTTCATATATAATCACTATTGGGGTGATTATATTCCTGCATTTTATGAAGAGTTATCCATGGTTATAGGGGATATTGTGTTTTGAATTGGTAGTCATTTTTTCCTTTAACCATGCCTTCCATGTAAAAAATTAAATTAAATTATATGAATAGTGTATTGAAATATCTTTAGAAATATGGGACTAAAAATGTGGAAACTAATATTTTAAGGGGGTGTAGATAGGATAAGTGGAGTGATTTTTTATTTATTTATTTTTTATTCATTAATACATTTAACTGCCTATTTTATTATTTTTTAATACCTGATTTGGAACATATATTGGAAATGAAGATTGGTTATGATTATTTTATTATTATTATTTAGTATTTCATTATTTATTTGTGGGAATCCGTTCTCATGTTGTTGTTAAATGATGTCTATACACATGCCCTTGTTTGTAGAGATTGGGAATGCACTTCTAGCCCTGTCATAAACTGGTTTGTATTTCAATGGAAGGAAAGACTCTAGATAGTTCTTGAAAACAATATATAATATCAAAATTTTCTTATATAGACTGAGGATCAAGAAGTAAAATTGTTATTTGGTATATTTTCTAGATGAGATATTTGATTTTTGGGGATAATGATCTAGTTCACGAGATGGTGTCTAAATGTCTCATGGGAAAACATGAGTTAACATTGGATTTCATGAATTTAAGATCATCATTTATTTGACTCTAATGATTGATTTTGATTTTTAAAGGATGTATTGTGATCATTTTTATTTTTTTTGGGTTTCTATAATATTTTCATTGATATATTTATAGATAATGTGTTTTAAAAGTATTTAGTAGCATAAATTGAATGTGAAACCATATTGACCCCATGAATATTGTTTCAATAATCTCTCTATAATAGTTTTATGGTTTTCCCACATTCCATCACGATATGTTGTCTCACCATGATATACCACAATCATCTTTAGAACGTTATTTTGATGTATTTTATATCAGGGATTGTTCTATTTTTCATGTTAATGTGTTTTTTTATTGAAATTATGTTTTAATGGGAATATTTATTTCTCAATGTTAAAACTAGGATTTGATGAAATAAAATTTTAATTTATTTAAATTTATATAAAATATATTAATTAGAGATTCAAGATGTTGTATTGAAAATAAAAATTAATGTATTAAACGTTTTTCTAAACGGATTTTCGATATTTTGGAAAGGCTATGTGGAATTTTAAATGTCATTTTAATGGGATGAAATGATTTAAACCTTGAAATTCAATGTTAAAAATGATGGTTTATAAGGAATCACTGTTTTGAAAATAAATCATTGATTTTATATGATTTTAAATGTAAATTAATTATTTTTCACGGATTTTAATCTTTCATGGTTGTGAAAAAAATATTTTTAAAGAAATTTGATGATTTTTATTGATGATATGGATTTAAATGTATGTATCATTGTATCTTGTTAACATGGTATTTTATTTATCCTATCATGATAAGTTAGATAATATTTTGGGGGTAGTTATCCATGTTGGTATGATATACCCCAAAAACAATTTATTATTTTTTTAGTAAAGGATATTTCTTATTATTAGTTCTCGGACGACTCAGTTCATATGGTAGTCATGTTTAGTTTGTATATTTGGTTATCACATAAATCATTCATGTGGTTGGAGATAATATATGGTTGTCTTATGGATCTATCATTGAAAATATTCTTGTAGATGAAATTGTGTGATGAGTTTTGTGGTGAGGTGTTAATTTGATTAAATTGAAATGGAAAATATAGATTTTTTATTTGGGTTACTAGGATAAACCAAATAAAATTTATGATTATAATCGAGGTATTTTTTGTTTGTTTATTTTTGAGATCATTAGGGATGGTTATTGGGAATTGTGTTCATAAATTTCCATTATTTTTTAACAAAACAATGTAAACTATTTGGTTAATAATTAGGCATGCTATGAAAATATGAATATTCATTTCTATTTTAGGATATATATGTATTTATGTGTCAGTTGGTTTTCCTTGTTTTCAGTAATTAATGGGGTTGTCTTTCAATTAAGTAACTCTATAAGAATATTCATGAAAGGAATGTGAGGTGTTTAGTTCATTCCGTTTTCATTCCTCCCTCTTATATCTTTGGTTTTCAAAGCTTATATCAAAATGCTAATAATTTTGTGAAGTTAGGATTATTATGGTGTTTTTTTTATGAACATCTACCTTTATGATCTACATGTGTATTACCAGATGAAAATGTGTCTATTGATTTATGTTGATTCTAATTTATTGTTTTTTCTAATCGATCAAGAATTATAAGGTAATCATTAAATAGTTGGGGGATCATTTTGTTCCATTACACATTTTTAAACATCAAAAAAGTAATCAGTTGTGAAATAAAATTTTGATGTTTATTTTAGATTCCATGGTTTTCATTATTGGTCAAGTTTTTATGAGTTAGTTTTTTTATGGTCTCTTATTTTTAATATATATTTTTTTTCATATCATGATTAATAATATATATTGATTTATATGGATGGAAGGGACATTTTTGGGAGAATTATCACTCATATCCCTTTTTAATGAATATTTATTATTAATGTAAAAATTTATAAATGTTTAGGATACATATTCCTTTTAGTTTGAAAATCAATGAAATTTAATACTATTTGGTCTTGTTTCACTTTTAGGAAGCATGGGTGAACAAATCATATTTAAAACACATTGGGGGTATATTGTACAAAGTCGGGTATGTCATGGTTGGAATATGGTTCTTATAACTAATAAAATCTACATATACAGGTGTCACAGAAGAACACTATTAGTTAGTTGGTTAACATCATGTTTCTCATATAATTTAACCAAGTTTAGTACCTCTGTAATAACATTAAATTTTTTTCCTCCCAAAAATAAATTCTGTTATTTTAATGAAAATTATCCGACCAAAAAAATGATTATTGGATAATAATTAAAATAATAATAATTTTAATAACAATAATAGAAATTATACTAATAAAAAAAACTATTATAATATCCCCATCCTAATTGATCCATGAAAAAATAGAACCTCAATGGGTATCACGCGCCTGCCTCTACCCTCTATATCCTCTCAGTTCCATGGATTATTATTTACTGATTCAAATATTGAATATATTATTCTTTTTTTCTTCCCCAATTGAATAATCAAATTATTGATTCTTCAATCCAATTTCTTTTGATATTTCCTGAATCATTCATACGTCAAACCATAGGGTATAGTTTCGGTCTCTTGTTTTATTTTCTTATCATTTCCCTTCATTGGTTGTGTTTCCACCTCTCTGGAAACTCATATTTACGTTCTTGAAGGATTTTAAAAAAACTTATTCAAGGTTGGTTCACCCCCTGGACGACCTTTTGATTGTGGAACCTTTTATTGTTTTTTTGTAAAAATTATTCTTTGGAGGCCTAATTATAAGTAATATTTGTCTATTAACTATATTTTTTAATCCAATGCAAGAATTTACAATACTGTTTTCCCAGATTTTGAATTTAATTTTTTCTTACATTGAAAATTTTGATATTCTTTCAGTCTGTGAATTAAATTTGATGGTTCATAATGAGTAAAAAATACTTTAACATCTCATGAGTTATCTATATTTTTTTATTTATATTTTATTCATTTTAATTTACCTGACATTATTGGTTCCATTTTTTGATAAATTGTAACTTTATTTGTAAAATATGATGTTTTTTATTTTCATTTGATCTATATATCAAGATATGTGCTTGAAATTTTCACTAATAATGTTTTATAAAACATAATTATGATTTGCATACAATTTTATTAATATATATGACGTGTATAATCTAATAAGATCGAATATATATATATATATATCTTTGTGTGTGTAATAGAAACAAATCCCATGGATAATTGTAAATACATGGATAATATTTAAATATGTATATATATTATTAATTTAATATATTTATAATAAGAATAAATGAATAAATATTTAAAATTGGTTTTCAGAAATAATTGTAATATATATTTCAAAATGGATTGTATATGTCTAGTTTACACATTCTAAAAACATTGATAATGTGAGAATGACTCAAATTGAAGCCAAAACATTACTGTTATCTTTTGAATTGTGATATTATTTTATTTTAATGTTCATATGATTTAATAAATTGGTATTCTCCTTGGTAGCATATATATGTGAGGGGATGTTTTAGTTTTTATATACACTGATTGGTGATTGAGTTTTGTATTATCCACTATGTATCCCATAGGTAATATTTAATTTTAATGGAACATGGTATACCCATGCACATAGGTATGTTGGACATATACAAGTATTCATGCAGTAGGTAGTAGGTTTTTTGAATTCCCTCACTTTTTGAATCTCACTAAAATACTAACAAAACTACATGAGGATGACATGTATTGGTAATATATCACATATGAGAATTGTAATATATATATTGTAGGACCCCAGGGCACCCTGAGAGGGGAGTGGTGAATCATGGTGACAAATTTTTCTTTTAAACTGAGGATCTTGCTCCCAAGTTGGTAGGAACTAGTTAAACCTGTATGAAGAATATGATCTATAATGACAAATTCACATGCAAAGAGATGACATAGTGAATTTTACCTGGTTCACTACTAAGGTCTACGTCTAAGGAGCATACGCCGACAAGCTTTCGGCCATACCCAATTCAACTATTCTTTACTAGTTGTGGATTACAATGGTTCGGGCATAGTCACTCTGTCCCAGGCTCACTACCTTTACAATTGTTCAGGGATACATCAATGTGTCCGTCAAGTCCCTCCTGTTGACCCCCCCCAGCTCACTGTTGTTGGTGAAGTCCCACTCAGTTTATAGGCGTGAAGGTCTCTATATCATTGCTCAATGAAGGCATCCTCTGCATTATGTGGATGCTCTATTGAAGTCTAACTATCTCCCGTGAACTGATCTACAACTTTCGTGCAACTCCAAGACAACCGGCAAGCCTCAACAGCAACTCGTGCGCAACTCCAAGGTGGCACGCAACATTCAAGGACGACACACAAGTTATAACTGTCACGCAAGTCTACCTTCAACACTTGCGCGATTTAGTATTCTTTAAATCCAAACTTGCACGACTCAAATACTTTTAAACTCAAGCGGATTTTGAAACCTAATGTAAACCTATCGCGGAACTTCATTTCTAGTGCGCAACTATCACCAAATCACTCACGTGACTACTAGACGGGCATCAATCAACTGACGCGATGCTCCACCTTACACGACCCACCAACACTTGCACAACTTCAACACCTGCACGATGGGAGCTCTGAATTTCTTCATGTCCAAAGTTCGTGTTGAATGGGGTGGGGTGGTACTCTATTTATAGGTATTCGGATACCCTACGCGGCGGCACACAAGTCTTCCCTCGGCAGGCAAGTCTCAGCACAAAACCCTTCTGTCCTCCTAGAAACATGCGCGACCAACTTCCATTATTGGGTGCCTCTATTTACTTTTCCATATTTTGATGATCAAAACACGATGGTCAAATGGTGCACAACTTTCCAATCCTCTATGGTACCAGCGCGCAAGTCCTTTCACGTTGCACAAGTTACTTGCGCGACCAAACCAAAACATGTGCGACCCTCTGTCCTTTGCCATATTTTCATGTTCTCATTCTGAAAAAAAATCATGTGCACATGTTTTCAAGCCTCCAAGGCCTCGGCGTGCAAGTCTCATTGCCAAAAACAAACTTCTCCATATGTCACGTTTAGAGGCCCAAAAATTTGGTAAACACTGGGAAATGACGCCATCTTCAATACTGTTGTCTGCTTGAACTGTATGATCACTTTACCAGTACATGTTCTTAACATCCACTGATGATTGATATTAAACACAATCCATACTCCAATTCATGCATAGAACATCCATGATTCCAACATATATATTACCATTAATGAGACTATTAGAACCCTAGGATAGTGTAGGCGTAGATCCATAGTGTTAGAAATTATTCATGATTTTATTAAATTCCTCTTATGGGGTGTTATATATATACATATATATATTCTTATATCTCTTATCATGTGTGATGTAATGAAATTTATGTTCCCTTTAATTTTTTTTAATTTTGTTTACGTTATTCTTTTCTATACTATTCAAACCCTTTTTATGTTTAACTAATGTTTCCACTTATTAATATAACAATTATACACTTTACATCCTACTTATAACCTATGGTTATTTCATTTCCTTTGGCAAAGATAATAATATATCAACATTTTTAAATTGTAATTAAAAATATTGTATTTTTTTTATTTTCTAAAAATATCTAGACCATTAATTTAATAATTCATATCCAAATTTAAATGAGACATGATCTCGATATAAATGGTAAACATATATAAAGCATAGTGGTGGCCTAATTAATTTTTTCCCTAACCCATAAATAAAATTCTAGTTATTGGTTAACCAATTAATCAGTAATGGTGTCACTATTGGTCTGGTTTAGTCAGAGTTTGACCTCATTTCACATGTTTTAGTATGCTCGGGTATGCTAATCCTTTTTATAATTGACCCTTTTCTAACATCAATGGAATTATTTTTTTATTTATACATATTGAGAGTATAAATTTCTATGGGAGGATAAGATGACCCTATAGGTCCATATAGATTACAATATAGTGGTAATAGTTTTGTGAAGTTGTGTGACATTTTTTAATTTTTTTAATCTTTTTATTTCCATCAGTTTTCATTAATTAATTGTTATGTATATATGATTTGGAATTGATTTCATATATATTAGTGTCTTATAAACATATTCTTTTTTCAATTTTTCAATATTTTTTTCATATATTTTTGTGAAATTTTTCCCATGTGGAGATTCATGGATGAATAGTCACTTGTTTTAGCCCATGAAGAACAGGAATACCCATAGGAATTGATGTGAATATATTCAGTCATCAACAGAGGTATGGGTCATGTTGTTTATTAATATTTTAGATCATTAATTTTTTTCCAAGCATTTAAATTGTATTTCAATAACATTATATGTGTCATCATGGAATTTAGCGTCTTTAGATTCGTCAGTTCTATTGGAATCATCAATACCCGTTTCATTAGTGGATCCACTATAATTTTTTGTATTCCATGGTCATTATAGTGATGGATTTAATTGAGATCATTGATTTCATTTTTTTTATTTAGCATGTTCAATGTAATTTTTTCAGCGTGTTCATCATCCATAATGAAATCTTTTTCATATCCAACAACATCAATATTATGGCTATTTTTAGGGAAATTATGGTCCTTAATATTTATGTCATTATCAATGTAGCCATGGTCATTTGTCTCATTTTTTTAATTGAATTATATTTAATCATTTGTTCAATGAAATCATCAATATAATTTGAATATAATTGTCTATCGATTCTCAGGGGTAGTCGTTACTAGGATGTACTTTAACATTACCACTATCATTGGAAACATTGGCATAGATATAATCAGTGTGGACATGGCCTTTTCCATGTGGTTAATGATTTTGGATTCATTCGGATGGTCATAAATTTTAGCATCA
Source organism: Viscum album (assembly GCA_963277665.1). Lineage (NCBI taxonomy): Eukaryota > Viridiplantae > Streptophyta > Magnoliopsida > Santalales > Viscaceae > Viscum > Viscum album. The sequence goes on from OY728140.1 coordinate 2,062,221,029, forward strand.
CTAAATTTCAATGATTCATATGTTTCATCAGGGAATTCTAGATCATATATATTTTTAGGGACATGAGTATAGTCATGGAATTTTAGGACATTTTTATAAATTTATCACACTTTAAAAATTTCAATGTTAACTAAAATATGAAAGGGAATATAAATCCAATATCACCTAGGAAACTAATAAAATCAATGAGGCTGATGAAACAAAAAATGTTTATAACAAAAATAACATGATTTGACAATGATATTTTGATGATAATAATGATTGTCACGATTCTACTGACAATGATGAAATTTAAAAAATGATGACCCAAAATACGAAAATGGCCTTGTTATGTTAATGTCCCCAAAAAATTTTGTTACACTTATGTCTCCTACAATTAAACTAACTTATGTGACAATGAAGAGGTGCACGGTAAAAATGACCATTAAGATAGAAATGAAACTAAAAAATTCAAAAATTAAAATTTCATAGATTAATTGAATGATTTTAATCACACAAACAACACCGATATTAATATTGACACTAATTCCCCACTGATAGAAATTATATTAAATTACTAAATAAAATTGAAAATATTAATGATATTTTTCCACCATAATATCCTTAATGACTTATGTGTACTTAAATTATAAAATAACTATAATTGTAATGACATGATTATACTACCAATAATTCCAATGATCCTGACATAACTAATGATTTCAAACAGCCTAATGATATCATTGACTATAAAACCACTATATAAGCTAAAGTGATTAACATTAAAAATTCATTTACCACAATGATAATTATAAGTAAAATGACATAGATGAGTTGATGAAAAAAATTACATCATTCATAGTAATAAAAATTATGTTTCAATGATATATCCAATTCCATTAACCCAAAATGACATTATTATAACCAAATCATTGATGATTCGGGTTCCCCAAAGATGGTGATGGTCCCATAACCTTAAAAATTTTATTCCATTGTTGACCCAAATGACATTGAAACCCCAATGTTTAATTATGAATCTTTGGAAACGAACGTCCCATAAATCAATAACTAAATAGATTACCATTATGTGTTTGATACCTCTATATTTTGTTGTAATTTGAAAGATTCCAACCACATTGAATACACTAAAAACCTAATGAATCCAATAAATATAGTGTCCAAATTGATCTTGGTTTCACAAAAAACACCCATAAACATAGACATTTCAAATAAACTAATTTTCCTCAAAATATTAATAATAACAAGATTACTGTCCACTAATATTCCAACACCATTCTTTATAATAATGGTGATTCTGAATCCCATGATGATTTTGGTTTGGTTAAAGACACCAATGACCATGATTATTCAAATAATGATTAAGATGATTACAATAAAAATTTATAGAATGATTATCATGAAACTAATTATACTTATAATGTAATATCATTGAAGATATTTATGGAACTAACTATACTGAGGAAACTAAGGAATACCATAAAGGAAATGAGCTAGAAACGTTCAAAAACAAGAATTATTCTAATGAAAAAGTGGGTATCATGGGATTTAATAACACTGATGATGATGATAATATAAAAGTCTCAATAATGAATTCTTATTCCCAATACCTCAGAAACTTTGATGACCATGAAATCCCCAATTGGAATTTCACACATGTTGACTTCCAACGATTTGATCTGAGCTATAAGCACCTCATTGTCATTAATTATGACCCATATTACTAAATATTTCTCTAGAATGTGTTAATGATCATACATAAATTGATATTTTATGACAATTTTATTAGTAATTTAATATAAAATTTATTAATCATGGTAATTAATAAGTAATTTATGTAGTGAAATCTAATCCATACCAATTTTTTTTAGAATTCAACCATGGTAAGGGTAACTAGATCCATAGGATATATATTCCCACAAAAAGTTATTAGAAAAGAGATATATATCATAGATACTTTTATCATTCCACAAGCTATTTGTATAGATATATCAATATTAAACACTAGAGGTGGTGAATCCATTGGATTGCATACAACATTCATTTATCTTGTTTTATAGTATGTTCCATAGAGATAATTTGTTTATTATCTCTTTAGTTAGGGAATTAATTTTTATTCTTCACAAAATATTATCATTTATACTATTGAGGTGTCGATGGCGAATTCTTTGGGTCATTCTTCACCTGCTATGTGATAGACAAACACTATGAATATAATCTAAATTGGAGATCTACATGGACTATATTTCAATGCATGAAACACTTATTAGTTCTCTTGAGGAAATTACATATGTACTTATTTTAATATTTATTACATGTAGGATGTTGATCATTATTTTAACCATGTTATTTATCATTCAATATTGCAGGAAACACTACATTTTATCATTATTACAGATTAGTTAGAGTATTAACCTTCAATTTCATAATTTCATGAAAATAGGAATATCTCATTATAGTATCTAGTGTTTCCTATGGTTAATATGATTTTATGACAATGATTCAATAATATAAGGAAATTATAAATTGTACTATAAACAAATGATAGAAAAAATAAAAATATCTATTTGGAGACCCGATTATTGCATTATATATTCCAACACGGTCATCATATTTTAAAAACATGTATAATTTTCTATATTTATTTATTTAAAATGTTAAATGGAAAATGAATTTGAATTTTACATTCCTAAACCCCTGACATTATATAGAGTCCATTTTTTGAGTAATATTCTTAATAAAATCCAACCATTGGTCAACCTAACCTTCCTTATGATAAATTGAAAGACATTGAATTTATAAAAATCATATAACTATATAGTGGAAAATATCTCTTCGATATATATAATCCATTATCAGCAATTTATGTATTACATGACCCAATAATGTAGTGTATAAATTTTATATTGAATTACTCAAATTTAATAAGATCCTTTATTGTTGTTTTTCAGAGGTCATGATTTTTTACAATATAAGTATAATATTATTGAGAGTTCAGTGAAAATTTTCAAAAAATTAAACTATCCTTCTCCAATCCCATTTAATTTATAATTAGGAATATTATTTCATTATACATCAAACCCATTTAAAATTTCTATCTCTGTTCATTAACTATTAGTTATAACGATTTAAATTTTGTGAAAGAAAAACTTAATATAAAATGGAAATTTATTTCCATAAAATGGAAGAATTATAATTGACATATGTACTATAGGTTATATATTCCATAGATTCAATATATGATTTTCATTATCTATTTATAATAGGATTTATAACAGCACCATAATAATATTTATAAATAATTCATAATAATTCGTAAAGTTAGATTGGATTCCATAAAAATATCCACATAGTAATTGCTATATTTTTCTGAAGTAATAATATCACATATAATTCCTCATGTGATAATTAACATGATACATAAAAATCATTTTTTGGGTAATAATATCTAGGTTAACTTCAACCATATGTACATCCACATTCAAATATCCAAATTGGGATGCAACTTCTCAAAACCAACTAATAATTAATTCTTTTGATACATATTGATTTTATCTTATACATATACATAAATCTAGTGTTTTTTTAAATGTTCACTTTTTATAATCCTCAAACATAATATCCTCATTCCTATAAAATAAATAAAATCTTCTGTATTACTAACTACGACACCCAAGACCCACACATTCAGATTCAGTTCTGTAAACACATATATTACACATATGATTTAATAAAAATTTTGATTACCCAAGATAAATTAATATATCATTTATATATTTTCCATCAGTTCACAATTATATATCACATATGCATAAAAATACCTTAAACTAATGGTTTATTTTCCTTGAAGACTAGTAACATAAGAAAAATATTTTAAAACAGTTGTGCAAATTCCTCTATAATTGAGCCACACTGAGCTTAATTATTGGCATATCCTATGTTATACACATCATCATTACCTTACGAATAAATAAATTCGAAGGGTATGATATCTAATAATCATTAAGGAAAAACAATCCATTAATTAAGAGTTATTTAATAATATTATTATAAAACAAATAAAACATGGTTGTAATATTTTCACATAAATAACATTTAATTATAAGAATTATCTATTAGTCATAATAGAAGCAAATTTGATATAAATTGAAAAAAACATATATAGTGGTAAAATGGAATATAAAAATGAGATAAAATTCATGATCCATTATGTATAGTCACAATATTATTTCAATAAAATATATCAAGATCTTATGATATTGAATAAGAAGTATCTTCTTCACAAATAAGATAATATGGTATCATCAACTACTTTACAACTGACATCCATGACTTCGTGAGTCACTACAGTCACAAATTTTGGATAAGAAAATTTATTTAAACTAACAAATTAATTTATAATGATAATTTTTTTATCTAATTAATTTGAGGGTGATGTAGGACCACACACCTCAATCATCCATATATGTGTGTGAAACATGAAATCAATCACTCATTATTTAATAAGGAACACATGAAATGGAATGTGTTTAATTAATTACAATTTTTAAAACATATTACTTGAATATTGTTTTATATAATCTAACATTAGTACACAATCAATTAATGGAGGAATTATTTAAATTTGTACCAATATTCAACAACCAAAAAGAACTATTTCAATTTTTAATTATAGGGTGAATCATAAAACATAAAATCATATTATTATGAACATTAATAGTGTAAAACTGAAGTGAAATAATGAAATAATAATTTATAATACATTTTATCACATTTTCATAATCAATCAGCATTATAAATGAATTTATTGAAATAATTTCCATAGGAAATCGAGAAATAATTTTCAAAATCCATAATAAAAAATAAAAAATAGATCCATAATAAATTAATGGGTTTTTATAGGAATGTTTGATTGAAATATAAAAATATAATCTTTATTTTGAAATCATTTATATTATATTGAGAATACGTTTATTGAAATTCACAAAACTATGACAGTTATAAATAATGATTTCAGTATAGGTAAATAGATATTTGATTAACCCATACGAATGTATTTATATTTTTTAATAAGAATTAGTAACATTTTTTGATTAATTGAGTTAGACTATTTATAAAAATATCTCATTTTTAATTAATGGGAGTTATTAAAAACATCTACGACATTTAGAAAGAACAAAATACATATATTTAGTTAAGAATGAGTATTTTAGTAAATAATTTATAGAATAAGTATTGTGTATAGGAATATAATGATGTAGTAACCATAGTCATAATGGAATCATTATGATCAATAAAAGTATTTGAATCAAGAAAAACACTTATAATTAATTCACAAGTGTCAAACATTCAATAAAATAATGTATATAAAAACTAATTATCGTAATAAGATGTTTTTTACATCATTAAAACAAATTATGATTTAGAAAAATCATTTATAATCAATTATTAAAATGATATTGGTCAGTTATGTAATAATATGTTCATTGGATATAATTATCTATGATTGTTCTTTTATTACTAGATTATTAATAGAGATTTTCATTCATATGTATATATTAAAAAACAGTACTCAAAAAATAATTATATTTGAATGAAAATATTTTTCATGATGCTTTATACCATACACAACTTATTTCCAAAATTATTTTAGATACAATTAATGATTGTTTTCTATTCATTTTCACATTGAATAATGAGGTCGATGGTAGAGTTTTATTATGTCACTCTTCACTCAGCATGAAATTAACCATTTCTAATGTTTTACATAATACATATGGTATATATAAATTTAATCATCCTCTATTACAAAAGTAGATGGTCATTTTGAAATGATAGTGAATTTAGGAATGTGCATTTAACAAAGAGGGTTATAGGACGAGATTATCCAAACCATCTGATGGGGGAATGAGTTTCAACATTATGACCCTCTTATAAATATATTACTTGTTAATAACTATAGTATTCCTCCTTGTGAAAATATTATGATTAATTTTTTTTTAATTCATAAAAAATTATATTTTGAAGGTTCCACACCTCTTGTATTATCAAGGGAAGGGATGGAATTTTATTTTGAAGACAAATTAGAATGAACTCTAGAGTTTATCATCATCTAAAGCTATAATTTGAGCTTTATTTTTTAAATATGAAACAATATATAGAATTCCAATTTAACCCTATTAAGTGGATAACTACTCATTTGGTTAGGTTCCACTAAATGAGATACATCATACAATTTAATAATGTGTGATAAAGACCAATTCCAATATATTTAACATCCTGTGAAATAAAAATATTAAAATAATGTTTTCTAGTGATGTATAATTAGGTATTATACATAATATTCCCTATTTGGATTCCAAAGATAGGAATTTCCTTAATTTCGAATAGGTGGTGTTGTCTATTATAAATACAGTCAACATAGTATATGTATGATTTCATTATGAATATTGCATAGTACATGAGATATGATTATATCCATATAAAACATGGTCTTTATAGAGGAAGTATGTATTGTAAAAATATATTTCGAAATGATTAATATGTAATGTAAATATTTACATATAAAATGATTATAAGACATAAAGGTGATGCTGACAGTAATAAGTGGTGGGGGATGTCATCGAGGATACTACCTAAATAATGAATATAATTACCTGGGGATAATTGCCCAGTAAACAAATATATGAAATAATTGAGATATATAAAAAAATTTATTAAATAGAAGGATTCAATAATATCATTTTATAGATATAAATTAATTTCCATGTTATTTGATTTCCATAGTTTATTCACTTATAACTGTACTATACCAATCATATTAACTTCATTCTTTAATGATGTTGTTGTAAAACTCATCACCATATTCCTAGTACATATGTATCATGGATGGCGTGATTATATTGAATTAGTTGGTGATTTCACAAATAATTATTCCCAAAAAGTAATCATCCAAATTGTACACTATGGTTTCATTTTTTAGGGGAAAATATCACACTTTTTCAAAATAAATATTCATATTTTGGAGTTTATAACAAGAATCGTTGAAATAATTAAAAGATTTCCCATCAAGTAAAACAATTTGGAAATCCAATTCTATATAACCCTATTATCTATTCTTGAGATGATATATAAGGGATACTAAAATACAAACACTGTTGTATGAGTATATTCAATTGAATCAATGTGGGGAATTTGTGTTGAAGCATTCTATATGAATGATATATTTGAGGAATTCACCTACTGATAAATCCAATTCTAGTCATTTTTCGGGTTTATTGTAAAGAAGAAGGCTGATGGGGTATAACATTGAATATGACACCTAAAGAGGTCACCCATATAATATATTTTGTGGGTGTTAAAATAAATATGTAGAAAATAATGTGTATGTTTTGGTATGATGCCTATGAATTTGGTTATTATTAAAATATCGCATTCTTATTAATGTCATAGATAATAAGAATAATCCTTATTCTTATACCCAATTTGTAATCTCGTATAATAATATTCATTCATTTTATAATGATAAGGTATGGTTCAAGTGTTTATATATGGATTATTTTATGAAATACTACGTTATTTTACTAGGGGTGATTTAATGGATGGAATTCTTGATAGATATAAAATTAATATATCACTGTCCTAGGAGAAACTACTCCAACTTATTCCAAATTTTTATAATCACAGTCAATGTAATAAACAATTTTTATTATCTTTTGTGTTATACCTATAACATATGTTGTTCTCGATAATTTTTTTATCAATGGAAGCCATGATTGGGGATGTTCCTGATGATATGATTGCGCTAATCATTTGAATTATGTATACTTTTACGAGTCATTCGAATATTCTTATCCTATTTCATTCTCATACTAATTGAATTTTACAAAGTTCCACAAAACCATAGTCCCTTAATAGAAATTGTATAACGAAGATAATGTTCTCATGTAATGTGTTTTATTCAAAAATGTAGTATTCATTGAGTTGTTCTTAAGATGTGTACCTCATAGATAATCCATCATGTGGTTTCCCTATATTTTTTTGTGGATAAAAATATTATTTATTGGATTTAGGGACCACAAAATTGTGTCATGACCTCTACAAGGTTGGATTTGTCTCCACATTGTTAAATAGAATTCTATTATGTCGATTATTTACCTTTTGCGTTACCTATCAAGGGGAATTAATATAAAATCATATTCATATCTCTAAACAATATATCTATATATTCTATATAAAATATCGTATATCTATTCTTCTATAGGGGTTTAGTTATTTATAGCATCCCTAGAGTCAATGAATTCCTATGAGAGGTGGATATGATTATATTTGTTCGTGAATAGTCAATGGATGACTACTAAAATCCATAAAAGGACCTTAAATAAATTAAAATCATCGACCATCCACCACATTGTCAGACCATGATATCTGTGAGGAATCCTAAATAATCATATTGAATGGAGCTATATCACTGCATGTATGGATCATGAGGAGGGTTATGTTATCTCATCAAGAATATATGGATAAAAATTGATCACTTTGTTTTTTGACAACAATTTGTGAAGAGGACCCCATATTATATAGTGATAAAGAATTTTGAGACTTAGAAACTTCAAAAATCCATTGGAACCATTTCATTTTCTTCAAAAATTCATTTCTAAATCACTATATATCCACTACATTTCGGGTTTTTGGGACTATATATTGGTGTTATTAAATTATTGGTGTCAACCAATTCCACACCCCCACCCACTAAGGATTGATTCTCTTAAAGAAAATAATTTTGAAATTATGAGAAATTGGGAATTACCACTTTGCTATCATGTAATGTGCTATAGGACTGGATAATAAAAATATGGGATATTTTGGATCAGTATGATGATTTCACCAATCTCTAAGATCATGAGCTCCCTATGAACTATATAGAACTCTTACCTCCCTCATATTTATGATGTTCTTTATAAATAATCTTACAAATCATATTTATCATTATTTATAGCGTACTTGATATATTCCATACATTCCTTGTGTTTCTTGTGTTCAATCTTAAGGAAATCAATATTTGAAATCTCCCTTATGGTTATGATTATGATCCTCAAGATCAATTATTTTAATTTCAAGGTCAACATTGTGGTAGTTGTGATTTCTAAATTTTTAGCATATTAATTAAAATAACCCCAAAATTCCAACAACATTACCCATTCGTTAACCATATTTATTATATGAGGAATACAATATAGGTTATATAAGATTCGGTTTCATTAACGGAAAAAACAGATGATTTTATTGAAAACACTAATCACTATATTACTGGTATGTATGATATTGTTCCTTCAAATTTAATTGTCAGGCATTGGTATCATATCTGGTGTCAAACGTGATACACATATATCATTATGGTCTATTAGATGACGCACCCATTCCAACACCACAAAATATTATCATTCTAGTCATGTTGATTATTCATCAACAGAAGGTACATCATGTGAATATTTGAATGAATGTTCATTTAATCCATGAAGATTAATATAAATGGTGTAATATTGGGGTCATCTCGTGGATTTGAATAGACAACTATTTTATTACAATGATTAATTATATAACCACTTTTTTCTTAATGAGAACAAGTTCTAATCAAAATATTAGATTGATATCTAATTAATACATTCATTCTACTAGATTATTTGGAATGGACTATGAATTGCCTTTCTAGGTGCATAAGATCTATAAAAAATATGACAAGGACTGTCATGTTGTTTGGAATTATGATTTAGTCTAGATTTCAAAGACCTTTATTTATAATTCCCAAAAATCATCCAATATCTATTTATCAATTTTAGTAAAAATATGAATATATTTCATATGATACACATTGAGTTTGGTATATGTCATTTTGCTATGTGGATTATAAGTGGTTGAACAATATTATGAAATAAGTATTAGATATGTATTCATACTACCTCTATATGGGATAAAAAAATAAAGACGGCCAAAATATATAGTTAGTTTTGGAATATGATAAATCTCATTATGATGAAATCTATTGTATTAATGATATGCCATTATTTAAATTGTTGGGATAACATGTCCATTAGTATTTCATGTTTAAATCCTATGAAATTAAGTCTAAAAACATAACCAACCCATGATTCTCATGGTCTTCGATGAACAAATTGGTCAATGTTAGTAGAAGGGAGTTTCAAATACTGGGTTTAATAGGTAATTCTTATAGTCCACCATCTCTCCCCTTTAGTAGTATTACAAGTGATTTATCAGGGAATACCTCCATTTAATGAAATATTTGATGACAAGTGTTAGTGTTGGTACTATCACAATGGTGGGCCATCATGACGTTATGAAAATATTAATCCAGAGATGAAGAAAATTTCAATGTTATAATTCAATTCTTAGAATTTCTTATTGGCGTAAGAACTCCAAATGATTATAATACACATTTTTTATAATTATGTGTTTATAAGATTTATATATAGAGTCCCATCAATTCTCCCACTACCAATAGATCACTTCTTCTTGATTCTGTACTAATAAAATCTATCTATATACCGTGAATACTTTTATGTTGATGGTTATGTATATTAAATACATGATGATTTATCATGTGTAAATATCATTTACACTGTATTCAATCCAAAATATTTAATTAAAAATAAAATACCAGAAAAATAAGAAGGAATAGGGAAATTATAATTTCAATGGGAAGACATGATGGATACTACTGATCAATGGAGTATAATTTGTGAAGGATAACCTCTATGTCGATTTTGCAAGAAATTCTATTTCATGCATATGTGGTTTACTTTTTTTCCTAGAAATGTTTGATAAGAATTTATACTCAATGTTTTTAATGATTTGTGATAATGAGTATATGAGAGGAAACACGTTTTCTAGTTTCCCTTTATCCCAATAATATGGACATTAGACATGCTTATAAATAAAACCATTATTTGTTAAAATCATATAAAATTTTTCTACTTTATTGGATAAATATGTCACCAATTAGTATTCCGTTAGTAACGATTGATGTTGATTAAGTTGTATTGTCTTCGGTGCAGTCACGTAATGTTAAGAGGTTGTCAATTCAATAGATGAAAATTATAGATAGTATTAATTCTAATATTACACCTCACATTACTCTCAAAAATCTAGTGACATATGGTTTATATTATTTTACAATCATCTATATATAAAATATATATTTTGATAATTTGATATATTGCTTAAAAATTATACAAAAAACTCATACATTTTGATATACTTTTGGATATTTACATCATTGTCACTATTGGAATTGAAAACAAAAAATGGTTTTACATGAAATTCTCAATAAGGAAAGAATTTAAAACATGTGATCATGGTTGAGTATAGAAGAATATATAAAACAAGATCTTATGATAAATATATTATTTTAAATTTCATTAAAAATAATCCATGTCCATAAATCATGATATATAGATATGTAATATCAAATGAAAAAACAAATATCATAAAATTGTTTTCAAACAATTATAAAATAAAAATGATCCTTGTAGAGTAGTAATTAGAATATATCATTGAAATATAGAATAATAGTAAATACATGGAATCATTTCCTAGTGGAGTGTACATTACCTCACGATTCATAAAAAATATATGGTATGTTCTAATAACCACTAATACTCTCTTAGTTATGGGCTAGAACTCACATACCATCTTGGTCATGAGAAATTACCCATCTAACATTGGGCATTGGGATACTACCATTGAACCCTCCTGGGTTTGGGAAACAAATAATGTACCTTCATAGGGATTTTTAACAACTTGTGTTTTATATTTGGCCTATGGTATAACCGAATAAATTTTTTTATCCTGGTATATAACCCTTGTACACTTTTTAAACTCATGAGATACAAATCCATATTCAATTCATTGAATCGAAATATTGGAACCCACCCATCACAAAATAATCTTGTAAATATATATGTGTATATGTTATAAATTTAATATGTCAACCGTCATATAATAATGAACACATGGAATAAAAATGTGTTTCATAATATCTCCATGTGGTAACATATAAAAAATATTAATAATTTTATAAGGTGATAAGAAAATCCACCCCCAAAAAGAAGTATTTCATTAATGATTTTAGAAACTCACACCCAAAACATAACTCTATTTGATATATAATGTTCTATCTACATGAATGGAAATGATATGACATTAATTATTTTTAGAAAAACATTTATCATTTCATTAATTTAGTTTATTATGTCCCAATGAATCAACATTTTTAGAATGATCACTAATGAAATGTTAAAATCGTGGAACTTTAAAAATCAATATTATGTATGAAATATCAATAAAAAATACATTAAAACATAAAGTAATAAAAATAATAAAGTGAATTAATTTAAAAAAATTTAATTTTGAAAGTAATCATCATAAATGGTTCTTTGAAAATTAAAAAAATTGTTTCGAAAAGATGATGTAAAAACATTAGGTATGTATTAATTTTGAAAAAGAAACAACAATAATAAAACCTCAAAACAGATTATAATATTATCACAAATAAATGCCTTGAGGAATATAAAATGTTTTATGATAATGGATAGATAATCATTTTAATACATTGAAATCCTGTTTTTCAAATCCACAACATTTAATAGGTAGTAAAAATACCAATAAAAATGAGGAGGAAAACATAATGTCACATTTGATATCACAGAATTAGTTTTCAAACTATAGAGGTGGTCATTGATATGAATTGGAAATATGGGAATGGAGGGGAATCTATCACTGAAGTGGATTCTAGTTATTCTGAATAATGATATAAATTTTGAATAATTAATTTACCAATGTAAATTTATTTCATTAAAAAAACTAACATCCCAATTTCGAAATGAATATTCCATGAATGAAAAATAAAATGGTCGACCCAATCATGCAAGAAAAAAAATAAGTTAATGCATAATAAATATAACTTGAATGAGGGGGTAGAGATTAAAAATACAATTAAAACATGTTATTTTTTTAATAAACATCAAAAGAAATATATAAATGTTAATATATTTATAGATGTCAACAATTGAATAAAAAATATGAAACAATGAATTCTGTGGAATGTTTATTCTTAAGAGAAGTATCCATGTGGTGATTTTAAATTATATCTCAATGACGTAATATTAGGGAATAAAATAAATTATAGTTCCTATAATGTAAAAATGAAATGTATAAAAGATGGATTATGTCATGACCTATCCTTGGGGCCCGTGCCGTGACTACCCCAAGCCCGCCTTCCATAGGCCAGCTATTGGTGACAAGCCCCAAGGAGTAAATCCCGGTAAAAAGGGAAGGCATTGCCTTTTTAAAATAAACAAACACCACAGAGCAAGAAAGCGGAATAAGTAAACACTATGTAAAACAGGGTACAACAATAAGTGCAGAAAAGTCAGTGGGCCAGAATACAATCCCAAACTTAAAGTAAAGTACATTTGGAAAGGGAAAAAAATAACTGAAATTAAAGCCGCAACGTCGAGCTGCCCACTGAAAGTCCCACCTGAAGGGTGAGTACGGATATCCTCCACAGTTCCTCAGGTCCAGCCGTCCGCTCCGAGTATGTCTCGCCCAGCGGTCTACCTCCGGGTACCGTTTTACTCCGCAAGCCTCAACCACGATCAACACTGTCCATCGTCTGCAACCAACACAACGTAGTACGGGCATAGCCCATGCAGGGGTGAGTATAAGATACTCAGTAGGGACCTCGAGAGCCCCTAAGGTCTCCTAGAATCCACAAATGATAATCCACAAAGGAAAGATACAATCATGAATTAACATATGACACTGCTTAGTTATATGCCCATACATATACCTAAGTCATCAATTCCAGTTCTCTCCATCCTCCAAGACCAAGTACAACCCAGTCCACACAGTAATGCAAAATGTAATCCACACAGGATATCACATCACAATCTATAAAGGAAAACAAAACAGGATTCAGCTCACATAGGTATACTTCATGTATGAAGATAGAGATGATCAGATATAGCCACTAATCCATCTACTTCGTCGGACCTACAAAGGATCGATTGGTACTAACCCACATAATGACCCACAAAAGATTTGTCCCACACAGGATCGATAAGTAACTAAACCACACAATGACCCACACAGGATCGGACCCACACAGGATCTGTAGGTGTTGGCCCACACAGGACCGCAGAGCGCTGAACCACACAGGATCGGACCCACACACGATCTGTATCCCTAATCCACGTAGGATCGATGAGTGCTATAGTCGTCGCTGTTGAATCCACTGAGGATCTCTATACAGTCGTCATCGTCGTCGTCGCAGTCGCAGCCAGCTCTAGGGATCCCGCACATAGCAAGCTCATTCGGGAGGGTCCTCTCTACGAGCTGAGGGATGATACATCAACTGACACACATTCCAGAGTTGATGTATCCAAATGTTTTGTATCGTCAACAGGAACTCAACGTCACAGACGGCACGTCAATCGGACGCACGGTCTGAGAGTTATTGGTTTTTTCGTCCCAGGGGCCCGTTTGTTTTTTAAATCAAATCCAACCCAAACGTAATCCAATTGCATCCAAACCTCATGCAGAGTAAGCCAAAAGGTCTGTCTCACTAAGAAGAATCCAACAAAGTCAACAGCACGTCAATCGGACGTCCGGAGCTCATGTTATGAGCGTTTCTGCTCCGAGGACCGGTTGGTTTCGTGCACGAACCAACCCGGCCGAACCCAAAGTTCTCCGAAACCGTGAGTGTGATATGTCAAAATGACTTTCTTGGTCCAAAGATCGCATCTCCGCTGACTGTGCGTCAATCGGAGGTCCATAGCCCATGGTATGGGCAAAAGACCGAAAGAGGTCCGAAAACAGGGGGTCTGGGCCTGGACCGACCCGGCCCAACCCCCCCCCCCCCCTCGGGTTGGCCTGAAATGGGTCGACCCAACCTGGGTCCGGGTCCGACCTGGCCGGTGGGGCCCGGCCAGGCAGTCCGGCGCGCCGGCGCTGGCTGAGGGGCCGCGCAAGGGGAGACCACCCCCGTGGACGAAATCACGGCCCCCACATGAGGTCCGCTCCCTATCAAAGGACCCATCGTGATGCCGCGTCCCTTTGGTCCCGCTCGGCCGCGGGACCATCCGCCCGTCGCAGTGGCGTCGCTCCTGGCGCCGCCATGCCAGCGAGGCACGCCGGAGGAAAACTCCGCGGACTACCGGACGAGCTCCGGTGGTCGGATTTTCCTGCCATCTTCACCAACGTCGCTTCCAGGACCGGTTCTCCACTGCGGGGACCTCACAACGCATGTGCGGCCTGCTTCATCATTTCCTGCCATTCCGCTCACCAAGAACGAAGGGACGGTGGGTTCGGACTTGTTCGTTGATCCACACCCACCATGTTAGCGGTTTTAAAAGTCTTTCGAAAAATATTTAATCATACGCCAGATATAATCACATAGATTAAAATGAACAAAAACCCCTACCTCAACGTTTTCATCGAAGGTCAGTTCGTCGCGGAATTGACCATCGCAGAAGAAGAGGATCATTGCGTTGCAGAAGGGGCATCGTAGAATAAGCATCATTGTCATCATGTTGCACAGGGTTGCGTAGTAAACCTCTGAGTATTTGGTGTACTTCGTCGGAGATCGGTGGGTTTTTCGCGTTCTTTGTCGAAGAATCACGCTTTACTCTAAACTCTCTCCACACAACAAGTCCCAACAGAATTAAAATAAGAGTAGTCTTCTTTTATTTACGCACACGCCAACCATTTAAAAAATTCAAAAAGGAAAAGAAACAAACAATTATTTCGATGAATTAATTGTAACGATTTAACCGTTCAAATTAATGAGGTGTTTCTTAACCCAAATAAACGCACGGTTGACTTTATTAAAAAGGGGGTTGCGGGAGCATTACTTAGAAGGAAAGAAACTGTGGGGCTCATGCAGGCCCCACCTCACAAATATCCTACCAAGTGGGTAGGATATTGTGGGTTCCATCTTATCCACTTAATTTAGGTTAAGCCTTTTTAAGTAAAAGAAAAATAAATAGTCGCACCACTTTTATTTTTATTCCTTAACTTTACCCCAAAAATGAAAAACCACACCCGAGAAAACGAAACTCCAGAAAAAGGGTTTCTATTAAATTAACGGTGTTGTGATTCCCTCAGTGCCCTCATAATTCGATTCCGGGCACCGGTTCAAATGTTAGAAAAACCCGCTCGTTCGTTCACTGAACGTACCCGAGCCAAACTTTGGAAAATGATTCCGGGCACACCAGGCCTCAGAATCTGGTGCCGTCAGAAATTGAGTTCTTGTAAAATTCCAAAGAAAATTAAGAAAAAAAATTTCTTGAATTTTATGTGTCTTTATATCACTCCCACCTCAGGGCTTTACGTCCCCGTAAAGATACATCATAAACTAGGGAAACAAAAGTGGGTACTCCACACGCATCTGAGCCTCCCACTCCCAAGTTCTCTCCTGAAGGTTCCTATGTTGCCATCTAATGCGCACTAGAGGGATTGATCGTCCACATAGGACCCGCTCCTGTCTATCCTCAATCTCCACCAGGACCTCCGCAAAAGTCGCGTCATCATCAACGTCCATCTCCCCATGGTCAATGATATGTGTTGGGTCGTGCACGTATCTCCTCAGCTGGGAAACGTGGAATACGTCTTGCACCTGGTGCAATTGAGGTGGTAGAGCAAGACGATAAGCCACCTCACCAATCCTGCTGAGGACCAGGAAAGGTCTGATGAAGGGTGGAGATAACTTGCCGCCTCGGCCAAATCTCTATAATACACGTCGAGGTGAGACCCGCAAGAAGACGTGGTCGCCATCCTCGAACTCTAGTGGCCTCCGCCTCCTGTTAGCATAAGACTTCTTTCGGCTCTGATCTATCCTCATCCGCTCCTGGATGACCTGGACCTTCTCTGTCATGGCCTGGACCATCTCTGGTACCACAAGTGCTAAATCCCCAGGGTCTATCCAACACAGCGGTGATCTGCAAGGTCGGTCGTACAATGCCTCGTATTCTGCCATCTCGATGGTGGAGTGGTTGTTGTTGTTGTATGTGAACTACACCAAGGGTAAGTGGTCCTCCCAACTGTGACCAAAGTCGAGGACACATGGGCGGAGCATGTCCTCGAGAGTTTGAATGGTCCTCTCCGTCTGACCATCTATCAGAGGGTGAAAGGCGGTGCTTAGACATAGTTGTGTCCCGAATGTCTCCTGCAACCCCTTCCAAAGTCGGGATGTAAAGTGAACATCTCAATTGGAGACGATAGATGATGGAACACCATGAATCCATATAATCTCCTAAACGTATAGACATCCCACCCTCTCCACTGAGCCCTGCTCTCTGATGGGTAAGAAGTGAGCCGACTTGGTGAGTCGGTCGACAATCAACCAAATGGAGTCGTGACCTCTGGAAGTGTGTGGAAGTCCAGTCACGAAGTCCATAGATATCCTGTCCCACTTCCTATCTGGGACCTCTAAGGGTTGTACCAAGCTTTCTTGCACCTGGTGCTCCGCCTTCACCTACTGGCAGGGGAGGCATCGAGAAAAGAACTCTGCCACATCCTTCTTCATGCCCAACCACCATTGTTGTCATCTAAGATCATGGTACATCTTCTCCACTCAAGGATGTACCAAAAAAGGGGAAGTGTGAAACTCTCTCAACACCTCCTCCTGTAAGGAAACTGGTACGAAGGAACGTCCTCTGAAAAGGTCATCGTTCTCTCCTCCTACAGAGAATCCATCAGGTGCATGTCCTGAGAATATCTGTGTACGCCACGTCTCACAGTTGGCGTCACAATGTTCTGCCTCTCTGACCCACTAGAGTAGTGGAGGAGTAATTGTGAGTGACTGAAGGAAGCCTGCTCCATCTCGATCCATGAAGGATATCTGCAAAGCGGCTAGCTGCTCTGTCTCCTACTCAAGTAGTTGAATGCTCATCCTCTTTCTAAGAGCATCGTCTACTACGTTCCCCTTCCTAGGAGTATATACTATTTCAAAGTCATAGTCCAAGAGGGACTCGAGCCATCACCGCTATCTCCGGTTTAATTCCTTCTGAGAGAAAATGTATCTGAGGCTCTGATGGTCAGAGTAGACTGTAAAGTGCTCGCCCATCAGATAGTGTCGCCATGTCTTCAGAGCGAAGACCACTGCAGCTAGCTCCAGGTCATGGGTAGTGTAGTTCTTCTCATGCAGACTCATCTGACTTGATCCATAGGCGATCACTACCCGCTCCTTCATCAGGACACATCTGAGTCCGGTCTCTGATGCATCGCAGTAGACAATGTATCCTACTCCCTCCTCTAGCAAGCTCAAGATAGGTGTGCTGGTCAATCTCTGTCTCAGCTCCTGGAAACTCTGATGAAATTTTTCTGACCACACAAAGGGTTTACCCTTCTTTGTCAAAGCTGAGAGTGGTGTCGTAACTCTGGAGAAGTCTAGCACAAATCTCTGATATTACCCAGCTAGTCCCAAGAAACTCCGCTCCTCCGTCACGCTCCCGGGTGGCTCCCAAGCTAGCACTGACTAGATCTTCGAGGGATCCACAGCAATTCCCACCTCATAGTTGATGTGTCCTAATAATTGGACATTGCGTATCCAGAACTGACACTTCGAGAGCTTACCATAAAGCTGGTTCTCTCGGAGTGTGTCTAGTACAACCCGCAAGTAGTAGGTGTGCTCCTCCTCAGTCGTCGAGTATATCAAAATGTCGTCAATGGAGACCATGACAAATCGATCGAGGTATGGATGAAAGATCCTGTTCATGAGACCCATGAACATTTCTGGAACATTTGTTACACCGAAGGGCATAACCAAGAACTCATAGTGGCTATACCGACATCTAAAGGTCATCTTCTCCACATCCTCGTCTCGAACTCTGAGCTGATGATAGCCTGACCTGAGGTCTATCTTCGAGAACCACCATGCTGCCTTGAGCTGATCGAAGAAGTCATCAATCCTTGGTAGTTGATACTTGTTCCTCACTGTCACCTGGTTTAGGAGATGATAGTCGACACACAGTTGCATGCTCCCAACCACCTTCTTGGAAAACAATATCGGGGAAGCCCGGGGTGAAACACTGGGTCGGATGAATCCCTTGCCCTGCAAGTCCTCCAACTGTACATGTAGCTCTCGATGCTCAGCGGGGTCCATCCGATACGCTGGAGTCGATATCGGGGTTGTCCTGGGGTACAGGTCAATATAAAAGTCTCCCTCTCTGCGATGAGGTAGTCCTGGAACGTCGTCGGGAAAACGTCCGCATAATGATCCACCACTGCAAGAAAACCGGGACTCCGCACACCATCTTCTCCTAGGATGAGGCGAGCCAACTGATGAGTGATGGGTTATCCCTTATCCTGTGGGAGTCCATCATGTGCTGTGAAGGCTCCCTTCTTGCCAGTGAAGGTGAACCTTCTCCCATCAGTGCATACACATCGCACCTTGCGCCTAATACAATTAATCTGAGAATGGACTGTAGATAACCAATCAATTCTCTAGATGTCATCATAAGGCCTCAACGCCCCTATAAAAAGATCCCAGCTGAAGCTCTCACCTATTAGAGTAAGCTCACAGTGCCGGCACTAGTGCGTAATCGTAATGTCTGCTCCTGTAAGATTCTCTACCTGTAAGGATCGATCCAACGTCTCTGTCGGAATCTCTGAACTCTGAACAAGGGAAACGACTACGAATTAATGACTCACTCCTGTGTCTATAAGAACTTCAACAAGTGTGGAATAGACACAGATAGTACCTAGAATCATCTCGGGCATGCTGTGGTCGTAGACCTCCGCTTCCTGGAGCTTTTCCTGTCTCTGCCCGCTAGCTCCCTGTGGTCGGTGTGGACCTCCTATTGGTGCTGGTGGTAGAGCCACGAAGCGTTGCCCACCACCTTCTGCTTATCCAACTACTCTGCCTCATCCTCTTTCTCCTGGAAGACCACCACGGTCGACCCTCTACCTCTACCTGGTTGGCCCCTTAACCTTCTACTGCTCCGCGGAATGGCGGTTCGGGCAGTCATGAGCCATGTGGCCCTGCCCGCCACATGCGTAGCACTGTCTGCCTCTCGAAAGACTGGCTCTGCGCTGTGTGCCCCGCACTGCAGAGCCAGTGTCCTAAGGTCATTTGCCTGAGGGTCTAGTCTACCTGGACCCATGTGTCATCCATCAACTTCCTGCTGTAGAGGACTCTGTTACGTGTCGCCCTGCTGTAGGTCTCGCTGTTAATGGAGGCTCTGCAAGGAAGGTCTCGATCAGAAGGGCTCGCTCCAGAACCCCTTCCTGTGTCAGAATGCTAAGGGAGATCAGCGATGCCCTGATCTCCTTCCACAATCCATGATTGAAGGTCCAGGGCCAGAAGAAAGGGTCGCATACCATGTCTATCGAGTAGCACGAGATATCGATAAATCTCACCGAGTACTGGGCGACCATCAAGCTGCTGGATGTGCACCGCACGGAGGGTGGTTGGTACAAACTCCAAGAGGGAGAGGCTATCAAAGTCCGTCCAGAGAAGAGATGCCTCATCGTGCACCTAGAGCATCAGGCTCCACCTCTGCCTGTTGCCGCGTGCAGTAGGCTCGCTGCGAGGATCACCATGAGGTCTGTTGGTGTCCTTACTAAACTGAAAACCTGTACAACTACCCCCAGCCAGTCCTTGGCTTCCTGGTGGTTCATCTCCCTGTGGAACATGGGCGGTCACTAGCGCGGATACTCGTGCAGTGCAATAAGGTTACGTGCATCATCAGTGTATGGGGATGGTAGCATTGGTGGCTCGATGGGTAGTGGTACCACCGGTGCCTCTACTGTCAATGGGCCATGTACCGAGGCCACGTCGCTCGGTGGGATGTCGTCACGCACAACTCTCAGAACCCTAGTTGGCTACCATCGTGGGGCCATCCTAAAAAGAAACAGGTGTTCCACGGTCAAATAGTATAACTAGAGAGCTGACATATAGTCATTACAAAGAAAACATGAAACACAAATGGAATCAATGTTTTCGTGCATTAAGTTGGAAATCAGAAGTCAGGGTCCTGGTGTACGGATACGTCGGCCACTGCACCAACACTGGACTCCCTGGACTGACAACTACACCCAATATGCTTAACAATATTGCTTCACATAGAAGAAATATTAGAGTCCAAGGCTCTGCGGGAGAACCAAACTCCTCCGATACCAATTTCTCATGACCCGTCCTCGGGGCCCGTGCCGTGACTACCCCAATCACACCTTCTAGAGGCTAGGGGCTAGCGACTAGCACCGATGCATAAATCCCAGTAAAAAGGGAAGACATTTCTATTGTAATGTAAATAAACACCACAGAGAAAACTAGCGGAAGAAGTAAACACTAAGTAAAACTGGGTACAACAGTAAGTGCGGAAAAGTAAGTGGGCCAGAATACATACCCAAACTGAAAGTAAAGTACAAATAGAAAGGTAAAACAACAAATGAAAGTAAAGCCACAACATCGAGCCGCCCACTGGAAGTCCCACCTAAAGGGTGAGTACAGATAGCCTCCATAGATCCTCAGGTCCAGCCGTCCGCTCCGAGTATGTCTCGCCCAGTGGTCCACCTCCAGGTACCGTCCTGCTCCGCAAGCCTCAACCACGATCAGTGTTTTCCATCGTCTGCAACCAACACAACATAGTGCGGGCATAGCCCATGCAGGGGTGAGTATAAGCTACTCAATAGGGACCCTGAGACCCCAGAAGGTCTCCCATAATCCACAAAGGAAAGATACAATCACAAAGTAACATCCGACACAGCTTAGGTATATGCCCATACATATACCTAAGTCATCAATTCCAGTTCACTCCAACCTCTAAGCCCAAGTACAACCCAATCCAAACAGGAAAGAAAAACATAATCCACACAGGATAGCACAACAAAATCCAAAAAGGAAAAAAAACAGGATTCAGCTCACACATGTATACTTATTTGTATGACGATAGAGATGATCAGATATAACCACTGATTCATCTAAGTCATCAGACCCACAAAGGATCGATAGGTAGTAACCCCTGCAATGACCCATAAAGGATCTGACCCACACAGGATTGATAGGTAACTAACCCCCGCAATGACCCACACAGGATCTGTAGGCACTGGCCCACACATGACCACTGAGCGCTGACCCACATAGGATTGGACCCACACCGTATTTGTAGCATTAATCCACGTAGGATCGCTGGGTGCTGTATTCATCGTTGTCAAATCCTCTGAGGATCTTTGTACAGTTGTCGTCGTCATCGCAGTTGCAGCCAGCTCTACGGTTCCCGCACACAACAAACTCGTTCGGGAGGGTCCGCTCCACGAGCCGAGGGTTGATACATCAACTAACACAATTTCTATAGTTTATGTATCCAAAATTTATGTATCATCAATAGGAACTCAACGTCGCAGACGGCGCGTCAATCGGACACCCGGTCTGAGAGTTATTTGCCTTTTCGTCCCAGGGGCTTGGTTGGTTTTTAAGTCAATACCAAATTGACCATACTCCAACCGTGTCCAAACCTCGAGTGGATTATGCCAAAAGGTCCATCTCACTATGAGTAATCCAAAAAAGTCTATGAGACATCAATCGGACGTCCGGAGCTCATGTTATGTGTGTTTCTGCTTCAAGGGCCCGGTTGGTTTCGGGCACGAACCAACCCGGCCGAACCCAAGGTTCTCCAAAACCTTGAGTGTAATATGTCGAGACGTCCGCCTTGATCTAGGGATCACATAGCTGCTGACGGTGAATCAATTGGAGGTTCGTAGTCCCTGATATGGACAAAATACCGAAAGAGGTCTGAAAACGGGGGGTCTGGGGCCGAACCGACCCGGCCCAACCCCCCCCCCCCCCCCCACACCTGGGTAGGCCTGAACCAGGAGACCCAACCCAGGTCCGGGTCCGACCCGGTGGGGTGTGGCCCGCCCCAGTCTGGCCAGGTGTCTCGGTCTGGCGCGCAGGCGCTGGCCGAGCAGCCGCGGAAGGGGGGACCACCCCCAGGACGAAACCGCGTCCCCCGCGCGAGGGCCGCTCCCTGTCAACGGACATGGCATGATGCCGCATCCCTCTGGTCCCGCGCGGCCGTGGGACCAGCCACCCACCGCCGCGGCTTCAGCCACAGTGACCCCTTCCCAACGGCACACCGGGCACCGCCTCCAGCTACCGGCGGAAAACTCCGCGGACCACCGGACGAGCTCCGGTGGTCGGATTCGCCTGTCGTCTTCTCCAACGGTCCTTCCGGGACCGGTTCTCCACTGCAGGGACCTCACAATGCCCGTGCGGCTTGCTTCATCGTTTCCCACCTTTCCGCACACCAAGAACGAGGGGACGGTTGGTTCGGACTTCTTCGTTTGTCTGCACCCACCATGTTAGCAGTTTTAAAAGACTTCCGACAAATATTTAGTCATACGCCAAATATAATCACATAGATTAAAATGAACAAAAAACCCTACCTCAATGTTGTCGTTGAACGTGAGTTCTTCATGGAATTAACCGTCATGGAAGAAGAGGATCATCGCATCATGGAAGGGGTGTCGCGGAATAAGCGTCGTTGTCATCGCGGTGCACGGTGTTGCGTAGTCAACCTTTGAGGATTTGGCGTACATCGTCGGAGATCGGTGCGTTCTTCGCATTCTTCGCGTTCTTCATCGAAAAAGAATGCTTTCCTCCAAATTCTCTTGACGAAACAAGTCCCAACAGAATTAAAATAAGAGTAATCTTATTTTATTGACGCACAATCCAACCCTTTATAAAAAAAATTAAAAATGAAACGAAACAAACAATTAATTTGATGAATTAATTGTAACGACTTAACCACCAAAATTAATGAGGCGTTTCTTAAGGCAAATAAACACACAGTTGACTTTATTAAAAATGGGGGTGCGGCTGCGTTACTTAGAGGGAAAGAAACGGTGGGGCTCATGCGGGCCCCACCTCACAAATATCCTACCAAGTGGGTAGGATATTGTGGGTCCCATATTATCCTCTTAACTTATATTAATCCACATTAAGTTAAATAAAAATAAAAAGATGCACCACTTTTATTTTTATTCCTTAACTTAACCCCAAAAATTAAAAACCACACCCGAGCAAACGCATCTCCGGAAAAGGTCTTTCTAAGAAATTATTACTGTTGCGATTCCATCGGTGCCCTCAGAATTCGATTCCGAGCACCGGTTCTAAAGATAGAAAAACCCGCTCGTTCGTTCACTGAACATACCCAACCCAATCTTCGGAAAATGATTTCGGGCACACCGGCCCTCAAGAATCAGGTGCTGTCAGAAACTGCGTTCTTCTAAAATTCAAAAGAAAATTAAAAAAAAAATTCTTTGAATTTTACGGGTCTTTATAGATTATAAGTAATGGATATTAAAATATCACTAAATAAATGATATTCAATATAATTTAATGAAATAGGGTAGTGAATACACCGACGAAAAAAATTATGTTGTGAAATATCGAACATGTCACATCGAATTAAAGAAATAAAAATAACCCTTACCATGCAATTTTATTCAATTATTATGTTAACCTAAAATCTTGATTAATAAAAATAAATTTAGTAAACCATTTCATAAGAGTCATATTTATTAAAATTTATTTTTATTTGGGATATTTTGTTTCCCTATGTTATTTGTTTATTTAATAGTTTTTAGTTATTATGGTCACTTGAGTTGGTTTAGTCAATTTAATTTATATGTCATAAAAATATTTAACATTGATAAATGTGCAGAAAAATAGATTTCATATCTCCAAGATTATATTGGTATATTTATTGATTTCAATTAGAATAATATTTATATACATTGTATGTTTTTTTAAATGTAATGAAATGTTGAAAGGTTTTTTCCTATAAAAATTTACGGTCATTAAGTTTCTAATGACCATTTATTATTGATATCACTTATATAATTTCAAATATTATATTTTAAAAAATAAAAATATATTATTAAATATCACTATTATATTTTATATTCATATTTAAATCCATCTATAATATGAGGGTATGAAATAATAACACATTTTTCATGGATGTGGATGTGTAAACAAAATAATGATGATGTATTCATTTCACAAGTGAATTTGGGGTAAAGAACAATACTTAAATCCTATTAATATAAAAAATTATTAATATATTATTAATACATATGTTATAATAAATTCATAGATTATAGTGTTTTTAATGCTGTGGGAAGAAAAGAATAATGTTATTTTGGTCTATAAAATAAACACTTCATTTAGATGATCACTATTATGTAACTCCTTAAAGAATTTATTCATAATAATTTGGAAGGATTTATGATTCTCAGGCATGGTAATATAGTTTCTGAGAGAAAAGGTATTATTAAGAGATAATGTATATTAATGGTTATATAAATATGTTAGAAGTGATAAATTATTATAAGTGAAGAAAATTGAAGTTTATTAAATAGATATTAACTTATTAATGATAGAAGGAAAAAATTAATGGTTTAATATCTCTAAATGGAGAAAATAATGATTTTTGAGGTTGATATAATTTCATGAAATAATCTACCTCACATTTTAATGTGTTTGAAACATGTTCAAATCCTTATAACAAATTATTGTTCCATTTTATGATTTTTTTATATTAGAAACACATTTTTTCAAGTATTTTATATTTTAATAAAAAAATATAATGAAACCACCAATGAAAGAAATTTATGTAATGAAACTAAATTTATTATCCATATAATATAATTAAATTAAAATTTATTCTTAAAATAAATGTTGAATTAAAAAATTTGTATATAAGAAACTTCATTTGTTGTGAATTGTTTCTCTTGTATTATGAGTTCATAAAATTATATCATACTAATTATAAAGTTAATATGTTTTAGAATATTTTATTAATTGGATATAATAAAATTATAAATTATATTTATTATTATATTTATTTTTTATCGTATTAATATTAATAAATGTTTTGAGAATAATTCTTTTAAAATTACAGTTTTTCAAATATCACATAAATTTACATTAATCAAATAAATATGATTATATTCCAAAAAATTAAATTGATATTCTCCTATAGTGTGAAGATTTTGATATGGATAATTAAATCTAATTTGTATATTTAATTTCTATATATGATGATTTTTTTTAATATGGCAAAAAAAACAGATTTTAGAGTAAAACATTATTTATGATTCCAAAAAAATTAAGATGGGTTATATTAATTCTAAAAAATTAAATTAAAATGATTTATTTTTTAACATATTTTTTATATTATTTTATATTGAAAGGAGTTAATGAGTTATATTTCATTATTGCATTAAGATAATATCATTAAAGTAGTGATATTAAAAAAATGGTATTTTTTAACATTAACCTAATAGTTAATTATTATTTTTAAATAAAAAAACAAACTTCTATAATAAAGATATTATTTATAAAAAAATTTAATTTATTTTTAAAAATTTATATTTTAATGATTTTTCTATTAAATAAAATTAAAACATATTAAGAAAGAATATATTTATTAAAAAATGATCATTTAAAAAAGACAGTGTTATGAATCATATTCTGTATTTTTCTCTAATATAATAATATAATATTATTTTTGGACGGTTACGTTATTCTTAAATATTAAAAATAATAGTTGTTAATCAACTGGAATTCAATGTAATTTATTTGAAATTTTATGTGATTATTATGAGACCTGGTGCTCTGACGACACTCTATTTTATGGCAAGATGAACCTAGAATAGAATATTGAAATATTTTTAATTTAAAACAACTCATGTGAGTAGTTTAGGATAAATTCTAAATGGGTTCTCGGATTTAAAATCTAAGGGCCCCATTGCACCGGGAACAATGAATTTATATATGAATGGACTTAACCTTGACCGTACGGGTCAATGAAAAATGATAGTTTTTAAGAATTTTAAGAAATTATATAAAAGGAATTTTCTAAGGGAAAATAAAATAAACATCATGTGTAATTTGATTGGAAATTTTATTTCGTTTCAAAGTACTAGAATTGGAACACAAGGAAACTGAAACATTGTTTTGTCAATGAAACAACATAACGATGTTGCAATGCAATGAAATAGAATAGGTTTTCGATCCTTAATGGATTATCTAAAATAAATCATTTTCATGTTTTAGAAAATCACTGAACCCAGGGTGATTTGGAATTGGAGAATCGAAACCAACAAATGACCACCGACAAGGGATTGAGGAGCGACGGATGCAGTGATGCAGATCATGGCCAATGTATGATCCACTAATCATATAGTGGTTTTTATTCATTTCGTTCTTCCATGTTCATTGACTAAACGTTGAATTTGGGTCAACCCATGATATAGTTTACCCAAACATCATCATTCTTGAAATAGGGTCTTAACTAGGTTTGAATCTCTTGGATAAATCCATGATTATTTAGGATTCATGTTTTTCATTTTCTATGTTTATTCCCTTTAATAGGATCAGATCGATGTCGTAATGAAAAAAAGTGGAGGTTCATTCCTCAATAATTTTTTATGATTAATTTTTCCTTATACCTCATATTCTTCATGAACATAGTTGATTTTTGAATGATGGATCATTTCATGACTACTTCTGGATGAAAATATCCCAAAATGCAGTTCTGCCTTTCTGAAAAACCAACAGAGGTGCAACAACGATGGTGGAAGATAGTGGCAGAATATGGTAAGAGAAGTGGGTGGGTGACATGGTGTAGTGGATGAGACTATGACCAATGATATGTGGTGTGGTGGGATCATAATGATAGAGAGTTTTCATGTAACGCGGAGGAGGGTCATGACTACTGGGTTGTGGAGAAACGAAGGCAATGGAAGGGTGGCACGTTGGTGGTGTTAGGTTGGCACGAGGGAGGCATGTTGTGGCATTGAGAAGTTTGCCCACTGCATAGGCCATAGGTAGTGGTGAAGGCCACCGGAAGTGGTCCGGTGGTGGTGCACATAGATTCAGAGACCTCACTGCATCACATTGCGGGAAAGTCCCTGTCGGTTGGTGGGGGACATGGCATAGCAGTCGCGTCTTGACTAGGCAGGCTGGCCCACTCACAGTGGGATGAATAGAGGGGAGCTACCCTAGTGGGCCAAACACGCGGACTTGATGGTATACCCTAGACGTGAACTGGGATGGATCTAATTTGGGTCAGACCAAAGCATGGTTAGTGGACCCCGAGCTGGGTCAGATCAGGTCAGTCCAATCGAGTCAGAATAGATGCGGACCAAACCTTTCTCCTTTCAGTAAAACGATTATGACATTTGAATCATAAATCTGATGGATGAGTAGTTTACGGACCTCTCTGGCCTGAAAGACAAGTAGTAGGGATGACCTATGTTTCCCAGTAGATTAGTAGGCTGACATAACATTGTGGCCTGGTAGACAACTAGAAGTGGCGACCTGTGTGGCCTAGTAGATGAGTAGCATAGCAGAACTTAGTGGTCCAGAATATGAGCGAACCTCCATTTCCTGATAGTCCTCTTTGACTCATTAGAGATGATTCCCCAAAAAAATTCAGCATTATGACTGATGAACATGCTCTCTATATTTTAGGTTATACCTCTCTAAGCTGTCCATTGGTTAATGTGCACCTTTACTTTGTGATTCTTCTTTTAGGGTTTGGGAACCATACTGAGTATTATGTTACTCACCCATTCACAAAATTATCCCACATGTATCATGTATAATATAGACGATCAATACATTAATATTGATCTTAGTTGTCTAGGACCAGGTGGTGCTCTCTGAGATCAGATAGGTGAGGAAAACTCCTACGGCTCTTGCATCGACTCTACACCATCCCTTAATGTAGGGTTTTCTTCGGATGAACTTTTCATAAGCCTTTGTACTTTCTTATTTTAATAATTTCATTGTTGGGCGGTTATTCTATCCCCTATTATTCTTCTTGTAATTTATATGCTCAGAGGTGGCCTTATTGGCATGCATGTTTTCCCATTCAACTTTGTGGGTTGGGGTTGTGAGTGTGCATGTGTACAGGAACTCGGATAATTCCTCCCACTTGAATGTTTTTTCCATTGGTCCTAGTTGCCAACCCTTTGCCTTTTGGAGATGGGCTTGCAGTAGTCATGTCCGGGGCCCAGGGATGGGTCTTGATAAATTTGTATCATAGGTGGTCATTCCTTCCTTGAAATAAGAGAGTCTATGGTTTTGTTTTGGGGAAATAGTGTCAAATGATTTGAGTTATTCATTCAGTGTCTGGGAGTCCAGTCTTGGTGCGGTGGATTACGTATCAATACACAAGGAACCTAATTTATTCTTTTTGACTCAATACATGAAACCACTAGTAGAAAATATCAAATTGGATTTTATGTATTTCCTCATGTCCTTGAGTGATGTCAATAAGTATAACCAATTGAACATTGTTCCTCTTGACCACTTTTAGGATGAAACTATGTAGACAGCTTGCATGGAATCTAGTGCACAACCACAAGGATGGCACACCATGTGAAGAGACATCAGTACTGGGACCCGTACATTAGATGGTCCCATAGAGAGGTACACCAGAATTAGCACCATCCATTAGTCAATAGTTTCGACTGGTGATACTGGTATGATACACATATAGGACAAGTGCCTTACTCGAGTTCCCAAGGTAGATACCTCCCAGGTTTAAGGATGATAATGACTCCCATGTGGGAGAGGATTGGCTCGAGGTAGTTACATGTGTCTTCTGACTAGTGAGGATTCCTCTTAACCTGATTGAAATGTTATAATCAATCCTCCTTCAAGTATTAGGGAGGATATTGGGTAGTTTTATCATCTAGGCACACTATTAGGTGACCCTCACATATAAAGACATTGATAGCCTCTTTACAATATAGTTCTTCCCAGAAACATTAATCTTAGTGCACTCACCTGAGCCAATGCACCTACAATAGGATGTCATGACAGTGGAAAAGTGCAAAATGAGATTAATCGAGCTTTATTGCTACTCAAGTGACATGGTGAGAGACTTGTTAATAAATGATTTGGCTATTGAGAATGGACTATGCAGTTATTTGAGGTCATCCATGATATCACATAGTATCTATAATCAGGCTAGGGTGGTGATGCAAGGATACTCCAGGAGAGCTTCCTTGAAATTCTTGTGCCAATAGAAAGAGATAATAGTAGACTTCGTGATGTAGATTCATTAGTTATGGGTAGCAGGAATATGACATGGGGGCCCAAGTGAGCCAGTCATTTTTGGGGGTGACCCCAGGATGAAGGATTAGCAGTACCAAGACCCCAATATATAGGGAGTAGTTCTAGGGTAGGGGAAGAAACTCATGTGACAAACAAGAGCACATGGCTCCTGACTGCCTGATTCTCCATATAGAGGACTATCAAATGATTGAGGGATTATTGAGGTATAAGTAGAGGTCTGTGAAAGGTGGGCTATATGGTGGTTGATGTGGCAGGGGTGCTGGAAGAGCAGCGTGCTGTGAGAGGATATTAAATGTGCTACCCCCACCACCCACAAGAGGTGAACCACTGGCACAATGTGCTGGTTGACAAGGGTGAGGTGAGCTATTGGCGATGATGGACTATGAAAATGACGCTCTAGCGATGATTATAGCTACATTCTGTAACTTTTCCACCATAGATATTTCTCTTATAGGAACAGGTTCTAGTCACTCTTGCTTTACCATAGACCTTGTTCGGAGCACATAGATTCCACTAGAGCTATTTTCTCAATTCTTATGGTTAGTGTCTCCTGTTGGAGGGGATTCAACGATTAAAAAATAGTTCTGAAAATGTTTTCTCTCTATAGTAGGTGATATGATCGGTTGGGATATTATAGTAGTAGTGTCAAGGACTTACAATGTCAACTTCTATATAGACTAGTTATCAATAGTTCTTGCTATGGTCGATTGTCTTACGTGATGAGTGTTCTATTTACATATGTACAAGGCTAGTTATTATTTCACTAGTGAGATCAGATATCTTACAGCACATGGTGGACATTATAAGAGGATCATGCATCCAATCACTTACCAGTTAACTCGCCTCACCCTCATTGTGATGGAAGAGTAGATTCATCAATTTCTGATTCGGGTGGATAATTGTGAAAATGTCATTACCTATGATTTTTGGTATTAAATCCATGTAAATAGGTAGACTTAAACATTGATCTATACCTCAGGATGTCACCGAGAACCACACCTGAATATCATATGGCTCCCATGGAGCATCATGAGTTGAGGGTACAGCTCGGGGACTTGTAGGAGAAGTTCTTCATGAGGCCTAGTGTTTCACTATGGGTAGCCCCAGTATTGTTTGAAAAGATGGATGATTAGATTTTGAGGGTGTGCGTGGACATTACCAACATAAACTAGGTAACAATGAAGTACATGAATCTGCTTCCATGGATTGATGACCTCTTCAATATGCTCAATGGAGAGAGATGTTTCTCAAAGATAGATCTCTGATCAGGCTATCATCAACATCATCTATGAGATGGGTATGTACTGAAGGTACCCTTTAGATTCTAGTATGGACCAAATGAGTTCTTAGTTATTCCTTCTGGTGTGACCAATGACCCAAAAATGTTTATAGGACTCATGAATAAGATCATCCATCCTTACATGAACCGTTTCATCATGGTCGACATTGATGAAATCCTGGTGTACTCAACATATAAAGAGGAGGATGTGATAGAACTACATATATTCTGGGATAGACTGTGAGAGCACAATATTTATGGGAAGCAATCAATGTGTTAGTTATGGATTCAGATGTCCACATCTTGTGTAAAGTCATTTCAGAAGATGGAGTTGTAGGGGATATTGTAATTATTGAATGAGTGCTTTCATGGGAGCCAACCTATAGGATGAATGAGGTGCATAGCCTCTAGGGTTTGGCCGGATACTACCAATGGTTGGTGCCTAACATTTATAGGGTAAAAAAACCCTTATCACCTTTGAAATGAAAGGGACAACCCTTTCAAGTTGTTGATGAGTTTCCATCTGTGTTTTCAGGAGGTGATGTAGAGACTAACAAGTTCCCCCATCTTCAGACAAACATAGTAGTCCATCGTTTATGTAGTTTTTTTCAACATATTAAGGACCAAATGGGCTGTGTCAAAATATATGGGGAAGTGGTGATCTCGTATAGTTCACAATAGTTGATGACTCATGGTCAGAACTACGTGACCCCTAACATAGAGCTAGAGGTTGTGGTCATTGCTTTGATGATTTGGTGTCACTACTTGATGGGTGATCAGTTCACAATATTATATGACCACAGAAGTGTTATTTATATATTTTACTATAAGTACTTGAAGTAATGGTAGTGTTTTTTTCTAGATTTTATCCAAAACAATGACTTTATGATAGTCTCTACTCATAGGAAGGGGAACATGGTAGAGGACTCTCTTAGTAGGAGATAAAATTTGCAATTTTTGAGTGTTGTGTCTATGATATTAGTCGTGATGTAGATATCCATCATGGAAAATGATGAAGTAAATTATCCTTTGTTGAGGAATTTCAATCCCCAACACTTTCGGAGAGTAGGGGGGGATAAATTTTGGATGATTACTGTGAGGCCCGATGTGCTTAGTTATCCTTAGGACAATCTCATGATAAATATTCGATAGGAAATGGGATTTTCATCCATTTCATATGACACACTTTTTTACTGTTTTTAATGTGAGGATGTTTTAATTGAGTACTACGCCTCACCGTTGGTGGTACATCCAGAAGTGGGGAAGATGTACCAGGACCGATGATGTCAATACTGGTCATCGATGATTAAAGAGGGCAGTTCCATAGTTTATTTCCCAGTGCCTCACATGTCATCATGTGAAGGTGAAGCATTAGGCTCCTTTAGGTTTGGATAAACCACATGAGGTGTCAGAGTGAATATGGGATGGTATATTGATGATAATCATTAGGGGTTTACCCTATAAAAACAGGGGGAACAGAACCATCTAGGTGATTGAGGACTGACTCACCAAGTCATACCACTTCTTACCCATTATAGAGTATGGTTTATTATAGATAATATGATGCCTCTATATGTAAGAGATAGTTTTACTACATGGGTTATCATAAATGATAGTCTCAACCCATTAAAAATGATTCAAATCTCAGTTTTGAATGTGATTGAAGGAGGCATTCGAGGATCATATTCACTTGAGCACAACATTCAACCCACAGATAGATGGTTAGACGGAGAGGACTATAAAGGTTTTAGAGGTCATCCTTCATGATTCTATCATGTTATTTGGTTGTAGTTCGGAGGATAAAAATCCATTGGTTGAGTTCACATACAACCATAGATACCACTACACCATTGGTATGGAACCATTCGTGGCGCTTTACATGAGACTATTCAGATCACCATTATGCTGGATAGACCTAGTGGAGTAAGAACTCATGGGTACAGAGTTACAACAGGCTATCCCTGGGAAGGATAAAGTCATCAAGGAGTGGATGAGGACCACACATTTCTAGTATAAATCTATCTCTGATAGGATATGGAGGTATTTGGATATATTGGAGGGAGACCATGTGTTCCACCAGGTCTCCCCTCAATAGCGATTGTAGAGATTTAGTGAATGTGACAAGTTTTATCTTAAATTCATATACCCTTTTCAGATTATGAGTAGAGTTTTCATGGTGGAATACATCCCAGCACTCCCCCCCCCCACAGATTCAACATGTGCATTATGTCTTCCATGTATCTTATCTAAATAAATTCATGCATGATCCATAACACATCATCGACTACGGTGAAATCCATATTGACGACGGGGAGAGGTTTTCTGAGTCCATGGTAGAGATTGAGGATCCACATGAGTGGATCCTTTGTGGATGGTTGATTCTTATGGTGATTGTTCAATTGAATCATGATAATATACAAGGGGGGAATTAGAAGCTAGATACTCAGATCCTTACTTAGTAATGTCATTTTTAACCCATATAATGGATTACAAGGAAATAAAACCCTAAAGGTCTGGGTAACGTAATTTCATGGAAATCAAAGAATTTTTTTTACAATTATCTAGGTCTATTTCATGACACAATTATTTTATAGAACTTGATTTTGGGGCTTGGTGCTACGGGAATTGTTATTCAATATTTTTTAGATTAATTAAAATAGTTCTTATGAGTAGTTTTGACAACATCTATATGGTTTCCTGGATTAAAAATATAAGGGAACTATTATGTATGGAATGAAGAATTTATCATAGAATGAACAAAACCTTGATCGGAACAGGTCATGGGAAAATTTTATTTTTCGATCTTTGGAAAATGTTTTATTACAATAATTTATTCAGTGAAAAAAAAATTAACATCATGTATATTTTATTTTGAATTTTAAATTCTTTGCAATGTAAGTGCATTGTAATGAAATATAATAGAAACTCTATTTCACAAATGGAACATATTAACATTTTTTCAACCCAATGAAATATAACACATTTTGTAATCATTAATTGATTGATTGAGATCATTTATTAGAAAATTGGAGAAACAGTTTTAACCCGAATAGATTTGGATTTGGTGAACATTGACATAAAAAAACTCAAACAACGGAATTAGGAGTGATGAACCAAGTGATGTCAATCATCACCAATGAACAATACAACAATCAGGTATGGGTTGTTATTGATTTCAATCTTCCATATTAATTGACTAAATGTTGAAAGTTTGTTAACCCATGAAAATGTTTACCCAAGGATCTTCATTCAAATGGGAGTTTATTTATCGGCATTGACTCCGGGGGATTGATTCATGATTGTTTTGGTTCATTTTTTAGTCTCTTAATTTTATCCTTCAAATGGGATTGAATTGATCTTGTAATAAACAACAGTGGAGGTTCATTTCCCAACATTGTTCTATTATTTCTTGTTCCTTCTACCCCATTTTCATCGTGTCCTCCAGGGGTTATGAACCATGAGTCGTTATGTGCCCCTTTCTTATCACAATGATCTGAAAATGTGGATCCACCATCATGATGAATCATAAAAGGTGTAACTATGATGGATACAGATCACAAAGGCTGGTGATAATGACTGTATGTGGGAGGTAACATATGCCGACAATCCACTTCCGTGGAGGTGGTCACAGCCAGTAGGCATGGTTATGTGAGATCAGGTTTCCTAAAAATGAGGGACACAACTAGTGGGCCTCGGAAGTGAGAATGAGGCAAGAATTAATATAGATATGAGGCCTACGTCATTGGTCGCGAGTGGTGGAGCAGGCTACAGGTAGTGTAGAATGATGTGGCTGGAAGGTTGATGTCCCTCGAAACCAGGATAGTGGTTACCCCAAGAAGACTAAATAGGTGGATGGGGGACATGGTGCATCGACCACATCTCGTCCAGGCAGGTCAAACTTCTCATAGAAGGCTGACCATAAGGTGTCCCATCCCTATGGGTTGTACTACCCAGCGCAATGGGCCACCCTATGAGGGTAGAACCACAAAACAACTGGTCTAGAATAGACCCAAACCAGGTTGGATCCATTTTGGGTCAGACCCATGTTGGGTGGATGGACCTCAGGTTGGGTTGGATTTGGTCTGTCCAAATGGGTCAGACCAGAAGTTGTCCCAACGTGCCCCTTTTCAGTAAAACAATCATAACATGCAAACCCTGGGTCTGATTGACGAGTTGTTTTCTGGGTGGGACACTTCCAAGGAGGTGGTTCATTTTACATAATCCATGTGACTTTTTATAGAGGATTGGTTATGACTGATGGCTTGAGAAATATATTCTTCAAAAATCAAGCACACTATGCATGGGAATCTAATGACAGGCTTCGATGAGGAGGAGGTGTCATGCAGACGAGTGTGGCATGATAGACGGGTAGTCATGCAGACCTGTGTTGTTTAGTAGATGATTAGATTTTCAGACCTATTTGGCCCAGTAAAAGATTATCCTTCAATACCATTATATCCTAGTAGATAATTAAATGAGTAGACCCAAGTTTCCTATTAGACAAGTAGACATATGTTGCCCAATAGATGATACTAGCACATTAGAGATGCATCAACCAAACGTAAAAGTATTCATCATTACGACTGATGATCTTGATTACTTTTCTTTAGGCTATACTATTTGAATTTTCCATTCCTTCATGTGAACCGTTCTGCTATTGTAATTTATTGTGGTTTGGAGGCATATTTAGTCTTGTGTCACTATCACCTCCACATGATTCACCCAGACATATCGTTTCTTGTGCAGATGATCGACACATTGACGAAGACCTTGGTGGTCAAGGACCTAGTGGTTCCTAGTGATATCAGATTGGTGTTGTGTACTCCTACGGCTCTTGTAGATACTCTACACCAACACATCAGGTTGTTTTTTCTACATAAGGAATTTTAGAGTCCTTTGTACATTTAAATTTATAGCGTGTCTCTGTTGTGATTGTATTCTGGTCCCTTTTTTCATCATTTATGTTATACTCTCAGTTGGATTATATCTGGAATTCATGTTTTTCCTGATATATTAGTGTATTGGGGTAGTGAGTGTTTATGTGTGCAGGTACTAATAAAATTCCTCCTACATGCAAGTTATTTCTTTTGACATTGGTCGCTAACCTATGCCCTTTGCGAGGCGGGCTTATTGTAGTCACACCGTGGGCCATGAGATATGGGACATTACATATTCATCTATTATTTCATGGTATGATTTATATTGGATCTGTTTAGGAAAGAACATAGTGATACGTCATTTACTAAAAGGTAAAATTATTCTAAAATATAATGTCTTTAAATTTTCTACCCCTTAAATAAATCGAATTCGGAAAATATTATTTTTCAAAGAATATCTAAATAACCTAAAGGTATCTAATATGTGTTCATGACTTAGTATTTTTCTTGTAAATTTATATTCCCTTTCTATATTTGGGAAGATAGGGTAACATATCACTTCCAACTTAATAATAATATATTACGATTGATCTTTTTTTATAAGAATGTACCAATACATATGTACAAGTATATTATAGGGATGTAATTTCTATGTATTCATTTTCAGACCACTATATACAATAAAATACTAAAATTAAAATTTTTACATTGTTATCTTATGAAATTATCATGTTAGTAAACTCAATCAAAATATTTTAACACCAATGAAACCTTTATTTCATCCTTTTATCATTTTGTTTCCATGATGAAATATTGGGAACAAACTTATAACTCAGTCAGTTTAACCTATGTTTGTTGGGGTCATATTACTCTTATTTTATCTATGAAACTTTAAATATTTCATCAAATCCTTCATAACCTTTTGTAGATATCAAATAACCAATGAATCAACACCTCAATTAAGTATCTAGATAGTTTTATTGTAATAGTACCTCTCATCATGGTCTAAGTGGAGATCATATCAATTCAAAACCATCCTTTTTGAGTTTATAACCCATAATTGAGTATACGATGTAGTGATATCCAATTTCCAATTGGCATGGAGGGATGCATTTTCCTTGAAATTAGAAAAAACCCTACATTATAAAAACGTCACAATGATATTCTTTTATTAGAATAATATCTATATTTTTTATTAGGTGTAATTATTATATTACATAAATATAAATAATACAATTTTAAAAATAATTACATCCTATTATAATAAAAATGGAGTAATCTTGAACGAACACTCAGGTTTTTGGATCTAAAAACCTATTCCTTAATCACTGGAATTTATAAAATGTGAGAAGAACCTAATGCATATTTAGAGTATTTCCAAAATTTAAATGTTATACCCCAAAGTAATCATAGAATCCCAGGAATTGATGTTTTTGAATCATTAATTATTAGTTATAAAAAATTATTTTAATATAATTTTCTAACATTTATCTATAGTTACACTATACTAGATCAACTTATGGGATTCTAAAATTTTTTAGTCATCTTTTGAATCTGGGGAAATGAAACATAATAATAGATTAAACTCAAACTATAATTATGATATAATTTATCCACATTTAATAAGTGTTGAATCATAATTATAAAATAAAACATTAGGTTGGGAGAAATTTTCATTTATAAAAACATGTAACAATAAGAGGTTCCCATCACTCATAATGAAGGACTAGTAATCTTAATATAACGATTCTAAATAACGGATTTTTTTAAAATCACGATGAATAAAACATGATATATAAAGAATAATATTGTGAACATAACAAAGGATATAAATTAAACATATATATGTTGAATAATAACATAGTGGAGCATAAATATCCACATAATTCATAAAACCTAGGGTCATTTGGATAACAACCATTGTACCATATTTGAATTGGGTTATAACCTCTTCACCCAAATGAGATTCGATAACTACACATGCACACTCTAGGGCTTGGAAAAATAATTTTTCACCATTTATATAGTGGGATACGATATTGAAATAACATGATGTGGTACTATATCAATTTTTCCCAATGGAGACTGAGATTGATCCCACATACCTTTTTGTTATTTGGGTAAAAATATAAATTATTTTTAGTTTATGAGATATAAAACATTATATGATTAATTGGATAGGGATATATTACCCCACCTGTCAAAAGAATAAAATTCCATGAATATTTTTTCGGCGTTAGACCAACAATTCATCATATATTAATGAACACATGGTTTAAAATTAATTTCCATAACATTACCATCTGGTATCACATAATGTAAAGAATGAATTAGATCAGCAATTAAAAAAATTAACCCAAAATGAGTATTTTATAAATTATTTTAAATTTATATCCATAAAACAATGCTCTACATGATATAAATTAATTTAATTTGAAAATTATTTAGATATCATAGATGAGTTAATAAAAAATCATTTAAAAGTGGAATCATATATACTTTTGTGGGCCACCTTGAAAAGTCAGTTCTAGAAATGTATAATCTGCTAAATTGAAAAAAGGAGATTTTCAAATTTAATAGTTCAAATGAAATATATGTAATTAATCACTAAAAAATAATGCATTCAAAATATTTAACATAAAATAATTTTTTAAAATATAATTATAAAATATTATCATATAATCTGGCATTAATAATGAAATTATTGTATAATAAAGGTGATGTAAAAACATTGGATATTTTTTATTTTGAATAAATAAATATCAATAATAGATCCTTAAAAAATAAATATTATTAGAAATATATTCTTATATTAATATTAAAAAAATTATTTTAAATTTTTTAAAATTATTTCATTATTTTTAAATACATATCATTGAACCCTAGCTCTTTGAAAGAGGAAAATAAAACCCTTCTGAAAATCAGATTAGAAAATTATCATTTCATCAAGATTATATACAATATTACCTTTCTAATTAAATAATATAATAAGTGTTGGAAAGGATAATATTGGGAATAAGGGAAATCCTAATGAAAGTTATTTTTAATTATTCGTAATGGGGATATTATTTTGTGAAATAAATTCATCGAGGTAAAATATATCAATTGAAAATTAGTTATGATTAAACATTAATAAAAATCACCTAAAAATAATATAATATAAATTAAATAACACAATATTATACGAATTTTGTTCATGAATATGAATTATAATTGAACTATGGTTGTTGAGTTAACAAAAACATTAATATACATGGTATATTTTCAATCAAAATCCCATGAAATATACAATCTATTATGGATTTTTAAATCTTTTCAATTGAATTAAAATAATGAAATAATTAATTTCATTTTTGATATATTCCATTTAAAACAACTTATGAAGGAAATTTGAATTATATAACAATAATAAAATATTGATATGCCAAAAACCATAATATTGTAATATAACAATAACAAGAACATAAAATTGTAACCATGAAATGGGAATTCCAATATCATTAAATGTAAGATATTATTTATAGATGGATTTTAAATGGTACTAAAAAAACCACCTAAATGAAAGGATGGTCTGAAATATCAAACATGCCTTAATAAATTTATAATTAGAGATAAATAACCCTTAACGTGAGTCCAAGTTTATTTTACATGTTCTCCATCCATTCGGAATAATAATATTAAGTATATTACTAAATTCATAAAAACATTTATATCTATATTGCATTATATATGGTAAATTAATTTCTTACTCTTCTTATAAACAATTTTTGTGTATTTCTATTACTTGAGGTGTTTTGGACAATTAAATTGACTCTTACTAGGTATATTGAAAGTGGGAAAATATTTTTTATAATTGTGACATAATCGAAAAAGTAAATTTTATGACTATCATTATTATTTTTTATAAATGTTTTTATACTTCAACTATTTTTCTCAGTATGGACTCAAATTATGAAAGGTGGCATGAAATGATTACTTTAGGTAATTATGATTAATATGCCATTTATTATTCATATCAAATATAGAATATACAATTTTAATTTTCTGGAATAAAAGTATTATTAAAAATATTATTATTATATTTCAAATGAAACCATAAATACATACATGATTAGTGGATATGTGAAATCCAAAATCTCATTCATGGATGGAGTAGTTTTTCGGTCATCATGATGGAATCATCATTTTTTTAATGGTCTTAGATGGAATCATCATCATGATGGAATCATCATTTTTTCTATAATATGTGTTAAGTTGATCTTTTCAGTTTTAAATAGAATGAGAAATAATCCATTGAATTTTTAATGTGAATTTGTCGATTATCCATCAATGGGACTTTTGATCCACTAGTGGAAGTAGAAGTGTATCAATGTGATGGAAAATATATTTTTTTTTCATATGTTTCCACACTAGGAAAGTAATATCCTATACATGTTATTTTTCTGAATTTAGAGAATATCAATTATGGTATATGATTATGAACCTGGTGAAAATAGACAAAATCATTATTATTAAATATTTACATTTTCGTGAAAAAAAATTTGTATATATTTTAATAATATTATATGTTATAAAATTAGAATAAATTATTTTTAGATTTTTTAAAAGGATATTGAATCCCATAATACCAATCAATAACATTTTTAATGTCTATCATGGTGTGCTTTAGGTTTTATCAACAATCCTAAAAATGAAGAAAATCAGTTCTATTCCTGTCTGAAACCAAGGATTCAAATACCTGTATTTCAATTTATATTTAATTATTAAATGATTCGTTGTGTGTTGGAAGAGGAAATGGAGTTAAGAAACCAACATATTCCTAGTGTTAATAATAGGAGTATCGGAATTCATGGATTCCTTATTGGTATGTAATGTGGTGGGGGGAAATTTTTGAACAAAATATGTGATAATATTTTTGGAAAGAAGAAAACATGTTAATGCCTAAAATAATGAGGAAATATTTTCATTTGTTGGAAGTATAACAATATAGAAAAATAATATTGATGTGATTTGATGATTCTAGTTAATGAAATGTTGTGAGAGAAAGTTTAACATAATACACCATTTACACATCAGTGGAAGCACCCCATAATGTTATGAGTTAGTATTATTGAATAAATAATGTTTTGATTTCTTTTGTTGTGGGAAAGACCATGTTAGGCGTTCACTACAAACAAAACCACATTGATCTTGGGGTACGAAAAATTCTAGGATAGATTGTATTTATTGGAATATTAGATTTAACCAATTGTGATGTATTGTAAAAAAAAAATATTTAATGTGACCATTATAAAATCACCAATAAACTTAGTAATATTAATTCTAATAAATATTATTAAATATTATCTATAATGGTTATATATAATTTTAATATATTGAAAATGGTTCTTAATATTCCAATACAGCCATTATATGCATCAAAAGTTATATTTAATGAAAAAATAGTTATATTTATATATTTGTGTGAACAAAAATGTAAATATTTGTTGAATTTTATAGAAAAATAATTTCTTAAAGTAAAAATAATTATTTAAATGAAGATATAAAAATTATATTATGATGTATTTTTGAGTGTTTTCTTAATTTTTTATTAATTGTTTAAAATACTAAATATTCATCAAAAACTCCCATTAAATATACACAATTAAAGTGG
The DNA here is from genome assembly GCA_963277665.1 of Viscum album. Lineage (NCBI taxonomy): Eukaryota > Viridiplantae > Streptophyta > Magnoliopsida > Santalales > Viscaceae > Viscum > Viscum album. The sequence continues at coordinate 2,062,263,010 of OY728140.1, forward strand.
TTAAATTATGATTTAAATTGGGTTTAAGATTATATTAATTAAATATTATATCAATTAATGCAATTTAGGTTAGTATAATCAAATTAAAATTGATTTCTGATATAAACACAACATAAACATTTGAAAATTTTCTCTTTTAATTTCTACTCTCCCTTGGCATCTCTTGGAATAATATAAAAATAAATTCTAACACATCTATAAATATAATTTATTAAAAAAATTTCCATATTTTTAATTGGAATATTTTAAATTATCTAATATGATAAAAAAATTCCATTTATTTTATGTAAAACAGTTAAATGTTATATATATGATTGTTATTTAAAATGAGGATTTTGATATTAATTGTGTTCACATTACAATTAATTTAACACACATGATGTCATTTTTAATAATTAAGATTTTATTTTTTGAGTAAATATGTATAGTTTATCTAATAAATATAATTTTATTTTTATTCATATTGGGTATATTACAGAGGGAGATAAAAAATAAAGAAGTTACTATGGAATGAACCAAAAGGGTACAATTTTGTATAATAATTGAAAAATTAATTACCTAATAGAAAATTATTTTATATTTTTATTTGTGGTGATTCCTAGAAAAATTATCCCTCAACTAAATTATTATTATTTTTTTAGGCATATGGATTATAGTGACCCCACACCCTATAATTATTAACTTTTGGTATATTAAAAAAATTAAATTCCTCCTTAGTTACAAAAATGCACTCCCTCACCTTACTTAATCACACATCCCAATAATTTTTGATAAAAACCCATAAAAATTTCACAAACCAACATCCATCATCACATATTAGAATCTACAGGTTTCATATAATTTCATAACAGGAAATAATTAATAGAAACATAACGAGGATAACAATTGAAGTGGAAGGTTATTTTAAAAGTGTTTTTTATTTCTTACACCACATCCATTAATGACTATTATACAATTATTTTATAATAAAATCAGTATATCACATATATTGATATGTATTTATGTTATCTGAATGACATAAAATCACCACCACTTCTATCAAATGTTCAATGAAATCATATTTCTTCTGTATGGAGGACTAATGAATGACAAAATAATTTCACTAATTTATCCACTAACACCTAGAAATTTCTAATATCATATTTTATATAAAAAATATATAGTATTTTTATAATATATTTATTTTTATGGAGGAATTAAATCATATCTACATTTTAGATTTTAAATTCGATATGAGATATGATAATGACATTTATGTGTACGATAGACTACCTCCACACAAAGTGGGTGGTTTGTTTTTCACTAACGATTTGCATTGAAGGAACAGAGATTTATTTTATGAATATATATTATATATATGTGTGTATTATTTATGACAAAATTACTTTTCTGTGAGGGTGACATATTATTTAACTTTCTAATGTTTCATTTTTTTAGAAAATGGAATTAGTGTTCATATGTATATACGTTCTACACTCTTTATTAATGGGGTAGTTTATTTTATATATGAAACCATAACAGATAAAAATAAATATTTATATGTAATATATATTTATATATATTATAACATTTTATATTAAATAGGTTATGTAAGTACGATCAATCTTAAATGAACATAAATACCAAATAAAAACAAATATGAAAAATGAAGTAGTTATTAACCAAAATGAAATTTTAAAAGGAAATAATTCATAAAAAGTAATAAAATGTAATAATTTAGTCGTAAATGATATTATAAATTTTATTATTTTTATGTATGGTATTTAGGAAATAAATTTATTTATTATACTTAACACTTGAATTCCTATGAAGCGTGTCAAGAGTTAAGGAATCAGATTTGTACCCATTTCTGTATTTCTAGGATACGTATGAAAATTCTCCTATATTTTAATTTTTGTGTTTTAAATAGTTACCATTTTATATTTTATATGATGAGAAACATTTTTAATGATATTTAATATTTAATTTGATTTTATAATTTATTTGGGATTATGATTCAATCAATTACTAAAGTCGTTATGTATATGTTTCCAATTTTTATTTTTTGAAACATATTTGATGTTCTGCACATATTTTATATTTCTAATGTGAATATAAAAACCCAACAAAATATAGTAAATCTTATTTCTTCACTCTTTTTATATATTATGAGCAATTTTTTTCTTCATGGGGATTAAAATTCAATGTTTCTATAGTGGTAATTATTTTATGTTATAATCTAATTATTTATTAAGATTTTTTATCACTATGTTTTGATGATAAAATCATATGATACATCTCTCATAAAACTTATAAGATTTCATATCCTACGTTTATGTCATCAAAATAATTTTTCCCATTCATTTTACTTTCTTCATGAACTCAATAGTTTTAAAATAAATTTTTTAATAAAAAATTATTTTCTGTTGAAAAACAATTTCCTTACTAAATCATGTTCTATGAAATTTTTTTAAAAATTATTTATGTTTACAAAAAAATTATTCAAACATAATTAATATTAAATCCAATATAAAATTATTTTTAAATCTTCTATTGTCATTAATAAATTTTATTTTCAAATAAAATAATTTTAAATATATTTTATGTTTTTATTAAATGATTTTCAATAATGATATATTTTCATTCAAAATAATTCCAAATAACCCTTCAAAATAATTTTTCCTCGAAGGTGATATACCTTTATTGTAAATATTCTTCACTAGGTTTATAATCTAAGTATACAATTATTATTATTTTTAATAATTATTTTATTTTAGGATTAAATGATATTTATGAAACTCATTTATTATCCTTGGGTTAAAACATGGTATGATTCTTATGAAACCCATTTCTTTTTTCATCAGTTATGCTATGATGAAATAATTAAATTATTGGAAAACATATCAACATTAGACAGGGTATGATATTATCAATTGTTTATGAACACCATTTCATTTCATAGGTTATGATATGATTAATGTTTTATGATCATGTGGTACACATAAATATGGTTTTCAATATGAAATAGGTGGGACCTATATCTACCTATACCACATTAGCTAAATATAGATAACATATGACTAAATATGTTATGTGAGAACCTGATTACATTTTTTCTATATATTTCTTAAACATGATCACATGATCAAAATATTATGAATGAAAAACATTAAATGTCTAAAATATTATACATGAACCTAGAAACATTTTCACAATGATATGTGTGAACCATATTACATGTTCACAGTTTCATGGTCATAAAAATATTTAATTCGCATAATGTTATTCTCGGACATGGTTTAGAGTACAAAGTTTATATGAATGTCTATTTTAATTTCCTTTAATTAATTTATGACCCTATTACTATTTATACATGTTCTAAACATCATAATATTATATATATTCCAAAAATTTTGTATTAAGATAATTTTATGTTTTTATGGTTCATATTCATTCAGTTCCTGGAGATTCGTATTTTATGTAATACAATGATTTAGTACATGGATCATGTTTATGATCAATGATATGAATGAAATTATTTTCAAAGGTTATTATAATTATCCAACACTAATATGCAAAAGTTGTATAGATATATCCCTAATTTACCCTCATTGAGTATCTGATGTGACCCTTTAATAGGTTTTCACTCAGCACCTTATAAAGAAATGATTTATGTAGGATATATTTATGAAGTGTACTTAATGGGAATATCCATGATGTAATCTTTGAATATATTTAATATAATTATAATATTATATTCATAGTATCCAAATTTACTCTACCATTACAGTCCTTAGGCATCTGTCTGAGAAATTTATGGAATAGTCATCTATGATGATGTAAAATCCTTATATGAGATTTTTGTGTTGATATAGTTGGTATTAAATGAAATTTTTATTTGACATTTTGAATCAATGAAGATAAATATTTTTTGAGATCACTAGGGATATTTCAAAAAACATAATCTATGGATTTCTCCAAGGATAAGTATAATGATGAGTTAATGTGTTCTAAAATGTATTGGAATATTTATAAAGGATAGAGTGCGGGGTTATAACTAAATTTAATCTATGCATAGATACTAAATGTAGATGTGAATCTAGATAAACAGTACCTAGGTGTAATAAATAAAAAATGGTTGCATTGATATGGAATCAATAATCCCTAATTGCACAAGAATGGGCATTACTACACACCTAGTGTGCCACTCTTATGGGATATTAATTGGAAATTAATGAAAATAATAGTAAAAATTATAATTGATTGAAATTGATAATTTTTGTGAATGAAAATGGACAAAAAAAATTTAAATAGATTAAAATTAATTTTCCATGATTTTGACATAATATATATGATTTTAATAATTTATTTTCTTCCCAATATTATTAGTCTTACATAGACTATGATTTTAGGTTTTATATAATGGTTAGCACCTTATTGAACTACGATAACAAAGAATGTGAAAAACCAATAATGATGAAAATATAAATGGGATGATTACATTATTGAAAGACATTTTAGATATTTGTAATTTGTTTTCATAGAAGATGATTAAAAATGTATACCTTAAACACCTCACAAACTAACCAATGAAGAGAATTATTGAGTTCACAGAGAGTTCGGGTAGCTAATACCAAGGTGTAATGAGGATTTAATTTTCATAAATGTCAATAATATGGGTTAAAACACTGTAGGGAATGTATCATAGGAATAAAAAGTTGATTTAAGTGTAGAGAAAAATTCATAGGTAATATGATTATATATAAAAATTATAATATTAAATTAACATAATGGATGAGAATAGTGTATTATATATGTGATCAAGAATTAGTGAATTTTATAAGATATGAATATTTGTTAATTATAAAAAAAAATTTCCTAGTGGGAAATCTCACGAAGATGTTGAAAAATGATTTACAATCAAAATTTTTGTTTTTGATGATAATGTGACTACAAATGAGATTTAAAATGAATGATGGACTAAAGAATAAAGTAATTAATCCATGTTAATGGATTATGGATCAGTGTAATAAAATAATTTTTTATGAATTTCATTTGAATAATTATAAAACATATAAATTTAATTAACTATATGTTTTTTATTAATAATGTGAATGAATATGTTTACTAGTACTGATGACCAGGAAAGGTGATTTAATGGAAATGTGAAATTTTGTATGAATAATCATTATAATGGTAAGATAACTATTAATATTTTCTTGATGATGAGATAATAGGTTTTGGATATATTTATTAATGATTTAGATAATTTATTTTTGGACAACACTGATAACCCTTTGTTTGATTAATTATGTTCGTAAAATGATTTTATGTTACCACTAATTGAGTTAATAAGAATTTTTTATTTCATGAATATTTTAAATAAGATGTTGTTTTTTCTTGGAATGTGAAATAATTCATTTGTTCAAAAAAATTTATTGTAATTTATGTATTAAAATATTTTAAAAGAATTATTTATAATGGTATTGGTATGTTTGTTATATGGAAATCAATATATTTTATTAATATATAGGGGATTAATGAATTTTTTATTACAAGAAATTTAGTTGCCACATTTTAGAAAAATTATTTTTTGGAAGGATTATAAGGATAAAAATATTTTAAATTGTTTATGTAGAACATTGTATCTATTTTTATAGATCAATAAATTACATCAACATATGAATAAGTATCCATTTTGGACAACCAGTTTGACAAATTGATTTATAACCTGATATAAAAGGAATGAATTATAATAATATTATAAATATTATTATCTATTAGTTATGTAGGATTAAATTATGAATTTTCATTTAATTTTGGATGATATAATGTATAGTTTTACTGAATGAAAAAAATGTACAAAATTGTGATTTTGATATAAAAGAAATTTATGACATAAGAATTTTGATCCCTTAGAAATTAATGATCAAATTGAGATGGTATCCTACTGATCAGAACATCAATAAAACATATCATAGTATTAATATTATTTTCATCCCATGTATTAATGTCAGTGTTCATCCCTCTAGAGCATGATATTTATTTTGATGAATAACCTTCCGAGATTCTAGGTCATATAGAGATTGATTCATGAAACTAGCCCATAGACCCAGTCAAAGTATTCTAAAGAAACCTCTTGATTGAAAATTCTATTTGGGAATTTATTAATATAACGAGAGATAAGTATCATAGTTTTTAGGATGAGAATGTATATTTTCTCGGGTAAATTAATTTTTTCAGTGGTAGAATATTACACCACAGGTTTTTTTGAATTATATTTTATTGAATATGTTAAATTTATTTTATAGCTTCAATTATACAAAATAATAATTAAATATTTTTATATAACAACATCATTTTAAACTTTTTTATACGCATAAATGGGTTATATGGTATTACTCAAAAACCTGAGTTTTATTAATCTAGGGTATATTAATAATATAGTTCTTTAAACATGACTATTATAATCAATCCATTATAATTTGACTAAAAACCATGATAATTAAATTTATATATTATTTATAATGATATTATAATTGTAACCATATTTATGTAAACATAATTAATTTTTCTATAAATTCATTATATATTTTAAAAATAGATTTTTCTGAAAAGACTGTTGTAATTTTTTCTTTTTGAGATCAAAAAGAATATTAATTTTCATTTAATTTATAAAAATAGTGCTATAAAATGAACATAATAATAGAATTAAAAATTTCAAAAGATTCATAGGGTTTTTTAATAATTTTGTAGATAAATAACGAGAAATAAATAATATTAATTGGATATAATATTTTAATTTATTATCCTTTTTAGGATTAATAGTATTTTATAATTATTTTAATTAAAATAAATTTTCTAATAAATATTATTTAATCCAATTCAGTCCATTTGAATGAATTTATCATTCATTTTTTAAATATCAATATTATAATGTTTTGAACAATTTATTTTGGAAAACTCTCTTTCAAATCGTGTCTCTATGATTAAGATTAATTTTAATTTTTCAATTTTTTTAATTAAATTTTAAAAAATATTGATTCCAAATTTATAATAATAATATATCAAATTATCTTGAATGTTCAACATAATTTTGAAATATAATGATTAATGAAAACTATTAAAATTATTTATCATGATTAATTTTAAAATGGGGTATTGCATAGTACATTCATTAGTATTGATATTAATTTTTTAAATAGACTATTTTTTGATAAATTAGACATAATATTTGGAATAATGAGGTACAAAATATATTTTAATTATTAGATCAATATTATTCTTAAATTAAACCTCATCTTAATTGGTAAGTGGATGCATGTTTTCTTGTATTAAAATAAAAGATAAAAGTTAGTAAATGTAAGGACTATGAAATATCATGATAAAAAAGTTTCCTAATTTAGTTCTCATAGAGGTGTTATTAATCTACATTATCCATAAAATACAATAATTATCTATTTCAGAGGCATTTTTTTTAATAGTGACCCAGCAATACTAAATACTTTTTAGTGTTTAAAAATTTGACACTACACCTCAATTATAAAAACCCCCCCACTCCCCTCACATAGTCACACCTATAAAACGATTTGGATTGACCAAAATCATACAAAATCAAATATAAATAACATTTATTTAATCCTATAATCATTTTTTGGTATTGCTTCTACCTAAGATGAATATAGAGAAAACCTAAGGAGGAGACATAATTAATAGGTATCATTCATAAATGAGATTTTTTTGTTTTATTCCATCCTCCATCACCTTAATAACTTATTATACAATAATAAAATAATATCATAATAATATTCCATAAATTAATATGTATTTTTAATATAATTAAAAAAATAAAACATGATGTTTTATCAAATAATTTAAAAAATCATCATTATTATTTATTTAGGACTACCAGCATACAAAATGATGTCAATCAAATTTTTAACAAATCTCATGTGTATGAATGATTGTGGATGAAAATTATAAATATTATTTATATATCATAATTATACATATGGATTAATTATATAATATTTACTTTTTTATTTTCAATTCCATATGGTTTATAACAACGTTATTCTTGTGTATGGAGGATACTGCCTCGTGAAGCAACATGATTTATTATTCACTAACTATTTACATGGAATGTTCTAATTTTATATATCATGATTATATATTATCTATTTAAAACATAATTATTATATAATGTTGATAACATACATACCACTCTTATGTTCTTCCCATCGAGATAATGGAAACAACGTTCAGGCATATATAATACCTACCATCTACAAGAAACTTGTAGTACATTTTTTATTTATAAAATCAATCGATTGAAATAAATATATTTATAATTAATATATATTTTATTAATATAATGGATACAATTTTGGAAGTTAATTTATAGTAATCATAGTATAAAGGACAATATCAACAATGAACACATACATAAAATACGAAGTTTTAATTTCCTGAAACATAATGTTTACAAGGAACTATTTATAAAATTCTAAAGAATGTAATAGGTAAATAAAATATAGTACGATAAAAATTATTAAGGTCCAATATTATATTAATAATAAACATATATTAATTACATTGGTGGTTTTAACATGTATGAATATATGCAATACATAAGGTAAGTGATTTCTAATCTACCTTTTTTATTTTCAGATACAGATGAAAAGTCCAAACTCATTTAATTTTTGGGCTATATATAATAAATCATTAACATGTTATATCAGGATTGAAGTAATTTTCATTATCTTTAATAATTAATATAATGTTATAATTTTTTTGGGATTATGATTCGAATTATTTGAAATTTGTTTTGTGATTTTTGTCTAAATGTTCCTTCATTGATACATATATCATTTTATGTACTTGGGTTATTTTGTGCAGTGTATATAAATACCCATTGAAAAATAATATCACAAATGTATTTATTCTATTTATATTTTATGTTTCCTTTATGTTTATTCTCTCTTTGGTCCCACAATTTAATGTTTCAAAATTGATAACTATTTTATATTCGATCCCTTCATTTCTCATGATTTTTTTGAATAGGTTTTCAATGATCAAATATTTAGATCTATCTTTCAAAATACACATTAGTTGTTTTTCTCATATGGTTATGTCATGAAAATAAAATATTTTCTTTTTTAAAGGGTTTTATAAAAAAATTGTATATTTATTAGGTTATGTTTTAATAAAATTTAAATATTCCTTCATATTTTTTCATTCTTATTTAAATTGAAGATTTTTTTGAAAAGATTTAATAATATAAATATGATTATAAATTAAATGAAATATTCATTAATAAAAATTCATTGTAATCTTTTGAAATAATTTTCAACTATGATGACATGATATGATGTTATTTTCACATTAATAGGGATATGATATATGTATGTAATTAATGTTATTTATAGGAATGGATTATGTTTATAATTATAAGCTATTTATGAAAAAAAATTATATTTTAAAGGTTATATGAGATAATAATTTTTTAAAAACTAATTTTTTCCATGGATTATATTTTAATGAGACGATGAATTAATTATGAAACATGAATCTTTTCTATTGGTTATGATTCGATGATTTTATGTGAAAAAAATATATTTCATGAGTTTTCATATGAATAATGATTTATGATATGTAGTAAAATATAAATATTTTTATTCATTATGAGATATCTAGGACATATATCTTCATCCATTTAATTGTTTAAATATGGATAACTTTGGATTAAATATGAGTTGTGTGTTACTGATTATGTTTTCATAATATTATATTGAGACCATATTATATATTCACAATGTTATAAGTGAACCTAAATACATGTTCAGAGTTTTACACATGGCCATAATATAATGTAAACAATGTTATGTTTGAAATTGATTACGTGATTATGGATTTATTCATTGACCTATCATTCATGTCTATAATGTTACAAATTGACCTTCTAATGTCATGAAGATTATTTGTTTTCCTGATTTCATGCTCTTTACATAATGAGTGAAAAAACCTCTATTTATACATATTCCAAATGATATAAGATGAGGTTTATGAAAAACAATATTTCCTATTACAATGTTATACTCTCATCAATCATGAAATTTTATTCCATTATGATTCATGTCTTATAAATGAAAATGTTATTTCTTCCATCACTAGTTTTTATTTTCAATGATATGAATGAAATGGTTTTGAATTTTTATTCTTATGTTCTTACACCCATGTGATCATTTTACATGGATATATAAAATGTGTATTATTTATGAGAATCCTATTTCACCCATTATTATGTTTTCTTTTTAGCATGTTATATAGAAAAAATAATTTATTTATGGACTTTTTGAATAGAGTACTAAATGAAAATATTTTTTTGAAAAACCTTAAATAAAATTCATAAAATTTGAAAATAATGTTAGTAGTATCCAAAGTCAAACTACTATTATGGTCATCAAGAATTTATTTGTGTAGCATATGGAATAATAATTTAAAATGTTGTAATATCCATATTTGAGAATCCTAGATAACTGTATCAGTGATTTAAACTCCTGGATTTAGAGAATAATGTGAAACAATTACATAATAAAATGGATAATGTGGATAATTATCCACAAAACCAACTAGTCTCAATGGACAATGGTAAAAATTATTCAATCACAATATTAAACATGATAAATGGTTGCTAGAGTACACTTATACATGACTATAACATTGGGGATTCCACAATAATTTTTGTATGAATAATCTATAAGAAAACATATATTTTAGTGATATTTGATGTGATTCTAATATTGATTAGATATACCTAAATGCATTTATTAAAACATTAATTAATAATGAATTCATAATTTATTTTTTTAATGAACATATTATTATCCAGAACCTCTAATAAAATATTTTTGCTTATGATGTGATTTAATTTAGGGAATTAAGGGATTTTTATAATCTAGAAAGATATTTTATTTTATTTTTTAAGGTGATAAATGTATTAAAATAGCTATATGAGACTCAATGAGTGAATAAAATTATAATAATAAAATTGATATATTGATCGTGAAATTAGTTGATATTATATCGTATCAATATTTTTTACTCATTGTTGTTCATATATATTTTTGTTTATCCTTCAGGTTAACTATTTGAGGAATGGGTTATGTTGAACTTTTTGTGTTCTTGTAGATGTTTTAGAACCTAATGGTTTTTAATTGTAAATATTTGTAAAAGAAATTTTAACCATTATTTTTTTGATAAACATATAGTGAAATGCTTAATATATTTACATCTTAATTTGATTTGTATGATTTATTAATGGTTAATTTTAGTAATTAAAAAATGAAAAAAAAAATCATCAAGAAAATTAATTTCATTTATAATGAGGTTTAGAAAAAATTGATTGAATCACTTCTAAATAATTAGAAAGTTTATGTGAAAAATATTGATTTCAAATCAGTTTTTGTTCTGGTGAATATCTAATACGCCAACATGGAATCATTGATTATACATGGGAATTGATAATATTTGAATATTATTTCCCAAACAACTGTCAACCCCATTGATGAAGTATTGTGGAAATCATTGATCAAACCCATAGAGACATCTTTAAGGAATAAAACCCATTAGTGATAACCTTTCTAATAGGATTCAAAACAATCACTATTTGGTTTAGGGTATCCAATGAACTATGTATAATAGGGTATAAATAGATGAAAATAAGGTATAAGGTAAATTTTAAGGTATATTAAAAATATAATATTAAATACAGAATGGGAAATACCTACGTAATAGATTTCAACGTGGTGAAAACGTCAAAAATTGGATCTACCTATGTGGGGAACTACTCAATGGTCCAATGACAGTCAACAATCTATTTTCATCATGATTTTATTTTAGAGATTAATAATTAATGTTTATTTTTACTATACTAGTAAAATAAAATTAGGGCTATGATCCTTTATTTTTCTACACTTATGGTCTGGGTAGTTACAATTGAATGTGATTAACATTTGATTAATAATTAATTATTAGCATTGGGTAAATAAGTTGATATTTAGAAATTCATTACTTTTAGAGACACTCTTTGTGTCATCTCATAAACCTAATTTGATTATCCTAGAATGACCGAAATAAATAATATAATGGAATCCCATGGTTACATGATTGAATGGAAAAACTAAAAACATAAATAAAATAAATACAAAAGACAAATTTTTTTAAAAAAATATTGAATGATGAAATATTGAAGAACATAGTGTAAGAATGATGATTCACATAAACAAAATTGTATATATATTTCAAAAAAAAAATGAAATGATGAAGTCTCATAATATATTGAGGTAAGAAATGAATAAAAAAAATAAAATAATGAAATTTGAACAAACTAGTTTAAAAATTTAAAATTCACCAATATGATCAATGGAATGATGTTTTTCGTATGAGCATTCATCTTTACATAAGGTTCATTTGATATTTATATACAATGAATTGTTTATGATGCATAACTAATTCATATGAAGAATGTTGTTAAAATGATTTATACATACAATTTTTCTCATATTTTAATTGTCTTAGACACCATGTATATAAAATTTATATTAACCACTAGATATATTAGATCTATATATTCTGTAGCATGTATCTTAGTAATAAATTTTGTTTTTAAAATTTAACATACTATACTATGATCACTCTATGTATATCATTATGTTAGAAATTTTTTTCTTCCCGATGTGTTATATGGTTTCAGGCCAGGTACATGGGTTTTGCCTTATATTTTGGATTCATGGGTTTGCCTTCCGAAGGAAGGTTCTGTACTCTAGGTGTAAAAATCATATTCATTTGATTAATTATGTGCAAAATTGGATTAGTTTTATTTTTCGAAATCTCTTCCATTGATTCTTTAATTCATATTCCTTGTAATGACACACCAGAAATGAGTATATAATTTAATAAATCAGGCTTAAACATCATTGGAAATAATTATATATATATAAATTTAGCTCATTATTTTCCCACACACATGACCAAGTAATTAAACATAAGGAAAAAATCAATATCCACATTGATTCCAATTTAATTATTTTTAAAAAAGGAAAGGTGAATTACAAAATGGAAAGTAAAACAAAGAATAAGAGTAAAAAATATGCATAAGGAATAAATATCATTGGGAAAATCAGTAATTTTTCATAGTTATGTTATCCATTAATATACATTATTCATTTAATTATATGTTTTCATCTAGTAAATAAAATATATACCCATTTTTAACATTCCTAAAAATAAATTTTCTCTCATCACTCATGGTAAAATAAAACTAGACTTACGATCATATTCAGAATACAAGTTCTTAACTATTGGATTTTATTTATTATAGAATATCCACTTAATAATTTAAAAAATTTAATATGGTGGTATTATGAAAAAATGTTAAACTTAAATAGAGGATGATGGTTGGTAGAACAATAGTAAAAATAATGATACAAAATGAGGGTAATATTTTAATTATAATTCTTGGTAATCTTGGACACTGTATAGATGTTAATCCCCTTTGACATGAATTTGTTCATTTTCATCATTAATCAATGTATGTAAAAGAAAATTTAATGAATGAAAAACATATTTTTCCCTTTTTTATTGAATTCATCTTGTATAATTTTTAAAAATCATGTTTTCAATATAACTCACATCAATCACCTGACCACACATTTACCATAATAAGATCTATCAGTCCAGTAATGTTGAATTTTGAAAATCCTAAAACAAAATCCCTTTTTAAAATTTCATTTTTATATATTTATTTTTTCAATGGAATAATGTATTCTAGGGAAATGTTCAAAGAAATCATAAATAATTTAATAACTATTTGGAGAAAATTCCAATATAAGTGTCCTCAAAATCAAAAATCATGTGTATGGAAATGATGGAAAATCAACCAAACTTTTTCTGTAGAAAATCATTCACTCTAACAAGAGTGTCGTAGAAAGGAATAATCAAAATGATAAAAATTCATCTTTTCAATGTTATTCATTGGTACGATGGGATAAAGAAGAATAGATGTACAATATGGTCTGATAAAATTGGCTCAACAAATACTATGTCAATCATTTTAATTGTGAATATGTTTAATCGTAACCTCCATTAGATCTAAATTAATTTTTATGGGTAATAATGACACAATTATCTATAAAAAATATTATTAGGAAATAATATGAAAATTTAGTACTGTAATAATATCAGTAATATAAGTATAAAACAACTAAGTGTAGCTTGCGGAACATTATATAGTCACAAGTAAATCATAATACATTACATGGTATAAGAATTATTGTTTAATTACTCAACTCTAAAATCATAATATAATCCTAAATTGAAATGAATATTTATTTCAAATATTTCCAACATCCATTGTCCTTTATCTTAATGTGTTTAATTATATTTTAGGTTAAATCATTATTTTAAAAGAAAATTCCTTTTTTGTTTGTAAAAAGTTAAAAAACCAATTGTATAAACAATAAATATCAATAATAGAACCCCCATACACAAATTTATATAGTTTAATAAATATTATTGAATTAATCCTTAGAATGATATAAATGGAAGAATAGTTATATTGAAGTTGAAATTAGGATTTAAAAATTAGGAATCTTGAGATCCCTATAGTTCATATAATGGCATAATAAATTGTTTAATGGTTATGGGGAAATTTTCACCCTATAATAATGGTGAAAAAAATATTAATTTCAATTGAAATAACATTAGTATATAGTGGTTAATCAGATTATATGATGTAAAATTTTTAGGTGGAGGTAATCATTTTTTTGATACAGTAGTACTGGTAAAATAATGATGTATCTAAAAAGACATTATTTGTGGTCGATGAATAAAATGTTAAATAAAATGATAAAAAGGCCCTAATAACTAAATCAGTATAGAGAAACATAAATAATATGTGATGTGACCAATAAATAAAAAAACAACACCAATTATATAGATTGATAATGGAAATGATCAATTTTTTCCATTGGCTCAAATTTCCAATGCATCGACCAAGATCTATTAGAGGTATCATCTAGATTAGATTGGGGCATGGTGAGATAAAATACTTTATAAATTGGTCTATAAATGTAGTCATGTGGATGTATTATATTCCATGAAAATCATTTGAGAGGTTCCCATTGAGTTTAGATCTAGATCCAGATTACCTACTGTATTATCTATATCTAATCCATGTCAAATGATAGAGTATGCCCAAAATGAAACATGAATTAATTTAGAAGATTCATTAGATTTATACATTATTAAATAAGTGGAGTTTTTATTGTCTCTTCTTTCAGAATCTTTAGTTAGCTCCCAATAAGTGGGTTCATAGATCATTCCCTCGATATCAATGTCATCTATGAATATTGGTGCTTAGGGTTAGACTAATGTGGTTGGTTCCATGGTGTTAGATGTTGGAATAGTCAAAGATGGATTGGGTGGTTATATCAATATTATTGCCGTACATCAGGTGGTTGGATCAATCTGAGGCACCTCATAGGTTGAAGGAATAGTGGGCCCTTTCCCCATTATTACCTCTCCATTAGGTAGTTCTACGGGGTAGCTTGGTCTATGAAATTAGGTTCTTGGTTGGTATATTCAGTTAGTGGGGTGGTAATGGTGGATGAATCCGGGTCCATATAGGGTGAGGATAGGGGTATGTTATAGTGTCTTGTTTTGAGGTTGGGTTAGTAAACTATGATGATTTAGTGAAAGGGTTGTTGAGGATGTGTAAAATATGTTTTATCTTCTATAAAATGAAATTTATAAAATCCCAAATCTCATTGGGAATGGAGTTGGTAGGTGTGGCTTTTTTATTTGGTGGAAATTTCTTTGTATATGTCTCATGGGAAATTTCATCCTGGGAAGTAGCTTATTATGTAGGGGTGGGTGCAGGTTGAGGTGGAGGTGCAATGGGATCATCCATGTAATGGAGAACACACTAGTTTCTCCCCAATACCTTCTATAAGATCACCATTCGACAGAGAAAGAGGAGAAATATATTCTCTACCAATCCATGGCAAATTATGGAAAGAGTGGTGTCGATGTAATATAGATAGTGTTCCATATGGGTGTTGAATATTCCACCAGATTATATTACCTCAGGCCCACCATATAAGTGCCTTGTAGTAAATGGATATTTGGTGACTTCTAGTAAGCACTAGGATTCCAATGTCTTGGGATATGATGAGAAATAAATCATACTGGTTTTACTATTAGAATCTCCACTAATGAGACGGGTTTAGGAGTGATTTTGGTGATTAATCCATATTTAGACCCCCAGTAGCTAGGTTCTCTTCACCATATGAACATTTTAAATGCTTTTGTGACACAAAGAGATCAGTGGCCAATGCACTACCACATCCACCATGGTCGGTTATAGGAACATAAAGAATATTAATTGAAACATGTTAAACCCTAATTGTTGATACTATGTATGAATCTAAAATCTTAATTACTGCCCTCTTCGGGCATCCATCAATGATGAATTGTTACGTGTTCCATGTCGATCCCTAATGTGGCCCAAAAATAGATAAGTTATCCCAGTATGTAACATGTCATTCCAATGTGTTGCTAAATACATTAATCTATTCTATATTATTACAAATATCATTATTCTTTTTCATAAAATAAATCATTGAACGGTAAAATTAATTATTGGACCACATTGGATTAACATAGATATGTACAATCCAAATATGATTATCATGGGGTAGAATTACACAAACATGTATAGATGTAGGAACTGTGAAGGACCTTAGGATGAGATAAAAATGAACTACTACTAGTCCAAGGAAAATGGAGCCATTTTACTGGATGCGAAAGGTTAGGGGTGGCATCTGTGGGTGGTGATATAGGTGGAAGGGTCGTACGCTTGGGCAACAGATCGACATTTCCCTCCTGGACAACACTTCTCCTTGTTTTGGACTGGTACATTATGTTTTCTTGTAAATAGTAGTGAATGGTTAATTATGGATGGGTGATAAAGTAGATGAGTGTGATTGGAATAGTGGTGCAGGAGGGGGACTTAGAGGATCTATACAATCGGAGGGGTGGGTGAGCATATGGGAGATAAGAGGCTATGGGTCAGGGTGTGGTGTTGTGCTCAAGGGATTCATTTATTTTAATGGTTTTCTAGCATTATAAAAATTATTATTTGGTAAAATATTATTAAATTTTGGGATTTAATTTTTATATCCTGAAAACATTAATGTTGTGTATTCTCATTTCATGATATGATGTTTTTAATGAGATATAAAAACCACAAAAAAACTCCATCATTATTTTTGATCCCTAAACATAAACATAACGCATCGTATGATTCTTCCAAATAATTTCTACTTTTATTTTCAAGATCTATAAATGATTCCATTCATTTGGTTTTAATATTATGTTCACACCACACATGGAATTAATTATGATGTTAATGGGTAATAATTGTCCAATGACACCACATCAAATAGGTGTAGTGCAATTTGTGTCCTTAGAAATAAATATTCTATATTCCTTTGGAATAATAGAATTTTTTCCATTACTAGTCATATGATCATATTTATTATCAATATGAAATAAATATTTTTCATACAATGGATCATTTCATGTCTCAGAAGCCTATAATATTTAAAAAAAACTAGTTTTTAATAAATGTAAAAAAAAAATTTCATTATGTTACATTAATTAGTTTCTTACTAGTAGAGATAATTAGTCTCGTAATAATGATGGGGGAATATACTAATTAATCCATATCTATGATAAAGAAACCATTGGTAGTGATTAATTTCACATCTTTTACTACGATTTCCTAGATTATTCCTCTTCTGTGATTTACTAAGAGATCATCGACTCATTGTTAGAATTGTATTGGATTTCA
Source organism: Viscum album (assembly GCA_963277665.1). NCBI lineage: Eukaryota > Viridiplantae > Streptophyta > Magnoliopsida > Santalales > Viscaceae > Viscum > Viscum album. The sequence goes on from OY728140.1 coordinate 2,062,280,903, forward strand.
TTATTTGAATCTCATTTTATTTAATAAACACAATGGAATGTTATTAATACTTTCAATATGATCAGATAATGAACATTAAAAATTTCATTCACCTATATTACAAGAAATTGACAAATAGTAAGGGTCTTATATTTTTGGTGTTATCTTACACAAAATAATTAAATAGCATTTTCATAAAAGATGATGATTACAAGATCTTACATTTTGTGTTTTTTTGAAATAAAATACACAAGAAAAAATTCTTACGAAGGAATTCACATACTCAATTTTAGAAATATAAATTTTTAGTGAAATTATTAAATCATATGTAAATAAAATTTATATTGTACCTCTCATTTAGCTTATCTAGTCCTCACTAGAAATGTGATATTTGATTTTTACAGATGAAGTTCAAATAAACATTATACTTATCAATATTATATTTAACTATATGATTTTTTGGTGTATCTACGTCTATATTCATCTAATGAACAACTTTATTGAATTCTTCTAACTTATTTTCCCCAATTAAGCATGGATATTACAGGTTTACAAATTTTCCACTTCCCATAATAATAGCCTTAACCTTCTGTCAATTATTAGCCTTTGTATTATCTATAAATTAATATGATAATCTATCTAATGTGGTTTTTGATATTTTACTCAAATAATGCTCATGCTTGTGTATAATAGCCCTTCAGTTCTATATTTTAGTTTCGTATGTCATCTTTGTTGGATCTTTATTCTGCAAAAAGGTAGTGGAAAGGTTATCAATATTGGATTGTAGAAGTTAGTTTTTTGTTGTCTAAATGGAGATTCAAGAAACTACATTTTTTAGGGGGTGGAAACTACTAAGAAATGGGAAAAGGTTTGTTTTGGATGTGGTTATACATTGAAGGAGATGTTTTTAATAGTGGTTATAGAGATGATCCCTAGATCATTTATGTTAGTTGTCCACTCCTCTAGTGATTTTAAACATGGTTAGGTAATTTATACAATTTATATATTCTTTGTTCATAGTGTTGTTGTGGAAATTATTAGTGTCACTAAAACATGATGATTTTTTTATTGTATCTTACAAAATAACCATCATGGATTTGTGTCTCATTTATTACATCTATTTCTTCTTTGGATGTGTGAGGACCTATCCCCAAAACAAGGGTAAGTGGGGAAGGTGGTAGTGGAATATGCAGTGGAAAAGAATAATTTTTAAGGGCATTAACATGTTCCAACATGATGATGCTTTCCTCCCCTTTATTATAATCAAATCAAGGTGTTCCTCTCCCACTCTTACACAGATTATAATTATAGGAAATCACATTTAACAACCATCTTTTATCATCACGTATCATGATCATGAGGTATAATTTGATATAAATTTCAACAACTATGCGTGAAGCCAGTGGTGGTCCTTGGAAACAGGTTTTATGTTTAATCCAATAATTAATTCAAAAAAAATCACTTCAGTGTTAGCAATATAATAAAATCCCCGGTGTCCCAAGATGATTCTTCATCCTCTTGATTCTAATTTTTTATCTAATATTTCTTCTCCTTGTTCAGATTAGTGGGAATTCTAAATCAATGATGTTCTTTTCTAAATAATCCCATGTCATTATGGACTTGGGAATTTGAATTTTATTCAATTAATTTTATAAATAACATATGTATAATAGAAATATACACAGTTTTGATGGAATCTGACAATTAACCTTGGATGGGAAATATGTCACCATCCTATAATATATTAAAAATGTGTTCATTGGGGTATTTTCATTGAAGTCTATTAAATTGACACATATTCTTGGACATATGGATGAGGAAAGGTCTGATCATGATTGATTATTTATGAATAGTATGACACACAATATTGGGAACAAAACCACTAAAGGAAGGCAAGCTGCAATCTATGATAATATCCCCCTACAGTGTTGTTCACTCAACATTTTGTTCATTTGGTTCATATTCAAGGTTTCATTGAAATATATCATTATTTATGTGTTTACATGATGGAATGAAAAAAAATATTTCAATTTTAGGATCGAAAACAACAAATTCTATTGTGTCTAGAACACTATAACTAGTAATGGTACCCTTGCTTGTGAACTGAGATGATGAAAAGTGGATTCATGTTCTAGTTTTTATGAAAAAAGTTTGTAAAAAGATTAATTTGAATGAAAATGAAGTGGTATTGTGAGGAAATACTATGTTCATACCAGAGGTCACGATGACTAAGAATAACGATCCCTATAATGGAGAAAAAATGTAGTACCACTTTTTTTGAATGATTAAACGTATGCGTTGATCAGATTATAATGTATAGTTCACCAAAAACACATATATAATAATGTGTAGTAATGTGGAAATATAGGGATGAACCCATAGAGAAAACATATAAGAAACAAATGTAGTGGTATGAACCTTCTCAGTGGTATTTTTCACAAACATACATTGTTTAGGGGTTCTCTATGAATGTCATTTCATAGATTTTGATAAAAATAAATGTAGGGATAAGGGTCAATTTTAGGGTTTAGGAAATGGGTAATATTAAATCTATATTTTTATAAAACATTTTATTAGTTATCTATGAAATTAATTAGTCACCAAATTTTCTTGTTATAACCAATTGAATCTTTCTAATATTTTAAAAACAACTGGGTTTAGTTATTTTCAAACACCTATGTTAAGAAAGTCTTGATTGAAGAAAAAATCAATCACATTGTAATTTAAATAGACATTGAAACTCCAATAAATCCAATGTCAATTTATTTTACACCTACAATGGCCTTAGTAGTTGAAATGGTATTAGAAAAAATATTTGTATTTACCAAAATAATAAGACATAGGGTTGTCGTGTTTGTGATCACTAATTCATTAAGTTTAAATCCACCCATACCCTTGATCCTTAACTGGATGTTTGTTATCCATGTATGAATATATATAATGATATGTGAAAAATATATGGAAAAGTATTCAACAAGATAAATATAAAATTTAAATTAATAAAATTCATAATTGAAATCATCAAAGAAATTTAAAAACATACATGGAATAATAAATAATGAATAATAAAGAAAAATATCAATGTCTCTTGGTAATGGGATTAGATTCATATGTACTAAAAGAAAAAAATCAACATACAAGTATTGGAATGGAATGAATTAAAAATTGAATAAATAATATAAACAATTAATGTAATAAATATAAAATAGAATGAAAATAGTGAATAAAAGAACAATAACTAAAATAATAAGTTATTTTACCAATCTCTCTTTTTCATGGCAGTGTCAATGGATATTTATATAACATGGTTACTTCACAATGTGTAAATGATTCATATCATGAAAATGATATAAATTATTGTTGCGTCAACAATATAATTGTATTATATTTTCATTCATGTCAAGTAATTATATTCAGAATTAATATATTAATATATTATATATATACCTTTCATAGTATTTATCATTATATGTAATTTTATTTTAATATTTTCCCATCATGTAGTGGGCTCACACCATGCATATCATCTAGATTGAAATTAATGTCTTTCCTAAAGTATCATCTGTATTTTCATATTGAACATGGTTCATGCATTGAAATTTATATTAATGGGGAATAATTTAGTTGTAAGGTTCTCTACTCAAAGAGTATACATTGTTTACATTAGATTCATGATGTGCAATGATATTTTGTTTTAGTTTTGCATCACCTAATTCATTAATCCTTATTCTTTTCAAAAACTCAAAAAACAGTATATAGTCAAATAAAATATGATTGTAACCTATAGAGATTTATATAATGAATAAATATAAAAATATTATAAATTTTACTAAATAATTGGAAAAGGATCATGAAATAATAATTCAATAAATTTTCTTTCATTTTTGATTAATGAATGGACTATTCAACCATTACATATTTGTTTAATTATTGTATTTAAATTTCAATATACCATTTTATATACCACGCCCTATTAATTTATGGGTGTTTTTTCTATTCCATGTCCATAATTTTTTATTCCATCGATTTTATCAAATTTTTAATCACAAATATTTTTTACTCAATATGACATTCATAATTTTCTTTCCCACTATTCAAGAGGGATTTGTAATCATGTTTTTATATGTTGTTTTACCCTACATAATTTTAAATTTCAATATAAACAAAGAAATTTTTAAACGTCACTGTTAATGATTTATTATTTTTTTAGAATATAACACCTTGATATTTTATAAATTACTATTTCTAATATATATATATATATATATATTATTTTTTCAATATCTTATTTTACATGAAATATCACGTTTTAAATAATCGGGATATACTATAAATGATATTATTTAACCATGACCATTTAACCAAGATAATATATTAGAAGTTATGAAAATTAATAAATATATAATGAATTTATATATATTTTACACATGAATGAAATTAATTCAATTGTTATGAAAAGATTATATATATAAAAATGAATTTTAATTTAAAAGAAGTGTTTTTATGAAGAGAAAAAATATTTTTATATAGATTATGTGTTTTGATGATAATTAACATAATTATCCGCTATTATTTATCAATTTTAATTAACTATTTATATCATCTATTCAATAATTTTTTTTGTAAATCATTAAAAAAATTATTATTGGATATTTTTAAATATAGTTTTATGATTAAAATATGTTTTTTTAATAAAATGTTTCATCATCTTATCAAGAAATATTTTTGAAATAATTATCAATATTTTTAAAAAACAATTCTTACAAGATGAAATTAATTTTTTTAATTCATATTGTAAAAAATTTATTATAAGGAATTATTTGAAAATTTTCTAAATGAATAACTTTTATATAATATGTTTTAATAAAATATTTCAATTCTGTTTGAAGTATTTAAATGGATAAATTATATGTTAAAATTTATTTTAAAATACATTTACAAAAATTATATTATAATTTATCCAATTTAAGACATTGGAATCAATTATATGTTCAATATTTATATAAAAAAATTTATAATAATGAATACATTTTCATTAGAATATAACATTATAGTTGTTCCTACGGGATAATGTTTAAACGAAATTTTGATTAATATAGGATTTAAATTAACTAAAATGGATTCCAAATTTTCATTTAAAATCATTCATATTATTTAATATGGTCATATTTATGTTTTCACTTAATGAAATGTTAAAATAATATAAATAAAATAATATGGTTATAAATAAAAATATTTTATTAGAGGTTAAACCAAATTTTAAGGGTATAATTTTATTAAATCATGTATAAATACAATTTTACTCCATTATTTAACCATTTCATATCGCAAATTTTATTCTATGTTATTTATGAAGATTTGTTTTTCAGAATGACTATCATTTTGTATTTCCCTAAAATTTCCATTTACTTTCCATCTTGGATCATTTCCCCAATAACACAATGACATAATATATCATCTACTATGGATAGACCATGATCATTTTTCCTTTACAAACCTTATTAAAAACAATTTCGTAAATACTTTATAACTTCATTTATTCATTAAGTTAAATAGGACCCTGCATAAGAAGACTTGCGTATAAACCTAAAAATGCTCTATAGGGAAGAGGTATAGATCATAACTATCCGATGTGGTATTATTTATTCATACACCACCTAAAAATCATCATTTACTATATCTACAAAAAAATAAGTATACATGATATAATTAAATGTTATTATTTGAGTTCCGCAACCTATAACCATCTCATCTTCTTTCACATGGGAAATAAATATATCTATTGTATGTATGGCGGACAACCTCCTTGTGGACCAATATAGCTTTTTTCAATTACTTATTTGGATGTTTAGATAAAATGATTAATTTAAAAAACTAATAAATTTTTTAAAAAGATATATTTTTGGATATATATTATAACGTCTATATTTATAACTTCCAATTTGTTGAAAATTTAAATTATCTCTTGCTGTACATGTGGAGTACTGCCTCAATGTCGCGATTTGATAAATTAATAAAGTATTTTTGATATGAATGTGAAAAGGTATATATGTAATTATTATATATCATTTCTAATTTTAAATAATTATTATATATCTTTTAATAAGTATTTAACTTGATTCTTTTAAACCATTGAGAAAGCGGAAGAATCGTTTATGCGTACGTACAACATAGCATCACTAAGAATTGTATAATCCTTTATTTTCCTATAAAATTTAAGAATCAATATAAATATGTATATAATAAATATATATGATTTATATATCTTTTATATTTAATTAATTTACATGTACAAAGATATCCAAAAAAAATGATAAATGGTGTAGTTATTATCCAGAATATGATTTCTACAATGAGTTTTCACTAAATGTGTAATAGATGGTAATAATTCAATAATAAAGGAAATTATATATATTATTATGGTTTTATAATGTCATGACCTATTCCCCGGGGCCCGTTCCGTGACTAACCCAAGCCCACCTTCCATAGGCCAGGGGATGGCCACTTGCACCAAAGGCATAAATCCATAAAAATGGGAAGGCATTGCCTTTATAACCTGTAAAAGAACACAATAGAGCACAAAGATGGATACAAAACATTATTTTATCTATATAAAAAATGATTTCTAAAAATTAAAAAGGGGCCAGAAATAATAGCCCAACTGTAATATACACGGAATTGGATGTACAAGTACATCTGAAGAAAGGGAAAATAAATGATGGTATGTCCTTAGGGATTCCTACCTGAAGGGTAGGTACATATATCCTCCTCTGCCCTCCATGACCATCAGTCTCCTCCATGTACACACTCATATTATGATCCACCTCCAGGTATCGTCCAGTCCTGGCACTCTCATCCTCAGTCAGTGTTGTCTGACATCTACATCTAACACAATAAGGTGCGGGTATAGCCTGTGCATGGCTGAGTATAACGATACACAGTAGGGACCCCAAAACCATAAAGGTCTCACAAATCCACCAAAGATAAACCACAAATTAAGGAATCTTCAGATAACCCTACATATGTATATTTCTATACAAATACCTAAGTTATTAACTAATTTGTCTCTATCATGTGGAAAACACAAAAGTACTAACTCTGCTCAATCGGGATTTTATTCTAGGGGTAGTATCAAGAGACATCCCCAGTACATTATCGAAACCACGACATCTAGATAACTCTTCCTCTATCGAGTACAGTGGGCCTACCACATCACATAGAGGTGCTTCCCACTAAACTTGAACTGCTGGGGAACTCCTCCTATAATGTATTGTGAGTCTGCTATGTCACATAGAGGCTCTCCCCACTACGGGTCTACAACCACACCATGGTGCTCCCCCTCAAAGCCTCTTGAGGAACTCCTCATATCGTGTACTATGGGTCTGCCATGTCACCAAGCATGCTCCTCCACCGTGGGTCTGCTGCCACAACCAGGAGCTCCCAACTGGTCTAGTAAAATCACTCTAAGTTAAATGGTCATCATTCGTCATGTCTCAGCAAGTTACATGGTCTCCACAATATGCTCCCTCATCACTGGAAGGATCTGCTCCACGAGCTACGTGTCGATACACCAACTATCATGAAGTCCCACGAATAAGTATCTCAATGGTCCCCCAAGTCATTGGGGTCTAAACGCAATAGAAGGTGGGTCAATCAGACGCCCGATCAATGAGTTATTAGCCTTTTATTCCTAGGGGCACTATTGGATTCATGCACGATCCAACATTACTGTATCAAAAACTATAACCCAAACATTGGTGGAGTATAGTCAAAGGGGCCATCATGCTCCAAGATTACTAGGTTAGTTGACAGTTCATCAAATGGACATTCGGTGCAAATGATATGGCAAAAAAAGTAAAGGGTCATAGTAGGCCCAGGTCTGTTCCAACCCGGTCAGACCGACCTGATTCTGGTTGACTCTGCCTGACACGTTGGGTCTGACCCAGCCTGACCCACTGGGTCTGCCCCGGTCCGTTGTACGGGCCAGCCCATTAGGTTTGGCCCAGCCCATTGGGCACCTCCCAACAGACCGCGAGGGCTCACAGAGGGTTGCGAGGGTCTGGACTGGCCGTGAGGGAGCAGTCCGGCCACAATTCAGCAAGAGGGCAGCTCGGCCTAAAGGTAACCACGAGGGAGGCTCATCCTGGAGGGTCCCGAGAGGGTGTCTTGGCTCGAAGGGTGCCGCGAGTGGGGCTCGGCTTGGAGGGCACCGCGAGGGGCTAGTTTGGTCGAGGCGCCACGATGGCACGAGCAGTTCGGCCCGGGCACCGCGATGGTGCGGGTTCTCCTGAGGGCTCGGGAGGTTGGTGGGGTGGCGCATCCCGGGGCCGGCGTAGAGTGGAAGCAACTGGTTCGTCCAGCTGGAGGCCCGGACAGGGATGACTTGGCCAGTGGGTGGGGAAACTGGGACTGGTTTGACTGGGGGCTCGAAATGTCGGCGGGCAAGGGTGTGGCGCAGCCGGGGCTGGTTAGGCCAGCGGTGGAGTGTTCCCAGTAGGCGGGCACGACTGTGGTAGCTCGGGATGTAGAGGGTCAGAGCACAGCACAACCGGGGTGTGGCACAGTGGGGTCGTGGTGTGTTTCGAGCCGGTTTGGCCGGCAGTGGAGCGGGGCCAGCATGCGTGTGCGACCAGGGCAGCTCGGTCGGCTAGTTGGCTGGGGTGCGGCACGGCGCGGTCCGGTTCTGCAAGCGATGACATGGGGTCAGGGGGCTGCACGGTTCGACCTGCAGTGGCAAAGCTGGTTCAGATGGGGCACCAGAGCGGCGCGGGGGAAGCGCGGGTCATAGGGGCCGCGGGTGGCAGTACCGCCCCGACCCCAATTACCAAGAGTCAGTGCATTATTATATTACATTTTCAGGATCACAAAAGATCAAGTCCCTAAAGACAGATTTTTTGGTTGCTGTGGAAGTACTAGATATATTAATAATGTTTATATTACATTATAAAATGAAAGAAACTAAAACAACATTATTTCCATAGACCACACTCATCTCCTATCAGACTATCTCTGTAGGTCTGTCATGAAATACTTCTTCGCATCCTGGGGAAAATAAAACATAGAAAGGGGTGAGCTCTGATGCTCAGTAAGGATAACAATGTAGAGGAAACATTTATAAATAAGCATAAACATTTATGGAAATGTATAAGACTAAAACAAAAGCCTTTTAAACTTGAACTTCAGCATAATATGCCAAAGATAAAATCAAATAATGCAATTTAATTACTCACATGGATATTCTACTATTAAAATAATCATATGCAATATCAATAGTCACATTCATAATGATGGAATGCATAATTCCAGACTTTCATAACAACATAGTCAAGGCCATTTTCCATAACTATAAATAAGATTTTGTGAAGGCCTTGTTCCAAGTCACTGGTTTGTCTCATGAGATCTACCGATGCATCGTCGAGTTATAGTGGGCTACACCATTAACATACTATTTCCAATGCATTCCTCATATGAAAAGTTTTTAACATAACATAATAATTTGTATTAAAATAAGCATACGAAATTTAAATACGTTATCCATAAACAATGAATGGTATTAAAATAACACATCCACAGTCAATCATATCACAAAAACATCAATACAATATAGAATTCATGTGTCATAAAAGGTAAACTTCAAATAAATTTAAAATCAATCAAAGGATGTTGACATAGATGAAATCAAAACCTTTTTTATAGAAATATCTTATTCTATTTTAAAATCATTTAAAATTCATATAATTATAATAAAAAACATTTATTTAGGAAATATTCTTATAATATTGTAAGGGAATCATTGATTATGTTATAATGGTGGAAAATATCTGCACCCGCCTTATATGTTATGAAAATATTCATACCTTAAATTTGTCGAGAAAGTAAAAAGGTACATTGTTTGGAAAATGACGAAAAGATTCCATTATAAAAATATTATAAAAGTCAAAAAAAGGTGTAAATGACTTTAACCCACAGTCTATAAAATGATATGAATGTTTTGAAATACATTTTTAAGAAACATGGATGTGGATGATGAAGAGGTCCCTGTAGATAATTACGTATAAACAACATCAGATAATGAAGAGATTTTAGAATTAATCCTTACCTTGTAATTTTCCTTGGTTGATGGTAGGTCACCCTTCTATATAATGTTGAATTTATTTTATTAAATTATACATGAATCATATACATTAATATAATATCATATAAGATCTTTTTACATTGCTTTACTAATAATATCTTAGTATTATTGTTGTTTCAGGTGTTAACAGATTTCTTTTCCATCATATTCATTATTATGTGGGTCATATTTATTGTGGATGGTCTGTATATTATTCATATCCAGAATGATAACAAGTCTTTAAACATTAGTTTTAATCATCTAATGAAAATTAGTCTCGAATGGATATGATGGGAAATGAATCTCGTCGCGTTTGTGGAGATGGTAATCCGTTCGTACGCACGAGAGACAATATCAGTCTTTTGAAATAAAATAATATATAATTGGATGGTATATCATATATAAAATAATTATTATCATGTTATATTTTTTATTTACATCAATTACACATCATTTTTGTACCCATACAAATAATAATGTATTGAATAACAATTACACCATGACGTGGAGACAGTAAGCTGTATGTACACACATATGATGACATGTCATTGAAAGGATGGATAGATTAATGAATTCTGTTGTAACATATTTTTAAAAGCATTAAAATATAGAGATTATAATGCAGTTATTCTTTTATAATTGAAACAACAAAGAAAAAGGAAGTGGGTGGAGAAAGGAACTTGAAAGAGGTGATGAAATATTTACCTCTTATTTGGGTTCTTCCTTTTGATTTGATCAAAAGGGATCCATAAGTTGTCTTTATGACTAATGTAAGGACTCTAGGATGAAGGGAAGTTAGTTGAGAGGGTATTTTGGTAGATTTTGGTCAATCCAAATGGTTATTAAGGTGGGAATTAGAGAGAATGGGGAGTGTCTTTATAAGAGGGGTGAGAGGCAGCTGAGGAAAAACTAGAAATATTATTTTATAATAAAATAATTTTTGGTTTCTAATAGCACCAAAATGCATTATCTAAAGGATATGGTAAATATCGTTCGGAAACCAGTCAACCTATCAGTTTTAGACAGGTTTGGGTCACTATATTAACTTTATCTTTTAGATTTAACTCTTAGTAAAATAGTTTGACATTTACCAGGTCTCTTTGTATTTTTATATTATATTGTTAATAGACATATTATATAATTCCAAAAGAACCCCAAGTAGTTAATTAATGATAGAAATATCATTATATATGTCTTTTGTCTGTACAATATATTTTTAGGAATTGAATATCAATTAATAATATAAAATTTGTTTTCAAAAATATTTTATGTCAATTTTGACATTATTTGGTATTTTGTTTGAAAAATTTATAACAACATTATTACTTCGAAAATATTTCATATAAACAACCCTAATATGTCATATTAAACTATATAATTAGTGGAATTAATAAAAACTGCCAAATTAAATTTATTTGGATATTTATAATATAAATTATTTTAATTATTCATTAATACAATAATTACTGCATCATCATGGAGTAATAAATAAATTTAATTATATAATGTATAAAAATTATAAATATAATACCATTATGTTGAAAATATTTTAATAATTTTAATGAATATTTATAGTCGAATTTATCTTATGTTTAACCCTATATTAAAATTTTTTATTTATTAAACCTTGATTTAAACTCTTTTAACTCTTCTTTAAATAGAATTGTAATAAATGTCCTAATCTAATGCATATGGATCTAAAGGATCAAATATTATCCTTGAGGTTATTTTTCATCTAACTACACCTATCCAACCAAATTATGACATGTGTTATTGTAATAATAATATCATTTTTACCATTAATTACACTATTTACTTTTTACCATGTTAAATAAAAGTACAATGTTACTATTCACCAATAATTATTTTCATCTTATTGAACCACATTTTATGTACTGATATCATATGTATTTCCCAGATTTTTAAAATTCAACCCATAGAAGCGGTAAAATTATGTTTTAAGAAATTTGCAAATACTCCAAGGATGTGGGTAAAAGACAATAAAATTTCAATAAATATTTTATATATCTAAAATTATTAAAAAATTACTCAAATGAATTAAATTTAACTAATATAGGTATTACGATTCTATTTTGACCTAAAATAAATTAAAATGAAATAAAAAACTATTTAAATGAGATGTCGGTTTTAACCAATAATATAGTGTTTTTCATTATTCATCAAAAATTGAATGTTTTTAGAAACATACTAAAAATTCACCTGAAGCTACTTTTGATATTATGAATTCTAAAATGAATTCTATTTTAACCTATTAAAAACATATAAATTTCATTTATATATTTAAAATTTATTCCCGTTGTCAAAACCAAGAGGCGTATTTTTTATGAAATAATATCTATGAAAATATTGACACTTGTTTATGTCCAATTTCAATGTGAAATTACTAAAAATGACCAGCATTGGATTAAATGGTAATATTATAATCTATTTATACATCCAAACAATTAAAATTTTTTATTTAATACTAAAAATGTCTTCTTAAAAAAGTTGTTTTCTTTTAAAATATAATATGTTTCAATATTCACCCAATATGAAAGTTATCAGAAGAACACCAAAAATTTATTGAAACTAAATTCTTATGTCCTGATTCTAAAGAAGAAGTTAATTTTTTCAAATTGAATATATTACAGTTTCAAATATTATATTTAACAATGGTTCACCATTATAAGGCTATAAAAGTGCATTTTTTTACAAATACATCTTTTATCTGAAAGAAATCTACTAGTTCATACATTATGACTATGAAACTCGAAATATGGATTCTAAAATTATATGGATTATATAATGTTCAAAATTCTGTTAATACTATTTATAACTGCTTTTTAATAGCTAGTTTGGAATTTCATGGTGTGTTAGAACTCAGTGTTGTTTGTAGTGCAAGTTATTGAATTACTTTGAGGAAATAACATACAATGAAATCTGGGGGTGTTATATTCTTCCCTCCTTTAATAAATTATTTCCTTGAAATATTAAATTTTTCATTGAATATAAAAGGTTAGAAATTGAAAATACCTTTGGAAAAAACCCATATCAGAAATTGGGTTAATATAATTTAGTTCTTATAATAGTAAAAGGGAAATGAAACAGTCCCTAAAAAATTATGATATCGATTATAAGACCATTGGTGGAAATTAGAGACACGTAATTGATGGAAAAATTAAAATATTTATAGGGGTGATTGTGGTCATTAGTCACAAAAATTTGTAGTATTGAGGGCCTCAAATCAATGAAAATATGATGATTTCAAATATAACTGGTTCATCAAAAAATAAGGTATTAGGATAAAACATTTTTTGTTTTAATATCGCTTAATTAAAGTTTGAGAATAAATTTATTCATAAAATTATAGAGAAATATATATATATATATATATATCACAATTAGAGTTACATTCTTTAACTAATATCAACCACAAACTCATCTTTCACTCAAAAAGATAATATAACTTCAAAAAAAATTCTATTTATCCTATTTGTTTAGGGTTCCAAAAAAATGGATTTATAATTCCCCAATCACTCATTTGAAAAAAACTACATTATTCAATCCATGACGTCATGTGGGCTAGTGGAAGGTGATACACCCTTGTCTCCCTTCGGTTGCGGGTTCAAGTCTCATGGCCTTGTCGGCCACGACGGGTTGTCTCTCGACCTCCGTGTATTCCTTTAATGGAAATACAAAAATAATATCAATCTTGAATTTTCCAAAATACTTCTTTCCAAACTCACTGTCCAAAATTTATAAGGAAGGTAATCAAAATGAATATCCTTTATTCCATGTAATAACATCTGAACACCTGTATCATGTATTATTTTAAAACACGGTAACACCCTGAATTACTATACACCCTTATTGATTACATTCAATGCTCCCTTAAACATTATATAATACTGGATATTTTCCTTATATATAAAAACATTTAATATTTTAATAATGATGAAATAAAAAAACTATTAATCAGTTCCAGGGAATTCATGAATATCAAATATATTTTATCCAAATGAAACATCTCTTTTTTTGAAATAACTACCTTGTTATCGAGTCCATATTAAGGAATACATTTCAATCAACCATGTATTATCCAAAAATTATAGCTTACTTTAAAGTCACTTTTCATATAACCATATAATCTCAAATCCTCAATAAAATCGTACAATACTGCAATCCTTATTTATCTCTATAATTCATATAATGAGTATATTGTTGATACAACACTCAAATGAAATAATTAAATAATAAAAACTAAATAACACTAGTAATTCCTCTTCATCTTAGGTAGTATCATAACATGATAATTATCCAATATCATCATTTGAGGTATATTATAATGACTGGGAAATTGATTCTCATAGTGTCCCAACGCCTTGCAGATAAATTATTTTACATTTAAAACATTTTTTTTACCATTTAAATCATGTACATAGTGTCCTTATTCGTCACACATAATAAAATTTCACATTCCCTTAAATAATTTACCAAGATGATTATTTAAAAATTTATCATATATAGGAAAATCATTCTTTTCCCTCTTCTGTTTATCCATATTTCCCTTTTTCTTCATTTTATTCTCTTTCTTTCATTCAAATCCATAAGAATTAGTGAGTTATTAACATATCTTATTAACATATGATAACATTTGTTTATATGATTAGAAAACATGGGAGACTATTTCCCATCTAAATGTTAGCTTAATTCCATGAAAGATGTGATCCTTCTTACTCTTTGGATCATACGTATTTCTGGAAGCCACATTCATCATACAGGGCCCAATTTCTATAAAGTTGAATAAAATGGATTATTTTATGAATCAAAATAAATTATTCCAAACTTATAAAACCTTAACATAAATTGAACAGTTTATGGATATAATCAATAATCATAAAAAATGTTTTCTTTAAAAAATTATATACTCATAAACTATTCATAATGGGTTTTAAAGAAAATGAGTATTATCCTAAGTATATCCCCAGGAGTGACGTAACCAAAAGTGCAGCAAAGTCTATTATCGTGCACACATTATAGTTAGAGTCTAGCTCAAAGTGGTGTTTTTGTGTTTTACCCCTAGGTATATCTATTCTATATCCGCATGTACTGGCTTGTATCTAGACAGGGATGAATTTCTTGGAAAACTCACAAAATCACTACATTACCAAAATTCTCGGAAGTTCTTTGATACAAATCATCAAAGACTATCATTGGGTAATGTGTTCTAATCAGAGTTTATCAAAATATAGCTTCCAAGGTTATTTCTAAACTTATTATGATACTAACTGTAATGCCCTGAATCAAGTTACCCAGAGTCAGTGCATTATTATATAACATTGGCATGATCACAAAATATTATGTCTCGAAATACCGATTAGTTTAGTAGCCTTTGAAGTACCAGATACATTCATAAGGTTTACATTACATCATAAAATGAAAATAAACAACAACAACATTATTTACATAGACTACACTCAACTCCCCTAAGACTATCCCTCTAGGTCAGTCATATAATACTTCTTCGCATCCTGGGGAAAGTAAAACATAGAAAGGGTTGACCTCTGATGCTCAGTAAGGATAACAATATAGCTGAAACATTCAAAAATAAGGCTAAACATTTAATTAAATGTATAAGACTAAAACAAAATCCTTTTAAACTTGAAATTCATCATAATATGGCAAAGATGAAATCAAATAAATCTTTTTTTACTCACATGGATATTCTACTAGTCAAAAAATCACATGCAACATCAATATCACTATTCATAATGATGGAATGCATAATGCCATATTTTCATAACCACACAGTGAAGGCCTTATGCCAAGACTACAAATTAGATTTTGTTAAGTCCATGTTCTAAAACACTAGTTTTTCTCATGAGACCAACTGATACGTCAAGGAGTCTTAGACGGCTCCACTCGTCACATACTAAGTCCAATGCAATCCTCATATGAAAAGGTCTAAAAATAACATAAACATTCGTATTAAAAGTAGCATTCCAAATGTCAATACATTATCCATAATCCATGAATGGTATAAAAATTACACATCCATAGTCAAACATATCATAGGACCATCAATACAATATGGATGTTTTGAATCATAATAAATCAACTTCAAATAAACTTAATATCAATCAAATTATGTTGACATGGATGAAATCAAAACATTTTTTAGAAAAATATCTATTTATATTTAAAAATAATTTAAAATTCATATATTTATAAAAGAAAAAATTTATATTTTAGAAATTATCCTATAAGCTAGTATGTGAATAATATATGATGTTATAATGGCAAGAAAATAGCCACACCCTCCAAATATGTTACAAAAATATTCTTACCTTAAATTAGTTGAAAAGGTCAAAAGGTAGCTTGTTTGGAAAACAATGAAATGATTCCTTTATAAAAATCATATTAAAGTCAAACACTGGTGTAAATGAAATTAAACCATAGTCTATAAAATAGTAAGAATGTTTTGAAATAGATTTTTATGAAACATGGATGTAGATGATAATGATGTCCCGATAGATAATTATGTATAACAACATCGGATAATGAAGAGATTGTAGAATTAACTGTCACCTTGTACATTTTCATTTTCGATGGTAGGTTAACCTCATGTATAATGGTGAAATAATTGTTATTAGATTATCTAATATTCATATACAGAATTTGATATCATATATTATCTTTTAACATTGACGTGTTAATAATGTCATACTATTGTCGTTGTTTCCGGTGTTAACGAATTTGTTTTTTTTATTTGTTATGTGAGTCATATTTATTATGGATGGGTTGTATATTATTCATATACAGATTGATATCATGCCTTTAAACATTATTGTTAATCATCTAATGAAAATTAATCTTTAATGGATACTATGGGGAAAGGATCTCATTGTGTTCGTGGAGACAGTAAGCCGTACATATGCAAGAGCCACAATATTATTCTTTTAAATTTAAAATAATATAAAATTGGATGGTATATCATATATATATAATTATAATCATGTTATATATATTATTTACATCAATTACACTTCATTATAATACCCATCCAAATAATAATGTATTGAATAACAATTAAACCATGACGTGGAGATGGAAAGCCGTAAGTACACATGTATGGTGACATTTCATTTAAAGGATGAATAGAATAAGGAATTTTGTTGTAAAAAATTTATAATAACATCACAATATATAGAGGATACTGGAGTTATTATTTTATAATTGAAAAAACTACGATAAGGAAGTGGAAGAAGAAAGGAACTTGAAAGAGATGATGAAATATTTACCTCTTCTTTTGGTTATTCATTTTGATTTCATCAAAAGGGATCTATAGGATAGCTTTCAAACATAAGTAAGGCCTCTAGGATAAACTTAGGATATATTAGAGGGTATTTGGGTAGTGTTTTTCCTCGAAAAATGGATTTTATGGTGGGAATAAGTGAGAAGGTTGAGTTCCCTTTTATAAGAGGTGTGAGGGGCACCTTAAGAAAACATAGATATATTATTTTATAATAAAATAATTTTTGGTTTCTAATATCTCCAAAAGGTATTATTTAAATGATAAGGTGAGGATGGGTCTAAATCCACTCATCCAGTAGGTTTTAGACTGGTTTGGGTGACTCTATTATCTATATATTTTAGATTTAACTCTTTGTTAAATAGTTTGACATTTACCATGTCTCTTTTATTTTAATATTATTTTGTTAATAATCATAATACATTCTTTCAAACGAACCCCAAGTAGTTCATTAATGATAAAAAATTCATTATATAAGTCATTTGGCTGAACCATATATTTTTAGGAATAGAATATTAATTAATAATATAATATTTTCTTTAAAAACACTTTTATGACAATTTTGACACTATTTGGTATTCTGTTTTTTCTAAATTCATAACAGCATTATTACATAGAAAACAATTCATCTATCCAACCATTATATGTCATATTAAACTATTAAATTAGTTTAATTCCAGAAAAGTCTCAAATTAATTTTATTTGGATATGTATAATATCAATTATTTTAAACTTTCGTTAATATGGTAATACTTGCATCATCATTGTGTCAGAAATAAATTTAATTATTTAATGTCTAAAAATTATAAGTAAAATAAAATTATGTAGGAACTCTTTTTATATTTCTAATTAATATTTATAGTCGAATTTATCTTTTGTATAACCCTATATTAAAAAAAATTTAGTTATTAAACATCGATTTAAACTATTTTGACTCATCTTTAAATAAAAAAATGATAAATATCCTAATCTAATCCATGTATACCTAAAGGATCATATTTTATTCCTAAGGTAGTTTTTGGTCGAAATAAATTTATCCAATAGAATTATGATAAGTGTTATGGTAATAATAACATCATTTTTAACCTTAATTACCCTATTTAATTTTAACCATCTCAAATAAAAGTAAAAAGTTACTATTCACAAAAATTTAATTTCATCATATTGAACCACATTTTACTTAATGATATCATTCGTGTCTCTAGGATTTTTAATATTCAACTCACATAAGCAGTAGAATTATGTTTTATGTAAATTTGTAAATACTTCTTGGAGGTGGGTAAAAGACTGGAAAATTTCAATAAACTTTATATATATCTGAACTTATTATAAAATGAATCCAATGAATGTCATTTAACTAATACATGTATTAGGTATCTATTTTGACCTAAACTAAATTTAAATTAATTAAATAACTATTTAAATGAAATGTCGGTTTAACCAATAATGTAGTGTATTTCACTATTTATCAAAAATTGAATGTTTTCAAAAACATACCAAAAATTCACCCTAAGATAATTTTGATATTCCAAATCCAAA
Source organism: Viscum album (assembly GCA_963277665.1). Lineage (NCBI taxonomy): Eukaryota > Viridiplantae > Streptophyta > Magnoliopsida > Santalales > Viscaceae > Viscum > Viscum album. The sequence goes on from OY728140.1 coordinate 2,062,299,847, forward strand.
AATTAATTATATTTTACCATATTTAAATCATATAAATTTCATTTATTAATTTAAAATTAATTCTCGTTATCAAAACCAAAAGGCATATTTTTTATGAAATAATAACTACCAAAATATTGACACTTCTTTATGTCCAATTTCAATGTGAAATTATATACAATATCCAGCATTTGATTAAAGAGTTAAAAAAATCTATTTATACTTCCAAACCATTAAAATTTATAATTTAACACTAGATATTATTTTAATTAAAAAAAATTATACTGATAAAATATAGTACTTTTGACTATTCACCCAAATCTGAATGTTATCAGAAGAAAACCAATAAAATTATTGAAACTAATTTAATATGTAAAAATTATAAAGAAGATTTTTATTTTGTAAAGATGAATTTATAAAAGTTTCATATATTTTATTTAACAAGGGTTCACCATTACAAGGCGGAAAATGATCATTTTTTTGAAAAATAATTATTTTATCTGAAAAAAGGAATTTGTTCATACATTATGTCTAAGAAACACACAATATAGATTCTAGAATTACAAGGATTATATAACATTCAAAATTGTATTAAAACTATTCATAACCACTTTTGAACGGCTAGTTTGGTAAGTCATGGTGCGCTAGAACTCAGTGTTGCGTGTACTGCAAGTTATTGAATTACTTTGAAGAAATAATGTAATATGAAATTTGGGGGTGTTAAATTCTTCCATCTTTCAATAAATTGTGTCCTCGTAATTTGAAATTGTTCTTCATATATAGACGGTTGAAAATAGAAAATTCATTTGTGGGAAAACCCACATCGAAAATTGGGTTAATAAATTTTATTATTAATAAAATGAAAAAGGGGTATGAAAATGTCACTACCAAATTATGATATCGATTAAGAGAACATTGATGTTAATTAGAGACAAATAATTTGAGGGAAATTGTGAATATTTATAGGGAGTGATTTAGGTCCTCAGTCACAATAAATTATAGAATTGAGGGCCACCAAGCCCTCAACCTATGATGATTTACAATATCATCGATTCAACAAAACATAAGGTATTACGATAACACATTATTAGTTTTAAAATCCCTTACCTAATGATTAAGAATTAATATCCTCATATAATTTAAGTAATATATATATATATATACTTTACAAGTAGAGTTTTACCCTTTAACTATTTTTTACCACAAACTCGTCTTTCACTCTAAAAGATAATAAAACTTAAAAAATATATTATATTTATCCTATTCGAATAGGGATTCAAAAGAATGAATTTATAATTCACCTATTAGTCATTTTAAAAAACTACATTATTCAATCTAGGACATCATGTGGGACAGTGGAAGGTTATACACCCTTGTCGCCCTTCTGTTGCGGGTTCAACTCTCACATCCTTACTAGACACGACAGGTTTTCACCCAGCATCTGTGTTTTACTTTTATGGAAATCCAAAAATAATCTCATAATAGAATTATACAAACTAATTATGTCCAAACCCATAGTCAAAAATTCATAAGGAAGGATAACATAATGAATATCCATTTTTTCACGTAATAACATTTGAACACCTTCATCATGTATTATTTTCAAACATAGTAACACCCTGAATTACTATAAAACATTATAGATTACATTCATGTTCCCTTATCATTTATATAATACTGGAAATATTCTTTATATGCAAAAATATTTTATATTCCAATAGTAATGAAATAATCAAACTATTAATCAGTTCTATGGAAGTCAATAATATGCAATATTCTTTATCCAAACGAAACATCTCTTATTCCAAATTCACTAACTCAATATCAGGACCATATTAAGGATTACCTTTCCATCAACCATGTATTTTCGAAAATTTTTAGCTTACTATGAAGTCAATTTTCATTGAAAATATATTCTCAAATCCTCAATAAAATAGTACTGCAGTATAATCCTTATTTATCTCCATAATTCATATAACCAGTATATTGTATATACAACACTAAAGTGAAATAATTATAAAATAACAATATAATAACATAGTCATTCAGTTTATCTTAGGTAGTATCATAACTTGATTGTTATCCAACATCATCATTTGAGGTATACTATGATTACTTGGATATTGATTCATATTGTGTCCCGACTCCTTGAAAATGAAGCATTTTTAATTTGATACATTTTTCTTAACCTTTATGTCACATTCATGGTGTCCCTTTTATCCATAGTAATAACAATATCTCATTCCCTTCAAGCCTTACCAAGGAGATTATTTCCACATTTTTTACATATGGAAAAATCCTTGTTTTCCCTCTTCCCTTTATCCTTAATTCTCTCTTCCATCCTTTTCTTCTCTTTCATTCCTTCAATTACATAGGACTCAGAAAATTATTTACTTATCTTATTAACACATGATACTATTTCTTCATATGTTGAGAATAAATGGAAGACTATTTTCCATCAAAATGGCGGCTTAATACCTTGAAAGATATGATCCTTTTTACACTTTTGATCATACATATTGTTGGAGTTCACATTCCTTCTACTGGGTGACATTTTTATACAATGTCATAATCTATATTTGTTTATGAATCGATATACATAATTCCAAACTTATAAAACATATAACATAACTGTAAAAGTTTAACGTTATAATCCATTATCATAAAAAATGTTTTCTTTCAGAACTTATATAATCATAAACCCTTCGTAATTGTTTCTAAAAGAAATGTAAATTATCCTAAGCATATCCCTCGGGAGTGTCGTAACAGAGGGTGCGGAAAGGCCCATTGTCATGCACCAGTTTCCATTCGAGTCTAGCTCAAACTAGTGTTTTCAGTTTTTAGCACATGGTACATTTGTTCTAGAGACTCCTCTACGTACTCGTATCCAGACAGGGATGTATTACCTAGAAAAATCACAACATATTTACATTACCAAAATTCTAGGAAGTTCTTATATACTAATACTCAATTTCTATCTTAGGATAATTTTATCTAATCTGAGTTTATCAAAATCATGTTTCCAAGGTTATTTCTAAACATCCCCTAATAACAGATGTAACGCCCAAAACCTAGTTACCAAGAGTCGGTGCATTACTACAAAACATTGGCATGATCACAAAATATCCAGTCTCTTAAGACAGATTTTTTTAGTAGCCTTAGAAGTACTAGATACATTCATAAGGTTTACATTACATCATAAAATGAAAAACAAACTACTACAACATTTTTTCCCTAGACCACACTCATCTCTCCTCATACTATCCCTATAGGTCAGTCATAAAATACTCTATCACATCCTGGGTAATATAAAACATAGAAAGCGGTGAGTTCTGATGCTTTGTATGGATAACAATATAATTAAAACATTGATAAATAAGCATAGGAATTTAGGGAAACAAATAACTCCAAAAAAGCCTTTTAAACATGAACTCCATCATAATATGGAAATGATAAAATCAATAAATACCATTTACATACTCACATGGATATTATACTAGTCTAACAATCACATGAAATATCAATAACCACTTTCATAATGATAGAATCCCTAATGTCAGACCTTCAAAACCACATAGTCAAGGACTTGTGCCAATACTAGAAATAAGATTTTTTTAATTCTTTGTGACAAGACACTATTTTCTCTCATGAGACCTACTGATGCATCGATGAGTTATAGTTGGATCCACCCATCACATACAAACTCCGATGCATTCTTCATATGAAATGGTTTAAACATAACATAAACATTCGTATTAAAACTGGCATACGAAATGTCAATACTTCATCCATAAACCATGAATGGTTTAAAAATAACACATCCATAGTCAAACATATCATAAAACCTTCAATACAATATGGATGTTTTGTATCATAATAAATCAACTTCAAATAATCTTAAAATCCATCAAAGGATATTGATAGAGTTGAAATGAAAACCCTTTTTAGAGAAATATATCTTTCTATTTTGAAGTCATTTATAATTCATATAATTATAAAAGAAAACATTTATTTTGGAAATATTATTATAATCTTGTAATGGAAGAATTGATGATGTTATAACAGTGGAAAATAGCAGCACCCTCCATATTAGTTAAAATAACATTCTTACGATAAATTTGTCGAAAAGTCAAAAAGTACATTGTTTGGAAATCAACAGAAAGATTACCTTATAAACATTTTATAAAATTCAAACCAGGGTGTAAATTACTTAAACCCATAGTCTATAAAATTTTATGAATGTCATGAAATAAATTTTTATGAAACATTGATGTCGATGATAAATAAGTCCCTGTAGATAATTTCATATAAACAACCTCGGATAATGAAGAGATTGTAGAATTAACCATTACGTTGTCCTTTTCCTTGGTTGAGGGTAGGTTAACCTCATTTATAATCGTGAAATAATTGTTATTAAATTATTCATGAATGATAATCATTAATATGATATCATATATGATCTTTTAACATTTCTTTGTTAATAATATCATAGTATTATCATTGTTTTGGGGGTTAACGGATTCATTTTCCTTTATATACATTGTTATGCGAGTCATATTTATTATTGATGTTATGTATCTTATTCATATCCAGAATTATATCAAGTCTTTAAATATTAATTTTAATCATCTAATGAAAATTATTCATGAATGGATATGATTGAGAATGAATCTCATCACGTCCGTGGATACGGTAATCTGAACGTACGCACAGACAAAAATATCATTCATTTGATATTAAATAATATATAATTGGATGTTATATGGTATATACAGAATTTTTTTTCATGTTTTATTTATTACTTAATTCAATTACACATCATAATTATACCCATCCAAATAATAATGTATTGAATAACAATTACACCACGACATGGAGACAGAAAGTCTTACGTACGCAATTATGGTGACATTACATTCAAAGGATGGATAAAATAATGAATTTGGTTGTACCATTTTTATAATAACATCACATTATATAGAAGATACTGGATTTATTATTTCTTAATAGAGACAACAATGAAAAACAAAATGGAAGAAGAAAGAATCATGAAAGAGGTGATGAAATATTTTCCAATTATTTAGGATATTTCTTTTTATTTGATCCAAATGGGTCCTTAGGTTGGTTTTATGACTAACAGAAGGGCTATAGAATGAATGGAGGATAGTTGAGATGGTATTTGAGCAGTGTTTGGCCAAGTAAAATGGATTTGATGGTGTTAATTTAAGAGAACGGGGTGTGCCCTTTTATAAGAGGTGTTAGGGGCACCATAGGGAAAGCTAGAAATATTATTTTATAATAAAATCCTTTTCTGTTTCTAATGGATCCAAAATGGTTTATTTATTGGATAAGGTGGGGATGGGTCCAAAACCACAGAACCAATAGGATTTAGACTGGTTTGGGTCACTATATTAACTTTAGCTTCCAGATTTAACTCTTAGTAAAATAAATGGACATTTTCCATGTCTCTTTGTATTTTAATATTATATGGATAATAAACATACTATATAATTCTAAAAGAATCCCAAGTGGTTTATTAAAGATACATCTCTAATTATATATGTCTTTTGTTTGAACCATATATTTTTCAGAATATAATATCAATTAATAATATAATATTTGTTTTAAAAACACTTTTATGATAATTTTGACACTATTTGGTGTTTTGTTTTTTTCTAAATTTATAACAGCACTATTAATTTGAAAAAAATTCATCTAACCAGCACTAATATATCATATTATCCTTGAAATTTTTTAAATTCAAAAAATTTCTCAAATTACAATTATTTAGATATTTATAATATAAATTTTTTTATTCTTTAATTAATATGGTAATTACTGCATCATCATGGTGTCCTCAATGAATTTAATTATATAATGTCTAAAATTTTTGAATAAAATACCATAATGTAGAAAATCGTTTTAGATTTTTAATGAATATTTATATTCAAATTTATCTGATGTATAACCCTATATTAAAAAAATTATTATTAAACCCTGATTTTAACTCTTTTAACTCTTCTTTAAATAAATTAATAATAAATGTCCTAATGTAATCCACGAGGATATAAGGGATCATATATTATTCCTGAGGATATTTTTGGTCGAATTAAAATTATCCAATAGAATTAGGACATGTGTTAGGGTATTGATAATATCATTTTTACCCTTAATTAACATATTTACTTTTTACTATGTTAAATAAAAGTAAAATGATACTATTCACAAAAAATTATTTTCATCATATAGAACCACATTTTACATTCTGATATCAACTGTGTGTCTCTGATTTTTGGAATTCAACTCACAGAAGGGGTAAAATTATTTTTTATGTAAATTTCTAAATACTCATAAGAGGTGGGTAAAAGATCGTAAAATTTCAGAAAAAAATTTATATATCTAAAATTATTATAAAATTACTCCAATGAATTAAATTTAACTTATATAAGTATTATGTATCTATAATTACCTAAAATGAATTTAAATGAAAAGTCAGTTTTAACCAATAATGCAGTGTTTTTCAGTATTCATCAAAAATTGAATGTTTTCAGAAACATACCGAAAATTCACTCAAAGATAATTCTAATAATCTAAAATCAAAAATTTAGTATATTTTACCAAATAAAAAACATATAAATTGGATTCATTAATTTAAAATCAATTCATGTTGTCAAAAGAAAAAGAAGTATTTTTTAACTAATAATAACTATCAAAAAATTGACACTCACTTATGTCCAATTCCAAATTAAAATTACATACAATAACCAGAATTGTACTAAATGGTAAAAATATAATATATTTATACTTAAAGACCAATAAAATTTATAATTTAACATTAAAAATAATTTTGATTAAAAAGGATGGATTTAGTAAAAATATAGTATTTTTCAACATTCACCAAAAAATATAATGTGATCAGAAGAACACCAAAAATTTATTGACACTAAATTCTAATTTCTTGATTCTAAAGAAGATGTTTATTTTGTCAAATTGAATATCTATAAGTTTCAAATATTAAATTTAATAAGTGTTCACCATTACATGGTGGTAAAAGTTATTTTTTGGTGTTTTACCCCTATATCGTTGGTATTAAAAAGAGTATATAATCCATAATTTTTTTTCAAATGATTTAAATAGGGATGAAATTATTTTAGCCTCTTTATCAGAATCTATTTATTCTTTTTAAAAGGTGGTTTTAGGACTGATGAGTCCAAATTTTTGTTCGTGAGGAAATCCCTTCAATTTTTTTTCATATATCCGCCTGCGAAAAATAAAAAATGTATTTAGTCATAATTATTTGAGTATATCAGTTTTTGGAAATTCAAATCAGGAAAACATACCTCATGTATAAATTCAAAACTAAGGGGCCTAGCCATTCATACATGAGTTTTTCATTTACATTTTCAGCTCTAATGATATCTGATGTTTCCTCTCTGTACATACTATTTTCAAAATCAAATGTGTGAGCATTGCTATCTATCAACATTGTATCCACATGAGCCAGCAAGGATATTAGCTGTGGATATAAAATGGGTGGGGTGAAGGTGCTCTCAGTAGACATTTTAAATTGGTTGGTTTATCCTTTAGATGGTTTTGAGATGATATTTCATTTCACCCCATTCTCTTTGTCGTTTTGTAATAAAATTTATAGGTTCAGACCTTTTTTCAATAAATATTAAAGGTCCATCTTGAAAAATAAATTGTAAATCGATACCTCCTAGATACAAGTTTTTTTACAAGAACTGACGGCCTTGCGATGAATGATCTAATAGCTTGTTCAACCGTATGAATGTCTTCATCGTCATTTGGAATAGGTATCTCGAAACCTGTTTCATTAGCTGCGTTAATTTTTACTCTAAAATGATCTGTCGGAAGTTGTCTGTTTTATAAAATGTCGTTCTGCGTATTGAACAATGTAGCCCTCGCAACATGGCGATTGGTGGGAGTAGATAAATATAAATCATAGTCATTTTCACCCTGTTAAATATTTGTACCGGAAAGGTATTAGGGCCTATGTGAATAAAATTTCATAGAAACAATTATTAAAATAATTATTACCACATGTAAGTCAGGGTTTTTAGGTGAATAGTGTGCCTCAAAGCTGTTGGGGGGTAGGGTGAAATCGTCATGCATGGGTTGTTGTTGAGTTGTTTCTTCTCTTTGCATCTCCCCCATTAGTTTTTCTATCTCCTCTGTTTGGTATTGTTGTTCTTCTTGAAAATAGCTAATTTTTCTTGCAGCTTTTTTATTTTTTTCATTTTGATCCTCCTCTTGTTTTTGTTTTTGAAAATATGTTCGGGGTGTCACCCCAAAACCCACACCTCTGACACGGCCATACTGGTCTAGATGGATTAATGGTGCTGAAAGTATGTCTGCATCTAATGAGGGTGTTGTTGATTCCTGTGACTATGTCAGATAGAAAATATAAAAAAATAAGTAGTCATTGTAATGTTATAGTTATTTAAAACAAAACAAATTTATATTATGTCATACTTACACTTGTTTTTCCACGCTTTTTGTGGGGTTTCATCTATCAGTATCCCCTCTTTATTTACAAGAGCCTCCTTTCAAAGCACATGGCTTGGATTGGATATGGCTTTCAATTTCGACTCATCAATCTGCATATAAACAGATAAACATGGCTATGGTGTTGTTTTATGTCACATATAAGCAGTACGGTAGATTTAAAAGACGTACCAATTTTTCTCAAGTGAAGTGTACCCCATCCTTACTTTATAGTAAGGGTATTCTTGTTCTGTTGTGTGTTTTATATTTTCATCACTCAGTTTTTGTTTCATAAATAAAAAACGTTAAATCAACGTGATGAATACATGTTAGGTCGAACAACGTATTATCCCACACATTGTACTTGAAAAGTGTGCTCCTCACGATGGTTTCTAAATGTGTCCCACGCTGCTTGGGATATCAAGTGTTCATAAAGAGGAGGTGGGTGTGGCTCGATTTTCCCTTCAGCATCTTTAAGATGATATTTCATTAAAATTGTGCAGAATCCTATATAAATACTTCCTGCAACTCTTAAAACATATTTCTTGGGTGAGGCATCTGTTATAAATGCACTCATTATTGGATGATGAAGAGTATGTCAATGTTTTGGTATTTTATGTTAATAAATTAAAAAAATGATATCATAATGTTACCTTAATCTCTTCCCACATTATTTCCTTAAGACCGGTGACAACATGGTGCCACGACTATACATCAATCAGCATGCGTTGCCGAGTGATGATTCTAATGTAGCTACTAAATATGGATTTTTGGGGTTAATATGTTGGCCTTTCATATTCAATACCACCTATAATTTGATGCCTTTTTCTTTTTCCATAATGATTTTGGCTAACACTGTCAAACTTCAGTGGTCTTGTTTTTTGTGCTTCTAGGGCTTCATTTCCTAACATTTCCTCAGAATTATCATCAATATGTTTCTCTAGAGCACTAGCATCAGCACTGGGACCAACAACAATAGGTTGAGAAACCCGTTGATCCTCATCACTGGGACTATCAACAACATGTTGAGAAACCTATTTTTGCTCTGCACTAGTACAACCAGCTGTTGGTTGAGAAACCTGTTGTTGCTCTGCACTAGGACCACCAGCAAGTCGTTGAGAGACCTTTTGTGCATCAGGATTGGGCACATTAGTAGGTACAGAATTCATTATCTGTAGAAGTGGTTTGACATTTAATTTAGATTACATAAAATCAGAAGCGGGCAGATAATAAGATAATGTAACACAATATATATTACAATAAACAAATATCCTGATTATTGTAGTCTCTTTATTTCTATAAATTCTGAAGAGATTTGACTCCTCTACCAACTATGTAAATCCCTTCATTGGGGTCTCCTATGACATACAAAACACCGTATAAATTTGGACCACTGCGAAATGACTATGAATTCCCGACAAAAGTGTCTTCATCTGTTGAACATTCATCTGACCATTCAGTTGTTTTGGTGAATAACAGAACAATTGACCAATTTTGGTTTGCAGGGTATGGAACATAAAATTCATTTACTGCCTGTGATGTCAATATAAATGGTTCGTATTTCTCCCATTCCATACTGAAATAAACATTCACAAATCCAAATTCATCTATTTTAACAGCACTCCTTCTATCAACCCACTTGCATTGAAAAATCGGCACTTTAAATTTCATATAATCCAACTCTCATATTCTTTTGATGATTCCATTGTATGAAATATTCGCATAAATTAGATTTTTATCTGTAGCACCGGGAACATGCATCCCCTCATCCACAAGTGTAACCCCACTATTATGCATGGTACTGTCTTCATCATGTTCATTAGTATATAATATATAACTATTAAATTCATAAGCATTGTAAGATAATACATATACACATTCTCCTCTGGTTATCCATCAAATTCGTCTTGAAATTGAGATTAGATTTCCATCTAACTACTTCAAAATATGGTCTTGAAACCATCCTATAAACTGTCGATTATGTGTATCTGATATCCATTTTAAACCCTAGATGGATTCAAATGCCTAATAATTTATTTTTGGGTTTGAACATATGGGTTAACATCAAAAATGTTATGCAAAACATAAAGGTGAGCCTGCTCCCAATCTGTAATATTTATTGTGACAACCTCTCGTACAGAAATTCATTTAGCCTCAAGCTGCTCAGTGTGAGGATATTTCAGTTAGCCAACATCTTCCACACCAGACAGGTATTCGGTACATAATTCAACGTCCTCCTCAACAATTTATTTCTCTTCAATACAACCCTATAGCTGACTTTGATTTTTGACATACCCTCTCAAAATCATCATATACCGTTCAATGGGGTATATCCATCTATAATGTACAGGACCACATAGTCGAATCTCTCTCACCAAATGAACCATCATATCGAAAAATGTTTACAAGAATAACATTTCATATTCACATAATCTGATGGCAATTTCTCTTCTTATTGTAGGAAATTTTTCCAGGTCTATATCTTTTCTGCATATATAATTGAATAAGAAACATAGCTTCATTAATGTATGGTGGTAATTCTTGGGAAAAATGCAACGTAAAACTATAAGAGTTAGATCTTCCATCAAAACATGGAAGTCATGAGAATTCAGACCGTTTAATTTTAAATCGATCATTGACATAATGTTCTTGATATTTGATGATTTCCCCTATGGAACCTTTACATCATTCAAGATGTTGCAAAACTGATATCTCTCCATCTTAGAAAGAGTGTAATCATCAAGAGGAAGAAATGTTCATTTTCCCCCCTTCACTAGTGCCAACTCTTCTCGTATTCCCATCTAAACCATGTCCAAAATAGCCTTAATTCCTTCCTTTTTTTCAGGTGCATTTAGGAATGTTCTGATGACACTACCACCTAAATTTTTTTCAATATGCATAACATCAAGAAAATGTCTGACATACAGACAATTCCAGTATGGTAATTCAAAAAAACTGATCTCTTTTTCCAACCAGTTTTCATAAAGTTTTTTGGTACCAGTTTACCAAACATAGTGTCCCAATATTTTACCTTCTCAAACAATTTATCACCTATTAGTGGAGGTAGAGTTTTACGTTCTTCTGAACATCCATTAAATGATGTCGTCCAAGGTCGGTACTTCTGGCGTCGAGGTAAAAAACAATGATTTCCTAAAAAATACAGTTTTCAATGAATGTTTCAACCTAATTTATGACGTACCTTGTTCGCAAATGGGACACCCTTGAGTTCCTTTAATGCGATATCCTGATAAATTTCCATAAGTACGAAAGTCATTTATCGTCTTGTACAAAATGGCTTTCAATGTGAAATCTTCTTTTTTGTAAACATCATACAATGTAACACCTGAATCCCACCATATATTCAAATCCTCGATTAGTGGAGCCAAATAAACATCAATATCCGTACTCGGTTGTTTTGGTCCCGATATAAACATAGATAACATGATTTATTTTCGTTTCATGCATAATAACTGTGGTAAGTTATAATTTACCAACAAAACCGGCCATGTATTGTGACTACTACTTTGAAAGCTAAAATGATTCACCCCATCTGTAGATAATCCCAAACGAAGGATTATCAGCTCGTTTTCAAATTCAGGATACTCATGATCAATTCTCTTCCACTGAGGAGAGTCTGTCAGGTGACGTAGTTTCCCAGCATTAATTCTTGTTTCTACATGCCATGTAAATTGTCCTGCAGTCTCCTCACTTACATATAGGCACCTAAACCATGGAATGATGGGAAATAACCATACAACATTCATAGGACTAGAATCATCTTTCATGTACCAAGAAGCACCACACTTTTGGAATACTTTAAGTAATTTGTGGTCCTTGAAAAAAAAATATACAGTCATTCGGGATGGTGTTTATTCTTTTGGAGATGATACCCATAGATCATAGAATTCAATTGAAATCGTATGTTTCGCTTGGGAGTTCATTATCTTCTAAGAGCATGTCATTCAATAGAGAAAGTAGTTCCATAAAACTGGTGTCACTCCACCTGTTTCCTGTATTCAAATTATGCAGCTTCAGTATGGATGAAAATGCTTTATATCTAGTGCAACCAGCATACGATGGCGTTTTGGAACAACTCCTTAACTTCTCAAACAATTTTGGGCAAAAAAATGTTCATCTTGAACTATCCTTTTCATTTCCTCAATACAATATTCATCATCATTCACATCTGTAATCACACCCTCCATACGATCGTCTTCATTGTTCATACTTGTAATCGTATCAGATCATCCAAACAACGTCGTGTTATCTGAGCCACTACCTAAATTCGTTTTTCCCTATGTTTATTACAACATGTATAACTTCGATCTATTCCGTGACAGATTATGTGTTCTTCCAACACCTCTGGACTAATTTGTCTTGAATAACAATAGTGTAAACATAGATAAATGAGTTGAGAAGGGTCACATGCATGATCTCCTGCAAACTTGATAAACACTTTCATGCCATCTTATTAAAATTCATCTTCATTAAGGGTTCGATCTCAAACATGCATAATATTCTGTATTTATTAATCAAGTATCATTGATTAGGTTTTATAAAAAAAATCATGTTACAAATTCCCTTACAATGAGATAGAAGAACCAACCCCAAAACATGTGAATGTACTTGAACACTATCTATATAAGGGGGATGGTGCCCTGTCTTTTGTATATCTCCATGGAGTACATAAAAACTATACATGGAGGACTCTTCACCAAAACATGGGGGAGTACTATACTCTATATTTTCTCTAAACATCTCACTTTTCACTTGTCAACTCTCAAGCAGAGTGAAGATAATTAAAATATCCAAACCATATCGTGTGTAATTTTCAATGAATGAGGGAATCATAATATTGTGATTTACATGAGAATATATTTATAATGGTCTAATCATACATGGAATATTATCATCTAAGGGAAATATAAATAATAATAATGAAATGAACATAGCACACAATTTGTTCAATGGATACACAATGTGTAGGGTTCTCAGTCAAGGTTGGTAGTATACTACCATTTCTAAACTCATATGAAATCCATATATGGGGTGTGTCTAGTTGGGTGAACCTCGTCTATGGATAAGACACCTGATTAAATATTACATATATCAAATTAATTCCAATTTAATCTTACAAAGACTGCATGATGCCTTTGAAAATACATGACATATATAACAATTTGATATAAAGGCATGTACTTTAGATACAAAATGAGTCACTTCACTGGCTATTCATCACTTTTTTGTGGAATACATGGTGTGAAGTCCATAAATGACCTCTAGGTGTGTATAGTCTATACAAATCAAGTTTTTATGGTATCTACACGTGGTGTGAGTGAAGTAAAACACATATCATATGGTTCTAAAATTATTTCATGGCGTGTACATGGTTTCATGCTAAAGTATATGTCTGGGAGATACATTGCGTGTGACCTACATTCACATGACATGTAACATTTAAAACAAAACATATTCGATGTTTGAGTCAGATGATGAGTCATGTGGTGTAAATTTTGTAGATAACTATTTTATGTAATTAAAATCTATATTAAATCCATGTGTGGTGAAGAAAGTTCCATTTAAGAAGACTATAACCCATGTTTTCTACAAATATATAGAATCAGAAAAGCATCATCTTCACACCATAAACTGTCTCATAGAGTCCTCTAGAAGTGGTTTTTTATGATTCTGTGGAATTGAAGTAACAAAGTGCTGGTGTCATTAAAATGGGTAAATTTGGGATTGATATTCAATGGTGTAAGAAATAAAACATGGAAAACAAATGGCATATCAATCATGCCAACAGCCGCTACACCATACAAAAACACAATCGTTCTCACAATCGCAACACCAAACAAACCAAACAATCACAATTTTATATTTTACAAAGCATCCATTATTCAATTTTTTTTTAAAAAATAAGGGTTATCACAGAAGTTTTATCATCCCGGGGTGTTCATTCATAATTCAAGTATACGTAAATTACCAATTTTTATATTCAAAAGTTCTACAAGAACCAACCAACATGCAATTTATTTAGTGCGCAAACAAGGACCACCAAAGGCCACGATTTTCAGCGGGGCTTTTAGCCCGTACATTTCAGATTATAAACATAAATATAAATTCGTAATAAAAAGAGAACAAGAGGAAAACAATGAGTAAAACGAGAAAAATTAGTGCGAAGGTGTCGTTAAGCACAAGTCAGATGTGCGTTTGTGGCAGAGGAGAGGCACACAATAGAAGAGTTTTCTAACTGAAAAGATAACATAAAAAAGGGGAAACCAAGGAGAATAAAATAATCGAAAACCCAGTACACCATTTACCATATCCCAAATACCCCAAGAACCCACTAAAATGGAAATCAACCCACACCATGGTTAAAAACACATTAAGATAACAAGAAATTATAGATCCCACCTTCGATAGAACAAGTTCAACAGACTTTTTAAAATATAAAAGATGAACATACAATGGGTAAGACCAGAACAATAGGTCCTCTTTAATAGGTTTACTCCCCATGTTTATTCTAGATAACATATCCAAAATGAGTAAGCCATGATAAATCCTCTGTTATCACACCTTTCACAACACATACATCCTAATATCATGACTTTAAACTTCATGGTACAATCATTTCAAACAACCTTAAACTATTTACCTTAAACTAGATGTTCCTATACTTCAATTTCTGCCAAATCTATGAACCCCATGATACAAAGAAATACATCATCTATTCAGAGTCCTCAAAACTAGGTGGATGAAAAGATGGTAAGGTGGTATCATCGACACAGTATCGTCCCTACTCTTGATGTTTCATATGTGGTTCTTCACATGTTGAAGCCTCACATGTCACCAAATTATAGGGAAACTATAATAAAGGCAGTGGCACCTACCACCACCATTAATTAATTCAAAATTATATAACTAGAGAATGATATTCACTATATTCTTTATATTTGGACGGTGTATCAAGAAGTCATCCATGAACTTAACTTAGTTCAAGGGTCACCCAATAGGGCTCCTAACAATCACCACTATTGCCAACATCATGTGACCAATAACCCTTAGAATCCTGTTGAGGGCACTTCAATGCAAACCCCTTCCCTAATCTCTTATATCCAAGAAGCTATGAGATCTCTCTAGGAATTAAGATCTATTGATCATATGGATAAGGTTTATATCCCAACTTCCGAATAATAATTTTCCCAACACAACATGTGGTATCTAGTTAGTAGGATCACATCCCTATTCAAACTCAACAAGCCTAACTGTACATCTTGAAAAAAATTAGGGGGAACACACTTATTTTCAATGGGGCACCCCTAGTAATATTTTCCAATCTTAACATCACACCATGCAAAAACTCACCCCACGATCACCAGTTACCCAACATTATTACAAAACCAATGAAATATACTGATGCTTCATTACCCTAAACCCATCCATCTAGGTTCAATAGTGATGGTCACATTAAACTATGCTATAAATTAATAGTGTTAGGAATCCAAATGATCATGTCCCTCAACCTAGTCATAAAACCAAAACTCAAGAACAAAGAGTTCTTCCCTTATACAAATCCATGGCATGACCATTCCCTCTCTATCAACATGATAGCCCCTAATATGCATCAATCCTGCATCTAAAAGAATCAACAATGGTTTTATTTATCTAAATAATTCATAACACCAATATAAACCCACTCATTAGTCTCCACCAAACACCAGAACTCACTAACATGCAACCATCCTGAGTCACATGCTAACGACCACTAGGATCTCACACAAACCCCATACATCAGTTCCTACAGAATCTTTAGCCCATGGGTGCCACTTGTATTCCCACCTCAAAACACACATCATCTAGTGAACCAAACCAACCACTTTCTATATGTTCTCACACACCCATATACTTATCGTCATTGAGTACTATATGACCAGGTAACCAACTAAGGGTATTACACATAACAATGTTTCTGTTCAATCAATCATACCAACTTTTGGGCCAAACATGGACCCACAAGGGTCATAAGTAATCATAACTCAACCTAACATATCATAATTGTTAGTGTCACTACTCAAACTGAAAATGTAGCATGATAAGATCATGCTATCTAAAACAACCTACAATACAAGGGTCTTACCACCTGGGCTCTCACACTTTCCCATACTACCCATACATAGGTTCAACTCATTTATAAAAAAACTATAAGTAATCATAATCATTCAAGGATCATCATTTCTCATTTATATTTACCCATGAAAAGGAAAAATACTCATACATTAACCAGTGGTGGCGGAGGCAGCAACAGTCACGATGGAGGAGAAAAAACAAACAGCGGCAGAGGCAGTGGCGGAAGAGAAAAATCCAATGGTGGCGGTAGAGGAGGAGGAGGAATAGGAGGGGGACGAGGAGGAGGAGGTAGAAGAGGACGCAGAATAGGAGGAGGAAGAGGATGAGAGGTCTCGGTAAAAGAGGGACCTAGTTCGTCTTCTACGAAAGCTTGACATCGTGCGAGAGAGGAGCGGTTGTTATGGTTATTAAATAGAAACCGCTAGAACCTTTATCAATGCTTGTTGAAAGTGCTGATAAAGGTATGTTTTATCTGCACTAAAATAAAAGCATTGATAAAACAAAAATTTATCAAAGCTTTTTCAGCACGGATAATGTGTTACCTTTATGACTGCTAAAAAGCCCTGATAAAATACCTATTTATCAGTGCGATAACTACATTGCTGGTAAATATCATTTTTATCAGTTCTTTTTTAGCGCTGATAAAGGAATATCTTTATCCATGCTGAAAAGGTGCTGATAAATTTATGTTTTGTCTGTTCTTTTATTTTAGCACTTTTAAATCTTATAATTTTATAAAAATTAAGAATAAAAACTTATATCAGCGCTAAAATATGCACTGATAAATGTTACCCTTTACCAGCACTAAAAAAGGCACTGCTAAAGGGTATACCTTTATCAGTTATTATTTTACCTTTGATAAAGGTTAGATTTATCAGCCCTTTTAACTAACACTAATAAAGGCATACCTCTTTATCACCTATTTATTTTTAGCGCTGATAAAGGGTATCACTTCCCTTGCCCTATTTTTTGGTAGTGTAAGAAACTCACAATATGGATTCTAAAATTATAAGGATTATATAATGGTCAACATTCTGTTAATACCATTCATAATCTCTTTTGAATGAATTTTTAGGTAAGTCATGGTGCACTAGAACTCGGTGTTGCATATAGTAAAATTTATTGAATTACTTTCAAGAACTAATGTACTATGAAATCATGGGGTGTTACAGTGGTGGTGTTGTTTCCATCATCATCTTCATTTCCTTCTTCCATTCCAAAGAACACTGAAAATCAAAGGATAATGGAGGAGGGGTTGGGCCATGTTGGTTTGTCCAGAACCCTTGGTGTTTAGGGTGGTAGCGTTTGGCTCACAAGAACAATGCACAACAAATCCTTCCAAAATGATTAATCCAAAAACCCAAAAAATGAAAACATTTGTGAATCAACTTGTTATAAGTTGATCCGCATTCTTTGTTTTAGAATTAAATAATCAGAGGAATAAAAAATAATTCACAAAAATCCCCTACCTTTTTCACTGTTCGTCGACAGAGTCATAGGGAAGAAGACAAAGTTGTCGTTGTTTATCACGTCCACCACACACCTATAATCTTGAGCTCATGCGTCATATTTTTGATGATGATGAGGAGGTAAGGTCGGTCGTCGAAGATGTCCCACGTTAGTTTCCTCCAAAAGGTGCTTCCAAGGATGAAGTTGAAGATTCTCCTCATTGGCGTTCTTCGTAGAGGAAGGTCTTTGTTCTTCATTGGAGGAACATTATCCCAAGAGATCATCCTCTCTCCAAATTCCACACAATAATAATGGTGTTCCAAAATAAGAGATTAAACCATCTATTATTTTGTTCAAAAGAATTCAAAAATCCTAATTAATTTTGGTGGGTGGCGTAATAAATTAAGGGAGTTGGTGGCCCCATTAAAGGAGGGGTTGGAACAAATAAAGGTAAAGGAGTTCAAGAGGCTCTCCCACATTAATGAGGGGAGTTGAGAGTTTATCTCTAATAAATAGGGGGTTTAGTCTTGATTGATCTCCAACACCATAACCTCTCATCGGAGGATAGGTTCGGGTGGGCCCTACCACCTTAACCTTTCATGGGTGGTTATGGTTTGGTGGTCCCCACTATCCAACACCCACATCGGTGGTTACAACAAAATAAAAAAAATATGAGCTTATTTTATTTTATTATTTTCACTTAAAACTCAAAAACTATCTTCCACCCTCAACAAACTACAGTCAAGGTGAATGTGTTCTTATGCGATTGTCGGTGATGGGAGTTCAATGGTGTCTTCAGATTTCAATTCTGTGCACCGATTCAAAATTTATAAAAATTTTCTTGAACTATCATTGAACGGACCTGAACCATGCTTCATAAATTGATTTTGGGCACACCAGGCATCAGAATAATGCACAGTCAATTTTTGTGGACTAATAAAATTCATATTTAATATAAAGAATTATATGGAAATTATGGGTCTTTACATTCTCCACACCTCATGTCTTTACGTTCACATAATCTACCATTCAAACTAATGGAACAAGTGGGGGTACTAAGCATGCATCCAAGCCTCCCTCTATCATTTTCTCTCTTGGAGGTTCTCATGCTGCCAACGAATGCACATCAAAGGTTTCGACCATCAACGAAGGACCCGCTCCAATCAATCCTCAATCTGTACTGGTACCTCCGTAAAAGTCTCCCCATCATCGATGTTTAGTTCTCCATGGTCAATGATGTAAGAAGGTTCATGCATGTATCTCCTCAGCTGGGATACATAGAAGACGTCATGCACCCAGTGGAATGTATGTGGAAGAGCTGCGTGGTATGCTACCTCACTAAGTCATCTAAAGACCAGAAAAGCTCCGACGAATTTTGGAGATAAATTTCCACCTCGGAGAAATCTCTACAAAACATGTCGAGGTGAGACTTGTTGAAAGACGTGGTCTCCATCCACGAACTCTAGTGGTCTCTGTATCCTATTAGCATACGACTTATACCTACTCTATGCAGTCTTCATCTGTTCCTAGATGATTTGAAACTTCTCTATGGTATCTCGTAACATCTCTAGTCACACTAGTGCTGATTCCCCTGGGTCACTCTAGCACAAGGGTGATCTGAAAGGTTGCACGTATAATGCCTCAAAAGGTGTCATCCCTATGGTGGAGTGATAGATATTATTGTACACAAACTCCACCAAAGGAAACTGATCTTCCCAACTACGACTGAAGTCAAGGACACAAGCGTGAAGAATGTACTCAAGGGTTTGAATGGACCACTCAGGGTGGCGATCCATTTGAGGATGGAAGGCAGTGCTCAAACGATTATGCACCCCGAAAACCTCATAAAGCCTTTTCCATTGATGGGAAGTGAAACATGCATCATGATCGGAGATAATCGTCAAAGGTACTCCGTGTAGAAGCACAATCTCTTGCACATAGACGTGTCCCAATCTCTCTATTGAACCATTCTCTCTGATCGATAGGTAGTGGGACGACATGGTAATTCGGACAACAATCACCCAAATCGAGTCATGTCCCCTAGATTTATGTGGAAGTCCTATCACGAATTCCATGGATATCCCACCCCATGTCCACTCTAGGACCTCTAAAGGCTGAATCGAGCATGCTTCTACCTAATGATCCATCATCACTTGCTGACAAATGAGGCATCGAGAAACATACTCTACAACAACATTTATCTTTCCCAGCCACCAGTGCAATCGTCGGCGGTCCTGGTTCATCTTCACCACTCCTGGGTGTACTGCTAGAGGTGATGCATGGAGCTCCTTCATCACGTCCTTATAATGTGACAATGGTACCATTGTACGTCTCCTGAAGAAGATGACATGCTCCCCACCTTCAGAAAATCCATCAGTTTCCTGCCCTGTTGATATTTGATCATGTCGTGTCTTGTAGTCAGTGTCCCCATGTTATGCCTCTTTGTCTATCTAATGACGTGAGGGAGTGAATGTAATAGACTTAAGGAATGATCCTCTATCTCAATCCACAAAATATATATGTAAGGCAGCCTCCTTCTATGTTTCCTCACCTAGTATCATTATACCAGACCTCCTGCTGAGTGTATATGAAACAATGTTCCCCATCCCAGGAGTATAGACTATCTCAATGTCATAGTCCAAGTTAAACTAAATCCTACATCATTATCTTAGGTATCAGTCATTCTGAGAGAAGATATACCTAAAACTCATGTGATTAGAGTACATGAAAAATGCACACCCATCAGATAGTGTCGCAACATCTTCAAGGTGAAGACCACCGCTGCTAACTCCATGTAATGGGTAGCGTAGTTCTTCTCATGTTGTCTTTGCTATCGAGAGCCATGTGAGATCACTGATCGCTCCTGCATATAGACAAATACGAGTCCAGTCTCTGATGTGTTGCAGTGGACTACATACCATATGCCTTCATCTG
The DNA here is from genome assembly GCA_963277665.1 of Viscum album. Lineage (NCBI taxonomy): Eukaryota > Viridiplantae > Streptophyta > Magnoliopsida > Santalales > Viscaceae > Viscum > Viscum album. Next base: position 2,062,320,844 of record OY728140.1, read on the forward strand.
GAAGCCTCAAGATGTGGGAACTAGTAATCCTCTACCATAGATCCTGAAAGCTATGCTGGAATCTTTCCGACCACACAAAGGTTTTCCCCTTCATCATCAAGGTTAATAGTGGTGTTGCAACTCTGGAGAAATTCAGCACAAATTTTCATTAGTATCCAGCCAAACCCATGAAACATCATACCTCTGTCACACTACTTTGAGACTCTCAAGCATGTACCGCCTAAATCTTCACTGGATCCAAAGAAACTCTAGTATTCGAGATGACATGACCAAGAAAGTTAACCTCTCAGATCCAAAATTGGAACTTCGAGAGAATACCATAAAGATGGTGCCTTGGGAGTGTGTCCAGTACTACCTGTAAATGATAGGCATGATCCTCCTCAATATTTGAGTTGATCAGAATGTCTTCGATGAAGACTACGACAAAGAAATCAAGGTAAGGCAAAAAGATCATATTAATTAGTCCCATGAACACTTCTAGATCATTGGTTACACCGAATGGATTAACCAAGAACTTTTAGTGGCCATACTGACATCCGAAAGTCATCTTTTTCACATCGTTGTCTCTAACTCTGAGCTGGTGATAGCCTAATCTGATGTCTATTACTGAGAAAACCATTCTCCCTTCAACTGATCAAGAGGTCGTCAATCCTTGGGAGTGGGAACTTCTTCTTCACTGTCACCTAGTTCAGGTGATTGTAGTCAACAAAAAGCCTCAGGCTCCCATCCCCCTTCATGGGGAACTGAATCAGGGATGCCCAAGGTGAAACATTGGGCCGGATGAATCTCTTCCCTTACAAGTACTCTAGTTGTACCCATATCTCACAATGCTCCGTGGGAGCCATCCGATATGCTGTTGTATATATATGTTTTGTCCCAGGGTATAAGCCAATTTAAATTTCCACCTCTTTGTGAGAAAGTCGACATGGTGCATCATCTAGAAAAACATCCACATACTGGTCCACCATAATAGTATATATTGTACTCTCCACATCAACTGCTCTGAGGGTATGGCAAGCACACTGATGAGTGATCAGCTGCACTCCCCTCCTTGTATGTCCATCATATTCTGCAACATCTCCCTTCTAGCTGGTGAAGGTAATCCTAGTCCAATCTGTGCGGATACACCACATTGTTTTCCAAATACAGTCAATCTGGGCATGGAAAATAGATTACCAGTCCATACACAAGATTATGTTGTATGGCCTCGACGACGCTACTAGGAGATCCCAGCTGAGGCTCTCGCCTCATAGTGTAAGATCACACTTTCGAAACCAGTGTGTAATCATCGAATCTGCTCCTGTAAAAGTCTCTTGACGTAAAGATCAAGCCAACAGCTCTGTTGGAATCCCTGACTTCCGAATGAGGGTAGTAGAAATGAAAGAGTGACTGGAACCTCAGTCTATATGTGCTGCAGCTATGGTGGGGTAGACACATATTGTACATCGTATCATCTACAGAGCGCTGTGATCGCATGCCTCGGCTTCCTAGAGCTGAGCTCTCCTCTTTCCACCTACCTCCTATGGTCGGGGAGGACCTCTTGGTGGTGGTGGTGGTGGTAACACCTCTAAATGTCTCCCACCACAAGCTGCAAGACCAGATCCTCTTCCACGTCCGTCTGTGCCCTACGGACAGCCATGATCAAATCTTTTTCTCTACCTGGGTGGCCTTCGACCATCTGTTGATCATCCGAATGGAAGTTCGGGTAGTAACAAGCCATGTAACCCTACCCACTGCATACGTAACACATCCTGATCCTAGTATGTCTGTCTCCGCTTTTGGTGCCCTGCATAACCTATCATGAATCATGCGTCGATCCCCATGTAGGTCTGGTCCTCTTATTCCTCAGTTAAATCTATCTACTTCTAGCTACTGAAGACTCCAATATGTGCCGACTAGTGGTGAATTTCACTATAGGAAACTACTCATAAAAGAAACTCTCTACTATGAGGGCTCTGTCTAACAACTACTTCTACATTAGGATGTTGAGTGAGATCATTGAAGCCACAAACTCCCCCATAGTTTCAGCTCGATGGTCAGGGACCTGAAGTATGGGTCTTGCACAATATCTGTGGAGTAGTGTGAGAGGTCAGTTAACCTTTTTGAGTACTATGCTAAAGTCAAACTACACTGATACACACGAAGTATCTCTTGAATGCACACTGTGTGAAGAGTGGAAAAAACACACTCTGTTCGAAAAAAGCTCTTGAAGTATGCCGAGAGAAGACTCCCCTCGTCATGACCCTATATCATCAAGATCCATCATCTGCCTTCTACTACCTATAGTAGGCTGGCAGCAAGGATCACCATGAGGTCTGCTGGTGTCCCTACAAGTCGATAAACCGTCACCACAGCCTCTATCCATTCTTAAGCCTCCTATATGTTTGTCACTCCCCTGAAACTAGGTGGCCTCAGGCACTAGAACTTGTGCAATGCGATCAAGTGGAATGTACTATCTTCTATTGGGGCTGGTGGAAGAGGTAGCCCAACAGTTAGTGGTACCGCTGGTGCCTCCGCTGGAAAAGGGATCTACACCGAAGCCTTATCTCTCGGTTGGCTATCAGTGTGTATGACTCAAGGAAGCCCAACCGATTGTTTCTGTGGAGGCATCCTTAAAATAAACTGGTGTGATATGGTTAAATTTTATACTTGGTGAGATGACCCAGTTTTGCTGACATAAATAAATTTTTAAAACACACATGCAATCAGTATTTTCGTGCAATGAGTCGGAAATCAGTAGTCACGGTCCTGGTGTATAGATACATATGCTGCCACACCAACACTAGACTCCCTAAACTGAAAACCACACTCAAAACACTTAATACAATAATTTCATCGAAAAGAAAGATCAGAGTCCAAATTTCTATGATAGAACTGACTCCTCTGAAACTAATTTGTCACGACTCTTTCACTGGGGCCCATGTTGTGACTACTCCAAGCATGCCTTCCATAGTCCAGAGGCTACATAAATTCAAAAAAGTCGTAAATACCTAAAACTATAAAGGCATTTCATTTATAACCAGTAAACAAACACAAAAGAGAACATAGATGGAAAAAAACACCAAGTAAACAATATAACAAAAGAGTGTTGAAAAGTAAAAGGAGTCCAGAAATACAAGCCCAACTGTAATGTACAAGGAACTGGAAGTACAAGTACAATCGAAGAAATGAAAAACAGCTGATTGGTCATCTTCCAGGATTCCTAACTGAATGGTAGGTACAAATAGCCTCCTTATCACACCACAACCATTAGTCTCTTTCGTGTACTGACTTGTCGTAAGATCCAAATCTGGGTACCATCCAGTCCGGGCACTTCCAGCCTCAGTGAGCGTTGTCTGTCATCTGCATCCAACAAAACAATGTGTGGGAATAACCCATACATGGGTAAGTATAACCATACTCAGCAAGGACCATGAGACCCTCACGATCTCACAAATGGACCAAGGATAAACCAAAAAGTACGGAATCAATAAATAACCATACTTAGGTATATGCCCATACATATACCAAAGTTATAATGTAATCTATCTCAATCATGTGGAAAACACCAAAGTTCTAACTCAACTCAACCAAGATTTTATTCTCGGGGTAGTATCAACAAACACCCCCAACGCATTATCAAAAACTCTGATGCTGGAGAACTCATCCTCTATCGAGTACAGTGGGCCTGCAGCGTCACACAGAGGCACTTCCCACTAACCATGGACTACTGAGGTACTCCTCCTATCGAGTACCGTGGGTCTGCTACGTCACACAGAGGTGATCTCCACCATGTGTATGTCGCCACACCCAGTTTCTCCCCCTTACAGCATGTAGAGGTACTCCTCATGTAGAGTATCATGGCTCTACCATGTCACCAAGCACGCTCCACCACCGTGGGGCTGTCGCCAAAACTAGGCGCTCCCCCACTGGACTAGTAGAATCACACCGTGTCAAATGGTCAGTAGTCATCCGGTCTCAGCCAGCTACATGGTCTTCGCACTCAGCTCGCAAGTCAGTAGAAGGATCTGCCCCTCGAGCTACTAGATTATACATCAACTATCATGAAGTCCCATGAAAAATGTATCTCAAAGGTTTTCCATGTCATATGGGTTTCAATGAAACATATGGTGCATCAATCGAATGCCCGGTCTGTGAGTCTTTAGCCTTTTAGTCCCGAGGGCTCGGTTGGATTTGTGAAAGATCCATCCTGACTGTATGTCAACTATACCACAGAAAATTGTGGGGTATACTCAAAAGGACCATCATGGTCCAAGATTATAAGGGCCAGTGAAGGTTCATCAAACAGATATATAGTTCCAATGATATGACCAAATGAATGTAAAGGGTCGTAGTGGACCCGGGTCCGGTCTGACCTGATCGGACCGACCCCGCCCAACCCTATGTAGGCCGACCAGTTTCGGGTCAACCCTACATGAGCCATGATGTCTGGCATGACCTGTTGGGTGGTCCAACCCGTTAGATTCGCCCGCCCCACATGGACCTGCCCAGCAGGCGCTGTGGGGTCACAGAGGGCGGCGAGGGCACGGACCAACCGCGGTTGCAACAAGGTCTACGTAGCCTAGAGGGCACTGTGATGGTGGCTCATCCATGGGGGCGTTGCGAGGGCGGATCGGTATGGAGTGAACAACGAGGGGCCCGTTTGGCCGGCGCGTCGCAATGGCCCATGCCTATGCGTCTGAGGCGCCACAAGGGTGCGAGTTCATCCAGGGGCTCGAGAGGCCAGCTGGAAGGCGGGGCCGAGGTGGCTCTGCCTGGGCCGAGGGGGCGCGACTGGGGCCGGTTCAGCCAGAGGGTGGCGTGATCAGGGACGGTTCATCCAGGGGCACAAAAGGCAGGTATTCCAGGGTGTGGCATGGCTAGGGGCGATTCGACCGGTGGGGGTGTGGGGCCAGTGGGTGGGCATGGTCGGGGCAGCTTGGGAGGTAGGCAGGCTAGGGCGTGGGATTATCAGGGCGCGGCACCGCTGGGACGCGGAGCGGCTCAGGCGATATCGGCCTCCGGCGGTGCAAGGCCTGCGGGCAGTCACGCTCAGGGTGGCGTGGGTCGGGTCAGCCTATTAGGGAATGAGGACGACGGTCTGTGCGGTTCTGCCCGGGGTGGGGGAGCCGGTTCGGCCGGGGTGTCGGAGTGTCGCGGGGGCGGCGCGTTTTGCGGGGGATGTAGGTGGGGGCACTCTTGCCTTCATCATCTTCATCACCTTTCTCTATTCCAATTAACAACGATAATCAAAGGAGAGTGGTGGAGGGGTTGGGACATGTTGGTTTGGCCCGCACCATCTGCGTTTAGGGTGGTAGAATTTGGCTAATAAGAACAAAGCACAACAAACACTTCCGCAATGATTAATCCCAAAACCCACAGAAGGAAGACATCTGCGGATCAACTAGTTATAAGATGATCCACATACATTGTTTTATAATAAATGAATCATTTGAATATAAAATCAATCCCAAAAATCCATTACCTTGTTCATTGTTCATCGACGGAGTCGGAAGGAAGAAGACGGAGTTATCGTCCTTCGTCGCATCCACCACACTCCTCCAATCACGATCTCATGCATCGGTTCATTGACGATGATTTGGAGGGATATTCATTCGTCAAAGAAGTCCCATGTTGGTTTCATCTGCAAGGTTCTTCTAAGGAAGAAGTTGAAGACACTCATCATCATCGTACATTGTTCTGTAAGTTCTTCAGTCTTCGTTGGAGATACTTTCTCCCAAGAGCTCCTCCTCTCCCCAAATTCCACCTAATATGAATGGTGTGCCAAAATAATTAATTAAACCATCTATTATTTTTTTGGAATGATTTCAAAAATTATAACTAATTAAGGTGGGTGGAATAATAAATTAAGGGAGTTGGCGGAACCATTAAGGGAGTGGTTGGCACAAATAATGTTAAACGACATCAAGAGGCTCTCGCTCATTAATTAGGGGAGATGAGAGTTTCTATTAATTAATTGTGGGGTTTATTCTCGGTTGGTCACCACCACCATAACATCTCCTGAGAGGATAGGGTTGGGTGGGCCCCACCACCTTATCCTCTCATGGGAGGTTATGGTCAGCTGGTCCCCACACATCAACTCCCACTTTGGGTGATACAACAAAATAAAATAAAATTGGAGCTTATTTTATTTAATATTTCCATGTAAAACCCAAAAACTAACTGCAACACTCGACAACCTGTCATCATGGTGAAAGTCTTCTTAAGAAATTACCGGCGCCCCGAGTTCAACAATGTCCTTATATTTCAATTTTGAGCACCGGTTCAAAAGTTATAAAAAATGGCTTGAACATTCACTAAATGTACCCGAACAAAACTTCAAAATCGATTACGGACACACTGGGCCTCAGAATCAAGTGCCGTCAATTTTTATAGATTCGCAAAATATCCCTTTAATAAAAAATCAGGGAAATTTTGGGTGTTTATATATAATATATTTATAAAAACCAATAAATATTATATAATAGGTTTTAACATGTATGAAAAAATTTTTGTCTTTATGTAAGGGATTTCATGTTTCTCATTTAATTCTCGGGGAAATATGTCAAATTTACCAGTTATTTAATTATAGTTGGATATATTAATCACCAATTAATTTTTATATATTATCTATAATATATTTATTAATATTTAATGAATTATTTGATTTAATTTATTATTTTGGATTATAATTTAAATTTTTCTAATGTGTTGTATGATATTTATAAAACATTTATTTATACCGAATACATTCTTTATTCGTGATCTATTTATTTTATAGATTATATATTCTTCCTACTATGATAATTTATTATTTTTTCAATGAATTTTTTTTTCTATAATTAACCATAATATATTTTCTATATCATGGTAAATATGCTTCCATATATACCAAAGTGGTAAAGGATTGAGATTAAAATATCATTATTTATCAGGATTATATTTGATTATATTTCCAATGATGAAAAATAATGATATATATATCTATATAAAACTAAGAATTATTTATTATTTTTAAATTTTTTAAAATTACTAGTGTTAATTTAAATTTCATAATTTTCGTTACTCATGATTTCAGTATAGTTCCTTAAATTATAATTGACTTTATTTTCCTCCTAATTTGAAATTAATTATTCATCAAAATCTATTTTTTCTGAAAAAGTCATGAATATATATCTATCATTTTTCAATTTAATTTTCACTTGTGATTTTTTTAAGAAGATTTTATAAATTGTGTTTTGATATATTTTTCCCAAAAGGTACAAGAATAATTTAGTTATAGAAATGTTAAATGAATATTTATTTTAAAAATTTTTAGATGGACAACATTTCCATCAATCATGAACTCTCAATGATTTAATGCTTTATTTATTAGTTTCATGGTTATTTTCAATGAAATAGTTTTCCATAAAATGAGGATTGTTATATGGTTTTGAATAATCTATTTCAATATTAAAAGGTTATTTTCATCATTAAATGATCATACTGATCATTTAAAATAATTAACAATCTATAAAAAACATCATTTTGTTTTATGTCAGATTTAGTAGTGATATTCTATAGTGATACCGTACATATACATTATTTATATTAATTATGTTCATTATCATAGAAATAATGAAAAAAAATCCAATTAAATGGGTTATCCAATGATGAAATGATGAATTTTTTTTGAAACAGTTTTCTATTACATGTGTAATGATATTATGAAATTTTTATGAGGACCATTTCTTTTCATTGGTTTTCATAAAATGAATGGATTATGATATATTGGTAATAACATGTATTATAATCATTATGTGATATATTGGACCTATATTTCCCAATATGTCATTAAGTACTGATTGATATATGATGAGATAAATAGAACTATAATTTGAAATGGACCCATTTAAGTAAGAGACAATATTCACTAGGATGGTCTTTGGAGGGAACTCTGAATACTATGATTTTTTGAGATATGAACCCAATCCACAATGAAATTTTTTTAATGATATATAAATAATAATTTAATTTTTTTTGAATGGAACAAATTTATGTAATATTTCAATGTTATGTTTTATGGCTGATATTTTTTTATTATTTTGTTATTTCTGTGCATTAAACTGCCAATATTTATTCCCTGACCCGACTTTGTGATATATGATATGTATGGTATGAATTTAAAAATTTATTATAATGTTCTCATACTCTTATAGACATGTAATACATATATAAAAAATTATATATAATTTCTATAGCCATTCAGATCATCTTTTCTTACAATTTATTATTTTAATTTCCCTTGAGTTAAGTTGAATGGTATAATTTATGATTTTTTTATAAAGGAGTCTTGTAATGAAAAAAATTGTTTTAGATGATGTAGCTCACTTGTGAACATAGTGTTTATATTTCCTTGTTAATAGGGGAAATATTCATATTCAATTCAAGTCGGGATCATTATGTAATATAAATAATAACCACCTAATAACAAGTGATATCAATATTTGAAATCTATCTTTTAGTATAATGGAGTTGAGGGTTATTTTTATCATGCGTGAAACTCCTACATATAACAATTGATAATTGAGGATATTCATAAATATCACATTCTTACAAATTGTAGATGTCATCGTTTAGTAACTTACACTATCATATGAGGTTAATCTGAGTTTTTTTGAGTATATATTATATTTTTAAGATTAAAATATTCACTAAGGTACTATCATTTACTTTTATAATAATGGTATATAGTTATTATTATTTTGAAGAATTGACCTTGATAATTCTCTATTTATTGTACAATCAGGTCACAATTTAGTTTCTTCACATGGATCAATATACCCAAAATGAACATATGAACAGAATAAAGATAAAAGTAAAAGGATACATGATGTAATATTTTCAACTTCAAAGCACAATGAAAATAATCATAATTACTCATAATATGGTGTAACAATTTTAGATGACAAATAAACACCCAAATTACGTGAATTTAAATTAACTAAAATAATATTGATAATGTTTTAAAAATATAAATATTCCATAAAATAATATTATAAAATATTTAAATTGTGAATTTCATTATTATTCGTAATGATTCTTAGTGAATTGAGAATATTATATTATGTTCATCCTGAAGTCTGGATGAAGGATATTTTCATCAATTGTTATTTAAGATAAAATAAGTAGTCCTTTATTTGTTTTATAATTGTTTTAATTAATTATTATCAGGGAAATTAAAACCATTGTTTTAATGTACATATAGATATAATATTGTGAATCTATAAAAATGAAGACTTTATAATAAATCCACATGTGATTCTAGTAGAGAACCTATTATTTGGTCTCTAACAAATCACAATAGTTGTAAAATCACCTTGTGAAAACTGAACTAAATATATTACATCCTTGTGGTATTGGTTTAATAAAAATGAAATATTGAAGAGTAACCTTATTATAGTATTAGACCAAAATAGATAAATAGATATTAATTTTTAATGAAATAAAAACTGTTAAAATACTACACTACTTCAACCACTACATGTCCAACACCACCTTGGGATCATCAATTAATATCATAGCAGAAGTTAACTATACCAATATCCATTATGTGTTTGAGATGGAAAATCAAAAAATTTATTATATTAGGTGTTTCCACATATTTAATTGAATGAACTAATTTTTTTAGAATAATATGTAATTTTCATTTCTCACATCTCTTCAACTTAATGTTAATGATTCAGTAAGAGGGGGATTCCCAAAATTCAGTGAGATTGTCTAATCACAATTGATGATAAGAAAAATATGCAGATTTATAGAAATGTTTAAAATATCTTTTTTTTATCCATTGAAAATGTAATCAAAATATATATAGGATACCATAAATATAAGTAAATTATCGACTAATGGGAATGATGTAATGAAGGCAACGTAAATTCTATGGAAGTAAAATTACAAATTTAGAGGATAAAATGTTTAAATATCTATATATGTGAAGAATAAAACATTGAAGACTACCTAATAATAGTGATTTAAATTATGAGTAATAATTGGGATTGTGGTGAAATATTTGATGACTCATCTATTGTAAATAATATTAAGAGAAATATTCCAGATATGTTTTATTGAAAATTATCACATATATAAGATAATAAATATCTTAATCTTGATGAATTTCATAACATTTTTATTGATTAAAAAATATAAATCATCTTAATATTTGAGAGGATGATAAATGATGTCATGGATTTTTAGGCAATTATAAAGAAAAAAACCAGTGATGATTAAATTCCATAATCATGTGAGTATAATGATAAAAATGAAGATGAAGATTATAAAACATTAATTTCTATTATGTAGTTTCTTGGAAATTCTATATAATAAATGTTTTTAAATTATATGGAATTATTTCTAGACCGAAAAATTCAAGGGCACGTGATTCTGAGGCCTAGATAGCCCCGTAACATAATTTTGAACTATTAAAAATGTACTTTCAGTAATCATGGGAGAAAAATTTTATGTCTTTTTAACTTTTGCTCAGATCAAAAATCAAATGGAACTGTTGAACACAGAATGCAAGCAATCACCAATAATATGGTAAACATATTCTAGTAAGGGCCAAATGGAAAAGTTGATTTTTGGACATTATAAAAATAATATAATAACTTGTAATGGATTTTTAATTTCCTTTCTCCTCCGTTGAGCGGAACACAATGACTCTACATTGTGGAGACAAAGAGGCGATATGGAATATTAAGGTGTCTCATTAACATCCTATATCACACATCATAATGATTCAATAAATGGATCGTAACAGGGTTGTTGTTTCATATATGAACCAACATAACGATGATACATTATAGCGTAACTGAAATGATGTGACCGGTTTCCTTTCAGTTGTTCGGCATGATAAATGATGGAGGATTAATCAGTGGGAATATTCTAATGCACCTCCATCAGTTCATACTCTCAATTATTAACAAACACCAACAAACACCAACATCTTTGATGCCTCTTGACGATCAAAGCCTAGAAGTGACGTCGATGCCCTGAATTCTCGAGGACAATCGATACGACATCGAACGTCATATAGTTAGGTTTTTGGGTTTTTATTCAATTTTCATCCCCATTATTCACTTTCTAGAAAAAATGAACAAAAATATACCAACTTACAGGTTGATTTGTGGTTTATGTATAAATGCAGTAGGGTGACATTTCATGGGGATTTGTTATCTGGGATTATGTTTAACACATGATATTATTGAAAAAACATTCTTGAGCCTTCTCTCTATATAAACCCTATAACAATGAGGGTGCAGGATGACAATAATAATGTCTCATACCCCTCTACATGTGTGCTCTTTTGAAATGGTCCTCTGAATAAACATCTAGGCGGAAAAAAGACCTTCACAGTAAAGAAGATGAACCGAGAGGACAGTCAGTATAGACGGCATGGTGAATGGACCACCCAAGCACATCAGATGGTTCACTGAACATCCTATCGTCAACTACTGTAGCTGGTGGAGGCTGCGCTTCCATCTTTGCATCGTGGGGGCAGGTTGTCATGGCCCTATGAGTGTGCGACATGGATGGAAGTCCCATGTCTGGACACCCGACCATCTAGATAAAGTGGCAGTCCATCGAAAGGGGCTGGAGGTGGAGGCCCTACGGCATTTTGTGGGGAAAAGGTAGAACGAACACATATGGTTTCTGTATCCCTCTCAGGTGGCGCACCATCGGACGATCCAATGGTCGGTCCTCGGCTAGCGGCATGAGCCCCAGTGGGGAAGGCCTACACCAGCGGGACACTTACATGCTGAGGGCCAGACCCTCACACTTCCGGCCAGGCCGAACTATTCTGGGTCATGAGGGGACCCGACATGTTGGACCCTTGGCCAAACTAGGATGGGTCCAACAGGGCCTATTGGGCTAGTCACTTAGGTTGGGCTGGACCAGACTGATCCAGTCCTGAACCTGGTATGGTCGAGGCTGTTTAATTAAACTTGTGTATGTGGGACCCTCGGGTCTGGTTGTTCTGTCGGTCTGACCGGGTCAGATCGGGCCTATTGCAACTAGCCCTGTATTTTCTAAAACTCAATTATCTAGAAAAACATACATCTTTTTGGCGATCCGTTTATGGAATTGGAACCCTCTTGATGATACATATCTTTTGGCATTATTTTTGGTTACTTTCATGGGAATAAATATGCAACGGATGACTTGAGAGCTGTTCTACCAAGCGTGAAATTTACAGAACTCTACGGTTGGATGAGACCTGATTAAAATTTGATGAAGGCCATAGGCGATACAAATCTATTTGACCTAGAAGGCCCATAGTTGGGAGTGGCTTTGTGCTACCCTAGAGAACCATGGTAAATCGACAGGAGAAGTACCTCAGTTCGACCATGGTGGGAAGCAACTCTGGGTGTCCTGACATGCCCATGGTGGGGAGCGGCTCTGTATGACCTAACATACAAATTGTACTCGTTAGTGATGAGTACCAAATTAGTCCATGGTTAGTGAGAACAAGTTATATGTGATCTGGGAGGCCCCTATCACTTTATAGAGTAGGAGTTATCAAGTATCTGAGGAGTTTTTTGATATGACTGATAATGCTACTATCACTACCATTGAATATACCGTGGGAGAGTTTAACTGTTCTTTGTTTTTCTGCATTGTGTATGATTTGAGTATTTCATTGTTGTTATTCCTTTTTGTTTCAAGGCCCCCTACTGAGTATTTTTTTAACTCACTCTTACACGGGCATCGCCCTCACATATTTTATCTAGATTCAGATTATCGATTTTTCGTTGAAGGTGCTTAGTGGGACGAGACCGATGTAATGTACGATGGATGACATGGTGGCCATGGAAAATGCATGTCATAGTAGGACTAGGAAGACATGAAATACTTCTTCAGCTTCCAGTAACATCATTACTCTTACATTCATGTGGGGTTTTACTCAAATGGCCATTAGAGATCCTTTTTTTACATTGATGTTTCAGTAATTTTTACTACATTTGATTTATATCCCACTTTCTTTGAGTGGTAGTTTATTAATCAGTATTGTTATTTATTCTTGTTTTTCTCCTTTTAGTGTGTTGGGAAATGGTTGGGAATGTGTTTACGTACATGTACTCGGTCAAATCCCTCCAACTTGTATGTTGTCGCCTTCACCTCTTGTCGACAACCATTGGGCTTTGGGAGGCCGACATGGGGTAGTCACAACACGGTCCCCAGGGGAGGGTCGTGAAAAAGTGAAATCAGAGAGCAGTCAATCATACCACAATGACCACAAGTCTTTTTTTTTTGTTTTGGGGTAGTAGTGTTCCGTATTGCGAGTCCAATATTCATATTTGGAGAGTCTAGTGTAGGTGTAGCGGAAAATGTATCCATACTCTAGAACTTTGAATTCTACTATTCATGTAAGTACATGAACTCATTGGATGCATAAGTGTATCCCTGTGTTATTATGAATTAAATTCAACTATGAGGTTATAACCTTCTAGAAATCGTACAACCTGATCTATTTCTGAATTCATCCACGTGGAGGACCGATCAGGATCCTTATATGAGGTTCTAATGACACTAACATTGCAACATGGCATCTATTCTGGGAAAATTACTTATGATGGCCGCACCAGGTGATGCAACATTCCTACCACCACCCAATAATCATTATATACAAGAGGGGGTTCTGGAATATGATTTTTGAATGCTTTGATTCCAATATTACTTTCATAGATAGACACCTCCCGTGTTAAGGGGAGAGACGGATCCTCAGGTTATCATGGAATGGATTAATATTGTGACACATGTCATCTGCATAGGGCAGACACTAACTAGCTAGATGAAGATCTTGGCAGCAATTCTTTTTAGGGAATTATAGAGTGATTTTAGAGCTTTACCACCCAGACACTCATAGAGGCAACCCATATATGGGAAGACTTCGAGAAACTTTTCAGGGGTGATTTTTTTCCAACAGCCGTTTTTTAGCGCATTCAAGAGATGTATCACCTATAGTAGGGTAGCATGGTGGTGGTTGAGTACTCAACAAGGATCACCAATCTATCTCTCTACTTCACAGACATGGTGTGTGACCCTTTCATTAGGGATCTGGGGATTTAGTAGGGAATCAGGTGGGAGATATGGTCATTCGTGTTGTCTCCCAGCATCCCCACCTAGGACGGGATGTTAGAGTAATCCCTTCTAAGGGAGATCATCTGGGTGGAGTAGGCACTGATAACTAGAGTCGCCAAAATATCCATGTATCTAAGTCTTTAGCAGTCAGAAAACGGTAGACACGAGGGGGCCAATCAAGCTATGTCTTTTAAAGGATGATCCCAGGACATATGGTCGTAAATACGGGGCTCCCGTTCTAGGGGCGTTAGCAAGGGGCCAAGATGTGCTTTATGTGAAGTGGGCAGTGAAAATTGCTACAAGACTACCCAACCCACCGTAACAATGACCAAAAGACAGATGAGGGGCCTCCAATGTAGTGTAAATAGTTTGATCGTGGAGTTTTGAAGGGTGGAAGAAGTGGTAGGTTAGCTGGGCAAGCGGCAAGTGGTGGGTGACCATTTGATTTGTTACCGCCAGCACCCACAAGTGGTCCACCCTGTCCATAGGTTGTAGGAAGATTGGGGTGTGATCAATTCCATGAAAGAGAGGGATATTACTATGACATTCTAGATTTGATCTAAGGTACAATCTTTTTCTTCTCCATCATAGATGTAGTTCTCGTAGACACCGCTACTAGCCACTCATTCCTTATCATGACTCTCGTTTGATGATCCATGATTCTGGTAGATCCATTGGCTCAATCATTATGACAAGAGACTCCCACGGGATGGTATTTGATAATTAAACACTAGTGAAAAAATTGTGAGATCTATGTTGGAGGTGAGAGCTTCGACTAGGATCTAATAGTAGTGGTGTTACGGTCATATTATGTCATCTTGGAAATAGACTTCATACCCACATTCCATGCTCAAATCCACTATTTTAGGTCTACAGTGAAGTGTGTCTGAGGAGATGGGACTAGGTTTTCCTTTACGACTATGAAGGAAATCATTGTAGTGTAGAATAGACTCTCTCTAAGGTGGGTGTAGTTGATCACTCACATGTTGGCTCGCCTCACTTTAAATCTTCCCTGTAGTGTTGGATGAATATGAGTATGTTTTCCTCAAGGATTTTACGAGTCTTCCACCTCAAAAAGAGGTAGAATTTTGAATAAAATTGTACCCTAGGATGTCATCGTTATCCACACAGTCATATTGGATGGCTACTACCAAGCATTGGGAGCTGAGGGTAAAACTAGATGACATGAATGGGAAGGGGTTAGTAAGGCCCAACATATCACCATGGGCAGCCCTGATGCTTTTTTTCAATAAAGTACACTAGAGCTTGAATTTGTGCATGTAATTCCAATTCTCGAACTAGGTGACCATTAATAACAACTATCCACCATAGAGAAATGATGACAACTTCGACCAACTGAAGGGAGATATGGGGTTCTCAAATATAGACCTCAGTTAAGGTTATCACCGGCTTAGGGTGTGGGATTTGGATGCACCAAAGATAGCCTTTAGGTGACAGTACAACCACTATGAGTTCTTAGTGATACCTTTCAGTGTTACCAATGTCCCACACAATTTTCATGGATGTCATGAACAAGATCTTCCCGATATACCTTGACCGGTTCAACATGGTATTCATTGATGAAATCTTGGTATACTCAAAGACGGAGGAAGAGCAGACCACACAGCCGCAGATAGTCATGGATACACTCTGAGAGTAAAATCATTATTTTATTCTCTTGATGTTCTATTTCTGGATCGGAGGGGTCCACTGTTTAGGACATGTCATCCAAGAGGGTGAAGTTGTAGTACATTCAATGGAGATAGATATAGTGCAAGCTTTATGTACACCCATGAGCACGAATGAGGTGTAGTGACTCTTAGTGTTGGTTGGTTGCTATCAAAGGATCGTACTTTACATTTATATAATATCATCACCCTTATCAGCCATGACACGGAAGGTACATCCCGTCATGTGGATGTAAAAATTCTAGCATTTTTTTGAGGAGGTGAGGCAGTGATTGAATAGTGCCCCCATTTTGAGACTACCAGAAGAGGGTGTCAAGTATGATCTTTATATGAAATATCAAGGAATATACTAGGTTGTTTCTTAATGTTGGAGAGGGTGTTTATATCCTACATCTAATGACATTTGAGACAACATGATCAGATCTACGCGACCCATGACCTGGAGTTACCAGTGGTGGACTTATACATGAAGATGTGGCAACACTACTTGATGGGTAAACGATTTACAGTCAACACCGACCATAAGAGTCTTAGGTACATATTTTATCATGATGTCATAAACCTTATATAGGGTCAATTGGTATAATTTATCTAAGATTATTACATTGAGATAGTCTATACTCCTGGGAAAGGGATAGTTTTTGTAGGCACACTTAGCAAGAGGATGGATTTGTAGCTCCGGAGTGAGGAGAACAATAAGTTAGTAGTGATGAAGATATTATTTATGTATGATGATGTAGGATCTTACCTTTAGTCGATGACTATTAATACCCCACTATTACAGCAATTCAGGGAGGCATAAGAGGTGGATTTAGACTGTGAGGCCCGACATGCTAGGTTATCCTCAGGACGGGCTCCAGATTGATTTTTGATAGGTGTGATGCACACCAACCTTTTCAGAGGGCACACCATAGAAACAGTGACGTTTCTATAGGAGGATTTTAGGGAGTTCTATATGTCCCCAATGGCGAAACATCTCAGAGTGGAAAAGATATAACAGGGCCATTGATGTCAGCACTAGTGGTTGGGTATGAAGAGAGCAGTGGCCAAGTTGTTTTCACGGGGCCTCACTTGTCAACTAGTGAAGGCCGAGAATGAGGTTCCAACAGTATTGGCCCATCCACTTGAGTTACCATAGTGGGAATGGGGTGGTATATTTATGAACATCGTGATGGGGTTACCTCATACATCTAGGGGGTAGGATTCTGTTTGGGTGATATTTGACTAACTCACCAAGTTGAATTACATCCTTCCCATCCCAGACTATTGACCAATAAAGGGAATGTGATGTCTCTATGTCTGGGAGATAGTGCGGATACATAGGGTACCTTAATCAATCATCTTTGACTATGATGCATGCTTTAAAATGTAGTTGTGAAAGGTATTGGAGGAGGTGTTCAGGACTCAGCAGCGTTTGTGCACAACATTTCATCCCCAGATGGATGGTCAAACGAAGCAGGCCATACTGACTGTGTAGGACATGCTTTATTCTTATTTCTTGGATCTTGGTCCCAATTGGGAGGCCAACCTATAATTGTTGGAGTTTTCATACAACAATAGTTTTCACCCCACCATTGGCATGGCACCGTTTGATGCCCTATAAGGGAAGCATTGCAGATCACCCCTATACAATAAAGTACCAAGGGAGTTGGAACTCATGGGTCTAGAGTTGGTATGGGTTACCACCGAGAAGTTTCAAATCATACAGGAGTAGATGAGGACTACACATATAAGGACTAATTTTAATCCCAATAGGAGACAAAAACCCTTGGACATTGAGAAGGGTGATCACATTTTCTTTCGGGTCACACCCCAATGATGATTGATGTGTGTTGGCTGGTGTGGAATTCTATCTCTAAGATTCATCAGACCTTTTCAGATCATGAGAAGTGTTGGAGTGATTGAAAATTACCATTCTCTTCCCCCAATGATGCATAGGGTTCATGATGTTTTTCCACGTGTTCCACTTGAAGAGATACGTGCATGATCCATCACACGTCATGGACTGGGGAAAGCTGAACATTGATGATGGGTAGATGTATACAGATTTCTCAATGGATATAGAGGATTGACCAAAGTGGATACTATGTGGGTTGTTGATTCCTCTATAACATGTTCGGGGTAAGGATTACAGTTTCCTTGTGAGCACAAGGGAGCGGAGGGTTCAGATTCCTGCTCTGTACCCCTATCATTTTTTTCAGTTCTGTATTGGATTTTTTGGATGTAAATACCTAAGGTGGGGAGAATTTAATTCCATGGAAATTCCCTGAATTTCTATAAAATTATTTGGAATTATTTCTAGTCGGTGAAATTCGACGACATTTGATTTTGAGGCCGAGATATTACTGAATAGAATCATGAACCATTTTTATGGTACATTTATTAAAAATGATAGTGGGATTTTCTATGTTTGGAATTGGTGCTCGGATTGAAAATATGAGGACACCGATAAGCTCATGATTCCGAGAATCTCCTTTAATAGAATTAGCTTCAGACGACAAGGGTAGAAAAAAAAGCTTATCTTTGATATTTTTGGAAATTTATAAAATAACCTTAAAATGTTTTTTTGTTCTCAATCGTTGAGCAATAGATGGCAATGATGTGGTGTTGTGACAAATTTGGGATGGGGTATATTAAAGAGGCTCATTATTGGCCTATATTATGTAGCATAAAAATTATATAAAGGGATCGTAATAATGATGATGTTTCATAAATCATACAATATAATGATGCGACATCGCAACGTAACTGAAGCACTATGACTTGTTTCCTTGTAATTTTTTGGTTTTGGAGACGATGGAGGATTAATCATTGGGAATCCAATTACGCACCTCCAACATGTCATTATCTCCAATTAATAATGAATACCAACAAACTCCAACATATTCAACGCCTCTAGATGATCAGATGAAGGAATAGAAATAGACGCCTTAAATTCTCAAGGACGAACTCTACAACATTAAATGTCAAAGAGGTAAGGGTGTGAGTTTTATTTAGAATTTATTTATCATTTCTATATCTCTATAAATGACTAACATAGATTAACAAAAAAACAGGTTAATCCACCATTCAATAATTTATGAGGGAGTGTGACTTTTCTTTGGGATTTATTATCCTGGATAAATTATATCACACTATATTGTTGAACAGAAATCCATGATCCATCCTCGTATATAGAACCACTAATGTTGAGGGTGAGGGAAGACACAAACAAAGGTACATGCCCTTCTAAATGTCTGCACTTGTGAATTGAATTTCCCAATTGACGACAAGACAAAAATGAGACATTCGTGGTGAAGAATACCACCTGATAGGACTGTCAGTGTAGACATTGCAAAGAAGGGACCACCAGAGCATGTTTGGTGATCCTCTAAACATCCTACCCATGCACCAGTGCTGACGAATGAAAGAATCTATGGAAAACTGGCCATTGTAGTAGGGTGATGCAGCGCCAGGCGTTCACTACATGGAGGTGTGGCCCATGACCGGGCCACCCAATTGGCTTGGTGAAGTCGCGGTCTATCGAACACTGTTGGGGGTGGAGGCCTGGGGGAATCCCATGGGGAAGAGTGGTATTGGACATGGATGGTTTCAACATCTCGATCGAGTATTGATCCATTGGATTGGCCTCGACTTGTTAGTCGAGCCCCCAACGGGTAGGGCCGATTATACACCTAGTGGGCTGGTCCCGTGCCATGCGGTCCGGATCCACATATGGGGATAGACCCACACTTAGAGGGCCAATCCTAAACCCTATGGGTCAGGATGGACTAGACTGGGTCACCAGGATACCCAGTGTGCTGGACCCTTGGACAAATCAGGTCGGGTCTAGCAAGGATTATTGGGCCTGGCCCTCCGGCAAGGCATGACTAGAAAGACCCCATCCCAAACAAGGTCAGGTCCAGTCTCTCTAAAAAAACCGGGGTATGTGGGACTCCCTGGCCAGGTTGGTCATGTCTCTCAGTCCTGGTCAGACTAATCCCGATTGCAACCAGTCCCCTGTTTACTAACATGCTAGTATCTTGCAAACCGCGCATCCAAATGACATACTTTTTGAGGCGTTTGGACCCTATTGATGAGGAGGATATTTTTTAATTCTTCATGATTACATTAATTTAATAAAAATTTAATGAACATATCTAGGAGAGGTTCTCCAAAGAACGCTACATATGGAACACTATGGTTGGTGGAGACCTGATGAATTCTTGATAAAGACCGAGTGGGAAGCGACTCTGTGTGACCCTCCAGAACCATGGTGGGGAGTGAATCTGTGTGACCCGGTAGACCTGTGGTACTCGAAAGGAGGAGTACCTTAGATAGAAAAAGATTGTAAGTGTCTCTATGTGATCTAGAAGGCCTATAATGGGGATCAGCTATATGTGACCCACTACACACACAGTATTAATTAGGAATGAGTACCACAACAGTCCAAGGTTAGTGGGATGTGGCTCTGTGTGACCTAACATTCCCAATAAACTCGATGTAGGTGGAGTTCTCTAACTTCCAAGGAGTTTGATTGTATGACTGATGATGCAACTACCACTACCCCATAATATATTAGATGTGAACTATCTTGTGCTTCATGTTTTTGCTTCATGATTTCTTTGAGGATAGTTTTGTAGTGTTTTTGTTGTGTTTCAAGGTCCCTGACTGAGTATTTTGTAAGACACCCAACATGGGATTTTCTCATACGTGTTGTGTCTAGTGAAGATGATCAATTTTTCGATAGAGGTTCTTAGGGAGACGGGACCGACAATTTCTACGACGATGGACATGATGGCCTAATACCAGGCATGGCCCAGTAGGACTACATAGATATGATATGAAACATCTTCATTCAGTAGATTCACTACACTTATGAGTAGGTGGGGGTTTTATGAAATTTAAATCAGAGCTCCTTCTATTATTTGTTGTTTCAGTCGTTTAGGTTGCATTTGAATTATTGTACACTTGATTTTAGTTGTATTTTGTACTCATTATTTTTTTAGTGTACCTGTTTCCCCTTTTAGGTGTGTTGGGTCATGGGTGGGCATGAGTGTATATATATGCACTATTTAATTTTCCTCCCACGTGAAATTTGATGCCTTCGAATCTAGTCACCATCCCCTAGCCTTCGAGAGGTGGACTTTTATTAGTCACAGTATATACAGCTGGGGACATGTCATGACATATTATACTAAAGGGTTACATTAAAATAAATATAAAGGGAAATTGAATAAAATATCGATGGGGAAAAAAATGAAAAGATACTTGAAATATTCCCATCATTTTTATAATGAATATGAATTTTATACATGAGATAGATAATTATATTACATGGAAAAAATGTTGAAAACCCAAAAATGATAGAAAAAATGGGTGGAAATATAAAGTATTTTAAATGAAAATTTTGATGATTAATGAACAATGAATAATAATTTGAATCCACATTAGTAAGAGATTCAAATTATGAATTTTAATGAAATTAGTAAGAATTTATTTTGAAAAATATAATATAATTTTTTAAGATATTCCAAATATCATAAAATATTAGAGGTATATATTGTTAAAAAAATGAAAATATTTATTATACAAATGATGAGTATGGAAATAAATATGTTATTACATAAATAATTTAATGTATTAAAAACATAATATGGATAATGTTGAGAATACAACATATATCCTTAATGTAAATGATTCTCTCAATGAAGTTGTGAAGTCGTATACAAAGATTAAACAACTTGAATAGTATAGTTATTTTCCAAATACTATGGATACCATGAAACAGTGTTATGGGGGTTAATTCTAGTATATATGTTTATTTTCTAAAATGATGGTATATGCCATATTTTTTATATTTTATACATTATTTTGGTAATTACATGAATCAATTATGATTACTAAAATTATAATTTTACTATTTTTAGATTTTATAAGCCAAATTTTTTATTTTATATAATGTGATTTTGAAAATATAATATTGATGTGGGTTACATTGGAATGAAATGATTATTTTCATGAATTTAGTGCTTTATGTCAAAAAATAGTTTCTTATAGTGGGGAATATATTATCTGTGGTTTTTATAAATGTTCTTATGGAATTAATGTTTTTTTTCTTTTAATTTCACCTTTCTATACGGATAATATAATAATATATAGATCTTATATTTATGTTCAACGTGTAATGTTTGATTGATAGTGGATTTTTTAAAATTTCTTAAATATATTAGTATATCTAAAATGTTTGATTTGTTTATATAAATATTCAACTATGTTTATACAAAATAATAGGGATTATATAGTATATCGATTTTTATGGATATTATTCTTTCAATATTTTCATGAGGTAAATATATATTAATTGAGAAAAACATGGTGTGATTAAAATAAAATACATTTATCATTTTTTTAATTACTTGAAATTATAAAAAGATCTTGTAGCTGATAAATTTAATATCTAAGAGTTTTTGAAATTAAATTGATGGGATTCAAAATCTATTGAAATGACCCTATAATTACCTAAATATTTATCCATTAGGCCATCCATGGAATCATTTATTAAGAACCTCTAAAAATTAAGAGTCGATTTTTGTGAGAAATATTTCATTTTACAAAATCATTTTTAAATAGTTTTTTATTTGTGATTTTAATATTTTAATAAAATAATATTCATATATACAAAACAAATAAAAATATATTTTTAAAGACCCCAACATTTGATTAAATAATTTTCTTTTGAAACGTAAAACAATTTGGAATCATATCAATTTTAAAATGATTTAACCCCAATATTAATGTTTAATATGAACCTTATGATATAAATGTTGCAATGGAGATCATCATAGTATACCTACCTACAACACATCTTGATTTTGTCATGAAAAAATGAATCTTCTGAGTATAATTATATGAAATTTTATATAGCCTCAGGTAATTCTTCTAATATATTTGATAAATTTCATATATTTCTTTTTAATTTTACCTTGAATATTTTTTTTAAAAATTGAACACAAATTAATGAGTTTCTAATGATGATCTAAGTAGATGTTCTACACTACTTCAATATGGAAACACATTCTGGGTATTATTAATAAATATATGACATACATGAATTCACAAATTCAGTATATTAGGGTCTACTATGATTAAAAATATGGGATTTCATCCATTCATCACTTCATTATGCAAAAAACATGATGAATATAAATAATCTGAACCTTCCAAACTAGATCAATTGTCTATGTTTTTAAAATGGAACAATATTCATGTAATTTCTTAACAAAGGATAAAATAGGGTTGTCATATTTATAAACTAGAGATATACTAGAAATTATAATTAAATTTTTATAAAAAAAATCCATTTTTTAGATGATATTATTTTCCTTAGCATAACCATACATATTAATAAAACACACTACCTTGTATCTAGGTAGAGATAACCCATAACAAGGGTTGGCCCAAGATTCAAAATACGGTATAAATTCCATAAAATATATAACGAATGAATAAATATGATTATTATAGAAAAGAAAATAAATTGAATCACATTCCACTTATTCAATAAAAATCATTGTAGTAATTAGTATTTATCAAATAAATCAATAAAAATATTCAAATATTCATTAAACATATATAAGATTTCTTTAACTAATCGAATAATCAAATTGACATTGAATCACGATCTCATAATGTTGTAATTAAAATCGTTGACCATTCAAATTTATAAAGATCTGTCATAATATTTTATAAATTTGTGCATAGAAACCTCTCTATTTTATAGATAAAAATTATATAATGAAAAAAAATCGATGAATTGGGGGGAAATCTAAAGTTGGGTTCCAACCATCACAAAATATGTCCAATTAATTGAATTAATTATTGATTTCAAATAGAATCATCAAAAAAATAATATGGAATAATTAACAATTATAATGTTATTACATACCACAATAATATAAAAATAAGCATAAACCATCCCAAATAATATGGGGAATGGAAATAAAATTTTTACATCCATAATCTAAAGGATTAGAAAACATAAATTAAATAATTTGGATGATATTAATAGAAAATATCACTAATGAACTATATTCATAATAAATTTTTATGACATCAATGAAGTTAGAAATTATAAATATATCAATAAAAAATTTATTGAGAATTTATCCATTAAACGTTATAAATCACATTTTATAAAAAAAATCACATATTAATTTGAAAATAATTTCTATTTAAAATAAAATATGAAACATACAAAATATTATTCAATATATTTATATGTCATGATGGTGGGAAATATTATTAATGTAGTGTATATTAAATTAATGATTTATTTAACATTTCTGGTAAAATAAAAATAGGGATTATTTTGAATGTAACATGAATATTCAAATTAATATAATATATAAAAATTAATATTAGAGAAAATGTGTTTAATATGTAATTGGAGAATGTTTAAAATGTTTTTTTGAATTTTTTCATAAAATATGTTTTTATGAAAAATGGATATTCGGTCGAAGATAGAAATGAATTGATATTTTCCTTAAATAATATAATCATTAATTATAAGTTACCAAGATTAAAAAATGGTACTATTATAATGGAATTTTACAAAATTACTAGTGCATAAGATAAGGATTTTTTTTAATATATAAATTCTTTATAATTACCCAATGAAGAAATAAACAAAAATAATCCCCAGTAATTATTAGATTTCGATTTTATCTACCATTAAATTGATAAATTTTGAATAATAATCCACATGAGAGAATAAACATTAATATAATATTAAAAAGAAATTAATATAAATATATTCATGATAAAAAATACCAAAATGGAAGGTATATGCCCCACATAAATTAATAAGTGGTGAATATGGGGAATGTCTCAAGGAAAAAAAATTTATATCAGAAACGAAAAACTAATTATTAAATTTTTTTATATGATTAAAAAACTACGATAAAATATATATGGGTTTATTATACAACTACTACATCACCATATGACTATATCTCATTCTCTATTTGATTTAATAATATTCTTGTATTAGTATTTATTTAGCAATTTGTTTATTAAAATAAATGTAATGTCTGTTAATTTCATCAATTTTCAATATTTTTTACTATGATTATTATTTTCATTCAATTTATTTATTGGTAAATCATGTATAAAATGCTAAAAATTATGAAAATAGAAAATTTATTAGGTATAATTTTATTTTTTGTAATCAATTTGTTTTAGAGTTATGAAATGTATTACAATCTACATGGAGACTATATGTTATATGTACATATGAACACTTTTTCCATTTTCCCTACTGAACGAAATTAATTGAAAATATATATAAGTTAATATTTCTTAAATCATTACGATTTAATTTATATAATTAATATTAACAACAAAAATACTCATTATAATCCATGAATGTATTTAACGAAAAACATTTCGCATTGGTATGTTGAGATGGTAGTCCATACGTACGAACGTGGGATAAGAATGAAGAATAATAATTTCAGAAATAAAATTTCGAGATGTTAAATACATCATTTTATCCATTCTATAATATTGTACACATAGAAAATAATAGAATCAGTTGGCGAGGAAGTAATTAGTTGTACACATGATGGAAAATTTTGATTCACATTTTGTTATTGTCAAGATGGATTTTGGCGATGTAATTGAAATAATAACATATCTTTTTATAAGATATACTATTTTGATTATATTATCATATTTATATTTTTTTTAAGGTTGAATAATAAATATACAAAAAATTTAATTTAATAATATCACCTCTCCTTCGAAGTGTATTTTTTGGTTTGTACACATTCTCATTAAAGGAGGCTCTCATAATATAAATAAGTCATATAGTATGTGATTATTTCTATAAGAATAAAATTATTTTATTAATAGATGAAAAATGGGTTTTTAAATGCGATGATGGGAGGAGAGGGTGTGTCATTTTACAAGTGCGAGAGAGGACATACATGGCATTTTTGAATAGATAATGTTGTACCAACACTTCTATTCATTATAAAAGCCTAAAAATGGGTCACCATGGAACAATATAGTTAATAAGGTCTATATATGAAAAAAATAATTGTATTGGATATTTTTAGGTCATTATAACCGAATTAATTTTAGTATTACCCCTTAACATACCGATTTTTACACTTACTACAGTAATTTATTTTTCCATTTTCCCTTTAAATTAGGTTAAGACATTATTTTAAATATTTTAGTAATATAAATAATTATTATTAAAAATATGGTATCAATTTTTCTATTTAAATATATTTATTTGGTAGAAATCAATTTATTATTAAAATCTAAATGTGATGAAAGAGTGGTTTTCCCAAGAGAGAATTCATATAGTATAAAATGGTTTATTAAAAAACATTGAAATGAAAATGATTAAAATAACCTCAATTAGTTAAATTGAAAAATTATTTAACTTCATAATTTTAACATAATTTTAAAATATTAATTTACCTTAATAAATAAAAAGGGATTTCCAATAAAAATAATTAATTTTACCATTCCTCTACAAATTATCCATTTTGGAATATTCTATAAAATTCATAGAAGGATATTCATTACATGTATATTCATAAAATTATGTTTTTTTCATATTTTAAAATTAGTAGGTATTGTAAAATATAATTTTAATTTTTTTTTGTGAAAAACGCGATCTTCCATATTTCAAAAAAAAATTCTTTCAAATATCAATTTAGTTTTATTAAAATGTATCATTTTTGTTAATAATCAATAGATGAAAATTGAATTTATTTTATAGATGCTTAATACATAAATAATATTTATTTAGTTTTTAATATTAATCCCTATAATTCTTATAGATTGGTTAAATTGTATTTGTTTAAATAAATTTTTTATAAAGAGTATATTGTATCATTTAAACTCGATGTTGCATGCATCACAAACAATTAATAAAATAACATTTATGTAAAAATAGTTATAACATCAAATTTTCGGGTTCCTTATTCTTTTCTAGTCATGTTTTTTCATGTCATAAATTCTATCAAATATTTTATCCTTATTTTAAAACATTATCATCATACATTCTACAAACATGGAATGAATATCATTATATTAATTTATTCAATATTTCTGAAATTAATGAATATTAATTATATTTTTTTAAAACCCATGTAATAACAATTTTTAATTAATATTACACTTTAAAATTGGTAAATGGAAGTACATAGGTCTTAGAAAATAAATCGCATCTATGTTTCAAAGTTGGTGATCATACATTGGAAGTGAGATGTTAACATCAAAGAGAATCAAATAAAAATTTAGACAGTGATAATGATCTTTGATAATAAAAAAACAGATGATATGGATAAGTTTAATGACCAAAAAAATTATAAATCTATCAGGGATTAGAAGACCACATGTTCAAAAGAATAGATGTATTAGTTTAACATTTTTGTTAGAAGATCTATTTTCAAGAGTTTGGGAATTATTTTATTATCTATGAATATCAGGAAATATACATACATGAGATCTTCTTATTTCATAAGAATAATATTATTCATTTTTTTCTTTTATCAATATCCATAGAACCTTTTAATCCATGAAAAAATATCCAAAAACTATTTTTTATTTGAATAACTGAAATTATCTTTTAACGGCTTATAAAATTAATAAATGAGTTCTAATTTATTCCCCTAGTATTTAATAAAACTACAATGTTAGGAAATTTTTTTTCTAATAACATTAAATGTTCATCTTAATCCATTACGTAAATTGTAATATTTTTCCTTCATCCAAGATATGTATACCATAATTCATAAGGATGGTCACTAAATCAATGTTATATTCCCCATAATGTGGGTCGTAATGTCACATTAAAAATATATGAATACCTTGATCACCATAAGTGGTTAATGAAGAAATTAATTCATGATAATATAATAAAACATGATGTTAAATATATTCCAGAAACACTAAAATATAGTATACTCCGACAATGAAAACAGAAATAATCAAACCAGTAACAATAACATCCCATGAAAAGTAAATTTTAATAAATATTTTATTATGAATATTAATTTTTATTTTTAAAAACCCATGTTGAGTAAAATATTTTACGGGAATGATTACATTAATAGAGAAAAATAGTATATATAAATTAATTTAAAATAATGATATTAAAAATAACGGATAAATACATTAAATAATGATAAAAATGGTTAAATCATTATGTTCAATAACCTGAATAAATTAATTATAATCCATAAAAATTAATGATTATAAATGAATAATTTATATATATTAATTTGATCATGTAAAATTAGAAAATATTTTAATAAAAAATTTATATTTGAAATTATAAGATAAATTACTAATTTGATATATGTTATTTTAAGATAAAATGAAAATTTATGAATTTATAAATTATGAAAATGAATAAAAAATTCAAAATATGTTTTAAGTAGATAAATTGAAACTTAATGGTAACATATAAGGAATTTTTAATAATTTTAATTTGAATATTTATAATTACAAATATTTCAGATTTTTTTTTCAGAATAAATAAAATTTTAATTTAATTTTGATAATTATTGAAGAATTAGTTTCATTTGTTTTATATAATATGATGATTATAAATTTTTTTTGTTAATTTTTTTTAAATTAATGATTTTAATAAATGGAATTTGGTTAACTAAGAAAAACATATTATAAATTTTGTACTATATACATTGATATATTGAGATAATTAAATAATAAATTAAAAAAATATAAAAAAATAGCTATGATTGTTTCTTTTTGGGTGAAGTCAAAAAAATTACATTACTAAGTCCCAAGATGGATGTTCAATCTCAAAGAAGGTTTTTGTGAGTGGATGGATTCTCCTATTAGAATATGATTACTGATGGGTCGATGTCCAGATTAAGAAGGGTCGAGCTCAGATAGAGGTCTCTACTCGAGATGAGGAAGCTAATTCGATAATGGATAGGGATACTGAATTACTATATGTTTAATGGATTTAAAATCAGTATAAAATAGGGAGTTCAAGACTATATCTGAGTAGCAGATGGAATTTTAATCTAATATATTGTTTGACTTAATCAATGTGGGTTTTTTTCATCTTGTAGTTCAACTATTATAATTTTATCATGTTACTCATTTTTCTACAAATATCTCTATTGACCATTCATATTTAATAAATATATATTTTAATCCCATATTTTGACATTGGGTTGGTAATAAATTCTTTTAAATTGGCATTGTCAAATATTTCGTTAGGCCTTAGTTCATTGAATTCCTTTTCGAATTTTTAGTACCGGTGATGAATTATTATGGTAATTAGATATATTCAATCAGTTTGATAAAAATAACACAAAATCAACTTTATGATTTTATGAATATGCCTACATATAATTCTAATTAGAATTATTAAAATATCTATTATTCATGGAATTGGGCCATATTTTTCATTTATGGTCAAAAACTACACAATATTTTTATTTGATCGGATCCAATATAGAGGTTCCAGAAAACAATTTTCAAGCACGATCGTAAAAAAATGAATGCATTGATAAAAATAAATGTAACTTATTTAATACATTAATAAATTTACAGATTGTAATGGTTAATATACATTCAGAGGATTCATCTAGTCATTAAATATTGATCAACAGAGATAAATACTCCCCTATCGAGAAACTCTTCTACCATTTTTTCTTTTTCAAGGTGACTTCAGACATAGTTGTTTGTGAAGTCCATGTTTTTTCTAAAATTATGGTAAGGTGGTTTTTAGTTTAAATATTAATACGAATATTTAAAATAGTCTATTTTTTGATACACATATTTTAATTAACCAGATATATTTAGTGTGTAATGGATTTTTATTTAGCTTCTTTTTTTGTAATGTTATTTCAATTTTTACACTGCATCACTGTTTGATGTGATTTAATTGTTTACAGTTTCTTTCATGAATTTAATCATTATTATTTTTATTAATTAAATATTTTTTTACTTTTTAAGATGGTACAAGAATTTTTTCTATAACTCTTATTATATATTTAAGGTGTTATATTCATTTTAGATATTTAAAAGAAATATTATTTCATCTCAACCATATTTTATATTATTATGATATTTTAATTATTTTTATGTAATTTTTAATAAATTTATGTTTTCATAAAGCAATTCTTAAATACCTAGACCGGATTCTTCTTTTAATATTGTTATATTAAAAAATGTTCAATCTATTAGTCTTTTATTTTATAATTTTCATTTGTTGTTTTTTATATATTTATGATTTTAAGGGGATTTTGATAAATTTAAGCATTTAGAAATTCATATTGAATTTTTTTTCATCAATATATATTTTTTTATTATTTATATTATTTAGTATTTATATGGAAATGGTTCGAAGGTTTTTCATTAATTTTTTTAAATTATAAAATAATGGACATCATAAATTATAATTATAATTATTGAAATATTTTGAATGATTTCTATTCCGTAGATTAAATTTTTATATTATAGAAAAATTATTTAAGTGGATAATATGCATATGTCTTTATTTATTCCTCAATTCATCATAAAAATACTTTATTTAAAAAAATTTATTTTAATAAATTTATTTTGAATGTCTAATATATCTAAATAAGGATTCTAAAAACTAAATGGATGTTATAAATTTTCAAAATTAATGCTTGTGATAAAATATTTTTATTTTCAAACATGTCTATATGTATATATATATACATTAATAAAACATTTCATATGGAAATCATTTATTCAAGAATATATATATATATATATATAATGTAAAACTAAATTTTAACACTTATTTCAATAGATAGATGTATTTAAATATATGTGTATATATATATGAATAAATTAATATAAAATTATTTTATTTATGATATATATATGTATAAATTTTTTTAAATTTATATATACTTATATGGGTTATTTTCTATAAAAGTATCCTTTTAAATTTTTGATATATTAACAACTTAGTATGAATGTGAAAATATGTTATCACTATAACTTCAATATCTTTTTAATTAATTTTATATGTATAAACATATGTATGTTTTTATATTCATGTATGTATTCATATATAATTTCATGTCAAACTACTTTTAACATGATATATATTTATATCCAAAAAACTATTTATTTTTTCCGCGATGGATGTCAAAACATAGGATTTGAAATAATCCTCATGGTTTTTATAATATGAAGTATAAGTTACTATTTCTTATATTCAAATTAATAGAACCTAGATGGGATTTGTAGTAAACCCATCCCAATATAGTTTTTTCCCTACCATGTTATTGGGAACTCAGATATTATCTGGTGATCAAATTATAGCATAAATATGGGTGTACAAAGTTAGTTCTCCATTGGTTTGGTTAAAGTTTTAATATCATGGTATCTCATGAATGGTGTGTGATATGTTTTCAAATCAACATTATAGGATGATGGATTAAATATAGTCCATCAATAGACTATGTTGACCATGTTAATTTTAGCTGAGAATAAAATATGTCCTTATGTTATGATCTATGGTTCCTTTGTGAATTATTTAAGAAAGATAATGTGAATTCAAGAGTTTTCATTATTATTTTGTGAAAGAAATAAATTTATTTTCCAATGATTCAATTGATTTAAATCATTTTAATGAAATTTTTTATTTTTCAAATTACACATTATTTATATGATATTTAATTTTATTAATATATTCTACTTTTATATTACATTGAAAAACCATTTTGGTTATCACCAGTTTTGAAACCCCTTATTAAGAAATTTCATGATCACAACATTATTTATAATAATATCCATTAGTTCAATATAATTTCCAATGGTTATTTTTTTATATGGAGTCAGCATGCATGATGATATTTTTTCTATTGTTTATATTGTTTACCACTCTGAAAATTTGTATTGATGTTTCAAATTCTCCAAAATAAATATTGTAAAGGGTTTGAGAATGTATAAGATATTTTTTAAATTTTAATTATCTATTTTTTCAAAAACCATTAAAAACATTTTATGTACTAAATATGGGTTTGATGGATCAAGGATTTTTAGTTTTTATCATAGAAATGGTCTACACAACATTTGAAATTAGATGTGTTTTTTAAAAGAATATATATAGTGGAGTATAAATGATTAGAGAGACTAATTTTTCATACTTAAAAAATTATATATCCAAAAATTTCTAATGTCTAATGAATGGCTTGTGAAGGTAAATTTCATTTATAAGTTAGAAAATATAACATCCCAAACAAAGTTACTTATTTTTAAAAAAATTTGGAAAATTAATTTATAATTTAAAACAAACCATGTTGGGTAGAAATATTTTAAGAGATATATTCATTAGAAAAAATAAATATGTTATATAATTTAATTTAATATAATGAAATAGTTAAATCATGTACGAATATGTTAACAAATGGAAAAATTAATAACATGGTTAAGCACAAAATAAATAATGAAATTAATTAGACTCCTAAAAAATTAATAATTATAATATTATAAAATATCAATGTTAATTTAACAAATTCATTTATCAATATAATTTCATAAAAAATATAATTGAATATATAAATTAATTTTATTATTTGAGATATGTTATTAATATAATAAATTATTAACTATGAATTTATAAATTATGATCATATGTACCTATTTTAGAAAATATGTTTTTTTTCTATAAATTGAATATCACTAGAAATATTTAAATTTTTTTATATAAAATAATTAAGAATGTTCATACTTATAAATTTTTAAGTCAATATATTGATATAAAATTTATGAAATTAATATTTAATTATTATAATTATCGAATAATTGTGTTAATTTATTTTATATAAAATCTATATTATAAATTTGATTTATTAAATTAAGAAATTAAAAGTGTTTTAAAATTTAAAATAAAGTAAAATAAGAAAAAACAATATAATAATATGTATATTAAATAATAATATCTGTTGAAATTATAAAAAAACATTAACCTGAAATAAAATATATATATATATATATGTGTGTGTGTGTTTGTGTGTGATGGTTTCAATTTTGGGGGAGGTGAACAAATATCATCTATAGGAGATGAGTGAGAGGTCCTATCATGGATGGGATAAAATTAGTGGAGGGATTCACCATGAGGAAGTGGAATTCTCTTGGTTCAATGCCGATCAAAAGTCAAGGAGAGATAAAATAGAGGTATTGACAAGAAATGAGGAAAGAAATCGATTTCTGGTGAGATATTTGAAGGATGGGCAATGTTCATGGGGTTCAACCACTGTATAGAAGCAAGGGTTGAAGATTGTATTAGAGTGCTGAAGATGGTTTTGAAATTTGATATATTTAAATGCATCTAAACCAGCTTTGTCCAATTATTCAGTAATCCACAGCTCATTAATTTTCATTATGTATTATTAATAGTAGTGATGAATTAATAATATATATATATATATCCTATAGTATCAAATTAGTTCCCATAAATATTCACTATCATTTTAAAAATATATACATTGATCATTTTAATGAGATTTATTCAAATCTATATGTGTAAAATAAATTTGGCCAATTTTCGATTACTTGTCAAAAAAGAAAACCATTTCTGATATGGTCAGATCGGGGATAGATTTTCAAGGGAAGAATTTTAAAACAATATCTTATAAAATTTAAATATATTTATCTTATTTTTTATTTTAATAAACATATACAGTTCAATAGTAAATATATATTAGGGGGTTAGTTCTGGAAATTTAAAATTTTTTTTAAATAGAAAAATAATCCCCCATCCTAAAACAATTAACATCATTTTTTATTTTCATAGTGTTTTAAAAAATAATAGCTTGTGAAGATCCTCCCATCCTACAATTACGGTAATGAGATTTTTATTTTTTATTCTCCACAATAACTTTTCAAATTTTCTTTTTCCAGATTGTTATAGAATCTTTAGGAAATAAATTGTTTATGTTTAAATATTTTTATTTCTTCCAATATGCATGTAAGGGTCTTTATTTTTTACACTAGATCAATTTATTAAGTACTTACCAAATTTAAAATTATGTTAATTGTATTTCATCATCATTATATTCTTCGATTATAAATTTTGATAAATTTCTTTTAGATGGTACTATAAATATTTACAAAGACTATTCTTATATTTTTTATATTGTATCTTCATTGAAGATTTGATTAGAAAATATAATTTCGTTCTATCGGTATTTTATTTTGACATGAAATTTTTATTTTATTATTATTTTTTATAGTCAGGAAAATTTTGCTAAAATTGATATTAAATATTTAAATTCATTGCTTTATTTAATATTCTTATATAAAAAATTGTTTTACAACCTCAATATTGAAAGTTTTTTATAGTGTTTTAATTTTTTATATAATTATATAACGTCTTCTGGTTCTTTTAATTTTTTCATTTAAAACATCATAGGAAAAATAAATCATCAGTAGGTGTTATTTTACATAATAAAAGAAATTTGATTATGTTATTTAGTAGGAAATGTGTGTTTTTTTGTGTTTTGAAATTCAAATTTCATATATATAAAATGGGAAGTATCAATAATAATTAATAATGTTGAATTTTTAAAAGTTTTTTAGATTAAACATATTAATGTTTGAATTAATAAAATAATTTACATATATTATATATATTCATCAATTCGTATTAAAAAATATTATGCGCATGGATTTACTTTCATAAATTTATTTTTAGTGTTTAATGGAACTATATTAAGATTATATATATATTCAATGGATGATTTGGAATTTTCAAAATTAAAAATTATGTTAAAATAGTCTTATTATGGAACATGTATATGTATATAAATAGATAAATACAAAATTTCATATCATGAGCTTTAATTTTGACACATATAAATCTATGTATATATGTGTGTGTGTCATTTAAGGTGCAACATTTTTTTGGATCAATAGATATATGTATTTAAATGTTTGTATATATATGAATAAATTTATGTAAAACTATTTTATTTCTGATATATATATATTATTAATTAAATATACGTGTTATTTAATATAAATGTATTTTTTTACTTTTCATATCTGTACATGTGAGTAAGAATGTAAAATCATTTTATACTCTTATATCAATCTATATGAAAATAAATAAATATGTATAAATATATGTATATTTTTATATATGTATACATACATTTAAAATTTCATGAGAAACTAGTTTTATCATGAGATATATTTATATCTAAACAACTATTTTTTATAATATTAATATTGAATCTAATCATTTTGATGAATCATTAGGGAGTTTTCTATATTAAACACTAGTATCCATGCTTCGTTCCCAAATTGTTTCCCCTTCATGGGATGTGGATTAAACCAAAACCTGTATCGAACTTTTTCAAACAATGTGACTAGTGAGGCTATATAGCATCATATTAGGCCATTATTTCTCACATGATGGGTGCACCCATATAGTGATCCAATTCATTGGGTAATGATTTAATCACATGAAATTTTATTTGGGGTTTGTAATTGGTTGTCCTAATAATATTATGGTATTACATAGTATAACTAATCCATCAAGGGATTATGAAATATGTGTTAAGTTGTATTAGGAGTAAATAGTGACCTTATTTTATGATCCAAGGTGACATTGAGAATTATTTATTAATTATAATTAATTTTCATGTGAAATAATAATTATATTATGAGTGAATTATATAGATTATCTAAATGTTATATATGTTTAATCTATTTAGAAAAAGTGTTTTTTTTCAAAAGTAATCATGATTTATATGGTATTCATTTTCGATAACATGTTTTACATTTATATTAAATTGAGAAATACTCATTATTTTTAACATTCTTCAAAAACCATTACTGGTAATATTTTCTCCTACCCCCAGTTTTATATTAATATTCACAAGTTTAGTATAATTTCTAAAGATTCTAACTTTATAAGTATATAACACACCTAAAGTTCTTATTTCAAATGTATATATTTTTTACAACTCATAAAACCAATATGTTTTTTCATAATTATCCTATACCTACATCCAAAAAAAAAATTAATGTATAAAATACATTTTATTTTTTACTTATAATTTTTTATAATATATATATAAATTAAACATTATATTATATAAAGAATCCAAAAGTGGTGTTTCAGGGGTTTATTGTGATAAATTCTGTGGACACCAATATATTTCCATAAACATCACTTTATCATTATTAATTAAATATTGATAACATGTTAGGTTCTATCTTTCATCAATCATGTGTTTTATGAAACGAAACACTTTCGATAGACTGATATATCGTGTAATCATTACTATTATCCATATTCTATCAAATCCTTAAAGAAAAGTTATTATATTATAGATAATATAAATTCCCTTATTCTCATACATAGAATTTCATTATTGTAATACCCCTATAAAAGAATTATTAAATCCAATAAAACGTTAATCATTTTAATTCATATTTAACCATTAACAAGGATTTATCATTATATTAATAAATTCCTCCTTCAGTTTGTATGTAATTTATTTTGTATTCATCAATATTAAAACAACCATTACTCATACGACCATGATGAATTTCTTCACGTTAATTACCCCTTATTAATTAAATAATTAATATAAATTCAATATTGAAAATATTAATCCACCAATAATATCATTGAGAGGCCGTTATTCACATCCATTTTTCTATAAAAAATTTCATTTTACATTGAAAATTAAATATTTTGTGTCATTCTTTTGCATAGACAATTAATTTTATCCTTTATTTGATACACTCTACTGGGAATATCTTTCAACACTTATGACATTATTGAAATCAAGCCTTTATTCAAGCACGGTATCCACTAATCCCTAAATTGATGGTATCCATCCATCACATCATTGATAATTTCGAGATTTGGTTGTGGTGTAAGTCCTTAATCATGTATCATGATAACTAATTATGAAGAATCAAAATATACATCTCCCTTTTTATCATCCCATATTGTTTCACATACTTACATTATCTACTATAATCAATTTTAACATAATTACTTTTAGTACAATATATTTAATATAAAAAATGAAATTTTTGAGAAAAACAAATCATCATGCCATATAACATTATCATGATGAATCATTTATAGGAACTCTAAATCAATAAACCTTCTATTCAATCGATGACTCATTATGTTAAAACAATGTTATTCATTGTTATCATATATTCAAATCCTTCATGATGGTTCATAATGAATATGTGAATGTACAAAATAAAATAATGTGGGAATATTCGACCAGGTTTGCAGTATGTATCATTTTCTTGTATGAGGTAATTCATTAGTCATGCCTGATATGGTTTTTTTAGATCTAGTACCCATTGGTACCTAGGTTCTAGAAAAAATTCTAGTTTTAGAATCATGTTAGGGATGTAGAAATAGAAAATACAACACATTATTAATCTTATCCAAATATTATGATGTTATACTATACATATACATTTCATTAACATAATTCATAGGGTGATATATTTTTAATATATATTTTCCTAAATATAGTCCCCTAGTTTCTACTAAACATTATATGTTACAAACATTAAATACCCAAACTCTACTAACATAGAGATAGTTTATAATTTCTTCTATTTTCATAAGATACAATGTAATAAGACATGAATTGTTAAATAGGTGAGATGTATTTATAAACTAAATAAACAAATGAAATTACCATTAAAATTAATACATAAAATAACAAATGTGCTTCATTTTTTAACATAATTGTATCCTTTATCTTATTTATATATATCAATTATGAAGTAAATTCCTTGAACGTTGTGTAAAATTAAACATAATAAAGGGGTCAACTCAGATACAGAACAGGGATATATATATAGTGTAAGATAACATTAAAAAATACATATAAAAAATATTTAAAGGTAATTAATTGAAATAAATTCCTTTTAATCAATAAAATGTGGAATACATTTTAGAAATAAATAATGATCAAATAATCCCCTGATCTCAAAACATATATGAGGATATTCTATATAATATAATAAACACGTTGAAACCAAAAACTAGTCTCATCATGGGGAAATCATAATACATTAAAAATGAAAATTTCAAGACCTTTAACAAGATAGTACAAATCATTGGGTAGAATCCATCTAATTTGGCCATCTAATTCATCTTATGAACACTGTCAGAACACTTATGGGCTACTTGTAATTGGTTCCAACCCATCATATTCTATGTCAAATGAATTTATCATGAAAAATTATTGAGACATAAATAATTTATTTATTTTTTGATAAAATATAGTAAAATATTTCAAAACCTGCCCTAATCAAATAAATTTTATCATAAACCATCTATTCTAACATGATGAATGGTAATATAATTGGATATCCTCATTCAAACAGATATTCAACTATCTAAAAAATTATTATGTATGTTATCAACAAATCATATTCCATGTTGATCATATTTAAAATGAATGAATAACTTCACTGATAAATATAAATTCCATAATGATATCATTAAAAACTGATGAGTAAAATAAATTTCTCACATTGAAAATCACGTTTAAAAAAACGATAACAAATCATTTTCAAAATAAAACTCTATGAAGAAATACATCGAAACATATAAAATATGATTTAATAAATTTATTATTTATAAAGGCTGTAAATTATGTTCAATTAATACATGTTCAAATAAATATTCTTCCGACATTATGGGTAAAAGAAATAAGTATTCATTGAAAATAATATAAATATTCCTTTAAATTTTTTTTCGTAAAAATAAAATATATGTTTAAATATCATCAATAATTTATTATTACGGGAGAAATAAATTTTCGAAAATATTTTTTGAAAGAATTGATTTTGATAATAAGTGATTTTTACCAAATTGATAATGGGTGACATATTTTCTAACCAACTTTATCGAAAAAGATTAGGCAATATAGAGTAGAAAAAAGAAAGTATTACATGAATAAAGTAATGAATAAATTAGGTAGAATAAAAATGATTTATTTTCTAATAGAAATAATAATTATTACACAAATTGAAACATAAACAAAAAATACTATACATTTATGGGATTGTTAAATAAACCCTTAACACTTTGGTAAAATTTTAATGAGAAGCAAAATGAAAAAATAAAAACAATTGTGAATCACCAACATTTTCAACTATGTAACAACTCATTTATTTATTAATGAATATACTGAGATTGGGTGATGGTTGGGAGTGTTGGAAAACAGTTTTAATTTTATTAGGGGATTTCAATTATTTATTAAATGATCAAGATTTATGGAAACCAATAAAATCATAATAGAAAATGTTCACAATGATACAGGGGATAATGGGATGGATAAAAATAACGAAATGGGTTTTCTACATTGTGTGGCCACCTATGAGGAATAGATTATGGTGGGATTATTTGATTTTGTATAGCCAGTGCACCGTTTGTCTAACTATGTAGTTCAAATGTGTTTGTTACTCCTTGAGGCAGTGGATATTGCTATGTTTTCCAATGAATTTTCCCCGTAGTGTAACTAAATGTCTATAGTTAAAATAATATATCATTGAAAAGATAATCTCAGTAGGGTAAGGTTTTGACTCATAATTTATTCTCTAAATCAACCTTAACTTGAGATTTTCTACTCTCTAATATTTTGTAGGATTTCCCCATCAAATCAGAAGTGATATCATTGTTTTTCGTGGTGCATCGTATCCCGATTCATGAGTTATTTCATCTTATATGGTAGTTTTTGTTGGATTTTATTATTTGGTACTAACTCTATCTCTCTCTCTCTCTCACCCCATTTCTTATATCCCATATGAGGTAGGTGGCCTCACTCTTGAAACATACTTTTAGATATTTATGTATTAGCATAAAATTTCACAAATATCATGATGTTGACTGTGCAATTTTTAGGAAAATAGTTATTGAAACCCTCTATCTTCATGGTTAGAGTATGTCATGGATTTTTCTGAAATTATAGATTTATTGAATCCAGTTGTGGGATGTGATTTTAGATCTTGAATTTGAAATATTTATTATAAAATATACCTCTGTTTTATTTTGAGTAAATGTTTTAATTATGATGTTTTATATAGTTGGATGGTTTTGTTAAAATGTTTTGAAATTGTTTTTTTGTATGTATTTAAATAAAAATTAGTTTTATTGAAATTGTTTGATTTTGTTGAATTTAATTGGTTTTGGAATAATAGGATTGCCTGATGTCTGGTTTTTTATGTGACCCTAAATAATGAGATTGTACCATTGGGGTATAAAGGGATGTGGCCA
Organism: Viscum album; assembly: GCA_963277665.1. Lineage (NCBI taxonomy): Eukaryota > Viridiplantae > Streptophyta > Magnoliopsida > Santalales > Viscaceae > Viscum > Viscum album. The sequence continues at coordinate 2,062,360,927 of OY728140.1, forward strand.
TGAGTAATAGGACCGTCTCATTTGGGAAAAAGATGATAGAACATTTTGTGGTGACATATTATATGGATGAGAATCTTTCCATTAATATGAAGATTTTAGGGATGTGTGAAAGTGTGTGTTTGCTGTGAATCATGTAATGGGTATTCCAAAAAGGAATCTAAAATGGTTTAATGTATTGTTGGCTTTCTTTTACAAGGAAATTGTTTGATTACAGAAATATATTTTTTTGTTAAACTTCTTTTATTTGATATAAATTTGATTCAATTTTTTAATACAATTTTATTATATAATTGTGATTATAGGATCAATTATAGTGGAATGCATATGGAATCCATTTTTGGAAATCCTTCTATATTTCAATACAAATCCCTTCATTGGATCTTTGGTGAATTTGGTAATATTTTCTATTGGGAACCATTTAAAAGGAACATTATCACACTTCATTAGGGGTGCATCATGATATTTGGGCTTTTTTTTAAAGTTTGTTTTTTATATGAATGGATTATAATGAGTTTATTTGCATTGAAATTTTGCATAATTTTTTTTATGGAATGTTAATATAGGTTGGTTTATATTGAAATGGAAAATCATACCATATATATTAACAAATCTTGCAATATTTATTTTTAGACTTTGTCACCTTGGGTATGTCACTTCAGGCCGAGTAATGCCCATACCCATTCTAAAACCAATGATGTGGGGAATGATGTTATAAGTGGTATTTGTAATGTCCCAGATTTTCCATTTAAATATTTTATTTAATTATATATAATTTTATGATTATGTGAATGTTTATGGCGCTTTATTCCAAGGACAGGTGTTCCTGGAATAAATATTTGATTTTTCTAGGGTGCGTTCAGTTAATGCATAACCATCTTTTTCAATATTTTGATCTCAAGCTCGGATTATAAATCTGAGGGCACCATTGAATCCACAAAACCGAGAATCGCTTAAGTTAGACATCACTTTTACTACTTTAGGATAGAGGAAGAATTTCCATTTTGTGACTTTTGAAAAGAAATAAAATAAAATATTTTAATTATTTTAATTGATATCCTCCAACATACAAGAAGGGTGTGGGGCCAGAAATGTTCCAGGCCAATTAATGGCTTGACCTTCCAATCCTATGTAACATTATCTTTTGGGAATTATGAAGGTTCTTAATTATGAGACCCCATTAATTCCCCATTCAATTACTTACCCTCCCCCTATTCTATATATATTGAGCTTTGGGAGGGGTATCTGCACATATTTTCCAATGAACAATGTGCGGAAAGAGCACCACAAAGATTGACCTTTTAAAGACAGAGCTGATTCCAGTGGAAGGTGATGATTGACACCAGACCATGAAATAAAGGATGACATGCAAGCAGTGATGTTGGTAACCTATTGCAGGAATGAAAAACATCGACTGGCTTCCTCAATTTCACAGTCTCCCTCGAATCAAGGTAGGTGTGGTTTTGATTATTATTATTATGGTTTTCGTTGCAAACCATTCTAAAATTATAAGAAAGGGTCAACTCCTAACATGTTGATCCGTTATTCCAATATATATGCTGGGAGGATTGATTTATTATTGGGATCAGGTTTATTTTTATGTCATGAAAACTAGTTGAACAACATTCCCTTGAAAACCCTGGTTTATTCTCTAACATGGATCACGCGGGTCGAAACTAATAGGGCCAGAGCCCCTTTGTTTGTGCATTGACTGTAATCACCCAATTTTATGTTGGCGACAAGCCAAACCAGGGCCGACCATAGTGATGAAAGAGATCCCAGGATGTTGTAGACGCAAACGACACAGGAAACGGGCCACCAGTGCATGACCAACAGCCTGGTGAACACCCTTCCAATGGCACCAATGCTAGCGGTGGTGCGGCTCCGGCAAGAAATGACAATGGGTGTGGGTCCGGTGGAAGAACCAGCTACCTCCCTAGAAGGCGGAAGAGAAAAGGAGGGGTGGGACCCCTCTAGCATGCACACACAGCAGCAGGGTTGTGGTGGGAGAAGAGGTAGCTAGTTCCACTAGAGTCCGGTGGACGGGGTGCATGCCTGTGGTGCGCCCAACAACACGAAGTACCCGCAGCTCTGCTCTAGGTCAATCCCCACAGGTTGAACCACTAACATGGCCACATGCCATACCAAGCGGGTGGCACCACTGGGTCAATCTAGCAGACCGACGCACTGCCTAGCAAGCTGGCTAGGAGCCCAATGGCCTGAACCATGGCCCAGTTGGGTCAGACAGGGTCGACCCAGGTTAGCCCATGCCGAACCGGGTCATGCCAGTCCGACCCAGGCAGATCGGAACCAAACTTAGTACCAAGCAGTAACAGAAAACATGCACTAACATCTATGTTGGACGTCCATTTGATGAACTATCTACGAAGTCGGGATCCTTATGACAATGTGGTCCTTTTGAGATACTTCCCATGAGTATTATAGAATATGGGGGTTCTGCTAGGTTTAATTGAACATGAATCCAACTAGGACCTCAACAAAAAAACAATTATATCTTACAAAACCATGCATCCTGTTGATGATTTGTTTGTGGCATTGGAACTCTCTTGATGAGGCGGATCATTGTGAATACCTTATGGTGGATTACATAGATATTAGGATGTTGTGAGTGTCTTAAGGAACGGTTCTCCCAAACAGTATATGCACGAACCTTGCGCTTCGATGAGACCAAAAGACATTATGAGGATTTCCCAGTGGGAAGCGGCTCTGTGTGACCTAGCTGACCCATGGTGGGGAGTGGCTCTGTGTGACCCTGCAGACCCATGGTACTCGACCGGTGGAGTACCTCAGTTGACCAAGGTGGGAAGCGGCTATATGTGACCAAACATTCCCACGGTGGGAAGCAGCTATGTGTGACCCGACATGCGGACAATACCCATTAGGTATGAGTACCATAGTAGTCCATGATTATGTGGAAGCGGATCTGTGTGACCCAAAAAGACAACTGTACTCAATATAGTAGGATTTTTTCAGCATCCGAGGAGTTCGATGGTGTGATGACCCTTTTATCCATGACCTAAAGGTATACCTGGTTTGAGATAACTTGTGTTGATTACATTTTCTTCATTCTTTATGGGATTTCATACATGGAACACTTGGAGAAATATGAGGGTATTGAGGAACCTAATTTGTATCGTTATACTCACCCCTACATGGGATATTCCCACACCTTGTTGTGTCTTTTTTAGATAACGTAAAATGTTGATCGAGGCATTGATAGATATGTTTGGATAGTTTCTTGAGCTGGAACTTTCTAGAATGACGTGGGGCAGGGAATACTTATTGTGAGATACAAATACCCTACAATAAGGATCTGTGGTGGATGATCCAAGAGATTTCATTCAATTTTTAGTTGTATTATACCTTTCAGTTTTACTTTTACTTTTTTCTAGTTGGGGTTCTATTCCAGCACACTATTACTCTCAGCACTCTTCACTATAGTAGGTTACTTCAGAGTCACTTTTTGTTGCATTATAGTCTATGTAGTTGCCTCTTATTTCATTCTTCTCTTGGAGTTTGTATAGGTTTAAAGGCAATGAACTACCATTTTAGGGATATGCCTTTCATGTTCTAGTTGCAAGCCCCTGACCTATGAAAGGCGATCTTGGGGTAGTCATGACAAGGGCACCAGTGGGACGGGTCTTGAAAAAGTGGTATCAGAGGTGGTCGTTTAAACCTCAAAAACATGGAGTCTGTGTTTTTCTTCTAATGAAATAGTGTTATGTGTTTCAAGTCTGACCATTAGGTTAAATGAGTCCAGGGTTTTTGTGGCAGCCGATGTTTACAAACACTAGATCCTTGAGTCATGCCTTTCGGCACAATGCCAAAAATACTGGGTTCTTTTTTATTTTTCAATTTTTTATAAATGTCAGCTCACTGGGTATAATGTTCTTATTTTGGAACATCATGACTTTTCTTAGGATGCCTTCATGAGGATGACCATCCAGGACCCAGATGCGTGATGAAAACCCTACTAGTGACGAGGTGTCCATCCTGGGACTAGTGTTTGAGATGGCCACACTGGATTTTTCCCCAGTGTGACCGCCACCTGATTGCTAGACCCTGCAACCAGTGGTTCTGGTAAAGGATGTTAGTAGGATAATCTCCCTAAATGAGTTTCAAAGTAAGAGACCTTCCATTTTCATGTGAGAGATAGATTATCGAGTCATAGAGGACTGGAAAAAGACTGTGACGAGGGTCTTCTGCTTGGTGAGGACACCGCCCGACTAGATTGTGATCTTAGTGGTGATCCTTCTACCGGGACCAGTTGGGAGATGGTGGAGTACGACCATCCAGGTTAACCATGAGGAGACCTTCAATTATGTTGACTTCGAGAGGCTTTTTCAGGAGGAGTTTTCCCTATGTGACGTTCCACTCTATTCATATTCAAGAGAAGAGTCGCCTTTATTAGGGGCAGTATGATAGTAGTCAAGTACTCGACAAGGTTCACAGAGTGTTCCTACTACTATACAGATATTCGGTGAGACCCTTAATTCAGTGCTCAAGCCTTCGAGTAGGGTATTGGGTGAATGATCAGGGCTTTAGTGGTGACCCTCATCATCCCCACCTAGGCTAGAGTGCTGGAGAGGGCCCTTCTTGTGGAGAGCTTCTAAACGGATCAGTCACCAAAAAATTGATCCAGCAGCATACCCCATGCAACTGATTCTTCGGTAGGCAGCAAGCATCAGGTTCTTGGGACCAAGAAGGATAGGTCATTTGGAGGGAATCCCAAGGAATTCAGGTCTTTAGTTCGAGGCTCTCTATCAAGAGGGTGTCAGTAAGAGTCCAAACAGTGTTATACATACGGTGGGTAGGGCCACATGACTCGTATTTTCCTAACAATCCATACGGAAAACCAGTAGATGGTCGAGGGACCTTCAATGCTAAGTAAATGGTTCGATTTAGGAGGTCTGTCGGGTGGTAGACGTGGTAGGTGAGCTGACCATGTAGTAGGTGGTGGACGACGATTCGATGTGCTACCTCCACCACCTTAAAGAGGTCCATCCAGACTGTAGTGATCAGCTGGATAAGAGTGAACTTATCTCCAGGAAACTGAGGCCTATGTCTACGTCACCCTAGTTATGATTAGAGGTACAATATGCATCTACTCCAGCATAACTACAGTTCTTATAGGCATAGGCTTCAGTCAATCTTTCATTTCCACAACCCTTGATCGGAGCATGGATATTCTGGTGGAGTCATTGGCTTGATCTTTATAGATAGAGACTCCAACATGATCAGATATGAAAATTACACACCGGTGAAGAAAGTGAGAGCTTACTCTAGGGGATAGAGCTTCATCTTTGATCTCCTAGTAGTGGCGTTAAGGCCTTACGACGTCATCTTGGTTATGGGATGGTTATCCACATTCCATGCTCAGATCGACTATATTAGGTGCAATGTGTCCAGTGTCCCCATGAATGGGACTAGTTTTTCCTTAACTGATGAGAAAGGATCCTTTACATCTCAGGATAGACATAACTAGAGCAGGGTACAACCAATCACACATCTATTGGCTTTCCATACCCATGGGGTTGTCGACGTTGAGTTTTTTTCTTTCCTGTAGTGGTGGACCAATATACCGATGTCATTCTTGATGATGTCTCAAGACTAACTCCACGGAGATAGGTAAACATTTTCTTTGACTTGTACCCTGGGTCGTCACCGATATATACACCCGCATATCAGATGTCTCCCATTGATCTTCATGAGTTATGGGTATAGTTGGATCACTTACAAGGAAAGGGGTTTATAAGACCATTTGTTTCTCCGTGAGATGTCCTGATTTTGATTGTCGAGAAGGCAGATGGGAGTTTGAGACTATGTGTGGACTATTGGTGATTGAACCAGGTCAACATGTTGAACTAGCACCAAATTCCAAGGATTGATGATCTCTTCGATATGTTGAAGGGAGCTCTTTGGTTTTAAAAGATAGATCTCAGTTCATGTTATAATCTGCTCAGAGTACAAGTTGAGGATGTGCATAAGATGAACATCCGATGTCGGTATGGCCACTTTGAGTTCTTGGTTATGCCATTTTCTGTGACCAACACCCCTTTAGTGTTCTTGGGACTCGTGAACAGGATCTTCCATCCATACCTCAATAACTTTATGGTGGTCTCAATCAGTGAAATCTTGGTATACTAAGCAATGGAGGAGGATCATGCATATCATCTTCATATAGTTTTGGATACACTCGAGAGAACCCAATTTATGGTAATCTCTTAAAGTGACATTTCAGGATATGATAGGTCCACTTTCTATTACACGTTTGTTGACTCTCCTTTCCGTCATAGAGTCTAACAAATGAAAAAAGGAAATACCTTAACACCATGTGATTCATCCTTTGAAGAACTATCAAAAATTGACAAGGGAATGAACAAGGACTTACTTCATCTTGGTCCGTGCAAGTTCCAAGATGGTGGCACAGGGTACCTGCGCGCCCTATATGATTTTTTCCCAATGTCTTAAGCAGCCTATCAATACCCCTTTTGGGCCCCCAATTTCGAGGAATAAAAATCTAGAAACTCAAATTTCAGATCTTGACACCCTGGTCTCTTCTTGAAGTCTTCTGAACACTTGTAAGGTAATTTATTACCTATAATGAAAGATATAAAGAGAAGGAATAAGGCATTAGTTGTTGAAATTAATCAAAACTACTGTGCCTAAGTGTCTAACCCTTAAGTTAAATGGTCACACCTGTGCGCCGCCTTATCCCTTCAACAGAACCTACACCCCACACATTTTTAAGCCATTAAGGGTAATACTAAGGGCTTGAGCAAAGTCTCTCCCATGTATGACCCTATGGGTTGACCGACACGCAATGTGTCGCGTAGGTATACATGCGCGACCATGACCTGCGCGCCCAGATAGGACCTATGCGCATACCTTCTATTTGGTTACCCTCATGTCCATTCATCTCTTTTCTTCAAATCTAGCTCTCCTCTTCAATATTTATCCTTCAAACCCCTCTTCATAGTCATTTATGACGTGGTTCATTTTTTATCCTTACCTAAAAAAAGATTCTATGGAACATTTCTCAAAACCTAGTGATTCACATATCTTCATGTCACTAAGGGAAGAGATTTCATTCATTTAACCTCGTCCTTTAAGGTGAGAATATTTTTTAACTTGGGCCTCCTTTTTAGGAGTAATCCCCAGTCATAATTCACAAATATGGGCATCCTCTTAAGGAGTAAGCCCCAAATTACATGGGCCTCCTCTTCAGGTGTAATCCCCAGTCCATGTTTCCCCAATTTGGGCATCCTCCTTAGGAGTAATCCCTAAGATCCCAAATATGGGAATCCTCATTAGGAGCAAGCCCCAAATTCCAAATTCACATAACCTGGGACTCCTTCTTAGGAGTAATCCCCAGTTCTCAAGTCCCTTTTAACATGGGCCTCCTTCTCAGGAGTAATCCCCGGTTTTAATTTCTCTTAACCAGTCTTAATTTCTATTGATTTGGATATCCTCCATAGGAGTAAAGCCCCATGTACCCTTCTAATTTTGGGAATTTTCCTCAATTGTATGATCTAAGTTAGAGTATCCAAATCTCCATAAAAGCACATATAACGTTATGGACCCGGTTTTCAGACTTCTTCTCGGAAATAAGTCCCGATCTATATCTATTTGGGCAGTCATGTATACATAATCACCACATAATTCTTTATGATCTCATCTTTCGTGGAATAATTGTCAGGTTTTACAGATACATCATGTTTCTCACATCGAGCATGACTCACATGAACATAGTGTGTAAATGTAATTACGAAATCTCTCTTTGAGCCATTAATCATGCATAAATCTCACATTTATATCTCAAACTACGTGGACATTGATAACTACATTAAATGTAGAGTAAATAGGAAGCCTTTTATGGTTCAATTCTATCACCCATTATTTCTCATATGTCTCATATGACGTTAAGCTATATCTTAATTCTAGAACTACGTGTTTTCTGATTCCATTTTCTAAACAAGGATACGTAGATAGCCCATCAGCGGGTACGATACCAACTCTAAAATAATCCATGTCCTTCTGAATGACAATAAACATCTAGTGCCCCAATGAGTGGATTTAAAACCAGTATGGTTATCATAATGCCCAAGAAATCAATGTACAATTTATTGAAGGATACCATTGACTAATAATCTCTATGAAATTCAGATAATTCTCTATCGATATAGAAACTATAAAACATATAAAAGATTATCTATATATTATACATATTAATCATTGATTGTCAGATCTAAAGTAGACCCCATTTTCATACTTGGAAATTTAATAATGATTCATGAACCTAACTTAAATCTATAAAGAGTGTCCTAGAGTAGACAATAATTTTCCCCAAAAGGTGTGATGAGTCCGACATCCCATCCTCTTGACCAGTGCAAATTATTAAGCCTCATTGTTCCACAATGAATGAGCACATACCTTTGGAAAGTAGGTCCAAATGGATATAGAATCATTGGATGTTTCCAGTTATACGAATAAACCCGTCAGAAACCAATTGAAATGTTTGAACCTAAATCAAAGAATTCCATCCACATTTTTAGAGGAAACAAAAAATGGTGAACCCGACATGAATCCTTAACAAACATAAAATGATGTTTTACTTATTTGTTTGTCCCCTATTTAAACTCAATGAGAGGGCCTAAAAAACAATCAATAATATAAATGCCCATCCAAAATATGTAGTGGTCGAACTTACCTTGATTATGTCTGTTATATCAAACAAGCACTATATTCCAAGATATTCTTTGTTACAGAAATGGTTTCCTAATGTTCACACCTGGGAATGCCTCTGCTGTGAATACATCTGCTACTACTCCTGGTGGATCGTCATCCGCTCTTAGGACGACATCACCAACTCAGCATCTTCCACACTGGGTATCAAATGCACTGGTTAAGGAATAACGTTGACATAGTACCATTCTGACTCTGGAGGCCGCTCGAAAAGCCCTCCCAGTCAATAATTCCCCCTGATTGTCTGGACAGTGATGACCAGCGACCAAGAACCAAGTGGTGCCAACCACCATTTCTGACCGTTTTGGTTTTTTTCCCTAGAACGCAATCACGGTTCTCTCTTATATTCTGGGGAGGTGAATGATAAGTTCACTCAAGGCCTTAAATCAAGGAGACACGAGTCCTTCCCCAGGAATTCAATCAACAATCACTGCTAGACTCGTGGGGTAGTGCACCTTAAACATGATGAGGGTATCACCTTCAGGGTTTCAGCTCAGGTTCCTCAAACCCGAGTCCACAAGATGAGCCACCAAAAGAAAAATATGGTCAATAGTGAGCAGGTTCTTATCTCTATCATTTCTGGAGAATTCCACCAACCTAACATGGTGGAAAGTAACGACTCGGCACACACAACCATCCATTTTAATTATGTTTTCCAACAGACTCGTCTGGAAGCAACACGCCATTCTCGCCTGGAAACTCCGGCGGAGTACTATAGACATGAACACACACCTGTTTATAAATCATCAGCTAGTCAGCAGTCTCATCTGACTACATACGATGAAGCCTGCCAAACCAATGTGTTGGCAGCTGGTATGTAAAGACATACACTTGTTTACAATCAATAATTTTGTCAGCAGTCTCGTCATCCAGTATTGAAGGAAAATCCTCAACCATACATGACATGGAATACACAGCAGGAACATACACATGCTATTGTTAATCAAGCCTACCCACAATCTCGTTTGGTAGAATTCAAAGAAGTTAGTCGGAAAGCTCCAATGACAAATTTGGAGCAGACTCAACTCTCTGCCCCACACATGAGTACTGTCAGAATTCACTATCAGAAAAAGGAGGACAAGAGCAGGAACAGACACCTAATACAAGCTTGGAATGGACATATATTATTGTTCCAGTAGCTGAAGTCACCAAACACATTCTAACAATGGTGAAAGAGAAAAAGAAAATCCCTGCACATATTATATAAGCCTGCCAGGATATTATAACAGCTTCTGCAGCATCACAGGGAATGAAATGCCAATCTATCCCTACCAGTGTAGTGACACATCATTAGTTCACTCCGGAACAGACTCACACCTCCGTTCTAGTCCAAGAGGGTTGTGAGGCATACTCCCACATGTCATACAAACAAATAAGTCAGGAACATACACCTAAATTGAGTGGAGATAATCATTCTAACCTAACTATTTCTCCTAAGAAGGCACATACACCTTCCCATAATTACCACTTTTTTCAACAAGTGGTTCCCAAATTGAGTAAGAAGGCATATAAGAAAAACACTCGTCCAGAACATTCAAGAAATCAAGATTCAATCTGTAATAAGGCCTTGCTCGATGATGGATTTCTTGATGCACTTAGAAAATTATTTCTTTCAAATCAAGATTCTACTCTCTTAGTTCCAAATAGTACGAACATTAATTCCAAAGGCCTTCATCAAACACTTCATCATGAAGGCTTGATTCTTGATAGTTCTATCGATATCGAAGTATCATATTCAGATGAGACCCATGATAACCCTCTGTGTGGCAAGAAGACTAAGGTGTTAGAGGATTCATCATTTGTTGTAACCCACCATGGTGGTCCTCCCCATGATGATGAATTTAGCTACGAAAGTCTTCTCCATAGTAGTAATTCACATTTCCTAAAAACATCTTTAAAGGACAATGAAGTGACGAGAAAACTCTCTTATCTTGAGGCACATGCAAATGTGAAGACATTCATGTCTGATGCTTTACCATTACTAGGTCAAATCTTTCTCAGTCAGAAGATATACAGGGGTATTGTTCATTCTCCAAACCACCCCTGGGTCATTCATCTTCTAGTTTGATAAGTTAATTCTCTTCCAATATTGTCGAATCTGATGAAGCAACATGGAATCACCACATCTGGTCTAATTGGGTAAATGAATCTTCATTGAATTATAAAGAGGATGTACTGAATATGAGAAAACAACTAGTGAAAGGTGATGTGCCTATCATGTTTTGGCCTTTGGATGACTCTTAGTATGAAATTACATAGATGTTGATAGAAGATTGTATTCAGGATAATCGTCTCAACATGATGAAAAAACATTGTAAATTTGAATAGAAAATATTATCTTATGATGAATATGAAAATAATTTCATGATAATAAAAGGGTTACAACACAAAATTGACTTGGAATCTCTCTCAGTTTCTTGATATCCGATGGCTGAAAAGAAGCGGAGAGCCCTTAAGAATTCATGCCTTGGTGCACTAAGAATATTTCACCAGTTAATTTCCAATACCCTATATGGTATTCATATTAAGGGATGGGGTGTTCATGGAGCACTACATTTCACTATACTATACAGCCAACAATTCCCACCAAAAACGGTCTCATGCAATCTTATTTGCCACGGCCGGCCACGACAAATGGGATTTGTTTGTAATAAAAGCCTCACTCAAGAACATGCCTCAACTAGTTATTCTCAAAATCAGACATACAAGGAACAAGTTGTCGAATTACTCTGGAATCAGTAAAACTAGAATATCAAATAGGCTTCTCGTTTAGATCGTGCAAACCATCAAGTGACAGAAGTGTCAGAAATCATCCAATGTTGATTTGAACAAGGTGATATGAGTGGATGTAGGTTGATGCATCCAGCCAATTTATGGACTAAAGTATGCAAGATCAGGAGATCATTTTAGAAAGTCTCAAATATAGAAACTCAACAGCCACCACATCTTTCCAAACTAGGGAATCGTTTAACCCAACCCTCAGAATCAACAAATAGGATTCGAGGTGTTGATCAGGAACAGCAAGAACCGCCCTAGTCTACAGGACTGGGGACCATTTCAGACCCTCAATTTCTTCCCCAGAGAAATCCAGACTTCTCTCGATTAGAGAAGAATCCCCCATAGGAACGAAGAGTCGAATTATCTAGAGATTCCCTCCAAATTATGTTTAGTCAAGATCTTCCTGAGAGATCAAATCAACAAAAGGCAATGTCTCATCAAGGACATGGAAGAAGACAATATTGCTAAAATGATGATAGAAGAGATCCAATGCATTATTCATTAATTAATGTCATCAATTTCATTATTGTTGATCCCCATGATGAGTCCCACTCAGAGGGATCAGATGAGAAAAGTTCCTTCTCACGAGTCTGTGCACATGGAAGCCAGTGAAGAAGGTGTGTGTACAAAATATCAAAGGATTACTCAGAATCTAGGTATTCCTTCAAATAATCAATTCCCCCCTCTCCGAAAGGAATCCACCAAGGGGAAAGGAATGAATCAGGATATATTCAACCATTCCTCTAGAGAAGGCCAATAACATTCACTAGAACAATGATTTTCACAACAGGAGGAAGAAATGAAGTAATTAAAGAGGTTGAATGCAGATCTACTTCAATATAGTCTTCCTCTTAAGCATGCTGGAGTCAGTCAGCCAATGGAATTTGTTGCAGCTACTGAGATGGATCAAGTGAATCCTCCATTACTAGTACACACTCATAGGTCTAGTCATATGGGTCATGAAAAACAACAGTCGATGGTGCTACCATCAGTTGTAGTACCAGCCACCACACTTGTCCAAGCTCCGGTTGCTGAGATTTCTCACGTCCAAGCTCAACTGGATTTTTCTCAAATGTTAATAAATACCATTGAGTCATTAACAACTCGGTTGGATGATATAGAGGTAAAGTGCACAAATTCATCCAAAAAAGAGAGCTTACCCTAAATGGGTTGATGCAATTCATTCCCCATAAAATTTTGCAAGTACCACATTCCCAATATTTAATGGTTCATGATACCTAGGGCAATACTTAACACATTTTGTTTGTCTTTGTGATCCTATGATGGGAACCCCTCAACAACAAGAAGTAGTTAATCATAGGTGTTTTGTAAAGTCGTTAAAAGGTCCTACTTTTGTTTGGTATAAAAGTTTGCAATCCTGGTCAATTACTGGGTGGGGGGATCTCCATCAACGATTACTTCTTCAATTCATCTCAATTTTGCTAAAGACAACAGTTTTTGATCATACAAATTGTAAGAAAGGGGTGAATGAAAGGGTTTTAGATTTCATTGTTTGCTGTAAAGGGTTAAAATATTTCTTGATCTTAGAACTCCTTCAAGAACATTTGTTTCCAATCTGTGTGGAAAATCTATGTGATTAATTACGCACACCATTGAGCCCTATGAAATATACATGTGGGTTTCGATACCTTATTTCGATCACTCATCCGATTGAATACTCTCTTATAAAAACTAAGGATAAAACTCATGTAATTCCATCAACTCCAGGATGGAGAACGGGTAAAGCAGAGGTTAGTACATTTACACTTAAACAATCACTTGTACCTGCTTCTAATTCAAAACATTCATCTTATAGAAGGTCTCCACCTTTTGATCATCAACAATAGATGACGTTTCATCAAGATGATCAAAGAGATCAAAGATGGAATTAATTTTAGGATTTGAAGATCAATTTTTACTTTTTCGGAAATGAAAATGTTCATGGTTACATCATTTCGGATTTGTAAAATAATTTGGTTCAATTGACAAGGCCCAAAATGCCTAATAAGGAAGGAGATGAAGATCGTCCCAATTATTTCCCATTTCATCAGATATTAGGGAATCCCATTCAGAAGTGTTTTTTTTCAAATACCTCCTGCAAAAGCTGGTGGACTCGGGACAAGTCAAACTGAAAGGTTATTCATCTCATGTAGCATGTTTTATTGCTACAAATCTAGAGGAAGAAGGCAAGTGGTAAGAAGTCAAAAACAAAAGTTCATAGAAATATGATGATCGGATGGTCAGGAAAACGATCAACCAAACTCATGCCATCTTTTAGAATGCAATTGAAGACACAAATTGTGTCTCCTTATATGAACGCCACTGCAAAACCTTCTTCATGAGGGGGAAATTCCTCTAAGTAATGACATAATTCATAGAAAAAGGAACAATAAGAAGAAGATGAGATTACGTAAAATCCCATGTTGGATTTATCTCATGCAGATTTTATGCCATCTAATTTAATGCAATGGGTGCCGCCCCACCAAACGTCACAACCTAAATTGGCTAATCAGGCAGAATCTTCATTGGATGAATAGTTATCCCAAGATGGAATCAAAATGGGAAGGACCTTATTCAATACATAAGGTTTACTCCAATGGAGCTTATTCTTTAATCTCAATGGATGGAGAACACATTACGACTACAACTAATGCCATATTTCTAAAGAAGTATTTTGTGTAACACAAATACTAATACGTCCAACAAGACATTAAACTGTATAATCGTTGGTCCATGCATATGACCATAAACTACTCGCACCATCGTCCAACATGACGTTAAATTGTATCATCATCCAACATGACATAAAACTATGAAAAAATCCTTAATACGTCCAACATGAAGTGAAACTGTGTCCTCTTTTTTCCTTACTACATGACATTAAACTGCATAGTCCCCCTTTCGTCCAACATAATGTTAAACTATATTATCCCCATCATCTTAGCTACAGGACTCTAAACTGTACAACACACTTATTTTCCAACATGATGCAAAAATGTTTTCATGTCCAACACAACGTTAAACCGTGTCCCTATATTTTTCCTACATGATGTTAAACGGTACTGCTCATTCGGCCTACATGACGTAAAACTGAAAAATGTCCCTTAATACATTCAATATGACGTTAAACTATATTTTTTCCCTGATACATGACACTAAACTGTTCAACTCCAATAGTCCTCACTACAATACTATAAACTACATAGTCCCTTTATATGTCCTACATGACATTAAATTGTGCATCGTTATGGTTGTTACTACATCATGTTTCTCACATCGAGTATGACTCACGTGAGATTAGAGTAAATTTCAACCATAACACCCTCTTTGGGCCGCTAACCATGTGTATGTCCCGACGCTATTGTTTCGTTCATTGTCCTCCAGAAGGACTTGATTACCAATTCATTCATTAATTGAAGACATTGATTCTTGCCTTCTTGGCTAGGTACGTAGGCATCCTCTAGAGGTTCAATCCCAAAATCTATCTCTTCACATCAGTTCACCCTCGTCTCATACGATGTGGATTCGTGAAACCACCCCCAGAACCAATATTTTTTCATTGGTTCACCATCAACCTTGTTATATGACGTTAAATTATTCAAAATTTTGACATGTACGACAGTAAACTACAACATTCTTGGACACCCACACCTGAGAGGGAATCATTATTTACCTAGATCTCAGATCATGTTATATTCTAAAGACTAAATTCATACATGGCAATGCCTAAACCATTTATCTAGGGTCAAACCATCATTGTACTAATGTCCCCTTTCAGACTTCACCTATATGAACCAAATCTGTACAAAGGGTATTTCAAGAACTACGTGCATCTTGATTCCCATTCTTATGGGATAAGTCGGAACATCCGAGAATCCCTCGAATCCAACCCCATGCCTTTGGGCCTAACCCCAAATTCCACCTAACCCCAAATATCACTTGTAGTCCCTAGGATGAAAGGTCCCTTTGTGAAAATATGAATGTGGTATGAAAATCCCGGTCTTCATTCACATCAGGTTTATAACATAGACACTTTATGTATTCTTTATAATGGTCTGAGATATATGACCATAAACTAAGATCTCCTATACTCTAGTCCTACATGATGTTAAACTGTATTTCAAGATCTACATTTGGCTTCATACTCTTTCTAATGAGATATGTAGTGACTTCCAACATCTAAATTCAGGACCCAGCCACAACATGATTATGGTTAGCATTGGTCTGTGTATCTCTACATGCATTGACAAATTCCCATTTTTATGTGTCATACTCCTAACCATAAATACTTCTAGATCTCCATAACCCTCTTCTTGACTTCTGGTCACAAAATGTTTGATACCTGAGAGTTATTTTGCCTGACTATGCACCATGTTCCCTTAGGTGGCCTTGTATAAACAGTCTACATTACAGAAAAGTCAGCCAAAATATTCTATTATTCGACTATGCATCCAATTTACTTATGTGTCCCTACATAATTCAACCCCCTAATGGGTTTGTTAAATAGTGGTAACATCATTCTTGGGAGAAAACCCTCTTTTGTTTTTAGTGGTCTTAATGAAAATATATAGGGATCCGCAAAAAAATAGTCATCCATAATATATTTTTCACATACCGTTTTTCATGATCTAAAAGTATTCAAGTCCATGGTTTATATTTACCTTCCATATGTTTTCGTCAGACCTTCATAAGAGTGACATTCATACAGTTCATAGAAAATCGTGTTTGGAAAGATCTTCTCCATATTCATGTACCTCTCTCAATACAGCAAACACTATGCTTTGGAAATTTTTTATCTCAATAAACATTCATTGGATTTTTAGCAGTAGAAATGTAAATTTCTGAAAGTTCTTTTGTCTGGCTATGCAGCACGTGCCCTTAGGGGGCCTTGCATAAGTAGTCTATATAATGGACCTGTCATCCAAATGATGCTATTATTTGTCTTTGTAGCCATTTCCCTTAAGTCGCCCTACATAATTCAACCCCCTAATGGGTTTGTTAAATAGTGGTAACTTATTTCTTGGGAAGTACATCTTCTAATGACTTTTAGCCCTTTTTTCATATCATTTCTCATATTAATAAATTCTTATTTCTTAGATTACATTTTTCCCCCATACATGAATATGGTAATATGTTTCTAGATAAATTATCAAGGAATTGAGTAAATTGTTATCCATTCAGTCAAAGCTATTCAACCTTTACAATTATCCTTTCCATTTATGTTTGACGTGCATGACTTTAAACTACCGACAAAAGACAAGGGAACTCTGAACAAAAGTCAAGTCCCATCTCACTAAACATACATTAGGAATAATTTATGTAATATTTAGCAATAAAAAGATTCAAATTTTTTAGTGTTATTTATAATAATCCTAGAAAAAATCAAACAATGCTTAATAGGCCCATTGGCTTTGGTAAAAATTAAAGTCGGTAGAAAAAGAAGGAATGTACAAATGGATAAATATGAAAGTGTTTTTCATTGATACACAAGAGTTAAAAGGACATCCACAGACTGGAGTCTCTTCTCTTTTTTATAAATTACAAGAGGAATTCAACATAACACTTCATTTCATTCACAACATCTCTAGCTTCATCAGCAACCACCTGGAATTCATTCATTCAACATGATATAATAAGATATGATGTGATTCCAGCTCTTCTTGTAACAAATGTAAAATAATGTTCTTGAGTGTAGTTTGAGAAAATTTTCTTCTGATCAAACAGTGAATCTGTTTCTATCCTAGAGACTTGGAAGATGGATTCATGGATTTGAGAAAGTAGCATTGGATGTAAAGAGCCATTTGTAGAGAGTACACATTTCAGATATTGTTTCTAATGTCATGACAGTCTTCTATCCATTAACTGGTAGAAGAAAATATATCATCCCATGTTTTTCCATTTTCATATCTACATAGAAATGGCATGAAGGAAAAATTTGAAAGTTCACACCATTTCTGCCACTCTTAATGCACAACATAACCGAAATATAGGAGTACAAGTATGGTTGCATATTGGTCATATAGTTCTTTGCATCTAGAATGGTTACTCCTTGTAGATTACCATGACCATACAGAGGCAAGTAGATGCTCTATCGAAATTTAAGATGATACTTCTTCAAGTAATTTTCCAGATTTGGGAGAGTGTTGTCACAGATATCAAATTAATAATGGGAAACAACATTCATCATATCATCAATTTTGTTTTCTTGCTAGTTCATCAGTCATTCAAATCCTTCTAGGAGCCATTGAATCTGCACAAAGGTAGAATAATTAAATCTTATGTAAAAAAGATGGTGTGCAGGTGTAACTGTGTCGCACAGGTTTTGGAGCGTAGGTATCACCGCGCAGGTCAAAATAACTCTTCAGCAGCACAACAACGAATAGAAGCAATGAAACCGTGGAAAATTAGAGGCCTACATGGCTCTCATCTGCACGCTGCTATTTGCATGTTCAAAACATTTGTGCCGCCCTTCCTTGGTCTTCTTCTTTACATACGAGTCACATCCTCATTACATTCTGTTCCAACTTAGAGGGGGGGGGGGAACTTTGGTTGAAACTTCTTTCCATCACAGAGTCTAATGATAGAAAAAATGAAATACCTTAACATAAAGTCATTCATCCTTTGAAGAAACATCTAAAATTGAAAAAGTCATGAACGAGGTCTTACATCAGCATGGGCCGCACAAGTTCGAAGACGGCCATGCAAGGCACCTGTGCGCCACATATTCTATGCATAGGTGACAAGCACACCCTATTTGATTTTCTCCCATGGTCTTAAGTACCTATAAATACCCCTTTTCGGCCCCCCATTTCGAGGATGAAAAATATAGAAACTCTGATTTCAGCTCTCGGTGCCCTAGTATCTTCTTGAAGTCTTCCGAACACTTCTAAGGTAATTTCATAACTGGAATGGAAGATTTAAAGAGGGGGAATAAGGCCTAAGTGTTGAAATTCATCAACACCTGCACGCCTATGTGTCTAACATTTAAGGGAAATTGTCACACCTGCACGCCGCCTTATCCCTTCGAAAGAACTTGTTCACCAAGATTTTTTAAGTCTTTAGGTGTAACACTAAGGGATTGAGCCAAGTCTCTCCCGATTATTACCTATGGGTAGACTGGAGTGCAGGTACATATGTGTTGTGTAGGTATACCTGCACGACCAGGACCTGCATGCCCAAACCGGACATGCGCGCCTATATTCTTTTGGGTGACCCTATTGTCCATTCATCTCTTTTCTTCAAATCCACATCTCCTCTTCATGATTTAGCATTTAAACCCCTCTTCAATGTCATTTATGACATGGTTCCTTTGTTGGCTTCCTTACCTGAATGGGATTCTATAGAACATTTCCCAACACCTAGTGATTTACATATCTTCATGTCACTAAGGTGAGAGGTTTCATTCATTCAACATCATCCCTTAAGATGGAAAGATCCTATAACCTGGGACTCATTTTCAAGAGTAATCTCTAGTCATAATTCCCATATATGGGCATCCTCTATAGGAGTAAGCCCAAAATTCCATGGGCATCTTCTTCAGGAGTAAGCCCCAGTCTAGGATTCCCCAATTTGGGCAACCTCCTTACGAGTAAGCCCCATGTTCCCAAATATGGGCATCCTCCTTAGTATTAAGCCCCAGATTCCAAATTCCCTTTACCTGGGCCTCCTTCTCAAGAGTATGCCCTAATTCTCAAGTCCCTTTAACATGGGCCTCCTTCTCATGAGTAATCCCCAGTTTTAATTTCTCTTAACCAGTCTTAATTTATTTTGATTTGGGCATCCTCCTTAAGAGTAAATCCCCAAATTCCCTCTTAATTTGGGAATCTTCCTTAGGCGTAAGCCCCAAGTTTGAGTATCCAAATCCTTATAAAGGCACATATACCTTTATGGACCCAGTTTCCGGACTTCTTCTCTAAAATAAGTCCCGATCTCTATCTATTTGGGCAGTCATGTATACATAATCCCCACATGATTCATTATGATTGAATATTTTGTGGTATAGTTTTCAGGTAATAATGATACCTCTTGTTTGTCACATCGAGCATGACTCACATGATCATAGAGTATAAAAGTAATTATGATATCTCTCTTTGAGCCATTAGTCATGCATAAATTTCACATTTCTATCTCGAAATACGTGGACTTTGATCACTGCCTTAAAATTATAGTATGTAGGAAGCATTTTTAATGTTCAAGACTATCACCCATTAATTATCATATGTCCCATATGATTTTAAACTGTATCTTAATTCTCGAACTACGTGGGTTATGATTCCTTTTTCTAAACAAGGATACATAGGTATCCCATTAGTGGGTATGATCCCAAATCTGAAATAATACATGTCCTTCTGAATGAAAATAAATGTCAAGTGCCATGATGAGTGGCTTTAATACCAGTATGGTTATCATAATGACCAAGAGATAACTATACAATTTATTTAAGGATACCACTGACTAAGAATATCTAACAAAACATATGATTCTATATCGATAAATAACATCAAATACATATAATAGATTCTTTAAATATTTTACATATTAATCATTGATTGTCAGATCTAAAAGAAATATCATTTTCATACTTGGTAATGTAATAAGGATTCATAAACATAACTTAAATTTATAAATAGATTCCCGGAGAAGACAATAATTCCCCCAAAAACGGTGTGCTGAGTCCGGCCACCCATCATCTCGACCAATGAAATTTCTTAAGCCCCATTCTTCCACAACTAATGAGCACCTACCTTTTAAAAGTAGGTCCAAATGAATATATAATCATTGGATGGTTCTAGTTCTATGAGTAAACCCATTAGAAACTAATTAGATTTTTTGAACCTTAATCAAACATGATCATCCCAATTTCCAGAGGAGACAACATTATCTTGAAGGTTGTATTTTCTATTGATCTAGCGATGATAGCGGATGTACTTGCTTGGGATCCACCCTATACTGTGACTGATTATGGAGTTTCCATGGGTTTTATAGATACTACCTGGGATTCATACCTGGCTTCTCCATAGTCACTGCACCCTATTCAGCATTGACAAAAAAGGGACAACTATTCTTGTGGACAGAGAGATTTCAATGGAGTTTTCAAGAGATGAGATATAGACTGAAGAGTTACCCCATCTTGATGCATCCTAAAGAGGGTTTTGGGTATGTAGTCTACTGCAATGCACCAGGGACAAGACATGGGTGTGTCCTTATATATTACAAAGCAGTGATCGCATATGGCTCGGGATAACAGAGATAGCATGAACTGAACTACGATACCAATGACCTAGAGTTTTCTACCATGGCTATCTCCCTGATGATATGGAAACATTACTTGAGGGGGGAATGTTTTATAGTCTACTCTGATCAGAAGAGTCTCAGGTATATATTTTCTTAGAAGGACCTGGACCAGAGATAAAAGCAGTGGCTAGAGTTTCTCTAGGACTATGACTTTGAGATAATCTATAATTTTGGGAAGGAGTACGTGGTAGCAGATGCACTCAGCAAGAGTTCTGGTTTGCAGTTTCTAAGTGAGGAGATAGAACAGTTAGACACGTTGCATCAATCCTATGTGGATAGAGACGAAGTAGAATACCTTTATTCTATGAATGTCACTCCCCCACTTCATTAGAGATTCAAGTAGGAGTAGCTTCAGGACATTTATTGTGAGGCACAACATGCTAATATATCCTCAAGATAGGCACCTGAAGGATTTTATGATGGGGTGGAGCACGTCATCCTCTTCCAAGGATGTACCATGGTAGTTGTGGCACAACAGGAGGAGTTGTTGTGAGAGTTCCACACGTCCCCTCTGGCGGTACATCCTCGTGTGGCGAAGATGTCACATGACCACTATGATCAGCATTGGTGGCTAGAGATGAAGTATGAGGTAGGGTAGTTTGTTTTACGATGCATCAATAATAAGAAAGTGAGGGATGAACATCAGGTTTCATCCGGATTCCCACAATCACTAGAGGTGCCAGAGTGGAAGTTTGATGGAATCTACACAGACTGTGTGACTCCATGGGGTTCAATAGACAATAATCTTTGACCATGAAACATGTTTCACATCCTGGTTGTGTAAGGGGTTGCATGAGGAATTCAAGACATAGCTACATCTGAGCACCGCCTTTCATCCAAAGACAGATTGTTAGACAGAGTAGTCCTTACAGGCATTAAAAGACATTTTTAATGCATGCATCCTTGTTTTTGGACGTAGTTGGGAGGATCACTTTCCCTTGGTGGAGTTTTCATACAACAACAGTTATCATGCCAACATCGTTATGGCACCATTTGAGACTTTTATGGTCAACCTTTCTGATCACCTATATGCTAGATAGACTCAAGTGAGTCCGTATTTATGTGTCTAGAGTTCGTACATGCTACCATGGAGAAGGTGCAGATCATCCATGAGTTGATGAGGAATGTAGAGAGTTAGAAGAAGTCTTATGATGATAAGAGATGGAGACCATTAGTGTTCCAGGAGGGGACCAAATATTCTTGCAAGTCTCTCCTCAGTAGGGACTATGAAGATATGGATGCGGTAATAAGTTATTACATAGGAGTATCAGACATTTTCTAATACTTCAGAGGATTTTGGAGGTGGAATACCACATGGAACTCCCAACGAAGACGGATATGGTTCACAAAGTCATCCATGTACCCCCAAATAGGAGATACTTGCATGATCCATATCACACAATCGACCACAGTGAGTTGGATTTCGATGATGGGGTGACAATTAGGGAGGTTCCGATGGATATTGAGGATCGAAGGGAGCAGGTCCATCGGGGGTAGTGGATGACTCTTATGCATGTTCTCTAGTATCATGTGAACTTCTAGGAGAGTTCATTGTCATTATAGGATCAGATTTGTGCTCAGTACCCCCATTTTTTCAATGTCTATATTGTTTCTTTTGGGGATAAAAATACATAATATGGGGAGAATGTAAATACCAAAATTTTCCGTGTAATTTTTTTTAATTATATATATTTTTATGTGTCCATGAAAGTTTACAGAGTGTGATTATAAGGTCCGGTGTACCCAGAAAAAATTTATGAACATTTTTAAATGTGGCGTTCATTAAACGTGTAACCGGTTTTTTCTTACTTTTGAACCGGTGCATGGATAAATATTCTGTGGGCACCATTAAGTCTACAACACCCAGAATCACTTAAGGGAGACTTTACATGGACTGTAGTCGGTCCAAAGAAAAATTTAGGTTTTGTGACTTTTAAATTGAAATTAAATTAAATATTTTTATTATTTTATTTCATATCCTGCAACGGACATGTAAGGTTTGGGGACAACAATGTGTTAAGCCAATAAATGGTTGAACTTGCCAATCCTAATTAATGACATCGATGGAGAATTGCAAAGGTTCTGAATTATGAGCACACATTAATTCCCCACTTCGATCCTTACCCTCCCCCTATCGTTTATATATAAAGCATGGGGAGAGGTATCTGTAAAGCATTTCCAAGCAACAAAGTGATGAAAGAGCATCACGACGCTAGACCCCTGGTAGACGAATCTGATTCTAGTGGAAGGTGACGGGCGACACCAGACCACAAACCAATGAGAGACAAGCGAGGGACGACATTGGGAACTTGTTGCGGGAATGGAGAACTCTAGCCCACATCCACAAACACACACACTCGATCGATTCTTCGTAGCGGTGATATTGATTATTTTTTTTGTTTTACCCGTAATCCATTATAAAAGGATAATAATGGATCAACTCTAAACTAGTTGATCTGTTATTCCAATATATATAAGGTAGGGAATGATTAATAGTTTGGATTGGGTTGGAAATTATGTCATAAATAATAGTTGAAAAACATTCTCATAAAACCCCTGGTTTTATCTATAATCTAGAGGGTGTGGGATGATACAAACTAGGCCTGAGCCCCTCCATTATTATGTTGATTTTGATCACCCAATTTTAAGTAGGAAATAAGAAGAACTAGAACATACCTTATTGAAGAATGTGATACAAAGAGGATATAGGCATAGACAGTGCTGGAAACGGACCCCAGTGTGCGACCGATGACCCAACGAACACCCTGCCGCCACCCAGGGCGGCAGTAGAGTAGAGGAGGGGCGCACCCCTGGTGGTGTGCCAATGTTGCAGAAGGTTCATGGATTGTGGTGGTCGTGGTGGGAGAAGAGTTCAAAGGTTCGACCGGCAGCCGGTAGACTAGGTTCGTGCCAGTAACACGCCAGACGGTGAAGATATGGCTTGTCACTCGTGGAACAGAGGACCCACAATGCCACTTTAGGTCAACCCCCATGGGTTGACCTGATAACGAGGCTCCGTTCAATGTCATCCCTACCTGGGTGCACCACGTCCAGGTGTCCTTGGTGTCTCGTGCTGCTAGGCGGGTGGCACAGCCTGGTCGGCCTAGAGAACTGACCTACCGCCCAGCGGGCCGACCCGCGGCCAAGCCAGGTCAGTATGGGTTGACATGAGTCAGGTGAGACCCAAGTTTTGGTGGGTCGAACCAGGTTGATTCGGATCAGCCCATGCTGAACCGAGTCTATCTAATCTGACCAAGGTGGATCAGACCCAGTTCCAATACCGACCAGTTACACAAAATGGTCCCTAACATAAAAAACATATGTTTGATAAACCATATCGTGTGTTAGGATCCTTAGGACTTGGTGGTCCCCATTATATTATCCACATTTGGTATAGATAATGTTGGGGTTCAGTCGGGATGGATCTAACATGAATCCAACTGGGCCCTCGATACGAAAACAATTGTATCTATCATACCGTGCAACTGATTTACGATCCGTTTGTGGAATTGGGACTCTCTAGATGAGATGGATATTTTATAAAAATAAGTGGATACTTCCCTAGATATCAGGATTCAGAGAGTGGAATGAGGAGTAGTTCTCTAAAGCAGACCATGTACGAATCCTACTGTTGGCTGAGACATGAAGACTTCTTGATGATGACCTAATGGGATGTAGCTCTGTGTGACCCAGGATTCCCCTGGTGGGGAGTGACTCTGTGTGACCCAAAATTCCAATATTATTTGACTGGAGGATTAACTCAGTATAGAAATAGTGGGAAGCGGCTCTGAGTGACCTAGTAGGCCCACGGTGGGAAGTAGCTCTGTGATACCAGACATGCCCATGGTACCCATCAGGGGTGAGTACCAAAATAGTTCAATGTTATTGGGATGTTTCTCTATGTTACTCGGAAGTCCCACTATACATGATAGAGGAGGAGTTACCTAGAAACTGAAGAGTTTGATGATGTGATGACCCTTCTATCATTGAACTAAAGTGATTCCTGGTATAAGATGACTTGTGTTGTTTAATTTTTATTCAATCTTAGTTGGTTTTCCTTGTTGGAACTCTAGGAGACCTATGAGAGTCCCAGGGTCCCTGCTGTGTATTGTTACACTCACCCTTGCACATGAAATTCCCACACCTTGTTGTATCTTATGAAGACTATGTACAATGTTTATTGACGATGAGGGAGCTAGGACTGAACGGTACCTAGAGAAAGACCTTTTTGGCATGACGTGACGTTGTGACTACTAATCATGAGCTACACAAACACTTCTGGTAGGATCCATGGTGGATGATCCGGGATCATCATTTCAAATTTCTGTGATTTTATACCTTTTAGTTTTACTTTTACTTTTTTCAGTTGGGCTTGTAATCCGTCTATCCTTTACTTTCAACACTCTTTACTATAAAATTTTACACAATAGATTCTTATTATTGAATTATAGTCTATATGGATTCCACTTTTTGTGTTCTATAATAATAATTTGTATAGGTTTAATGGAAATGACTTCCCATTTTAGGGATACACCTTTCTGGTGCTATTCTCCGGCCCCTGGCCTATGGAAGACAGTCTTGGGTAGTCACAACATGGGACCCGGGGTACTGGTCATGATTGTATCAGTCTCAGTCATTCCAAATATCATTCTAGGAGAAGTGGTATCAACTTGTTTGATCTCTAATTAAAATTTGGTCATCATATATGTCACTCATGTGGTTAATATTCATTCTAGTTTATTCCACAATTTGGGATGCTATAAAAGAGCAAGACTTTCATATCATGTAATTTAGAGCATAAAAAATATTGAAATCCACTTTATGATAATCATTATGTTAACATTGATTAGGGGAAATAATTAGTTTGGAGACACTTATAGGAATTGGAATATCATTTTCATGGGTAAAGTATACAATATGAGCAAAAAAATCATTTTAGTAATAAATGTCCACTAGAAGTGCATATTTCAATTTGAGTAATTAATTATGATTTTTTTAAAGTGTTTTTAGTTTTGAAAATTGTAAACGTTTTAAAACAGAGTGATTTTGAAAATGTATTGAAATTTTTATTTTAAGAATAGTTTGATTATTCTAATCATGTTGATCTTTTCCAAAGTGGATAACCGTGAAAGTGCTCTATTCTTGGAATGAAATTTTTAGAGAGTATAATGTGAACATATTTGAAATTTTCTATCCCTTCATTTCTAGGGAGTGAGAGGTTTGGTGATTTATTTTTTTATAGAAAATTGATCCTGATAAGTGCCCTACAATCCACCCATAGATATCTATTTAGAATATGGTTTTACTAGAGAAATATGTGAACTAATAGCTAGATAATATTATTATACATGCATTTCATGCTATTGGATGAGAAAACTGATTGGGATTTACCAAAGAAATATAATCTCTCCATCCAATTCCAGTAGTGGAATTCACACTTCAACCAAGGTGATTCGGAAACATAAAAGGTAGAGGTGAGGATGAATCTGTGGCATCAAATAATTGATATTCATCACACATCATTAGACATGAAAGTAAATCTGGTGATGTATATTCAGGATGTTATTTTACACCATGAGATCGATTTATCGGTTGTAGATAAATTATACGAGGTCCATTAATGGAAGGATTTTAATGAATTTTTCAACAAATAATTTCATCCTCAAAATTTCTAGATCACATGAATGACATGACTCTTTATCAAAAAACATGATAGCCTCAAAATGAATGAGTTTGTGGGTAAAGTTATGAAATTAGACTTTTTTCACCTGAAGTTATTGTTATTTCATCATTGAAGGCATAAATCATTAAATTAAGACTGGGGATTGAGATTCACTCAAATATTATTTTGAAATTTTTTTCACACTATATTGACACGCTCAATAGAGGGATGATGTATTCAATAGATCATAAAATCTACCCTTAGAGGGAGCATATTGATACATACCGTAAATGGTGGGAACTCTAATGTTGGTAAAAAGAGGAACTGGAACAATTATTTCAAAGGTGGTGGAATGACATGTCCTAAAATGGATGGATCAATGAAACATACTAGTTGAACCATGGGAAATTTTGGATATTTTTAATGTGGTTTTCTCAACCACATTAAGCGAGAGTGTATGACACAACCTAGAGAAGTCTGCAATATAAATATGATGGGGAATATTTAACTTTATTGTAATTGTTCTCTATGGATGGTTGTTCAGGTGAATTTTAATATGTCTCATATGTCATATTATTCAATAGTATGAGGGAAGTAGAGTAACAATAATCATGAAAACACATGATTCCAAAGATACTATTGGAATATAATAACTTTTTCACTAGTGAAATATCAATATGGAAATGAAGAACAATGTTCCACGGGAAAGAAATTACGTTGATCTGAGTAGGTTATTGAGTATCATCAATTTAGACCACCAATGGTGGGATGTATGGGTATTTTGTATTATAAACTAATTCAATCCTTGTTTGATATAGATGCATCATATTCCATTATTTCTTATAATGTTGGTGAATTTGTGAGTTTAGATGTGGAATCATTTCCCATGGTGTTTGAACATAAAACTTTTCAAGGTTCATGTGAATGGATAGATTTTGATTATAGATAATGTTCTATAATTATTAATGGAGTTAAAATGATATGGGATTTATCTACATTTGAGAATGTATTACATGATATAATCATGGGAATGGAATTATTATCAATGTTCAAGGATAACATCTACTATTATACTTAATAGGTTAGTTTTACAACTAGAGATGGTATTAATCATTTCATTATAGGATATGATAATGTAAAGGTCGTATAAATAATATTTTTAACCACAAAATATGGAAGGCCATTATTACAATTTTATTTTTTGACATTGGAATCAATTTAATAGATCATAGACCACAATTTTATTGTAGTTGCAGATCATTATTGGGAAGGTTTTCCAAAAAAAATTATTAGGGTTTTCACTCACGATAAAATTTGAGTGTAAAATTGATCTTCATTAAGAGCCATTAATATTTCCATCATTTAATAATGGATGGAATCAAAGAAAATTTGAGGACTTGAATTTTAGTAGGAATAAATGGAATGAAAAGGTTTTATTTGGCTGAGGATGTCCCTGTTAGCAGCATTGGCCTTGTTTGTTGAAAAGGTGGATATAAATCTTTTCCTTTGTGTAGATTATCTTAAGAATAATCGTGATATAAAAAATAATCAGTATAATATTCCAATAATTGATTATATATTCCTTCAATTGAGGGATCTATGTGGTTCTTTTTGAATTGTGTGTAATCAAGACATAACCAATTATGGGTTCATAAGAATGATATTTTAAAGAATACATTCAAATTTTGATATATCCATAATGAGTATGATGTAGTGAATTTTAGTGTCACGAAATAACCAACGGTATTTTGGGAATTAATGAATCAAATATTTCATGAATATATAGATTCACTTGTGGTTGTGCTTCTGGACGACATGCCTGGGTATTCAATAACAATAATTGTCCCTAAAGATCACATAGAATATTTTTTTGGAATATCATTTGATAAAAAATTATATGAAAAATTATTTTATTATGTTTTTTGGATACAATATATACATTTACATGGACTTGTAATCTCTAGAAAATGTATTTCTGTGGATCATGAAAATATAGAGTTTGTTTTCCCATGGAAACCTCCAATGAATGTCTTTGAGATACTGTATTTATTTAGTCTATTTAGATATTACTAACAAATTTTTTCTATTCATTCATGGTTGGATTCACCAATGAAAACCTGGAAAAAGAATAAGGTTTGATACATATTGAATGGTTAATGTCAGAAGTCATTACAAGAGCTAAAATTTCTTAATAAATCAGAACCAATGTTGATTTTTTTATAATCTATACAAGAGTATATGGTGTATTATGATTAATTAGCAAAAAAAATTTGGATGTTTTCTCGTACATGGAAATTGTGCTACTTCTTTTGGCTCATGGTTTTTATGGTTACATAAAAAAATAACCAACACGTTGTTGGGAGGTAGATGTCGTGATCCATTAATTGAATAAAATAAATCATTACATATTTGGTGAGAAATTTATAATGTCTTCCAATCATAAAATATTGATACATATTTTTACACATTTATATATTAACATTAGGAAAATAAAATGGATGGTGTCTTTATAATGGTTTACATTGACTTGATGTATACAATGAGTAAATGAAATATCATTTAAGATTCATTGAGGGCAATGTCATATGTTGGTTTAGAAAAATATTCTTCATAAAAATGACGGTTGATGTAGGAAATAATTTACATTAACTAAGAATGTGAAGACCAATGTGATGTTGCAGTTTTCCTTTCATTTTTTCTAATTTCGTGTAGATGGTATATGATTCCCAAAAATTTTATTCTGAATGTTTTTTCATATTGATGAAACAAAACATTGGGTAGAACATTTAGGGATGAAATCTTGATGAGAGATCAGTTTTCCTGTTTCAAAATCGAATTCTCATAACTATGTATTTTTTGGAATAAATTATTCATTGTTATAGCCATTGAATATAGTCCATTCATATTGGGATATAAATATTTAAAAATAATTGAAGGAAATTTTTTTATTGGTCGACATTAAAATGTAGGTTGCTAATTTTGTGTCGATAAGCTTAACTAGTATGCTGGTTAATGTAAAACATTAGTGACCAGAAGGTATGTTACAATTATTAAATATTACTATTTGGAAATATTAGTAGATAGTATGTATTTTTAATAGGCTCCCCATGAATAGTTCAGAAACATGATTATATATTGGTAATGATGTATAATCTGAAAATTCAGCCCATTCCATCCTTATTTTAGAATCTAATATAATGTAGAAATTGTAAAACAAATTTGATAAGTGGTAAATATGCATGAAATAATAGTTTCTCTTGTTAAATATAGAGATCCATGGTTTACATTTTGATTCTAAAAATCCATAAAGATATCCCTTGAGAATTTTTTGGTTATTAGTATTTTATATAATCCCTACAAGGATGACCAATCTCGAAGAATAGTATAATCAATGGAAGATGTATTTCGGGCTTGTGTGATTCATTTTGGTGGATCATGGAATGAGCGGGTACCATTGGTGGAGTTATCCAAAAATAATAGATATCAAGAGCTGACACATATGATACATTTTGACTAATTTTATGGTAATCCCTATCATTACCTACTTTTTTCAATGGAATCATTGGAGACATCACTTGTTGGATTGATCATTTTCCAAGAAACCATCCAAAAGATTTAGTTGTAGTGGAAATTGATAGAGACAGGTAAGTGATGTCATAAATAATATATTGATCATCCTAAATGGATTTTCTCATTTATAGGTGATTGATCAAGTGTTTTTTAGAATCTCTCCAAGTCTTGGACACCATCATTTCCGAAAATTGAGCATAGTATTTCCTCACATCATATGATATTTTTAGATAGAAGAATTGGTTGGTGAGGTGACATATTGGTTTTCATTTCGAGAGTTGTTCAATGTTGTGTATAATGTGTTTCATCTATCTCAATCGAAATAGTATCAACTGGATCCTGACCATGGGATTCTATTGCATCATGTGGAACTAGAGTCGACGCTTCATGAGGACATATTCAATTTTATATTATGGATATTAATAGAAGGTCTTTCATTGAAAAATAAATAATCAATTGCATTTTTTGGGATATCACGGATATATTCATCAAGAGAACTGGGAATAGGAGAAGGAAATGGTCATGAAATTTCCCAATCACTTTCAAGACACAAGTTGTTTAAAACTATATGGTGTAGGAAAAAAAATGATTGGGAGAATTTAGAACCCTCGTTTTAAATTAAATTACTATTTATTTAGGTTTTTTATCATATAATAATTTTGATGGATGTTTGGGAGGGTTTGAGTAGTTTTTGAAACCTTTTTTGGTATTTTCAATATGTTCACAATTTGAGAATAGTTTTTTAATTCACGAAACACTAATAGGAAAATGCATATAGTTTGAAAGTGCTATGGGGATGACCCACTATCTATCACATGGTTTTTTAAATTCTTGTGGCTCCCTAAGAGAAATTAGGAACTGTGGTATAGTGGGAATTTTCATTCCTAGAGCGTGGTTTTCCTAATTGTACAGGTCAACTATGGAATGATCTAATTGAGGATGTGGATGGTTAATGGTTGACACATAGTTCATCCTAACTGTGCAACTAACCTTGAAATATTAAATTAAATGATCCAGAAAAATTGAATATATGAGAAGAATACTTTGTAACCGCTTTTTTAACCAAATAGATCCTATCTTTAGATTTTATCCTCCTCGAGACTACAGATTCTTAACTAATATAATATTCATGATCAAGAAGAGTTTCAATATTCTAGGAAGCAATATTCCAACAGTAAATCATCATTTATGGTTGTTTATGGTAGTTTCTTATAAATATACATCCATATCTCTAATTTTTGTAGATATAGACTTCTATGTATTGATTTAATATTATTATGATACCAATGGTTGTAGTTTTCTTTGTTAATGATAGAGGAAAACATATATGGATTTTTTTTTGGAGATTCAACCCAAATTTGTGTGTGTTTTCATGCCAATCATAATTTCTATATAATTTACATTGTATGTGTAATCTCTCTAAACTCCTCTATTTGGAACACGATTTTTTAGATTCCCATTGGATATATTGACGGAAATATATTGTGAAATTTGGATGTAAAGGATTTTATAAACAATCATTAGTGATGGTTTGAGTTTTTCCTAATTTTTTAAGAAACATTGGAATTTTTTAAAGTGGCTATGAAATTTTCATTGTTTTTCGGAATTTAAAATGTTAAATTTAAAATATATCTCTTATAAATTGTACTAACTGTCTTAATTTATTTATGTTAAACAAATTATATTTTATTGAAATGTATTTAAATGACTTGTTTGAATGGTTTTCAATAAATAAATATTTTTTTGGAAATGCTTTGATTTGGTTGGTTAGAAAGGGATTTTGAATACATGTGTTGTGTGCATTCACACATTTGACTTCACCCTAAATATGGGGAAGGAACCATTAGTGTACAAAAGAACATGACCCTAAATAAAGTGTCTACATCATTAGGTCATTGTGAGATCATCAACATTATTATGACGTAGTGTATGAATGATAAATTTCCTATGAGTAGGGAACTATTGGAGAATCATGATTGTGTGGGATTGTGGTGAATAAAGTAAGGGGTATTCCAAAAAATATTATGAAATTGTTTGGTGTTTAATTTTTTCCTTGGAAAATGTTTCTTTATGGAAAATGATTTTATGGAAACATATTTTTGGAATAATAATTCTTGGATTTGATGTAAACTTTTTAAAATTATTTTATATAAATTTTGTAACAGGTTCTATCCTAGTGTTGTGAGTTGAGAATTCAACTAGGGAAATCCCACTGTGTTTCATTACTCATTTATATTTTTCCACGTTGGTTCATTTATAGATATAATTTTCTAGGAAAGAAGAAAAGGAAATGTATCACACTTTTTTAGTGGTGAATCGTGATATATGAACTATTTTGTAGAGTTGGATCATGGATTATTTTTTATCTTTACAGTTATTTGGGTTACTATTGGTTTTTTGTCTTAGTCTTATTATTTGTACTTTGATGTTAGTTCTTTTACATTGAGTTAATTTTTGTTGTTTGGTTTTGATATCAGTTAGGTCATCTTGAGTTTTATTACATTTTTATCATGCATCATGTAGTGGTAATTTGTTTATGGCATGTTTGAAAAGGTTTCTTTATCTTAAAGGGGAAACATTCCCTCGTTTTTTAATTAATCAGTTGGAATTTATTACCAGCCTTCGACTCCTGGGGGTGATTATTAAGGAAAATTAATGTACATATGCCTTTTAAACCCAATTAAGTGGTGAATGATTTTACAAAATGATTATTCAAATACCATGAATATAAATATATTAAAAATATTACCTATGAAAATGGTATGTATATACAACACTCAATTCAATATTTATTGAATATTGGTACGTCTCAATGAATTAAATGTTAGATGCAAAACCCTCACCTCATGTTCAAATTATATCATATTTTTCTAAACAACTTTTATAATAAAAAAGTTTTTTCTTAAATATGTTACTAAATCATAATCATATATATCATCTATATACACTATACTAATTGTCTATTTTCTCCAATTAATTGATAATTGTTGATTAATATCATTGCTTCAGGTGATAATTGTTTCCATTTTCATGTACATTTTAGTTCTAAAAATTTGGTCATTTTCATTTTATTATAGATTAATAAACTATATATGTTTCAAAATGTTAAAAAATCATATATATATATATATATAATTATATTAATTTATTAATATTATAGGTTGAAAATGGATTACATCGTTCCTAGAGATAATAGGATGTTAAACGCATGAACCTTAATTCCCTTTGTCATGATGGATAGGAAAATATATCACTGAACCATTATAGAATAATGTTTTTAAAATTTTTAAAATATATGTAAACAAAATTCATCATTATTTAATCAATATGAAAATAATATAGAAAACATTTCATATATCTATGGGGTTTCGTTAGTCCACATGTACTCCCGAGTGACATTATTATTTTCCAATGGACTAAAATTTATTAATTTAGATGTGATATTAATTTTCCACAAATATTTTATTATAATAAACACAATATATAATCATTAAAATTAAATCATATACCATTCATTTAAATCATAAGTGAAAACTAAATCAGATCACATTGGGAGGTGGTAGTCTGCCGTACTCAAAATCCATGTTATCATATTCCCTATAAAATCAAAAGTAATAATATATTTATTATATTAATAAATAAAAATATTTAAAATTTGATAATAATAATATATATATAAAATATATATAAATTATAATAATATGTTGATTGAAAAAAGGTAATTTAGTTCACAAGGATATAGTATGTCATACAAAGTATTGACAATTCAATTTCCCATTTGATATAAGAGTATATTGATGTTGGTTATCAGATTAACATAAAAATATATAAATATAAAATATATACTGGTGTATTTTTATTATAAAAAATTAATATTGTTGGAATATGTTTTACCAAAAAATAAAACAATTACATGCTTATAATAATTAATAATATACATCAAAGAGACTCGTTAGGATTATAAATAATGTATTTGTATGAGGGATTTATAATTAAAATAATTCATCTAGGTTTCTGGGAGGTATGTAAGGGATTATTTTAGGGTTTTTAAAACCCAAAATTTTTTAGATGTGGGTGTATTGGAGGTTAGGGGTGGGCTTTTATGAAAACTTTCTCTATAAAGGGAAATTCCCTATTAGTTGAGGTTATAAGGGTGAAATATGTCAATTGAAAATGATTTAGATATTTTTTTTTCATTTTATCCATTTTCAACTTTTTTAACTATCACCCAAGAAGCCATGTTTTTACATTAACAACAGTGATAATTTTTTTCACAAATATTTATGAATAAATGATTTCTGGAAAATATTAATCAATAAAAAAATTTACGATCAAAAATATATGTCCCACCTTTTAAAATTCATCCCATATAAATAAATGGTTTAATTTATTATCAAATTGAATATAAAATGAAAATCTATTTTCTAAAGGGAAATTTTTTATAAGTATGGATTTCTTTATTATCAAAAATAAATATAAATTTTTTTAATATAATAAATATTCTATAAATATAAATATAATTATAATACATTTACATTGATAAAATAGTAAAATTTAATTTACCTATGTAATATAAATTTAATAAAAATAATAATTTCAATAAAAATCATCAATCCACTATTTATAAAAAATTTATCATTTCAAATAAATCTCTAAAATTTATGAATGAATAATTTGAAAATATAGAGTTCTATTATTAAAATTATCATATTAGATAAATTTTATATAAGTGGAAATGATTTATTCTTTATTTTCTGTGCATTTCATGACTATTTATATTTTTCAAAAAAAAAATTTCTAAAACATTTCATTTCCTTTCGAATGGATAATATTTTATTTCTAATCTAGTTACAACCATTTAATTTAGCATATAAATTTGTAAAAAACCAAATCTTATTGGTTTAGTAATTACTATTCTCAACCTCCATAAATAACAACAATGTTATAAAGGACATGTTTAAATAATATTATTTTAATATAGTATTGTGTTTCATTTAATGGTGATTTTTTATATCACAAGATATCTAAGAAACAGAATTCATATAAAATGAAATATATCATAATGCCTCATGGAGTTATATTGTCTTCTTAGTGTGGAGATTAGTATCATACATGATATTGAATATGTGTTCTCTTTTAAAATATTTGGGTGTAACAAAGAACATATTAAACTATCCACTAATGAACACATAGTGAAATAGAGAAATTGGTTCAATAAATGATATATATAGAGTTTATATCTTTGAAAATGGATATATTCCAAGTAAAATTAGATTAATTATTGAGATACCATTATTTTGTATTTGATTTCATGAATAATATGAATTTTATGATTATAAATTAGCCTCGAAATAATCATTGTATATTAAGGATACAATGCTATAACTTAATATTATTTTATTATATCTATCTACTATGATACTCTCTGAGTGATTTTTTCCTTTTTTCTTTTATAATTATTCTTAAATTCCATCGGATATAATAAATAGTTTAGCATTGAATTTGATTCATTTTGGATGGATTAACTTTCATATTAGCTATTAGTGTCATTTTTTTAAATAATATTTTTAATGTATTTAATTAATGTTCAAATATTTATACCATATCAAAGTTTGTTCAATTACATTTTAGTAACTAGTTTGATAGGTCATTATAGGTCATTTGAATGGATTTCAAGGATACTTTAAATTTTTAAATGTTTCTATTTTTATTGATAATTTTTCAGATGAAATATTTGAGTGATTTTGAATATTATTCCCTAAACAGTATTTTGATAATTAAAAACTCTCTTGTTCACTGATATTTTAGGATTAATAAATAGAATCTCAAAGGATGTTATATATTCAATTTTTTAAAATAAAACTAACTTTTTGAAATATTTTATCTAATTGATGTTTAAATTCTTATATATGTCTATATATGTCTATATGTATAATGATTTTCTTTTTAAAATTTAATATTGTTAGAAGGGAGTGATAAAACCTCTGAAAATAAATTTTTGTCATTTATTTTTAAATCATTCAAAATTTGATGAATAATGATAAACAATAACAAGAAATAATTATTCTCCTGTGGTTAGAAGAAAGAAAGGCCTACATGAAATTATATATTATAATTCAAATAGATTTAAAAAGAAAAAGCATGCATGGAATGGATAAAATTATTTTGGTTTTCACTTTTTTGGAGATCAAATAAAATATTTATTTTCTGTACCCATCACATCTCATTCTATTGATGCATTTTCAGTTTATACTTAGTCCTTGTAAAGTATCATATTTTTAAACTAATCATTGGAAATTGAGGATCCCTTTAAAAAATTATGTCTCTATAAATTCTTTTATATTATATGTAAACTACGGGTACTTGTTTTTGGATATCCATGAATAAAAGAAAATACATACTTAAAATAACCATGCTCATGGAGATGGTATGGGTGAAGTGTAATATGGGATTTTTGTTCAAAAAACACTATACATATTCATGTCCTTACCATACCATAATGAATCCTCATATACATTAAAAACAATTTTGAATCAATTTTATGACTACATTAAATGATGTGGTACATTTAAAATTTTAAATATTTTTAACAAATTGTATCAAACTTATGTTTTTTATGAAAATAATGATATTTTATATTGTTCATTACACGCAAGATGTAAACAACCTTATGACTCAAAATTTCAACTTTTGATCCTTGATATGTTATATTCATAATCAATTATTCTTATTTAATGGACTCTAATTATGGATTCTATGAATATATTATTATTATTTATTTGACTAATATTTGAAAAAATTTATAGTGAAATGTTTTTATGCATAAATAAATTCCAGATGTAGAACAACAGTGGCAGTATTATTCTAAAGAGAATTATTTGTATTTTAATTGAAAATATATGAATACATTTGATGGTCAATAATTAATTTCTTAATTCAATCAAGTATATGAATATTCCAAAACGTATAAAAAGTGGTTATACATTTCATTTATCTTTTAATAAATCCATAACATTAAATAATTAAGTTACATTACATCTTTAAATAAATTTGATTCATTAGAAATATAGGAATATGAAATAATATCCCTAATGAATTTTTGATTGAAATTTTTTGTAAATGATTTTTCATCCTATGGAGACCCATTTCATGAAAAAGATCATTTTTCAATGGTGGACACTGTTATACCACTTATGTTGAAAGAAATATCTTATTAATTTGGATAATTAACACCAGAAAAATATTTAATTATGAATGATTAGATGTGAATAATATTGTTGTACAAGGAATATATACTAGAAGAAACCTAAGGTAAAATTAATATCTAATAGGATGATGAGTCACTCAATAATTCAATTAATGTATTCTAAAATAATGATCTTTTTTAGATAGGTTTTTGGGATGCAATATAAAATATTGAAAAATTATTTGTAAGCATTACAAATAGGTAATGTAGGATCTAATGAATAATAAAGGAAACGATGTCAGTTTCTATGAATTTAAAAGAAGATAAATCATTTTAGAACTAACTTTCCTTTAATTAATTTTCAATTGATATAAAATTATAAAATACCATGACCTCTCCCCCAGGACATGTTTCAAATAAACCCTAATCCCACTTCCCAAAGCCTAGGGTCTGGATAATAGCACTAGAAGCAGTAACTTGTATGTGGGAGGCATTTTTGGAGCACTTATTCACAAGCACACTCAAAACCCCAAAATATAATGTTTAATGGGAAAACATGCATTCCACTAAGAGAACCTCTACAATTATAAATTACATCCTAAAAATTGGTTCAAAATAAATTCCCAATAATGAAATTAAGAAAACATGAAATTACAATGTCATTATAAAATTATCTCTAATAAAAACATACCTAAAGGGTTGGTGTAGTGTAGCTGCCAAAACCATAGGAGTCTGCCACTCCTTTCTGGTCTCATCCAGAATCGACTAGTCAGGAACAAACAAAGTCACTATCAATGTTTCGATCATCTATAGAAGACATGACACAAGCAGGTGAAGCCAGTGCATGTGTGAGTAACATAATACTCAGTAGGGGACTCAAACACAAAAGAAAGTCCACAAATGAAAGGTGAAAACAAAGCAATGGATAACTCACCCAAGATTAAGTGAGAGAATATAAAAAATGTTTGTTACTCATAAATATGATTATTTAATAATGTTTGGGGACTAAACAATGATTAGTCATTGATGTATGTCAGACCACAATTGACCGCTCAACAATTGGGCCATTGACGTCTGCTCAATGACTCGCTTGTCGGACCACACAGGTCCCGAAAAATATTCATTTGATGGGCCTCATAGATCTACATGACTACTCATCTATTAGGACACAATGGTTTTCATGTATAATAAAATTATCGGAAAAGAGGACAGCACATCTTCTCATCTGCCTAGCCACTCAGGTCCTCAAGACACATCCTTTTTGTCATAGCCAGTCACATGATTCCCACTCATACTGTGCTTGATTCTTGGATAATATACACCTCAGGATATTGGAAATATATCTACCTCCATGGAAACTCGCTGGGAGTATGTGAAAAGGTTTTCCTCATCACAATGTTCCAAATGCCGCAAACGGATCGTCAATCCCACGTATGGTTTGCAAGCTAGGTATGTTTTACTAAAATGGGGTTGGTATCATCTAGGTCCAGTCTGACTCGGTCAGATTGACCTAATCCCCCTCATCTTGGAATCCATAGGCATATCCAATTTCTAAACCAACATGGATTTGTCCCGGTTTGGGTCCGTCCCACTGGTCATGGGTTTGGCTCACTGGGGCGACCCACATCCAGCCCGAACAACTATTAGTCAGCCGACCGGCCTCGTTGAGATGCAGATGGTGCATTGTGTCCACCATCCACCCTTCATGTTTCCACTATTTCTTTCTTGTGGTATGGATGTCGTCCATTTTCATGACATGACATTTTCACCACATCTGCGTGTGTTTCTTCCATCGTGCTCCGGTAGCCTACTCCACAACTTGTGGCCGTTGTCGAATTCCCCCTTCTCGTCAACGTGGTTTCCCACCAACACACGACCTAACATAGCCCCCCGCCACGAACCACTATCTGCGGAGTCTTCCAATGTATAACATTTTCAATTTCTACCACCTCCCACATGAAGTCACTGCCATATGCCTCCCCTAACATCCACCATCCTCATTGCACCTTTAGTAGGTCGTCCCAATGGAGGATCCCCATTTTGGGATCTTTTCACCCGGAAATTAGTTTCTAATGATCAATTGTTCATAATCCTATTGATAACATGAATAATTAATGGTAGAAGGAAGAAGAAGTTGTCAAACAATGTTGAAAAATTT
This sequence comes from Viscum album, assembly GCA_963277665.1. Lineage (NCBI taxonomy): Eukaryota > Viridiplantae > Streptophyta > Magnoliopsida > Santalales > Viscaceae > Viscum > Viscum album. The sequence goes on from OY728140.1 coordinate 2,062,400,338, forward strand.
ACCTCCTCTTCTGTTCTTTATGATATCAATATGCACCCAGTAGAAGTATCAAAGAGATGAAATAAAAAGTCATAAATTCAAAACAAGAATTAATTAGTCCCCCTGAGTCAAACATGAAAAATAACATCCATTAGGAATGATAATCTATTTGTTAAATTGTTCATTATTTTACATTCTTTGAACATATATTCAAAGAATGTGGATCAATGAAATCAATAACGAACCCTACCTAATTGGTAGATAGTTCATTGATGATGACCGGCGTCACTATATTCGCCACTCCTCAATTAGTTATTGGAGGTTGTTCCCCATTCATCATTCACAGATGATAATTCTCCATAGTATCAGTGTATTATTACAATGTGCCCATGATTTTTCGTGGTCAAGCAATCAATGATAGAAAATCCATTCTGTTTCATTTAATTTTAGCACTGTAACACTATTTTATTTATTAAATTGTTTTTCGGTTTTGTTGGTTCGCAATGATGTTACGTTGAAATGAATTTAAAATTCAAAATAATAAAAAAATGGTATTTATTTTATTCTACCTTACGAAATTATTTTAGTAAAATTTCATAGAATTTATGAAAAATAACATTTTTTATTGACCATTTCTGGTCGTGGTTATGTTCATTCATTGGTAAAGTCGTCATTCTAGATGTAATAGTGCCCTCAAATTGTAAATCCTGACACATGTTTAGAAGATGCCAAAACATATCACATGCTATATTTCAAAAAACCATAAATGAAACTTCAATAAAAATATACTATGCTCATGGTCCTTGGAAACGAGTTCCATCAGAGCTCCTAGTCATGAAATAATCCCATATAATGTTTAAAAAAATCATGGAATTTTGGGACATTACATTTCCCTCATCATTAGGGCTTTACATCCTCATAATCTCAAACAAGGGATAAATATAAAAAATCATATATAATGTATGAATCTGATCCTCCCTCTCCCATGTGGTCTCAAGGATATTATTATACTACCATCGAATGTGCATTAGAGGAATCGACCATCCATGAAGGACTCACACTTGTTGGTCCTCAATCAAAATAGGGAACTCCACAAAATGTTTCCCCATCATCAATATCCAACTCGCTCATGTCAATGACAAGCAATGGATAAGTCATTTATAAATTTAGATGTGATACATTGAAGACATTATGCACCCCGTGCATCTGTGGGGGGAGAGAAAGGTAGTACTCCACCCTGCCAACTCTGTTCAGAGTCTAAATATGGTCAATAATTCTCATATTCAACATTCCCCCAGTGTTAAATCCCTTCAATTCCCATCGTGGTGAGACACGATGTAACACATGGACACCCTCCATGAACTCGAAGTGACCCTATCTCATTTAGCATATGATTTCTGATGGATTTGTGAATTCATCATATATTCCAGGATAGCCTCCACATTCGTGGTGGTATCTCATACCAACTCTTCACCCTTGAGTGATTACTCCCCTAGGTCTATCCATTATAATGATGATCTATATGGTTTACCATAAAGAACCTAGAATATTTCCATACAAATGGTGTAGTGGTATCTATTGTTGTACATGAAATACCCCTTTGAAAGATGATCCTCCCTATTTTATAGATAATAGTTGATAGAAGCATGAAGGATGTCCTATAAAACCTAGATAGTCTACCATGTTATACCATCTTGCTAATCGAGGAATGATGTGATCAAGCGAAGCTGAGTCTCGAACACCTCTGATAATCTCTTTCATAATCAAGATTTGATGCATGTTTCTTGGTCTGAGAATATAGTCAATATGACCTGATGGTGTCAAACTATCATTAGCATGTAGAGTCATCCCTATATCTCTAATGATCCCTTCTCCTTAGTGGGTAGGAAGTGGGCTGACCTAGTGAGTTAGTTAATAATCACTGTGATGGTATCATTCCCTCTAGTTGTACGAGGTTAACCCGTCATGAATTCCATCGTGAAACCACCCCCATACACTTCATCACGTTGTGTGGATGATTCAAATCTTCCAGAACCTAATATTTTCCATCACTTTATAAAAATTGAGTCACAAAGAAAATATATCTTCCACTTCATTCATTATTCCCAACCACCAGTATTTATGTCAAAGGTCCTGGTTCATAATTTCTACACTTGGATGTATATCAAATGGGGAGGTTTGGAACTCCATCGGAACCTCCTTGTGTGATGCCACTAGCACATCGGTGCATCCATGAAAAGGATGACATGCTCATGACTTATCAAATATCTATTAGGATATTGTCCTAATGAAAAATTGAGCATGTCTGGGAACATAGTCAACATCCACAAGATGTCCATAATGAACTCAAATTAGATTTTTGGAGAAATAGTCATCGACTAAAGATAATATGTTTCTCATCATATATGAAGGATATCTACTTCATGAAAAAATCCTATGATTGCTCACTCAACAATGACAATCTAGATCTACTTCTGAGTGCGTATTCTACAACATTTTCTTTCATAGGAGTATAAAAATTATCTATTTTATAGTGTTTGATGAACTTTATATATTATTGATGCCTCATTATTAGGTTTTTTCATATAATATAAACCTGATACAATTTTTGTCGGAGTAGAAGGTAAACCTCTAACCCATCAATTAGAGCCTCCAATTATTCAAAGAAAATACCGATGCTACTAGATCCCTGTCTGGGGTCACATTCTTCTACTCAATTTTACACTTCTGTGGTATACTGTAGGTGATCACTACATCCCCCTATATCTGGACATAACCCATTTTGTCCCATAATGCATCATAGAAAACTACATACCCAACATCCTATTCTTTTAGTCTCAATAGGGAGGAACACATTAGTATCTTCTTCACCACCTAAAAAGTATACTTCCATCTCTCCAACAACACAAAAGGATGTCTTGTACATGTAAAATTAGATAATGGTGTTCCTACCATTGAAATGTTATACACAAACCAATGGTGTTATCTTGCCAAACCAAATAAGCTATGTAGATCAATCACGATCCCAAGTGGCTCCCAAGGAAGTAAAACTTATATATTTTCATGATCAACTACAAGTACAACATCTGAAATTACATTTCATAAGAAGTGGACATCCTGAATCTAGTACTAAATAATCAATATCTTCCAATAAATCTTGTACTCTCTATGTTTTTCTAGGATTATCTATAGGTGTGTCACATGCTCCAACTCTGATTCCGTACACACCAAGATTTCATCAATGAAGACCCTGACGAAATCTTATAGGTATGGCCGGAAGATCATTTTCATGAGTCCCATGAATATTGTAGGGTCACTGGCCATGCCCAATGGATTCACTACGAAATAATAGTGGCCATACAGGTATATAAAGGATATCATCAATATATCATCATCACATACAAAAAGATGATGTTAACCGTATCAAATATCTGTCTTCGACAACAATATTTCACCCATTATATGATTGAAGCGGTCATAAATCCTCAATAACAGATACTTGTTTTTCAAGGATACCTGGTTCAGATGCCAAAACTCCACACAGGGCCTCAAATTCCCATTTTCCTTCATGGAAAATAGTACTACAGTTGTCCATGGTGAAACACTGGGCCTGATGAATCCCTTCTCAAAAAAATCATCGAGGTGCACCCAAAAATAACCAATATCCATGGGAACCGTCCAATTTGATGGTGTGGATATTTTTGTTGTCTTAAGGTATAGAAAAATGAAGAATTATACCTATCTACAAGGAGGAAATCCCTGAAAATATTATAGAGAGACATCTTCATACTCGTCCACCACAATAGGAATGTAAAGACTTTTCTCTTCCACCACACCGTGGGTGAGGCTAGAAAACTGGTGAGTGATTACTTTCACCATCCTTTGAGAAATTTCATATTGTTCTCCTATTGTTCACATATCACTAGTGAAGGAAACCCAGGTCCCATCCTCATAGAAACACCACACTATGTGCCTAAGATAGCAGATCTGAGAATGAACTGTGGATAGTCATTCCATACACTATATTATATCATAAGGACCCAACACTACTACTAGTTGATCTGAGCCCAAGATCTCATCTCTTATAGTATGATCACACTACCGGCACCAGTATGTAATCATATAACCCCCTCATGAATGATCCTCTATGTGTAAGTATTTAACCAATGGATCCACTATATTCGTTAAGATTTGAACAAGTTTTGTGGAAAGGAAAGACAGACTGTTACATGTGGATATAAGAACTAAATAAAAGGTGGGGAAGACACATATCATACCTCTAATCATATCTGGATAAAAAAAATTCATAGTAATCCATCGCATTAAGCTTCCCTCTCCCCTTTCAACTAGCTCTCGAAGCCTGTGGTGGACCACCTGAGGTTTGTGTTGGTAGCACATCGAACAGTCACCCACCATGTATTACTCTACAAGATCTCATTCCACATCTACTACCCTGTGGACCACCTCACTTGAACCTATGCCTCTATCATGATGGTCCCGTGACTATATTCCATTTGTACGTTAAATGAGTTTGAAAATCACAATCCATGTTCCCATGTCCACTGCATGTGTAGCACACTATTCCCGTCGAATGATTTCGTCTATCTTGGGGGACATACACCGCTGATCCTACATCCTCGGGTCACCCTCAAAATGATTGGCCCACTTGGTATCTAGTGTCTACTGATCTTTCCCATAATTGAAGACTCCACCGCCAGGTGTCTACTGGTAGCATATGCTACATAAACATTCTCTTCTAGGAATCTCTCCATTAGTAGGGCTCACTCCAGCACCCCAGCCTGATTAGGGATGCTAAGTGCTACCATGGATGCCATGAACTCCTAGTGTATTCTTGTGTGCGAAACTCCAAGATGGAATAAATAGTCTCTCCCCACATCCATGGAGTAGTGATAATGTACTGTGAATCCAACTGAGTACTCTACCACTTTCATTACACCATAGTGTAGGTGCAGCTGCTCTTATATGCACACTGAGTGAAACATAGTTGGGATTTACTACTCTCTAAAGAGTCACTCAATGTCTATCTTGGTGAGGGTCTTCTCATCATGAGTATAGATCATTAATCTCCACCATCACTCCACTGATAATAGAAGGATGCTAGCATCTAATATTCCATTCTGGTCATGAGGCATCCTCACTAGTTGGAAGACACAGTAACCAACTCAAGAAAATACTTTTCTACATTGAGATCAGTCTCAGCCTTAAAACATGGATGTATCTACCTTTGGAACTCATGTGAGGAACTGATCCTTTGTTTTCCTCTATCAATTGTGTTGATATCAACTGTTATCCAATGTGTGGTGGCAACAACAATACACCTCAATGTGGGTCCATCTCAAGTATTGGTCCCTATACGGATGCCTAATTTCTAGGTGTACAATACTAATGGTTGCAGTCTAGAAACCTCACTGGATTTTTGTGTGGTGGAAACTAAAAACTGATCAAGATGAATAATGTTCAATAGATTATACCTATAGAGCCGACTCAAGGGAATTAGGAAACCATATAATCATATATGTTGTTTATAACTAGTGGTTTAATCTATAGTGTTGAAATGTAGAACTCATGGTCCTTGTGTATGGATATGTCAGCTGCCGCACAAACATTGGACTCCCTGATCCGTAATTTTGAACACAGATAATTTATAACTGTTTCCCAAAAAACCATAGACTCTTGGTATTTAAGGTAGGACCAACCACCTCTAATACAAATTTTTCACGACATGTCCCATGAGGACCATGTCACGACAACGCCATGCGTTCCTACCAAATTCCTAGGGATAGAGACCAGTTCCAATGATAATAAAATGAAAGTGGGAAGAATTTTCTATGTTTTTTACACATACACAATCAAAAACACAACCCACATAGATAATAGGGTAAACCTAGAGGCCAATAACAGAAACACTGAGAGTATAATGTTGAAGCTGGTATAAAGGGTTCAAAATACAAGCCTTAAAAGGATAAGAGGAATAAAGGGAACCAAAAAAGCCAATGTAATTTTATTCAATAAAAAACTATAAATGAAGGGTTTCTGTAGAGTAACTACTAAAGACTTTGGAGTACGCGTCACCTGTTTGATCACACATGACACCACATGGTCCTTACCTCCAATGTCTCTATCAATGTGATAATCATTTTCATAAGAGTTGTCAGGTACATTTGAAGCCATTGTATGTATGAGGAATACAATATTATGTAGGGGTCCCAAACCACAAAGAATTATCACAAAGAAAGGCTCACATGGTGGAATTGATAGATCAAAAAAGTTAATCCTAAAGCATAGAAAATATCCCACCAGTCATAATGTTTGAAATTTTGTTCTTATGGGGTGTCATCTTTAATGAGTCACTGAGGCTTGTTAGGCCACTGAGGTCTTGTCATCTAATGGTTCACTAAGTCCCAATCATCTACTGATCTTCTAGGCCACATAATTTTTGAAAACTATTCTTCTACAGGGCCAAAAAAGTCTGCAAGAATACTCCTCTATCATTCAACACAGGTCCCCATGACTACTCATTTACTGGGCCACCTAGGTCTCCATTCCCACTCATCTTATGGGTCACATAATTGCACATGATTCTTCCTTCTTCTCAAAGTCAATCAAATTATTCATGCTTATTACACACATGATTCTAGGAGAATCCAATCCTCAATAAATTCGTCATATCTTAAACACCACAGAAACTCACTAGGATTAAGTCATAATGGCCACACCATATCAAGGGTCCCAACACCATAAATGTCTCATGACACTCGCCTATTGCGGGGCATGGACAAAAATAAATAAATTTTTTTCCTAGTTCAACATTATGGCTAACCAGGGTCGTCACTCTTGAGGATCCTTTCAGTGCGATTCACTTAATTTATTCTATATCACCTAAACTATCTCTTTTTTTTGTATTTATGATGAATTTTTTTTTGTGTTCTTTTATATGAAAAACCTAATCTATCATGCAATGAAAACAGAATGAGTTAATGACGAAAGAACTTGGTTTGGGGTTGAGTATTATATTGAATCATTATTTCCCTATATGTGTTTGACTTATATTGATAATTCAAACCTGAAATATAATGTTTGAATCAATAATCTATTCCAAAATTGAAGTAGTTTGAGTCTCATGTCATTGGGGACTATTACCCAATAAGAGGAATTCACCTCGATAAAGCATTCTACTCAATTCTACCACAAACCTATTCAAAATTTTGAGAAAATTAATGAAAACATTGACCTCTCCAAGATCCAAGTCTCATGATTAGCATCTCATTTCCATGAGTTTGAGATTACATGTTGGTGTGGGTGAAGGAAGAGAGAGTGTGATAGAGAGTGAGATAATGAAATGAAGAAATGTTGGTGGAGAAACACAAAGGCATGTATTAATTAAAATAAAATTTAAATTACAAATGAAAATAGAAAAAACTAAAACTAAACTGAAAATAAAATAAAAAGAAGAAATGAGGGGAGAAGATAGGATCAACAGTGGCCTGTGCCCCGGTAGGATTGCTACTTGGCTTTGGGTGTTGAGATTATTATTGGACAGAGTGGAGGGCCTCCTTTTATAGGAAGATTTCTGTCCCACAAAAGGGTGCACATTGTTGGACCCTTAAATGGAAAATTCATGCACGGACCCCTTATTTAATGTTGTCCATAACTGTTTTGGTCGTTCTTCCTTCAGATTACAACACATTTGGTACCTAGATGAATGAGTTATGATGTTTTCATTGAATATGACTTTTTTCAGGATGAAATATCGAAGAATCTTCCTTTAAATGTATAACAAGCAATATCCACATTAATGGATGCAAAATTCCATGAAAATTTATGGGTGAGTGTGCCTATGATTCCTCTTCCATAACCAGGTGAAATCTCCGAATTAATAGCTGTAGAGACTGAATCGTGAATCCATTTCTATGGTGTCGTCCATGTTTCCCTCCTAGAAAACGTTTCCTAATTCAATGACTTTTTTTGGGCTTGTAGATGTTTGAATCAGCTCTAGGACCTGACGAGAAAGTCCAAGGAAATAAAATCATGATTCCAAAAATACTAGTAACAGAATTTCCAATTATATTTTTTATGAAATGAAAAAACTAACCTTGTGGTCAAAATCTGTCCAAAACCCAAAATAATGTATTATTCACAATTTTGTTCATTTTCATTCTAAAATTCAAATTACCCATTATTTTAATAAAGCAATGAAAAACATGGTTTTATCATGGGAAAAATTAAAAAATACTCATTATTTGATCAAATATATACTTGAAAATTTTGTATGTCAAATACCCCTACACTTAAGCCATGATTGTCGTCAAGAATAAAATCTCATCATGGAAATCAGAGGACACCAATGTTACCAATATTCAAATTCCAATGCAATAAAATCAAACAATTTTTTTGTGTAAAATTTAAATTCCCAAATATGCATTAAATATCAATTTAATTTCTCATTTTTCAAAGCAATAAATTATTCACACAGTTTACTTTCCCCATTTGAAAATTGATGGAAGATATCTTATCTCTCATTAAATCTCCATGATCCATTTTTATTAAACATTTCATTTCATGATTTACCTCACTTTTGATTCTTTTCACTCATCACTCATGATAGAATTCATATAGATTTATTCTCATATCATTAGAACATGATTCTTATCCATAGGCCTGTTAATGAACTAAGTTCTCCACTTTTTAAAAACAAAAGAAACAAAAAAATCATGAGGACTTGCAATAAGGGTTCAAATGACTATGAGGCTTAAGGTTGGTAGGATTTGATGATTTAAAAATTAAGGCACATGTAGGAGGATATTCTGTTAAGTACAATGTATTATATAAAAAGTAAATGTGTAATGAAATTATCCCCTTCAAGTAGCAACACCCACTTCCAATAACTCATAGTAAGGTCATTATCAAATTATGCATAATGAATGACTTATGCACCCTCGTGAATATTTTTTTATTTGGTACTTTTTTTCATTTTTTTAATGTTATGATCCGATCAAACCTCACATCCATCACCTACCCACATATTATCATATGATCGTCGGTCTAAAAATAGTTATTTTTGGTTCTCCCAAATCAAAACCCATTTTTCTATTTTGTTGGATATTTTTTCCATTTTTGTCATTTTTTAATTCAAGATGGGAAAAAATATAGTATAATGAATGAGTCCACAACCTTTTACAATTAACATAATAAAACCCCTACACTTTTTACTTACAGTGAATATTATCCTGTCACCCCTGATTCCCATTACCCCCACACTACAACTTTAAAATATCATACAAACACCAAGAGTAGTGTAGGAATGGATAAAAATGGCTTAAAACATGGATCATCCATATAAAGGTCATTCCACGTTTCTTTGGGATAAATGAAGGATGGATGTAATGGTGGTATTTTAAGGATAATTTTATTTTCAAAGGTTTCTTCAATCAGTTTAAATATGTTTTAGCATAGTCATAGCTTTGACATGATTCAATACAAGTTTCGGTCAGTTACATGTCCCAAGATCACTCATGAAATATGCTCAAGAATGAAAAGTATGTACTTGGTCATGAAATCCTCTTGGTAATGAGAAATATAACATTGGATATTCACTCATGGCTTGACTAATAATTTCAAATCAATTCATATACATTTCTGATATTCAAAACATGAATGATAGTATGGAAATTTCATTTACATGAATTAATTAATTCCTTCAAATCACGAGTCATCATTTCCATATCTATGCTTTATATTTAAAAATTCAATTCTCTATTTAAATATTTTAATCAGATATACTTGAAATTGTAAACATGGAATCACTGGGTTTCTATGAAACTCATGTCTCATAGATAAGATTATTAAAACATTAATTCAATCGTGGAATTTCAATTTTAACAATGAAGCTCAAAACATGTTGTGGACTAAAATGTGGAGACATTAAAAGATAAAACACAAAAATTGAACCTCATTTTACTTGAAACTTAGTCCTTCCACTACACTGTATGGGGATGCCATCTACCATTATGAACCTATAAACAAAAACACCTCAATTAAGGATAAGGATCATTTCATTTATGCTAGAAAAATATAAGGGGAGGGGGATGCATGATACTCTAAATCGTAGAAATGAAAATAAATTTCATCTAATTTCCTAAAATTAAAGTAATGATAAATCTCTGTATGATCCCCCAAGTGGGCCTTAAATTTTTACTACCTCTAGAGGGCAGTACCATCAGTTATCCAATGAAATATGGTGGATGATGCTTCGATGATTTCAACCACCACATGTGGCTTTTCCTAACTTGTGCATCATCATTCAGGGAATGTAATGATCCATGGATAGAGTACATTATATCCCCCCCCCCCCTTTACAATGAGGTACATTTTGAATGATGCGGGTAGGATGTAGTATGAATCACCCTCCATCTCAGTTTCTATTTGTGCCACCTCTTCTTCTTTGTCAAGTGGTTCCTCAAGGTATGTTGCATCCAAAGAATAGTCAATGGGAATGTCAAAGTGAAATTTTATTTGAATAAAATTAAAACAAGAAGTGTTAACTTCAAATTGTTCCACATAAATGTTAGAAGTTGTTTTCATGGTCTCCTCAGGTAAATCCACTAGAATCTCTTTATGTGCTTTCTTCGATAAATATTAAACATATTCAGGGAGCTCCATATGTTCCTCATTAGGTCCACGTCTCGATTCTTCTTTATCCTCCAAGTAATATATGAGATTTTATGATTTTCTATAATAAAAACAACAAAGAGTGATGTATAATTCCAATTCAATGAAATCATAAGAGATATAGTTAGTGAATGGTAAACTCCCTGAGTCGGTTCAACTTTAATATATGCCTCAGTGTTAAGTGCCTCTTGGAGTATATTCCTTGAGGATGGAGGTAGGTAGTCGGACTCATCCATCTTGACTTCAAATTCCACCACTTGGGTGGTGACTTCCATCGGTGGTGCTGGCTCTTCATCCTTGTATTGTATGGGGAGATCAAGAAGTTACATACATTTTAGAAAAAAATCATTCAATCCTTCTTGATCTCCCACTTGCAGCTCAGCAGGTAAGTCATCCCCCTTTTCCCCCTTAGGTTCCTGATCTTGCTCAGGGTAGGGTTGTTCTATTATTGCACGAACATAGTCAAATGCTCTATTGGATTTTCTTGTTATTATTTTCAATGATTTCTCTCTGTTCTTTCACGTGAGACCCTCTAAAATATTTTTCTTCTGTATCTTGTTTCTGCACCTATGATTAATTATCAGTACATACAGAATTATAATCATTTAAATTCATCTTAGAATTTTTTTCGTTTTTTTAATTTTATTAAAAAATTAAATCTACATATGATGTGAAAGTAGAAAAATTTAAATTAATTACTAATTGGATCCCCAGCAATGGCACCACATTTTGACGCACGCCTGTCACGGGGCATGGAAAAAAACAATTATATTTTTTTCCCAATATAAAATAGTGGATGACCAGGGTCATCTATATTGAGGTGCCTTTCAGTGTGGTTTATTTACATTATTCTATATCACCTAAAATATATTTTTTTTTGTTTTTATGATAAAAATATTTTTGTGCTTTTTTAGATGGTAATTTTAAACTATCATTCAATGAAAATAGAATGAGTTAATGAAGAATGAACTTAGTTTTGTGGTTTAGTATTGGATTCAATCATTATTTCCCTACATGTGTTTCATTTAGTTTGATAATTCATACATGAAATCTCATGATTTAATCACTACTCTTTTCTAGAATAGAAGTAGTTTGAGTCGCATTTTATTAGGGAACATCACCCAATTGAAGACATTCACCTTGCCCAAGAGTACTACTCAAATCTACAACAAACATAATAAAACATTAAAGAAAGTTCATGAAAACATTGACCTCACCCCTTCCATGCCTCTTGGTTAGCCTCTCATTTCTGAGAGTTTGAGAATTCTCGGTGGAGTGGGTGAAGGAAGAGAGGGATTGAGAGAGATAAAAAAAATGATGAAAAATGGGTGTAGAAACACACAGGAATGGATTAATTAAACTAAAATTAAAATTAAAATGACTATAAAACTAAAATAAAACTAAAATAAAAAAATAAATAGAATATATAAGGGGAGAAGAGAGGATCAACTACAGCCTGTACCCTGGTGGACTCCTTCCATGGCATTGGGTGTTGATGTGATTATTTGTAGGAAGGGAGGGCCTCATTTTATAGGAATATTTCAATCCCCCGAATGTTTTCACGCTTTAGGACCCTTAAATGACTGGTTAATTCATGTAACCATTCTTCAACATATTTCATCAATATGGTGGTCCCTCCCCTCCAAATTTCATCATATTTGGTCCCTAGATGAATGAGTTATGTAATTATCATTGAATATGAAATTTTGTGGCTGAATTTTCCAGGATGCTTCCTTTAAATGTATAATTATCAATATCCACCTGAATGGATGTAAAACATCATAGAATTTAATGTGTGAGAGCCTATTATTCCGCTTCGATATCCAGGTGAAATCACCTAAATTTTTGTTGTGGAGAACGAATTGTGAACCTATTAGGGTGGTGGGGTCCACGCTGCCTGCCTGGAAAAATTATCAAACATCAATGATTTTTTCAGGCCAGTAGATGTTCCAATCATCTCTAGGACCTGATGTGAAAGTCAGAGGAAATAAAATTTAGAATATAACAAAAAAATAAAAGAATCACAAAATTTGAATTATATTTTTTATGAAATCACAAAACTACCCTTGTTGTCAAAATCTATCCCAAACCCAGAATTATACATTTTTCACAATTTTGCCAATTTTCATTCTAAAATAAAAATTACCCATAATTTTAATAAAACTATGAAATAATTTTCTTTTATCATTAAATAACATTAATAAATACTGATTATTTGATCAAAAAATATGTATATAAATTTTTATGTCATCTCATCAATTGGACTCACAGTTTTCCAAATAGGAATTTTTTTAAAATGTGCTTTTGGGGTCCAAGTCTAGATTGACCCGGTCAGTCTGACTTGATAAGACCTTACCCAGGGTCCCCTGATGCAACATTGGTCTAAACCGACACAGTTCTGATCCGACTCAAGTCCCTCCCAGATTGAACGTGCATCTTGTCTGTCCCCGTGGAGCGGCCAGGCCTAGTAGGCTTACATGGGTATAACTCGCTGATAATAGGCCGACATGTCTGGAACAGTGCTCATTAGCGTGTTATGTATCCCTATCACCCCGTGGTTCACCACTACCATGTGACATGGTTCAGTCTCATAGCCCATGTGTGCTTTCAATTCCCAGCTACCAGCTGCCAGCTCCACTACCCGTAGACGATGTCATGGTTCCCCTTCTTGTCACCTCAGAGTACTACCCATACACCACCTCAGGATAGAAAAGACCCACTAGTTGTGTCCCTCATCAGTCTGATATAGTACGCCACCAACATCATTGTCCCACACAGTCATAGAATGTGGTTCGTGACCTCATCCATTACGGCGCATCATCTCCCACATGACATAGTTATCCACCTACATCTTCGTCGCACCACTGCTGGTTCCTAAATATGGAAGATCACATTTTGGTATAATTGTACCATGAAACGAGTGTGAAATGATCTACTATTCCTAATCTCATGAATAACATGATCAACACATGGAATATGGGCGAAGAAATCATAGGACAATGTTGATGAAAGAATATTTGTTGTTGTTCATTATGGCATTGATCCCCTCTTTCTAGATGAATCAAATAGAGCAAATAAATATCAGGAATTCAAAAAATTAATGGATTAATCCCCCAAATAAAAACCAGATAAAGACCCTCTCATAATAAATATGATGTGTGTGTCAATATTATCATGGGATGACTCGTATTCAATAATTATTCTAATAACGTGGATGAACTAAATCAATAACAACACCTACCTGATCGGTGGATTGTTTATTGATGATGATCAATGTCGTTGTGACAGTCACTCATAAATCTGTGGATGTTAGTTGTTTATCGATTGGTGTTCTCCAATTAAAAATCACCATGGTTTCAGAGCATCTCTCCAATGTGCCAACAAATGACCTCAGTTAATCCATTAAAGATAGAAGATATCTTATGTTTCATTACATTGTAGCATCGTTACAATGTTTAATTTATGAAACAACATTTTGGTAATATTTTGTTTTAATGCTGTTATGTTTCAAAAAAACATAAAATTGAAAACAAAATATACTTGATGTTTATTTTATTTTCCCATTGATCTTTTAATAAAATTGTTTAAAATTTTTGAAAACTAACTTTTTCTCTCAACCTGCATCGGTCGAGGATAAGTTCATTCTTAGGTAAATTCATCATTTCAGTTGAAACAGTGCCATAGTATATTTTATCAAGGCACCGTTTAAGAGGTTTTCAAAACCACTAATGTGCACTATTTTAAATAAACTAAAAATTTTCAAACAACGATTTTGGCCTCACCAAGCCTTAGAATCTTGTGTCTTTAGAGAACCTGGTCCCAAAATAATCCCATATAATTTAAAAAAGTCTCATGGAATTCTTGGAAAATACATAAAATTAATGGATAGATGGACATGTATGATATATTGAGTGAATAATAATATTTAAGGGATGCATCTCAGCCATGAAATAATAATTATTACAAAAATATGAAGGTAAATTAATTTCTCAAACTATTGTGGTTGAATGATTATTCACTCATCGTAATAATTATAAATTTTTATATTTGGAAGAGTATGATGAATATATTTTTTCATGATATTTATGAATCCTTAATGAAAACTACTAAAAATATCAATAAATTATATGATCTCATTTCTATTGAGAAAGAGTTTTTGGATGACTAGATTTATGATTTAACATATATTTCCTCAAATAATGTATTTGTTTTTCTAGAAAATAATATTCAAAAATTAATGTGTTATGTTGATTATAAAAACCACTATTATATTAATATTGAAAAGAGGGTATTATTTAAAAAAAAAATTTATTGAGAATAAATTTAATAAATTCATACTTTTTATTGGTTGCAAAGAGGAAATTACAAAACAAAATAGAAATTATATTTTTCCTAGTTTTGATAGAAAAACAATTTCTAAATTTAAATGATTTTTTGTATTAATGAATATTATGATAATTGATTCTTTTTTGATAAACCATAAATTGTTTGGGGATGAAAATCATTATTATAACAATGAAATATCAAAATACATGATTGAAATGTTTTCAAGGAAAAATTGATTTTGTTTACTAAATCATTTGTAGATAATAAGTTCAAACATAAAGAATAATGAAAAAATGACACTTATATTTAATTTTTTTTGTTGTTCTCTAATAGATTTAAATGTTTACCACTATGTGGATTATTGAATTTTTTTTTAATTTTTTCGTAAATATTTCATGGTTTTCATAACATTGAAGTGGTTTTTTCTTTTAATGGAAGGCCTATAATAATAGATATTTAAAAAAAATTATATTATTTATATTTTAATATTAGATTTGAATTTACTAACTGTTTAATATTTAGAGACATTTTATTTTATATGTTTTATCTTCTTTCCACATTATTTTTTTAATCTTATATTTGAGCTATTAAAACATTTCATCCCCTATTATTTAATGTAATTTATTGATACTATTATTTTTTCATTAACATAAAAAATTATCTTAACGATTTTCTATTGGCATGTGTTACTCTATTTAAATTTATTTTTTATCTAATAATGTTTTTACTATATTAATATTTTTAATGGGTTGATGAAAAGAATTTCTAAAATTTATTCAAAATATTATTATTTCCAATTATATGAATACCGATCTATGGTGGGATTTACGTTAACTTATTAGTATTTATTTAAATATTTTTTTTTGAATGAATTAGATTCTCTAAATATTTCTATTCATTTAAATCAATTTTTATTAGAATAAAATGTTTTAGGTTTTACTTTTTCCTTG
This sequence comes from Viscum album, assembly GCA_963277665.1. NCBI lineage: Eukaryota > Viridiplantae > Streptophyta > Magnoliopsida > Santalales > Viscaceae > Viscum > Viscum album. The sequence continues at coordinate 2,062,416,282 of OY728140.1, forward strand.
AGAATAAAATCTTACCTTTTATAGAAGTTGGAATTATGGTGGTGTTTTTATAATTCAATGTATTGAATTAATATTTTCCATTCCTTTCTCATTGACACGTAATTTTATCCATAAAAAGGGGTTGGGAGTTTGGAAGGATGTTTCTGGTTTTTAATTATAATATAATGGGATATTTTTCAATGGTATCTTTTTATATCTATTATCTTCTTGGTTTTAAAAATTACTTCAACCCATTTTTTACAAATAACTTCTCTAAGTGATTTTAGATTTTTTATGTCTCTATTATTGTTTTTTATAAATTGATATTGATCATATTATTATGTTGTTTCTCCCATAATAATATAATAATATTTTCATTATTTTACCTATTTATGATGAAAAATAAATAATTTTTTTATTTGGGGGGAAATTATATGAAATTCGTATAATTTATCAAGCGATATAGAAAATATTTCATTAAAATTCACCTCAAGATTTTGTTTATATCCCATGAAAATTTATATATATTGTAGTGATTCTTATTATATTGGATATCTATGTCATACATCAACATATTATTAATTTTTGGAAGATTTATAAAATTAAATCATTTATGCACTAACAATTCATACATATTTTTGAATCATTTAAGGGATTATACATTCCACAAAATTAGATGTCTAGTGTTACATCAATATTTCAACGTTCTCAAAATATCAAAATCTAGCACAACATGATGTGATTGAAATCAAGGGAATTTATATTTATTTTGATAATTTACATAAAATTTTGAAAATGTGATATTGATTTTGAATTAAATATCAGAGGATGTGGAAATACAATTCAAATGATTCTTAATCAATTAAAAAAGAACTAAAAATTAACTAAATATAGGTCATCATTGGTAAATGATGAATCTATTATTTATATCCTATAAATTTTTTGTTAAATATCTTTTGGTGAGATGTTCTATAATCTAAATGATTTTATCCCTATATTTTCATTGGTTACTAATATGTTTTGTATAAAGTATGTGTAATGATTACTACATTTGAATTAAATTTCAGTTATGGATTAGAAAATTTTATTGAAATTATATTTTAGAAACATAATTTTATTTTTATTCATCTCAATGTTATAATGAAATGATCGTTATGTTTCTATTGAAACATAACACTTAGATGTTTCTTCCGTAGTGGATCCTGTAGTTGTTTTCTCACCAATTGAGGTTCATAATCAAAACATAGCAACCTGAAACTCATGACTATAAGGCAAAAAATAAATTGAACCCTTAACTCTATTGTCATCACTCATTTATAAAATTTATATATTCTATAAGTTCTAGATATAATATATTATTTTCTACATTGAACACACATTATTGATAACATCATGATAAACAAAAAAGTTGTCCACAAAATTTTAACATGGAATCACATGATTGTAATCACCCATGCATGGAAATTATACGTTAAATCGTGATATAAAATTTATCAGTTCCACTTTTGATAAATTTTTTAGGATAAAATCTTTTCCTGACTACATCTAGAAATAACTTTTGATGATGATGTGTAACTGTATAATGAAGCACACATTATTGAATAGAGAAAGTGGTGTGCCACCATATTTTTTGAAAATATGATTATGGGAGAATCAATATTTTTATGAAATATTTCATGCATTCTAGAAATAATATTAGTTTGTAAATGATGACAAGATAAAAATGGAATATATAATTATAAATTAGTTTAAAAAATTATACTACACTTTTAGGGTTGTGATTATATTTTACACTTTGATTACATTATATATATATATGATGTGATAGTATATGAGTTTTTCTCTATAGTTTATTTATTCCATAATTATTCTTTGTTTTTAGTAACGTTACTCAATATTTTATTTATTAATTTTATGTATACTGATGGGATTACTTAAAAATTATCAGTTTTTTTAATTTAATAAATAAAGGTGGTATGTTTTAAATTAAAATAAATAAATTTAAGTATAATTAAGGTTGTACGTCTAGAAATCATGAACTGTTCAAGAAATATTTTTGATGTATTTTTTAATGGATTAAAATGCAATTTTTATATTTTCTAATTATCTAGTTGTTCTATATAATTTATTAAATGATATACTTGTATTCATTCTATTAGAACTCATTGATTATTATTTTGTGAAAAATATAGTGAAATGGTTTAGTGATATTCATAGAATAATACATGGATCCTCTAGAATTGTTTTATTTTAACTTTTAGGGGGAAAAGGAACTACCCAAAATTTTATATATTTAATTTGATATATATATATATATATATATATATTTTATTCTAATTAAGACCAGATGAAATGATATTGAATAATCGTATTGATGCATTTTAAAAAATATTTTTATATTTTCATTTTCTATATAAAGAACAATGAATTGAATAATTTTTTCATCATTATTCTACTATAGTGATAATAATGGATGTCATATAGGAATTATTTTATATTATATTATACTATTTAAAGAATATGAATAAAAAAAGCATTTAATAACTTATATGCTGATGTGATTTAATATTGTTCTTCTACATAAATCAATTAATTTTTAAATAGCGTGACATTGCTATTTAAATAGTATATATCTTATCTCATTCTAATGATTTGATAACTGATACTACATAGTAATGCTTTATATTCAAAATATAATATTATGTTGTGGATGTTTTTATTCCATTGAAATGAAATTGATGTCCCTATAAAATCATTGTTGTTAGGTATCAACTATAAGAACTCAGTTTTGACACCACTGGAAAAATAACAATGTTATTTGAAATAAATAATATCATGGAGAGAGTATTAGTTAATTGTACATGGCGATATATATCCCTCAAAAAACAATACACTATCATTTACTTACAATTCTTTTAGGAATTTTCAAATTTAGAAAACTGCATCATGAGTGGAGGATATACCACATTAATTTTAGTGGGATTATTTTAATTAGAAAAAATAATGAAATTGATACAATCTTCCATGATCAATTGTTTCATCGTTATTATCATTCCCAAAAAAAATTATTTTTATGATGAATAATTATAATTCATCTCCATTTTAATATCTAATTAATAATGTTACCTCTGACGAAGAAGGCTCTAAAATGAGTTTGAGAACATTCTCGACCATAATGGCCTGTGAATAACCATCTATTAATTCAATGGATTGAAGGCATTATTCCTCGAGATGATTCCCCCAATGTTGTGATAGACAAATTATATGGAATGATAACATATTCAATATTATGAAATAAATACATTATCAACAAAGATTATCATGGGTTAAAGGATATTTTGTAGTTGTGGGGTTTTATTGAAAAAAGAGTACTCATGCTAGAATAAATGTCACTATTAGATATATGACTTGATCTAAGAGAGGAATTATGATAAAGAAGAATATGTATTTATGTTTATGAAATTTATTTACATAAATTCATCAAATTATTCAACATATTACAAATATGAGTATTTAGATAAAATTAAATGTAGATTTGATTAGTAGGGTCATCTTATTGAGAAGTGTGTGATTTGTTTATTAGAACAAAAAATGAATATTGGTAAAGGAATGGGATTTCAGAAAAAGGAATAAAAAATAATGTTCTCATTAAGTGGAATTAAATTATAAGAGGATAAACATGTAGTGGATTTATTATTATATAGAATTCACACAAATTACTATTGACAAAAATATAGGTAAAATATTTAGAAGCATGAAAGATGAGTAGTGAAATTTGGTAATTATCATTCCAGAAAACATGTATTTGACTCAGTATATAATGAACCCATGAAATATAATGATTTATAATGAATAATGTATCGATGGTCTATATAATAACATGTATATTTTAAAAAGTATAATTTTTTGATATGATATCATAACGACGAATTATTCATATATAATTGATACATCAAAATATTCAAGGTTCATCATGGAAAAGATATGAACCAATGGAAATATCCTCCAAATTAAAAATTCTACAATTTCCCTTTACTGTAGTGATAATGATAAAAAATACGTATAGTATATAAGGCATTGACATATTTACCAAAATACGAGGAATACAATTTAAATGAAAAATACTATAACATGTCATCAAAGTCTTAATATATAAAGGGATGAAATTTTAGAAACCATTCAAAAGTGGAAAATAACAACATGTTCAGATAAGAGAGTGTACATTCTATCCATTAAACCTATTGAACTTATTCAAATTGATGTTTGTGATCCAAGGAGACTTATTATAAACTAATTCAATCTGTATTTCAATAAATAAATTGATAATTATATTTAGTTGAATAATTTCATTTTTATCATATTAATGTCATAATAAATTCAAATTGTCAAATTTATTAGTAGGAATGATATGAATTATTTTTCTCTCTACACTAAGAAACTAATATTAGATTATGTATTTTTTATCATGTGATTATTTCTAAAGATTTATTTTGAAATATGGAACCAATCATCAAAATAGATGAACTTACACTTCATAAATAAATTGTGTGGTCGAAAAGATAAATAAATCATAGTTGATATGGGTAAGAGTTTATAATATTTTCATTTCAGCTCAAAATATTTAAAAATGAAATTTTACATTAATAAGTAGACATAATGAATATGATTACATAGAGGGGAAATATAGAAATTGTAGATTATGAAATTCAACATAAAAAAATCCTTTTTTAAAATATTAAATTATTTTTGGGAGTTAAAGAAAAATAAAAACGAAGAATATGAGTATGTAAATATTTGGAGACAAATGCTGAATAATTGATTTTCGAGTGATAATTATCTTATGATTTTGTATATAGGCGTTTGAATTAATTTTGTTGAAACTTTTTCAATATGGTCCTTTCAATGTTTTAGGTGTAAGAAATAAATAAGATAAAACAATTGAATAATATTAAAAATATTCATATAATAATTCATGAAGATTTTATATATGAATAATTGTGATATCAATATGAAGTATCTAATTATAGCCAATATTAATTCTAAACTAACCAACATTAAATATGATTTCATAAAAATGGTGAAAAATGACATGAACTATTTAAAAAATTAATAGGTTGAAAAATAAAATTTTCAATTTGATTGATCTAATGAAAACAAAAAGGACATTGAGTTTGGAAAATGAAACTTCACTCATTAATTAAATTAAACATTATATAATTGTAGAATTAGTTTAGCTTACCAAGTGGATAGAAGCTATGAATGATTATCATGTTCACATAGAGAATTAATCAATATTATATATTTACCCATGACCGAAATATATGTAATTTAATTTGAATCAATATAGTTTTTATAAATAAAAGGAATAAAAATTGTCATGTCCCAAATAATAAATCTAAATAATTGTATAAAGGCTACACTCAAAGGGAGCATATTAATAGTGAAGATACATTTACACCAATAGAAAAACTTATATTTATCAAAATAATCATGTTATTAGGAGCACATAAACATAAAAAATATAATAATATTGCTCTTAAATATACCATTATAATTGGTGATCTTGAGGAAATTCTCAATATAGAATAACTATAGTGTTCTATCATAAACTATGGTCCCAACATGGTTTGTAAAATGAAGAAATGGATTGTGTTGTTTTAAATATGGTCTTAGAGACAAGTATTCTAATTTAGATGGTTATATAAGGGATATTATGTTCATAAAATTTAATTATTATAGTAATATGTATGCGGTAAATATGTTTAATTATTCTCTTATAATGACCTAATATTGAATTAATGTAATATGGCTTGATTTAATTGATTCATTTTAGTAATGTTACATAATGCACTTGAATCACATGATAAAACAAATTTCATTTTATTATATTAATATAAAAATTAAATATATAGGATAGAAATATCCATAATAACTAAAAATAATAATTGCACATATTATGTAGATAATAATATAAGTAAAATATGAACATTTTCATATGATTGACACACCAAAATAATTGTACACATAATCGATTCTATAGAAATCATTATGAATATTCATATTGAAAAACACATCTTGATAATAAAATTATATATCTACATTGAAGAAATTAAATAAAATTAATATTTGATGAAAAATGAGATGTTTAATAGATTTTAGTAACCCATATCACCTTTAAAAACTTAACTATTGGAATAGTAATATGATGGTTGGAGTAGTAACCAAATCGTTGGAATACCAATCTGACTATTACAAATAGTAAAAAAATATTATAATAGTCACATAAACTATTTAAGAGTAATATAATATTTATTTTTCTTATAAAATGAATATCTGATGGATTTATATTATGATATTATAAAATGACAATTATAAATTTTATAAAATAGATATTTTATTTTTTGGAATCATGTATGCATTATTTTCATTTTTATAATAAAAATAACTATTTAATGTAAAATAAATTACATAAAATTGATTTCATAAATAATATTAGGTTTTAATAAAAAAAAGTTTTATTAATGATACCAAATGTAATTTCTAAAACATTATAAAATGTAATCATAATGTTCGAAATATTATATTTCATTTTAATGAGAATTTTTTTTAAAAAAATTAATAATATATATTTTTTATATTGGTTACAATTTATTGAATCTAAATATTTAATATTATTTAAGGTGATTTTCTTTTCTTTTTCTAAAGAAGATAACTTTTATCTCAATAACTATATATATTAAAATGATGAATTCAAACTAATAAGCTATGTATAAATTATTTTGTTTTATCAATGATATAAGGACCCATTATATCAAAATCACATGGACATTTTTCATTATAATCTTAGAGTTCTCAATAAATTCTTAATCTTAAGAAAAATTAATAACAAAATGAGTATTTTATTCAAAAATCCAACATATTCCCCTTTATAAATACCACCCCTTCTCCTCACAACATCTAATACAAAAATATTCAGAAATTTCTTTCAATAACTTGTCCAAAAAATATTTTCTACTTCCTAGTGCAGATAGAATCATCCACAGACCATTTCATGGACCCTTATAGGGTACCATAATAGGTTGAGACTAAAGAAATAAATATGATTCTCAACTAATCTATTTCAATAATATTATTCAACCACCACCCAATATATTATTCATCCACCAAAACATAGTATAATATTTATATATTATATACAAAAATGTTATTATAATAGGGTAGGATATATCTTAACCCCTCCATACATTCATTTATAAAATGAATATGTTGATTAAAATATGGTTGGTTCAACACCTCCATGAAAAATACACTTTATTTTCGTCCACTTACATCAAGGACAATCATAAAATTATTGTTTTGGTTTTATAGTAGTATACCATGATTATTATAGACAAATTCATGTTCAAGAATTTATATATTTCAATAATATTAATTAAAATGAATCTTGTTTTTTAAATTTGTTAAAACCGAAATAATTAATTTCCATTATAAAAATAATTTTTTAATACAACATAATTCCCCTCTATTAGAAAAAAATAGATACATTAAAATATATAGATTTTTTGAAAGTTTTGAATATCATTTCCTCTCTCTTAATGAATTATAATTCATTTTTACAAGAACATCAATAAATATTCTTATGTGGTACAAGATTTGATCCATGAAATTATTTATATTAAATAAATGAAATCTAAATTCATAACTAAATTAAATTATAATAATAGAATGTAACAAAATTATATTGAATCGAATATAAAAAGAAAATATTCTAAATTAATTATTTACAGGATATATTTATATTATACAAGACAATTTGTGAATGTGTATATTGACGCAATAATATATGATAAGTGATAACTATATAACTCGCTATATTATATATTTATTTATCTCTACAACTAATTTTATATATCTAATTTATATTATATAATGCATACCAATTTGGTATATATGTCTCTTATATAAATAAAATGCTTAAAATCCCGTCCATTTATGGGTAAGTACATGCCTTATCTTAATTTCACAAATCCACTCATTAATATATCTCTTACTAATATGATTTGATATATGATTATTTAAAACATTTCATTCCTCGTGTATTTCTAATGTTTCTATCTTGCGATTAATTTTCTTTTATAGAACTAGATGTCATGTACATGTTATGATTCATGTTTCTAGATTACACTCTAATTCATTATGTAATGTTTTAGTCTAATGAAACATTATAGATTAGATTATGGAGTTATCCATATACTTCTTCAATGGTTTATATTTGTACCATGTTCCAATGTTTCAATGATCATATAATGCAATTTTTATTATATTATGCTCCCACATGATTATTCCTGCGTATTCTATTTTACGATATCATTTTATATTCTTTCACTGGCATTTTATTATTCATTGTCAAGTATATTCTTTAGCTAGCATTATTATCTCACCTAAATGTTTTTTTATTTTCCCAAGGTAATCCTACGTGGTTTTTGGATCTCAAAGTGACATAGGATCGTTTTTGGAGATTAAAATAAATTAACTGAATTTATATTTTAGATTGATGTATTATGAACATAGGAATAAAGAGACACTTTTATTTTCAATAATAAGTTCATATTAATTTTATATTTATTGGAAATATCATGTAACCAGATGTGTTAATGGATTGGGTTTCTATTGTTGGTATCATATGATGTTCAAATTATTTTTTTGGAAATAATACTAGAATACAGTAGTGAGATACCTAGTTAAAAGTCTATATTTAGATGAAAATACAATAATTTTTTTTTAGTTCTAGTGAAACACACTAAAATTTTATGAAATATTTATTTAAAAAATAATAATTTCTTTAATATCTTGTGTTACATTAAACAATTATTTTTAAAAAAAACAAGACATACTTTCAAAATATTTTTACCTAATATAATAGTTGTAGCAATACTGTTGGAATGGAATGTTTAATAGGAATGTTTTTTTCTTTAAATATATGTTTTAAACTTGATTATATCGTAAATTATTTGGTGAATAATTATTTAAAATATAAAATAATAACAATTGAAAATAATTAATTTCCATTAAAAAAATCTATTTTTATACCCACATCAATGTTTTATCTCAATAACTTATGAATTTTTTTCTCAAATATATATAAAAAAACATATACTTTAAATTTTAAATAAAAAAATTCATTCATCATTTGTTTTTTCAATAAATGATATATGAATATATATCTTATTTTACTCTAAAAATAGTATTTTTCCAAAATGCAATATGTTCAAATTTATCAAATTTATTATAAATTTTAATTTTCATCGAAATTTTTATAATTTACATGAAAATAGGAACTTATTTTATAATATCAATAATTTAATTTTTTTTGTGGGAATTTTTTATAAATTTCATAAAAAATTAATTTTTAACTAAATAGTTAAAAAATTTTGTTTTTATAAATACTATTCTATTTAATTCATTTAAAAACATAAATGTTATTTTATTATAGTTTTAAATGTAAAAAATATTGATTTATATATTCAATAATCAAAATTTTGTTGTTGGAATAAATTTCATTTTGAATTATGATTATAAAACATGTAAATATTTTCAATATTTTCTCTATGGAAAATTAGTTTTTCATCACATAATCGACACTAGAATTAAATTAATATTTTTTCTATTATATGAATAGAAATTTATTAAATGGTTTCAATATTTGGAAGTAGTGTAAGTAATATTATAAATTCATCATAAGATAATGTTTTTCGATTTTAATTAAAAATCCTTTAATAAAGGTAAATGTCATTTATTTTTGAGTCAAATTCATTTAAAATTGATTAGGCTTTTTTATAATAATTTCAAGGAGGTAAAGATGGTGTTAATTGATTTTTCAAAGAAAAAAACCCTAGAAATTTTTAATATATATTGGGAAGATGGTTTAAAGAAATTATGCCACCCAACCCGCACTGTCTCTCAAAAGTGGGTGGGGTGTGACAAAGAGTTGATGAGGGACACATAGTTTTCATACTACTCTAAAAAAAGAATCATTTCTATGTAGTCCATATAAATGTTTTGATAGATATTTTTTTCGTTTTTCACATAGTTTGTCATACTGTTTAATAAAACTACATGTTGGATCTCATTGTATAATAATCATATCACAGTTTTTCACATTGTTTTAAAAAACTGTCTACCTATAAAATTTTCCCAATATTATTTTTAGTAAAATTATAATTGTATATTTAAGGAAAATATTAACCAAATTTTACTCCCCCCTATTCATTCTATTATATGAGAAGGCTTCCTACCCCCATGATCACTTTTCTTCTCCCACAGAGGATCAATAATTTTTCTCCAATCTAATGACTGAATTTATTTTTGAAGGAAGCATTAGATATATAGAGGTATGATCTCTATTATTATTTCCTTAGAAATGTGATTATCATCAGAGATGTTTCACTATTAGGATTATAATCATTTTTTGTATTTTCATGATGTTGGAGCATTTCATTGATTTATCTGAATCTACAATGATTAGGGAGCCGCCACCAAAAAAAGGGTCATCAACAACCCTCTGGTAGGTTGTCTCGTCATTTTACAAAAATGGTTTGTGTATTCATAGCTGTGCCTTCACTCCACAATCAATCCTTTTTTAAAATTTCCATAAAATTAATTTCTTCATTTTAAATTTATATATACACATACTAATACTATTTTGAATCATTGTTAATTAATTAGGGGATTCCATCAATGATCATGGTCACCCCATGGGTGTACTTGTTTGAAATTCCCCTTTATAATTAAATGATTAAATTATATATAATTACCACTAAGAATTCAGAAGGGATGATAAATGTATTTTACCATTCTTATATAAATTTTAATTGCACCATAAAACCTCATATGTTATAGGGATGACTTATAAAAGAAAGTTCCACTTGTAGGTAATTCCATATTGATAATAGAAACTCTTAAGTTCTTAACTGATCCTTTTAATTGAATTTCCATGTTTTGGATAACTAAATGGATTGTTTAAAATTAAATATATTATATTTTTATGGTTATTCATGCGTAAAGGAATTACATGGACTGATTATTTAAATTTTAATGGGGGGAGAGGCCCTTCCTGTTATCATATTTTTCGTAATTATGAATTAAATTTAGCATAGTTTTATTTTGGATTATTTAATATTTTTAATTAGAGGTAAATTATCATAAGAGTTATTATATATATTATTATTCCTTTTGTATATGATGTTGATTGATTTTAAATGGAATATTTTTCATGAAAATTCACTCTAACTTACATTAATTATTGATCATGGCATCTAACTTCCTAAACACTATTTGGTTGGAGGTAATGGAACACCATGACCCCTATTTCGGGTTATAGAATGACAAAACACCCACCATATTGAGTAATGTAAAATATGACCCACTTTAATGATGATTTATTTGGCATGTAATTTTTTCATTATCTTTTATTATCATTAAAGCGGGATAAGGATATTGGTGTTACGCCCTTTTCCAGCATGCTCTTATTATTTAAGATATGTAGATACATACATGAACACATACATATTTCATATAGGTCAATTATATAAATATATATATTATATAAATACACTATTAATATATATGTAGTTACTGATCATGCACTCATTCCATACATGATCCAATGTATGTATAGTCGCTGTGTTTCCTTAATGAACCATAAAATACTAGTTACATTAATAGAATTGATGATTACTTAAATTATTGGGAATATATTGTTTATATTAAGAAATATTTGAATATATATATATACACCATTGGTGGTGTCCCACTAAGATTTTATCTCACCCCGTATAAGGGCATCATTGCATACTTTAGTAGATTATTTGTTTACAGGTATTGATAAGGGTCAGAATCCCACTATTGATATTTTATTCTCATTACTTATAAATGGTGAATATGATAAGAGGAATAAGAATCCTCTCAGTATTCCAGTGGTGCTACCATTTTCCATTTACTATTTATGTATATCTTAATTGTATAAATTTTTTCAATATTCCGTGTTTTTACATCAACATGCCATGTGTTATTCAATTTGAAACTCCCAATTGTATTTTGACATTAATATTTAGTTTTGAAATTATTTATTCATACACATATTAATGTATGTATCTCTTGTATGTCAATCCACTTCTATGGGTTATTGGTACAATCTATAAATATATATATATATGAATCCTTTTGTAAATTTAATTATATTTTAATTTTATGTTCATTTTGATATGAATGTATAGTCTCCCCACATTACCCCCTTTACACCCTCAAAAATAGTCGTCAGCCTATAGTTGACATGGACTTAATATTGAGGCTAGGTGACCCAATGCCTCGTCCGCCTATGTAAGTTGACGTCGGGTCAGGATTTTAAAATGAGGTATGATAGTTTTTTACCATTTCCATACTATTTTTGTATTTTAAATGATATAATGACTTTATGGGATTTAGAAATGACCTTGTACCATGACATTGACAACCCATGTAGAGGGGAAATAAAAATTATATTAGATTGGATATTTTAGCTATTCAATATTCTATTTGTAGTTTATATGACATCACCATTTGGTGAAACACATGGATTCTAATATTATTATTGTTTGAAATAATGAAATGATATTTCATTAACCAATCCCAATGAAATAAGGGATTATCATTACGTGGATAATTAACCCCAATAGAACTAATATTCCATTAATTTTCAGTGAAACTTCTTTATTAAGAATAAATTTTAATGTTGTGCATCAATAATGCTTTTATTATGTATTAAAATTTGTTAAAAATGGTTACAAGATATTTGAAAAAATATTTGGCATGTGAATTTCTTAACATAACCTAATAGTGTCTTCTTGCATATAATATTGAAGAAATCATAAACATTTACTAATCAAACATTGAGCCATGGAAGATTTGTCCTATGCGATACAACTTGTTATGGTATGGGTTATATAGACCCCAGAATTCATTTCATGTACAATATGGTCCCATATAGATATGGAATTGAGATAAAATATATTCAACTATTTAAGACTCCACGAAAAGTGTCGATCGTACAACATGAATGAGATGAAAAACATGAACTATATGTGGTGGGCCTTGAGATTGATGTTATTCCTCCTACATTGTCACACATGGAACTTCTTCATATTTTTTACATGTGAATCAATTCCTCATTCTTTGATTGATTCCATTGATATGATTTAGTCTATGAATGGTATTCCTAGACCATCCCTAACTATGTAGGAGTCGACATGGGAGTTCCTGCAATGGATTCCTACCACTTTTTAGAGAATGGTGGACCTTATGCTGTTTAATCTTGCATCCAATACTATCATTCCCCACTAGATCAAATAGATATGCCTCAATGGTTGAGAGACAATCTTGAATATTTTATACAATATTATTCCTCCATGTAAGGAAGTATGTTATTACCCAACAATATTTTCATTAGAATATGGTATGTGAATATTTCGGGATTATCTTTTATGAATATTTCATTCCCTAGAATATGATGGATGAAAGAGCTAGAGAGTTTATGAACATGTAGTTGTGATTTATTTCTTCCATGATGTATTCTTATCTCATTAATGAGTTTTATATGATCAAACCTACCGTAGATCATTGTGCTCTTATGACCTCATGGAGATTTGAGGATGGGCTGGTATAGAACATCCGACCATTCATTAAAGTATTTAGGTTGGATACTATTTTTAAAATCATAAACCATGACATTATTAAAATGAGGAATATGAGGGATGATTATAGTGTGATTTCCATTGGTTCATTGACTAATTATATCTATTGTTTTTATACTATATTAATGTGAAAATTAAAGGTTTCTCCTATGGGTAATGAATTCATGGTCCTCCTATAGAAATTTTCATCATAATAAAATGGTGTGTTATGTCTAGACAAAAAAACTTCAATTCTTTTTTGATATTATAGAATGAAGATGTTGTGGGAGGATGGGTATTATCCATCTCTTCTTTCGAAAAATTATATCATTTACTACCATGTACAGATCTACTCCAACACCATGCTATGTAGTAGGGCTAATAGGTCCCCTCTTGGATTCCACTTAAAATACCTTTTGATGCATTGTATGAGGTTGTTTTCAAGGAAAAGGTAGTTAGACTCTTGATTTTAAGAGGCAATAAAGCATGATTGGCCAGGGATGTAAGGGAGTGACTCATGGATATGGTAAAAGTTAGTTACATGCATTACAACCTATGCAATATGATAATAGCACCATCCCCTCTACACTTTGTGGCACTATTTCTATAGCCTCTACATTATGATAGTTTTTTTTGTGACATGAACGTCTTACTCAATTATATATTATATAATAATGTTGATTCTAGGAGTCAACATAGGACACACATAGGGATATGATGATTGGAACTATTTTAGGTATCTCATCATAGGGACAACTTCATTTTAATGATTAACCCCTTGAGATATGTGAATATTGTTGCGTATGGGATCCTTTTGTACTAGATATGAATAGATTTGGTGTAATAAATAAGATTGACTTTTTTATTTCCCATTCAAGACCAAATAGACTAAAAACATCAATGAGTGTCTATTACATCACAATTAAGAGGTAGATTGGCGCATAAGGGTGAATAGGATATGCAGGCTATGCAATTAGGAACAGAGTATCAGAAGTAGGGTTGTGTGATAGAATAGGTAGCTAAAATATTCGTAGAAGTCCTAGGGTTATGAACTGATTTTATCATCCTATTTTAGGTATTTTCTGATATGTATTTCTTTATGACTTCATTGATATACCACCAATGCAAGAGGATCAGTTCACCACTGTGCTTGTGCCAGGAGTAGTTCCAATGACCAATCCTCATTATATGATGAAACCAATGGTTATTCTATAGATCAAGAAACAATTAATGTAAATACGGGTAGGTATTATACACCCCAAAACCAATCCATGGAGTTCTATGGTCCTTTTATCCATGAAAGATTATAGTGCCCTCTAGAATTTCATGATTTACCATTGATTAAAACTGATCAAGGTAATGAATCGGTATCCACATTCTTGAATAGATTACATATATTATTGACTCCGAGGAGTGAGTGAGTTTTAAATGATATATTTGATGATTAGATATCATCAGGTTCATGTTATGTCATATGATATACCTCACAAATATCTCAAGAGTAGTTTTTTCATTATTAGTACCTTGTCGTGTCGTTTGAACTAAAGAATGTAGCAGAAGAATTCATGGATATGATGAATTGGGTATTCCCACTATATAATGATAGTATTTGGTAGACATTATTGACTAAATAATTTCATATTCAAACATCATACATGAAAATTCAAACCTTATTGAGCTCATTTAGAATATAATCAGAGAATATCACCACTATGATATGCTCAATTAATTCTAAATTTGGATTGTAAAATTTAAATTATCATGTCATAAAATAGTAGAGTTTGTAGTTTCATTAAACCCAGAGAAAGTGACAGATGATGTTTCATGGGTGTATACCAGGACATAAGGATTTTATTGGATATAATTATAATTTATATATGCATCATCTATGATTTATGACTTCATGAGGTGTAAATTATAAGCTTTTCAACTATATGTAGGAAACTTGTTTATTTAGAATCATGTGAATCGACATTTCATGATTTGAAGGAAAATTTACTTAAATTATGATATTAATTCTTTCAGGTATAGGGGAATCAATATTTTATAATATGATACATTATATATCGAACGTCAATCCATCCTGATATTGGAAGAGATATTCCTTCGGTGTAGTTCTCACCATTTGAGTCCTCACAAGTAGAATTACCCAATAAAAATCATTGAGCTAGCTACTATTGTTCTTAATATAAATTATGGGAGACACTATCTACTTTGAGATAATTTTTATAGTATTAACTATTCATAAAAATCCACAAGTACATATATATAGAGAGTTATAAAAATATCAGGAAGTGCAGGTGGGTTGAGAACCTATTGTCATTTAATTTTGACAATCCTTACATACCTAGTAAAGGAAATACAATAGCCAATGGTATGATCTGGAATATGTAGACATGGATAGTTTTAGAGGTTAGTTGTGATTTTATCCTAATCGAATTGATCTTAGATATTCAAATTGAGTTTCTATAGGATCATGTTTACACTATCCTTTATAACATAGTGATTACCACTACTCTTTGGGAACATGTAACAATAAGAAAACTATAAAATCCAGATGGAATTTTCTTAATGGGAAGAATATTTGATGGTGATACATCCTCTAGATAGACCATGT
Organism: Viscum album; assembly: GCA_963277665.1. Classification (NCBI taxonomy): domain Eukaryota; kingdom Viridiplantae; phylum Streptophyta; class Magnoliopsida; order Santalales; family Viscaceae; genus Viscum; species Viscum album. The sequence continues at coordinate 2,062,432,584 of OY728140.1, forward strand.
ATTGGAAAGATACTATACTATTCTATGGATTCTTGTGGGTCCAATCAGACATCAGAATGGAACTAATACAAGATTTTCCTACCTCAATATCGAATGTTCTTCCCGATGTCACCAAAATGTATTGAGATTTATAATTCTAGGATTGGGTTGCCTTTATGAAACACTTTATTGATGTATTTATTAGCAAATTCTCAACCTATCAATGGCGGATGATAGAATATCAGTGACCATAATGGAATTTATTATTGTTTTCTACTCAGATGGGGAAACATGATGATGTTTCTATGGATATATAACATTTTTTCCCTAATAAACTTCTTGCAATGTTTTATATGGTTTTTTATTTATCATTTGATGAGGGTATAATATTTATTTCCAATTTGATATATTTTATTAGTATTTGATATTAGGAGGTTATACATTTGAGTGGATATATCTATTCGTGGTGCCACTCATTCTAACATTTCTGATAGAGATGCAATAATTAAATCATTATTTAGGTAGGGGTTGAAAAAATCTTGTGGTAAACTAGTACCTCTAAGAAAAACCTATCATCCTCACACTAATGTAATGACAGAGAATACTATTCAAGTGTTAAAGGACATTATCCAAGAATGTATCTTTGAAATCACAAGTTCTTGGGAAAAACACATTCCCCTCATTGAGATCTCTATTAATAATACATTTTAGGCTACCCTCATTTTGGTTCCTCATGAAGAATTATTTTTTAGGCCTAGTTGACGACCACTATGATGGATATTGGTTGTGGATGAAGCATTACATGGACACTATATAGTTCCAAAGACTATAGGGTAGGTCCAGTTGATCATAAATTATATGATGATTGATCAGTATAGAAAATAGTAATATTCATACAGATGTCGAATACAACATATGTTGGAGATTAAAGATAAATTTTTTTTGACATTCCTTCCCCAGATGAATCATAGATTTATTCAACGGATTTGTATGAACATGCTTAGGTTTTTTGGACCATTGTAGGTAGTGAATCTGATCAAAATAGGGGCTAACCAAATATCACATTATTATTGATATTGATATATGCATGTTTTATTTCTTGTATCACAACATCTCAAGTTTTATCTTGAACTCTCACTATTAATCTATCTTAATAGGGTTGAATTTGATGTAGATTATTCCTTTGAGAAGTATCCATTGTGTTTTCTTATTGCAGCATGATTATTATTTGATGTAGGTTAGTTCCATTTATATGGGTGATATATAAGCATAACTGATTATAGGATTAGACCTGGGAGTGGGAAGTTAATATATAAGCTCAATGGTCTGGACTACTTTTAGACGATTCCTTTTTACCAATAGAATGCCAAATCAATGATGAGTATATTTATGGAGGGGAGGTTTTAATGACCCATTATTTCAATATGGTATGAAACTTTTTTTAGAAAAATTATTTTATAATAAACATATGATCTTAAATATTTGAGTTTATAAGGTCACGATGGTGTCTGATTTATGTTTAGATCCCAAAACCTTGTGAATTTGTAAAAAAGACTGTGTTTCACGGTTCGAATACACTATTCCTTCTAGTTTGCATAATCTATCTTAACCATGAGGGGTGTGATAAAAAAGTTTTGGGGGCCTAAATGTATGTAGGTAATTTGGTGACCCATGTAGAAAACATGTTGGTACCATCATTAATTTTTTATTAACGATTTGATCATGGTTATCACTTGTTTAGGTACACTATGTGTCGTTACAACATTGGCTCACTCACTATATCATAAGGTTATCAATGTTTTTACATGGTTTTCCCAATCCATGTTTCCAATTCCTATATCCCCAATGTTGTGTGTAAACATTCTATTTTTAAATTAATTATATTACATAGATAATTTTCCTTTCCTCCCTCTTCATTCTATTAGAAGAGAATTATCCATCCATTACTGATGAATTTTATTTTCCCATAAAGGTTCCTTGATTCCCCTCTGATTGTATGTCTGTATTGATTTCTGAAGAATCGTTGAATAACAAGAAGTATTATATCGAGTCTTATTCCCTTGGAGTAATGTTTATCATCATATGTATTCCACTATTAAGGTGAAATATCATTTTGAATAATTTTATGGTTTAATAATTTTTCATCAATTTCTATAAATGAACATCGAATATGAGGCCTTCATAAGATGAGGATTGGTCAATGTCCCTACGGTATTTTGTCTTATCATTTTCCCTAGTAGTTATAGTTTATTACTAGAATGTCCAATATTCCATAAGCCTATATTTTCAATTTATTTCATTATAATTCATTTATTTATTATAAATTGATATAAGTGCCATATTACACATAAGAGGACTATTGTTTAGTAAATAAAGTATTTCAACCATGATAATGCATATCACGTTGGTGTGAAACCATATAAATAACCTTTATAATTTAATGTATAAATGATTGGAATTATCGATAATTAATTCACTTTTTTAAAAAATAATTTTATACAATTTTTATAAAAAAAATTATAAACCATATATCCTCTTAAGTGTTTCTCTTGTCAAATAAATTGAATTTCGCTCTGTAGGAAATTTTAAAATTGATAATCGAAAATCATAAGTTATTTGTTGAAACTTTTGATTGAATATTCCATTTTTAATTAATTAAATGGATTGTTTTAAATTTATTAGAGTACTTCACATTTTTTGTCCCAGCCTTAATGAATTAAATAGACTAATTGAAAAAAAATTAAGGGTGTAAAGGCTATGTATATTATGATGTAATTATTAAATTTAAATTAAATTGCCCTCAAATTTATTTGGGATTCATGAATATATTGAATGAGAGGTTATGAATATAGTATATTATTATATATATGATTATGCCTTTGTTATTGCCTATGGAATGATAATTAAGTGACTAATGGAAACTGATGATTCAAACTCACTTACATCTGGTATTGAGCATAATGCATTGCACCATTGAAACTACATGTAATGTTATAATTATGAATATCATATGTATTTTTAGGTGTTTTAAAGATGATACAACCTCCTTATCTTTTTAATAGAATGACATATCAGAATAATCATAAATTATGGGCATGTAATATTTTTCATGAGCTTTTAGGCTCATTTAAACTGGTTATTAATTGTTATGTTATGCCCTGGTCTAGCTAGCCCAACTTATTATTGTTATACAGATACTAATGTATTCACATACTATGTCCAAATGGGAAGATTATATATATATATATCTGTACTATATATCTATTATTAATATGTATGTACTTAATGATCATACACTTATTCTAACCATGATTTGATGTAGGTATTGTCACCAGATGTCCTTGAGGAACCTGATAATGATGATTATCTATTTAGCATTATTGGTAATTTCATTTATACCTTCACACCTCTATTGATATTAACACTGCATTGATTACTGATAAACACAATATTTGGTGGCATACTATGATTTTATCTCACACCCCACTAAGGACTCATTTGGTACCCTAGTAGATTAATTGTATGTAGGATTGAATCAGGTAATTTTACCTACTATAGATATTTGATTTCTATATATATAGATGGATTATATGAACATAAGACCAATAATATGCTTTGGGTGCTGGTGGATCATCCATTTTTCATTTTGGTTTTTATAGAATTATTCTATATTCATGTCCCATATTTCCTTCTTTTACACCATCCTTCTATATATTCATGTATATGACACCTCCTTTTAGATTTTGATATTATTATAAATTCTTCTGTTATATACTCATTCACTTATTTGTTATTATATATGTTGAAATTTCATTCACTATACATCGATAATGGTCAAGTACTGTATCATCGAAACATACATATAATCTCTTATTTTCTATGTAATGTTTTTATATCATTTATTTCATTTTGATAAGAGGTTATTGTATTTCCATTGTGAAACCTTTACACAATAATCTCTAGTCAACATATACTTCCTAATGTAGTGGCCTCATTAAGGCTATACGCCTAGCTAGAAAAGGAAACTGGTTATGTGTACATCGAGTCAGTAAGTTAGAAACATAATGTATATTAAGAAGAAGTTAAAATTAATTACCACCATTTAGGTTTAGAGTGATTTACTATGTATTAAAAGAAAAATATAATGTATAAAATGACATTAAAACAAGTATATCACAGAATTTATAGAATTATATCGACCTTATCACCTCTATTTTTGGACAATGGCCCATTTTTTATCATTTTTTCATGTGAAAAAATGCGGGTACACATTATTCATCTCAAAACTTCCATGTCTGTCCTCTCCCCCACTTATAAAATACTACCAAATATCCCCATAAATTCACAATTGAAACCCCATTTAGATATTACATTCCCTTCCAAAATGTTTTTAAAATATACATACCCATATACATTATTCATTGGTGATATATTAAATCCAATATAGGTAGGCTTTAGGTTAAACATATATTTGTTTTTTTAACAAGAGGTAAAATTTTAATTTACTCTAATTTGTTTTAATTTATTTTATAACCACATATCTATTTTAAAACTACTATATGTTACTAATAATTTATATAACATCTATTGAGATGATATAATATTTTTTTATTAACCTAAATCCATCTTCACTTGTAATTTTTTTTGAAACGTCATTCGACTATACAATGGGCCACTGCCTTGCAAACTGATATTATTAGTCTTCAATCACCAACACTCATTGATATATATAATGATAGAATAAATTTTTATATATGATATTTTAGATATAAAAAAAATGAAAAAATAATACCACATCTACCTTATTACCTTGAAACCCCTTGAAATATAATAATGTCCCTCACTTGAAAGACATACTACCTCATCATGACCAATGTTTTTTTTATTTTATATTTCACATTGATAGTAAAAAGGTTATGTTAAATGCATATATATCGCATTTTTAACAAAATTATACATCTATAAATATTATATCACACATACCATATTACATTCTATTATATAAATGATAAAATATGGTTATTCTTGTTTGTAGCTGACTATCGCCTCACAAAGCAATGTGATTTAGTTTTAACTAGCACATTTAATTGAATGTGATTACGGTAAATTTAATGTATATATGTGTTATATGGGACCTAAGATGATTTTTAAATTTTAATAAGTTATTTACCTTTAATTAATTTCATTAATATTACAATTTGAAATGGAGATAATATGTACATAAAACATACTGTTTCCATGAACAATGTATTTCATTTTACAATTATTACATTTATAGATTACTATAAATAAAAATATATTCTTAATTAATAAGATGTTTGTATGATGTGAAACATTATATAGGTTATTTAATCATCATACCCCTAATAATATGTAACATTCCAAATAAAAACAAACATGAAAAAACGACGTTAATTCAGAAAACATGATTCTAAAATAGATTTTTTAAAAAGTCTGTAATAAAATTAAATAATGAAATCATATATTTTAAGATATGTATATTTATGGGTTTTAATGAATTTATAATAAATTAATATTTATAATATATGTATTATTAACGTATACAAAGAATGTCGATAGTTATGATTGGGGATTTCTATTGTCTCTTTTATTTATGGGGGACCAATTCAATATTAACAAATTATTTGTTTTTTTGTTCATACTAAAAAGATTACCAGAAGAAAAATGAATATATATATATTATTATTTTTAATTTTTCATCAGATATTATTATTTATTATTTGTTACTATATTGGATATTATCTACTTTTTAAGGGTTTTCTAACTAACCTTTATATAAATGTGAGACACATGTGATATTCACCACATATTGATATTATGAGATGAATATAATTCCTAATAATATATTTCATGATTATTATTTTAATAATAAATGGATTTACATATCAATTATCTTATAATAATTTCATGTGCTTCAAGTTTCACTATTTACCAATGTAGTATGTGATTTTTTCTCAATTTATCTTCTATGTACAATATATTATGCTCTACACCAATATTCTTTTATAGGGTGTATATACAACATAATGACATGTAATATAATGAATTTATTTATTCTCAATATATTCTATGATTATTTTAATCTTAATACTTCATGGGTATTAAGAATTAATGCCCCCCCGACTAGTAATGGTTTATTGATACAATCAAATCATTTGTTGGATTGTTACTTTTAATACATTTTATGATTAAATGTCATGAACTCTATCTAATGAAAAAAAATAATTTAATTTACATTTATTAATTTACATATGATAATTTTTTTATATTAAATTTTCAATCTTTATTCACCCATAATTCTAAATTTATATATTTCAAGAAATAAATATATATTTGTCTCTTAGGTAAAAATTGAGTTTTTCTTCCATATCAATGATTTCTAAATGTGTTTCAAAAATTTAATATTGCTACATTGAGGTTATTTAATTTCATTCATACCATTTTTCACTTTTATTAAAAAAATTATAAAAATTAATTTTCAAGACCTTTTAAAAACAAGGAGCTTTTTTCTTATATAAAAAATACAAGAGGAATAATTTTTTAAAATGTATGTAATGAAAAAAAATTCTCTGCCATTATAGAAATCAATTTCATTGGATATTAATTTTTATATTTTCATGGTTATTTCCAATGATGTTTTTCATAACATTAACTAATTTATAAATTATATTACAATTTTGAACTTATATTTTCCACATTAGATGTTTTAAATGAACATTATAATCCCTATTATATGTTTCCATGGATTTTTTTTAAATAAAATGATTTTAAAATGGATTTAAATATTAAAATGTGTTTTTAATTTGGGAATTCTTTTTTCATAATGAAATTATCTTTGAGAGATATCACAATATATTTTCATCTAAGATTAAATTCATTCATGTAAATTATTATTTACTAGCAATATGATCTGAGGAAAATGTTTTCATTATTTCTCTAAAAGGGTTATGTTTTATGATAATAATATTTTATTTAAAACAGTTAATTTTTCAATGGTGTTTATTCATGATTAAATAATGACATTTTTAAAGAATACATTTTTTAATGGGTAATGATATGATGGATTTTTTATCATGTTGTGGAATGTAGATTTATGGTTATTGGGACTTTTCAGACATATATATTTTTAAACTAAACTAGTTAATGATTAGTGTTATATGATCTCAAAGGGCTCATGTGAGGTTATCCCAATCTTCGAATAGGGTACATGGGTTGTTATCACTATCTATAATAGTGGTAAACATGAGGTTATCCAATTCCAAAAATTCTTATATAGGGGTTATATCATGCCTTCCATTTTAGGAATGTATTTATAGATAACATTGATATAATATTCTTTATTCATTATTGTATGCATTAAATCTGTTAATTACGATAATGTGAGGATCCCAAGAATCATTATACATCATTATATTATGATTTATTTTTTATTACATAATAATATTTATTCCATTACACATGTTTAAATCATTGATAGTTTCTGTATGGATTTCAAATGTCATTCACATGTTTTCACAATGACATTCTCTTATTATATTGATATAAAACATTGTTACCCTTATAGGGAATCTAAGGTCACACATAATTATAATTCCATTCCCCAAGAAATGATGATATGTATTATTTATGGCATGTATAAAAAGGTAGTTAGTTATAAAGAATTTTATAGGGGATTAAATAGATCAATTATGTACTAGTTGTTTGTGTGTCCGTGATTCAAACCTAATTAGTAGTAAAATATTATGGAATTTATAATTAAATAATTTATTTAATATTCATATAATAATTTTTTATATTTATGTATTATAATTATTATAATTTAATGATTATTTATAAAAAATATTAGTTAATCCATTATAATATAGAATTAAATTTTCTTAATGTGAAAAACACATATGTTATATTTATAAGACAATATCCTTGGATTTTTTTGAAGGATAAAGCTAGTTTTTTCCAATTGATTGAAATCATAATGGATACTATAAGTAAAAAATAATTCTTCCATAGATTTAACATGGTTTAAAAACAATGAAAAATTCATGTTATACTCGAGTCTAGCATTATGTGGCACACGAAAATATCCCTTAATGCATTCATGGTATGGAACTCTAATGGGATATGATTTGGGAATCCAAATGATCTTTACTAACCATCTGGAGGGACCTAATTAAATAACTATGATATCCCAAATATTTAAATGATTAAAAGTATTGTTTCAGGATTTACATATCCTATAAATGATTTTTCAGGATTATTTAGTTTTCTAATATGACAATTATTGTTCACAAGATGCAAGTTAGTTACAGTAAATTGATAGAACTAGATGGGACATTATTAACATTGAATTGGTTGAATTTTTTTTATAATAAATCAAAGGAGCTGATTAAATGAGTTATAGATATTGTGATTATGTGTTTTTATTTTTCAAAATATATGATTTACAAAATTCAACAAAATACACCCTTAGAGTCCCCAATAAGACAAATATTTACATAAAAAAGATTTCAAGAGGTGGATAACATAGAGGAAAGATGAATCTGTTACCTATATATTGATAGTGTTTGATGAACTTCTCATGAGAATGTTTCAAATAGACAATAATATGTTTTTAGTTTGAAAAATTAGGACATAATGAATGTACTATTGAAAAATATAATCAAATGTTTTTTAATTCATGGTTTATAATAATGGTTTACCTAGGGTATCATCAATATATGAATATTAAAAATATATAATGTATTTGAATTATAAGAATTTTTGTCTTGGAAGGAATGATATGAATATAATCAACAAGGTGGTATGAGTAATTGTTATATTTCTAATCATTAAGATACGATGACTAAAATATGAATGGTATGGGTTTCAATAAATGTATTATTTATGTTATACATTATAAGAATGATTAAATTGATGTTGATTAAATTTAATACGTAATTAGAATTTATAACTAAATTAATGAGTTATTAATGAATATGATTATGATGACAATTTAATGGTCTATAAATTAAGTGGAGTGATTGATGTGTTTTTTATGAGAATACAATTATTAATTTATATTAATCATGACATATATTAGAACTATTGAATATAAGTTTGTCATTGAGGATTTTCAACAATCATTTGAATTGTAATAATGACCTTTAAGAAATCAATTTAATGTCATTATGATATTTTACAAAAAACACATGATTAAAGGAAGTTGGCCCTTAATAAGTTCATAGTGATTATAAAATGGTGTTTTTTGGGGTAAATAGTTGATTCATATGGATTAATTAATAAGGACACCATTGATGATCCCATAAATAATAAATCATTTTTTGAAAATTTGGATTATGTAAACATTGATAGAGTGTAAAATGTTTATGGATTTATTTAATATACTGAATAATATATGGTTATATTTATGGAAGGAGGAATATTATATTTTATCATTGAGGTTTTATTGTAATTCTAGATATTTAAATTATTCATTATATTATTTGAATAGGGTATTCACAAATTTTTCTTGTATCCGTTAAGAGACACTGAAAAATATTATAATGGGATTAATGTTATGTTGAGTTTGTAAAAATACAGTAACCTTCATTAAATTTTTTGAAATTTGTGTGTTTGATAAGGTTAACCACTTAAAAAATGGTCTAATGTAAAAATTGTATAATATTTTATAGATTAAGGTATCAATTCAAAATAGGAATATTATTTTTATTGGATAACCAAGGAGAAACATTTTCTTATGATAAATTCATAAAAAATAAATGAATTATCATTATATTATGCATAATGTGATATATTAGTGCTTTAATTATCGATTTTTTTTCATTTGATGATGTAAGGTATGAATCTGATACTCATTGAAGAACAACCAATGGATGAAAATATGAATAATATAAAAATGAATTCTAATCAAAATATATATTGATCCCGTATAATTTATTTATCATACGAGGATATTATCTATCCATTAAATGTTCCATCAAGCCCCAATAGGGTTTGGGATATCTTCCATTCACATATCTATAAGAAGTAAATATTTATTCAATCACCTGCATTGAACATAGAGTTCATACCTCTTTAATATAATCTTTATTAGGTAGAAAACCTGATCTTGATTATAAATTTTTTATTGAATAATTTCTGAAATAAGACCACTCACCATTTTAAAAATTTATGGAAAAACCAACATCATTTGGAAACTGTGTGGGAACCTAATAATTATATATAAAAAAGGTATTCTCAATGGGGATTAACAATGTGAAAATTTCTACGTATTAATTCACTTCAATGGGTTGTTTAATGTAACAACAAATTTTATTATGAAATAAGTATTTTAAAAATAATTTAATTTTATTTATATCATGTATTCCAAGTAAAAACATGTTTTATTAAAAAAACATACTTTTAAATTATTTTTTAATAATGTCTGGGTTATCTCATATACATTGGAATGGAAATAAAGAATATGATTAACTAAATTATGAAAATATTCTTTTAAAAACATTTATATGTAATGGATTTTCATACTATGTAATAAAAAATGAAATTTTAATTTATTTTAAAATAAAGGAAATGTTTTTATTGAATAAGTTTTTAAGGAGAAAATTCATATATTATCTGGATAAATAAATTAAATAAAATTTTTGATATAAATAATTAAAATGAAAATAATACATATTTAATAAATTATTTTAAATTCATCATATGTATATTCAATGTATGACATAAAAAAAATCTAATTTTATGCCTAAAACTGTATTTTTCTAAAAAGTATTTTTTTCTCAGTTTTTAAATTTATATTTAAATTAATTTTTTAAATTTTAGATAAAATAATTTAAATAATTATTTTAATTTCGTATAAAATAATTAAATATTATCTTATGGTTAATGATTGATAATTTACTAAAATTTAGAATGTTTTAGTGAATACTAAAAATTTATTTTTTTAAGAATTTCTATTTTATTTAATGAATGTAAAATGATAAAAATAGTATTATTACAGTACAAAATGGTATCAATGTTTAATAATATAAATATTAATACATGTTTGGTCATTTAAATGAATTTCATATTTAATTTGGATATAAATTGTTTTTATATTATTGAATGTTTTCTCCTTTGAGAGTTATTTTTTCTTCTCAACTATAGGTATAATATTAAGTTAATATTTTTCTATTTAATTTAATTGAATTTGGAAAATAGGAATCAATATTAGTAATAATGATAATTATTATTATCTGATGAGTTGAAATTACATTTTTACCATTCTATATAATTAAATAGTAAAAATTAATTACCATTGTTAAGATTAAAATGGATTTTCAAGGGGTAAAATAATAATATAATTAGAAAATTTCCAAAAAACATTATAAAAACAACTTCATGTATATATCTTATCATTATAATTTATTATTTTAATAAATTAAAAATTTTGGTTTCTTTTTTGCATTTGAAACTGTGGGTAAACATTATACATTTAAAACATTCAAATTGTGTCCCTCTCTAACCAATAAAAATATAACCACATTCTTCCCCACTTCACACATCCAAATTAACTTTTTTCCAATACTCCCCAAAATTTCATCATAACATTACACCCCAAATCCTATAGGAATTTTTGGCATGATTAATCTAATGTAGGAATCCTTTTTATTAAAAATAATAATGTTTTCTAAAGAAGAGGTAAACTTTTTAATTAAGAATCATTATTTTAATTCATTTTAAAACTCTCTCAATTTCGTTAAAACATTTATAAAATAATAAAACCATCATATCTAATATTATGATATGTTACTATTTTAATTTCTTAACCTAAAATCATTTCCTCTTCAGTCAAATTGGATAATAAATGATCAATTCTGTGTGTGGAGGACTACCGCCACACAAAATGATGTATTTTTTCTCCATTCAGAAAAATCATCCCATGATACTATGAAAAAATTAATTATTAAATATGATATTAAATATACTATTAATTATTTTTAATTATTATCAAAATTCATTCATATTTGCTCCAAACTCATTTATATATAATTACATCACATGTGTGTATAACAGAGTATTTAAATGTGAATCGATTGGATGTTTTTGTTATATTTTGAATTTTATAGATGGTAATAGGGATCGAATAAATTAGTAAATATTATATTTTTAACATAATACACTTATTTAATTATTATATCAAACATACATTTTTATATCCTATAATGTGCGGGATATGATAACGTCAATCATGTGTATTGTTGACTACCTTCTCTCAAATCAATGTTCTTCATATTCACTATACTATCATATAAGTTAATTAGGATAATTATAAATAATATATGTTATTATTATGAAATAACTATTATTATTTTATGTAAATATATTATTTATGTGTTTTCATTACATTAATCAAAACGGAATCAATATTCATGAATAAGTACAACCTACCATCTATATGGATAAAATATTTAATTTTCTATCTCTAACACTATGGAATATTATAAATAAATATATAATGATAAAATATCATATTTATTTCTGATTTAAAATATTTTAAATTGTTTAAACATGGTAAAATTTATTTTTACTAAAACAATATTAATCAAATATTACAGAGAGAAAAATGTAATTATCGCATTAAATGTGATTTTAACATTGATTTATTAAATAGAGACTAATAAACGATAATAATCAAATATTATTTCTTAAGAAATATGTCATTATATATTTTTTATATATTTATATTAAACTGATATATATAATATCATAGTTTCCTATAGGTATGATGGATGTCAATACATAAGGTTAGGGATATCTAATTACAGTTTTAGTTTTCAAAGAGTTGTGTAATATTTATTATTTTCTTCATATGTGTGTAGAATTTTGTTCCCTATTAATTTGTTATTCATGAATATACTTAATTTAATTAAATTTAATGTTTTATTATATGTTATTATTTATTTTTGAATATGAATCATTATATTTTTAAATATATAATGGGTTTCCATATCACTTATAGTTTCTCTTGATAAACATTTCATATTCACCTTATGTTATGTTTTGGTCTAAATAATTCTGATAAATCCATTTTACAATTATTAGTCTCATATTTATGTTTAATTTTCATATCAGCTTTTTTAATTATCCCTCTCGAGGATTATAGTTCAGAAGTTATCAAAGTTGTAAGATAGTTTTTTCAAATTTATCTAATTTTAGAGATAACTTATGTTATACCCTCATATTATTATATGATTTATATACAATCAAATTAATAGGAAATATAGGGAATTTATTTATTCTCATGATATGTTATATATAATTTTATTTTATTCTTTTTTGGGTCATATGATATAAATCTACCATCATGTAATAGGTTTTATGATATAATCTCACCATTTATTAGAATTTTTTATTATAATTCTAGTGACAATGAAATATTCTGAAATATCTCCCATGAAAATCATGGGATATATTATCATTTAGTTATTTATTCGTAATGAATTTTTACATACATTTTACTCTCTTTCTATAATAATGATTAAAATAATTTTCTTAAAAATTTCATTATTTTTAAATTTCCATAAAACTTTTATTTTCATCCATATACATGTTTTTTATAAATGATTGTAATTTTTTTAATGTTTATATGGGATATTTTAAATTAATATTTTCCCTCGTTTTTTATTTTCTTCTAAATGATCAAAAAATAAATCATCATGTCATTTAAAAAAAGCCCTATTTAGGTTTTCTTAAAAATTTGAAATGAATCTATGTGTTTACATGTACAGTATAAACTAAATTAACTACTACAAAAACCCTTATTTTACATGGAAAATATATTATATTTTTTCTAAGATATATTCATTGAATGTTATTTTGAAATTTTTTAATGTTTTAAATAATTTGTTCAAAAATAGAAAGCACATTTTTCTCATGAAATTTCTTAAATGATCGTTAATGGTTCCTTTATAAATTGTAATTGTATTTTAAAATGAAATGGTTATTGAAAATTTTTGTTCTCCATAGAGTTTTATTAAAAATTGAGACACTATTTTATTAATGAAATTTTATTTATGATAATTAAAAATCATTTACAATATATTATGAAATGTTTGTATGTAATTAATCTATTTTATATGATACGATCTAAATAAAAAAATCATAATCAATCTGTGAATGGTTTGTTTTTATAATGAAAATATTATTATGATACACATTATATTTTCTATGAGAAATAATATTTTGATTTGATAATATGTTATTTAAATGCATCACTTTTCATGGGTTATGACATAATAAATGTTTTAAGTTCTTCTAGAACAGTGTTTTTTAGTTTATGTGTTTAGTTGGACTAATATATCCCTCCAATTAATTGACTATTGATTAATTTTATATCTATTATAAGGTTACATTAATGGTTATTTGATCCCTAAATGGTGTAAACATGTTGTTATCAAAAGCCCAAATTTGATTAAATGAGGGGTTATTTAGAGGATGTAGTAGGGAGATCAGTGTTTAACCTAACCATAACATGAAATGAATGTCTTAGAAGATATCCATAATGAAATATTTTATATGATCATGTGTTTTCAAAAAATATACACCTAATTCAAATTTAATTCTCTCATGACTCAGGTTTCTTCATTCCATTATGATTTATATCTTATGAAATACCATTTATGATTCCATGGCTCAATTTTATAATATATGATATCTAAAGTGTGGATTTAAATTTTTATTTTCATGTTATCACACCCATTATATTATGTTATACAAAAATTAGTCTTGTCTACCCTTACTGAGAATTTCATCTCACCCTTTCTTATGTTTCTTTCCCCAGGTTGTGAATAAATTTATCTTGAATTATATTTCATACAATGGTGGTAGTTATGGATAATATAGTGTGAGACTATTTAGCTCACTTATGGACCAGTTTTTTATGGGAGAATATTTTTAAAACAATGTTTTATTATCTTTTTTTAATGAATATGATTATACTAAATGTAATATTTATGTATCAGATTGAAGGTTATCTATATAGAGACTGGGTGACTTCAAATAAATTGCATTCATTCATTGATACTATATATGGATTTTGGTCTAGAATAGTGTTACCTATGGGTGATATTATAAGAAAAATTTCTCATTAAATTGATCATCACAAACTGAATGAAAAAGATTAATTTTTTAGAAAAATTATTTATAGTATTAGTGAATATATATTAAATAATTACCAATCACTTTCTGAATAATTAATATGGACCAAAGTATACAAATATTTATGGAAAGATAATAGATAAAAAAATTCAATAACATAGATTGAAACCCAAATACTAATATGTTTTTATTTAAATTTATTTTCCAATTTATTATTTTTCTTTTCATAGTTACCTTTTTATATATTTAGTATTTATGTTAAAAACTTCCCATAACATTATATTTTAGTTATTGGAGGGAAATAAGAGAATACATTCCCGTGAAAAACATGTAGGAAGTACTATTATTTCCTTAATGGTAGTCTTATCCTAATGGGAGTAGGATACTGGAATATCATTCAAGTACTAGATTAGTTGAATAATGATATGAATAATAAAATTAATCATTTTTAAATCCATCTTCTTATAGTGAATATAATGAATTAATCATGTAAATAAGGTTACAAAGGACTCTTAACTCTTACTGATATTCTAATCATATAATTTATTGAACAGTTCATTAACTCCATTGACAAGATATTAGGAGTATATAAATTATCATAAAAATAAATAGTCTTTATGGATGTCTATCAAAATTAATGGGATTTCTATTAGTGGATGACACTAAAAAAATATGATGTCTAGAGAGAAGAATGATTCCCTGGAATGAGATGAATTCGAAAGAAATTGTTAATATTTATCCTATAACTCAAAATCAGAAATTGTAGATATAGTTTATATAAAATAAGAAAAAAAAGATATGACTATATAGTTTAATGTCCAAATAATCAATATTCATGACTAAAAATCCCTAGGTTTTGTCATCAACAATAAAAATAATGTGAACCTTTTTCTTAGTGGGATAATTCCAATTATATAAAAGGATTTATAAATGCGAGAAATTAATTTATGAATAAAGATATAATAAATTAGAAACATAAGTTTTAGAGGTTGATTTTTTGCTCCCATTTTTCTCATGGAACTATAGTCAAAATCCATCAATTTGAATTTTCATTAAGTAGATCAATGGGAAAATCTAAATTAGCGAGGATATTTCAAATGCCCACAAGTAAAGATTATTAGAATTGTCATTATTGAAAATACTTAATGGGAACCGGGGTATACATAATGTATGAAAAAGAGGGGACCCATACTAATCAATATCAAAGGTACATAAAATAACCTATTAATGTAATGTATGAACAGATGTTTCTTGGTATTTCTAAGTGTATGTTTGTGCGTCTCAACTGCAATGATCACATGAATTTTCAAACCCATAACCTAATCAAATGGTTCTTTAAGAAAATAAATGAAAAACCCCAAATGTTCCATAATGAATGTAGTCAATATGTTATCACTTTTGCTAATATGGATCCTAATAACGATGTTATTATTGATGTTTTGTTTATTCATTCATGAATAGAGAATGAAATATTAGATTTGGTTTCGATACATTCTTGAATATAATTCATGTTTATAGAAACTATTAAAATAAAGACATAATACATAGATGGTTAATGTTTGTGAGAATAGAATTTGGAGAAATTTTTACATCCCAACTATAGATCCCCTCCATAGTCAATGATAGTGGACTGACCCACCTAGAAAATCTTATCATACATACATTGGTGGATTTTTTTTGTGTTTTAAGCATATATTTATTATCATTATATTAAGATAATAAAATCCATTGGGATATTGATGTAACTATTTACATCTTTATTCATCCTTCGATTCTACAGAAGATAAGTAGGAGGATGAATTTCCTTTGGAATATTTTCTTAAAAACATGTATATTATTTCCTTATGAGAAATTATATAATTTCAAAATAATTGATACATTTGAGATAATCATTCTTGATGACATGGAAATTATGAGGCACAAATAATTTATTCCCTGAAGAGTTTTCAAATCTTCTTCCAAAGAGAGATGTTGTGGTCTCAATTGAACATATAAAAAAAATTTCGAAGTAAAAAAATAACTCCTTATATAATAGACACATGTTTTTTGGTATAACTATTTAAGTGGTCCCAAGTGAAAATAATAAAAGACCATATATTCTCGATTTCAAAAAAAATAGTGTGTATTTTTCCCCTTCATCAAAAATCATGATGGTTCAATCCACCTCTAAATTCATTATAACAAACTCAAAAAATAATTATATTCAAGTAGATTACACATCCAATGATAGTTTTTTCTAATCAACAACCTAGAGATGATTATTTATTTAAGGATAAAAGTTATATATTATATAACAAATTGATAGTTATGAAGGAAGAAATTCATAAGAATTCCTTTCTAACAATATATGGAAAATATGAATTCATAGCAATTATCTTTGGAATTAATAATTCTCCATGAATATTTATATATTTAAATAATTGATTCTATATAGATAATGGAAACTAATGTTTTTTATTATTAATATATTATATTTAGATATACATCAAAAAAAATTCATTAGGAGGAATTGAATACTATAATAGAGAAACTATGAAAAGATAATCTATATAACAATTATAATAAATTTTTGTTTTGGATGGATGATATATCATTCATTTGGAATATTTTCACATCAGAAGATATACTTTGGATCATTAAATGATAATGGATTATGGGATGTGGAAGAGAAAAACATAAAAAATGTATATTTATTTTTATCTTGTTCTATCTATGAATTATTGAAGATTTATTAAAAACATATCATGATTAAAAATCCCTATAACAATTCTAACTTAAAAGTGGAATAGTCCTTCTCAAATCATTTTAATATAAAAAATACGCATTCACCAAAAAAATCCATATTCATTAAGTTTATAATCAGTCTCTACACAACTACATCCAATGGATTAATTACATCATGATATTTCATCTCTCATAGAGAAATACAATGACCAAATTATTTCCCCAAATTTCTTATCTGGTTGTTCGGATACACCCATTTACAATTGAATTAAAATACTATCAATTATTAAATTTAATATACTTCATCTTAATGTTTTTTGTGTGAAATTATAAACTTAATATAAGAACTAAAAATATATAATAATAAAAACTTTTACTGTATACAACCATTAAATTTTTCATTGGTTTCATTAATAGAGTTGAATGATTATAATTCATCTGTATGGAAAATGTAATTCTCCTTTTACAAAGAAAATTATTTTTAGTGTTCCATCAATGTAGTTTTACAAAAATAAATTAAAATACCTGATTCATGGACAATGGTAATTGAGAATACCTTCTCGAGTTAGTAAAATATTTCCCAGTCCATGGTACTTCTTATATAGATGGATTCTTCATTTACATGTTTCTCTCCACATAATAGGATTTTATTTATTTATTTTAGAAATATAATCTTCTATTAAGGAGTATTCTTACTTTCTACTAAATGGATGACATGAATCCAAAATAAGGGTATAGATGAATTATTCATGTCATTGGTTCCCTTCTATGATCCGACATAGAATCATTTTTAGGGACTAGTGATCAAAAATATTCCAATAGTGGGTAAAGGAAACTTTTCATCACATTTTAATAGTGTTCCTTGTAGATTATTATAACACATGTGATAAATTTTTCCCTCCTGACACATCATTATGATTGTATATTTCTCTCATTTAATTATATCAGTTTCATCAAAATGTCAAACTGTTTTTTTTTTGTGTTTTTTAGCTATATAGTAAAATGTATTTTCTTACTTACCTCATGTTAAAAACATAAAACTATTAGTGCCTCAATATTATGTTGAGAGTGATTCTTAAAAACCATGTTATATATTTAATATTATGAGCATTATAGGGGAGCTCAGTAATTTTTATCATTGATCTAATATTGAAAAAATGTTTTCTCTTAGCAAATAGACTGGAATACAGAACCTTTTCTAAGGTTATGTATAATGGGTTACATCCTTCAAGGAATGCTGGAAATGTTCATTGCATTGATAAATATGTTTATAAGTTGGAGTAATGTACTACTATTACATCACTAATAAAGTTTCTTGACTATATCACTAACTCAAATCATGTGTTGGTTGAATAATGTGGAATTAATATGATAGGTAGCATTATATTTATCCTCATGAATGCCGATAAATTGTGGTATCAACTTATAGAGTCGTATGTAGTCATGAGATCTCATTCAAAAAATAGTTATTCAGTATAATTATCTTCATGGGTTGTGTGAGGATTAGGGTTTATAATGGATACATATAAGTTATAGATATTTTATGGTACACAAGTCAATATTTAGGAAAGAATTGTTCTCATGATGTTCATAGTTAGTGATCATATAATGAGATGGTGGACGAAAAAGAAATGGATCATGTTTGGTATGCCCACAATGAGAACAATTGAATGGTAATTGAATTTTATTCTTATGGTATGATTTTTTATCATTTGATGACATTTTGGGAACATGATATAATAATGGAACTCTTAATTTGTAGACTTATTTAGGGACTGTAGTATGGTATTTTGGGTAGGTGACCATGACTGTTTCTTATGGTACGTTGGTGGAACAATCACCACATTTACTATGAGAAAATAGGTTCATTCCTTGGATGAATATGTTTACTTAATATCTAATACATAGTCACTATGTATTACATTTAAAAATGTAACCATTTAATAATTTAATCCTTGAAGGGATCATATTATTACGTAGATCAGTATTTCACATCAATTAATGTCCACTTAAATAAATCTAAAAGAAACACATTATTTAATTCCATTTAATATTTATTTCATATATTTTTAAAAAAATAAAATACTGTTAACCGTTAAAATGAACAAGAATATGAGGTATTTTCCATGAATAAATGGTAGTAAATGATTAACATTTTAACTCCCATAACACCCCCACATTTTGACTATTTTACTTCGAATTAGTATTATTATTTAATTAAATATCCTAAAATGGATATGAATTAATGTTTCGCTTTCTATATATAAATTTACTTAATATATAATAGATAACTCAAAAGCTCATCCCTTGTTTCATTTGTGTTGCTTCATCAATTAGTCATACCATTAACTCTATTTAACTTAGTAAATGATTCATTTGAGGAGTGTATAAAATTATATTAATGTTGAATCCAAAATTTAACAATTATAACATCCAATTATACCTCATTCATATGTTTCCAAAAACCATATTTCAGTTCTCCACCTTATTAATAGAAATTAAATTAATGTGTTATCCTTCATATTCCCTTCTATCAAAGGAAAAAAATTTCTGTCAATAAATGGACTAATTTTTTACAAGGAGATTTTGAAATATATTTTTATACCCATTATTTTGAAAAAATAATTATTAGTATCGCTAATTGTGATGAAATTATGTATTTAAATAAAAACAAATTTTTCCATTTTATCACATATCCATTTTGCATTCCCATATTCATATTTTTATTCCATGTTCAATGGACTTATAGAGTTTTCATTTATGATGTATCCCTAAGGTGTTCTTTATAACGGATATCGTTTTATATTTTTTCTAGTTAATAAATATAGTGACATAAATATAATAAAATGATTCCATACATATAATTTGACCGAGAAATAATCTTCTAGTTCATGGACAGTATTTACATAAAATAGTGATAATATTACTAATAATTACATAGATTATTACAATATTTTATCCTATAAAGTACTCCATTATATAATTGTATTTTCAAATTTGGGAGTGTAGAAATTATGGTCTACAAAAGTGTGAAGAATAAAAAAATGAATTTAAATGAACACTAATGTTCTAATTTTTTTCAAAAAAAAAAGTTTATTATATATTTTTTGATTTGGGATTATCTCTTCCACTATACATTATTATAATAATTTCCTAGTTTAATTTCATTATGTATTTGTTTATGAATGATAGTAAAATATAAAATAAATATCTAGAACAAAAAAATTGAAAGAGACAACCTAGGAGTACTGATTTTTCATCATCTATGAAGAGTCTATAATCCTTTACATTTTCTTTCTAAAACAACACTAGGTACTTATTATATGGTGGTAAATTCACTATAACTGGTTCTAAATAACAATCTCTTTAACACCTAGTAATTTATTGAAATTTTTATTCAATTAATTTAATTTTTTTTATTTTTCATTTCACTAAACACTGAAAATAGTTTTTATATTATATCACTAAGTAAAATATTACATTCATCTGAAAATGACTTGTCTGGACCTATATGCAACCCTATTTTGGGGTACATTACATGAAACACTAAGATTCTACGAAGCGTCATATTATTTTGATAATTATTTAAATTTGATAATTGTAACCTAACCCATAAACATACTTTTATAAATAGTTATATCTATTATTCAAATATTTTAGAGAATTTTTTTATATAAATAAAACATTTCGATAATGAAAGATATTATTTTTGTAATGTCTTCATATGTTAAAATATATAATTTAACCAAATGAATTTTATTTACTGTCCTTATATGAAAAATAATAAAATTAATTGTAG
Organism: Viscum album; assembly: GCA_963277665.1. Classification (NCBI taxonomy): domain Eukaryota; kingdom Viridiplantae; phylum Streptophyta; class Magnoliopsida; order Santalales; family Viscaceae; genus Viscum; species Viscum album. Next base: position 2,062,454,242 of record OY728140.1, read on the forward strand.
ACATATTTAGAAATCAAATTTGAAAAATTAATCATTATTTTTGAATTTAGAATTCCAAAATTAGTATATAGTGAACATTGAGGATTTTTCGGAGAAGCATCATGATAGTGTGAATAGTAAAAAATATTGGATTTTGGTTCCACAATTCCTTTTTGTAGAATTTATTTTTAATTATAAATTTTGAATTAAAATGGATTCTATATTTATTTAGAATTATTTTTTGAAATTAACAAAATCTATGCCCTTGATGACAAATTTCAATTTGAAATTGGGTATAAAAATATAGAAAACATTTGAATGTTTTTACACTAGAAACTATCATTGATGATCTGATTCCAGGATTAATTATAAATAAATTTATGACACCAATGTGATTTGAATACATAAAAATGTTTTCAATATATTGAATCACTATAATATATATTATCGAATAAGTTCAATGTAGTTTTAGACTCAAAAATAAAGAATTGTGACTTAAATTAATTATATCGAAATAGGTAAATTAAACAAAACTAAATACTAAACCACTAATTAAATACACCAAATAAACTATCACTTTTCCAAAACCCATTTTATAAAAATTAATCATCCTTGAACCATAAAATATTTAGTATTTGTATATTTTGAATGAATTTTTATAGCTAAAAATGTTGGTAAACTAATTTGTTTTCATTAATACCAACTATGTCCTCTCCCTTTCAAATAAAAGTCAACCAACTATCCCTATTCTAAAAACATATAAAAAAACCTATTTTAAAACATTCATGACCGAATGCACTTTCCAAAATCCATTCATTCATCCTTCATTCAACCCTTTTGGAAGAATTCAATCCAAGGAGAAATTTTGGGAAAAACCAAAATGAGTTACCCAATTAATATGCGACATCTTCTCTCAACTCCTTTAATTTATTTTGATTCTTTTAAAAATTAAATATTATTATGAAATGATTTCATAAAAACCCTAGTATAATAATTATAATAGGATGTTGTTATGATATGGTTTTTACCTAAAAACACACAAACATCCATCTAATGGGTAACAAACATACCTAATACATGTAAGACAATCTACTTCCCCACTAAATGATGATTGTTCATTTTTCCATTACCACTAATAATGGTGAAAATTATTATGGTTAATCTGTTTAAATTATGTTATGTATTATATTTATTATATTTTAACATTCAATAGTTCTTTACAACATATATCATTATACATTCTATTTTGTGATAATATGATAATTTTATTTAGGGATGTGTAGACTACCACCCCTTAAAGAAATGTGATTAATTTATAAATTACTTAAAATGCATTAATGATGGGTTTAAATAATATATATGATATATATGTTATAGAAAATTTATTTTAGAAATTATATTTATACATATATATTTCATTTACGTCCTTTCATTCACCATTCCAATTAAATAGAAATAATGTTCATGCATATGTTTGGTGTACCGTCTCTATAAATACTCTATTCTATTTCATAATTATATATTATATAGATTAATATCATTAATAAAAAATTAATATAATTTCTATTTAATAAATGGTTTATTTCCTCGAAATAATTATATTATTATAAGGACTAAAGATAAAAAAAATTAAGAAAATTGAAATAAAAAACAAAGCGGATATTGCCCGAATTAACTCTTTAACAAAGAATTGTGAACGAGAGGTAAATCTAAATCTATCATAAACAAATTTATGGTATTAGAAGTATGAATATGGTTCTATTATAGATTCATTAAAAAATTATATTTAGTATTTTAGATTTTTGAATGCGTATGTTGTGATTCAAGACACAATGTAATGCGATTTAATCTCACATTTATTTCTATGAGATAGATTATTTATTCACCACCCATAAACATTCTATGGTCTGAATTATTACCATGGATTTATTATATGACAATTATAATTAAATTTATGGGTACTCAAAAATATATTCAATGATATTAATTTTATGGTGCAAGAGTTTCAAAATATAACAATCAATAAAATTGTTTTTTCTCAATTTTCCTTTTTGCGAATCTTGTTTGGTTATGCACAGAAATTATTTTTTGGAGGTCCATATACTATAATTTTAGATGATATAAAATTAATCATATAACTTTATAGATATTTTATTCCACATGTATCTACATTTTCTTACATGGAGAGTATGATCACAAGTTACCATTTGTTATTATTGTGTTAAAACAATTTCATCAATTTTCAAGATAGTTCATGATTACGATTATGTGATAAAATATTAACATACCATTCTCAAGATAAAACATGTGGTATATAATCTATTAGTAATTCATGATATTTCCAGTTATTAGAACCATTTACCCTCTCATGTTTACTTAATATTATATATAATTTTTAATGAAAATATTACCTTGAATCTCTCTTTGGTTTGAATCATTTTTTATTTAAAAAACCTGGTTTTCAAAATGGGTTTGAAATGATCAATGAAGATAATTTTAAATGAAAAATTGTTTTATTTTTTTTCAATTTTTTTTAAATAATCCATCATATGTATTTAAATATAGTTTTAATGAAATATGGTGTTTAAAATGTTTTTTGTTTTAAAATGGGTTTTTCAAATAAGAAAATATATTTTTACAAAAAAAATTTAAAATATATTTCAAAATTTTTTCCAATATAAGAAATAATCAATTTTTTTAACTCATCTATTTCTAGGAATTGATCAATAGGTTTCATTCATATTCTTTCTTTCATGGGTTTTATTTTGAAGGAATAATGTTTACAATACTTATTTCTCTTCCACAGGTTATATACATTCGAAACGTACATATTTTCATGGGCTACACATCGATGAAATGGTTATGAAACCTTGGTATTTTCCATAGGTTATGATTTCTGTTGAGTCAAATGTTATCTTTTGACTTCTATATTTCGTTTTGGAAATCACAAATGTCTTTGTAATCTTATCGTATGGACTTTGTTAATTGTATCATACAGACTCTGTCAATCGTATCTTACTGACTCTATCAATCGTATCGTACTGACTCTGCCAATCGTACAATGCTGATCGTACTGACCATAATGATCCTACTGATCATGCTGATCGTATTGACCAGGCTAATCGTACTGATCATGCTGATCGTACTGACTATGTGTATCATACTAATCATACTGATCATAATGACCATGCCAATCGTACGATTCTGATCGTACTGAATATAGAAATTGCATTTACTCAGCTTCTCATATCTTTTATTACATACTTGTTTTGGTACTTTGTCAAAAACACATGCTTCATTTAAATCATACTCTTGATTATCTTATTCATACATCTTGTTCTAACCAGTACGATGTCGTTGAGTTAGTTACAAACTAATCAAAACAATGTCATGCTTTCTGTTTCAACATGACTGTTATGATGCCAGGTGTCCAAGTTATTCCGAGTTTTTTAGAGAAATATGACCATTGGAGGAGATGTGACCGTTGGAACCCGAGGCCTATAAATAGGAGGTCATTTGAAGCTGAGAGAATAATAGAAAACTAAGAACAAGCGTGATACAACTGTGATACATTACTTCAATCAAGATTCTAGAGAGAGATGATGTGACCTCTCTCATGTTGTGTGCCTTGTGAGTCTAATCATCTTATTGAGGGCTTTCAAGTGATTGAAAGACAGAGGCGCTGATTACCTAAAAAATCGAGGGCTACTAGGGATAGGAAAACAGACGTTCTGATCATCGTATCGAGGGCTGCCGGAAATAGGAAGATAGACGTTCTGATCATCGTATCAAGGGATGCCGGGGATAGGCATACAGACGTTCTGATCATTGAATCGTGGGCTGCCAGGGATAGGCAGACAGACAGTCCGATCATCGTATCGAGGGCTCAACAAGGTGTTGGTGAGACAGAACTTTTTATACTAGGTGAAACGATAACCCATCTCTTTGGGTTAAAAGAATTGTAATTCTTTTACATTTCCTTAGGTAATTGTATTAGAAAGGAAATTGTTTTAGTTTCCTTTTCTATCTTTAATACATTTTTAATTGTTTAAATTATATCCATTCTATTACATATTGTATTGATTGATTCTATACGCTTTAAGGTAGAAGCATTCATCTTTATATTACTCTGATTATTGTGTTCATCTTGAATAAAATTGTTATATATTTCATTAGTATTACATTACATCATAAATTTTATATTCAATAAAATTGTGGGTGTTTGTATTTTTATTAGTTTAAGATCATTTAAACTAATCTCTTTAGAGCTAGCTCAAAAGGTTTTTAAACCTACAATTCACCCCCCCTCTTGTATTGTTCCATCTAATAGACATACATATATACATTTTTGATCCAACAATTGGTATTAGAGGTGGTTTTCCACTGATTTGTATTAGTATGTCTTTCATATTACTATTTGTTAACTACATACTACACTAACATGTCGACTGGAAAGTTTTTTTTTTGTTTTTAGATGGCAGGAATGAATATTTGGTCAATAGACAATATGAATCCTTTTAGACCACCTATCTTTGATGGAAATGATTATGATTACTAGAGAGATCGTATGAAGACTTATGTGATCAATACCGGCGTAGAAAATTTTATTATGCTTACTGGAGGTTACAAAATTCCTATCAAAAAGTCAGTACTTTCACTAACCAAGATAAGCAAGAATATCAACTAAATTACAAGGTACGCAATACTTTATTATCCTCTATGACCAGAAATATATACATTCAGATACCTTAATGTGAAGCAACCAACTATATTTGGAAGAAATTAGAAGTCAATCATTTTGGTACATCCAAGGTTATAGAAACAAGGAGAGAAATGCCTAGAGCAGAGTATCCTAGATTTGATTTTCCTTATGGAGAGCCAGTATATAAAGTGCAACAATGGTTTATGACAATTGTCAAAAGTTTACAATCCATGGGAGAAAAAGGTCTTGATGATGAAGCTCTAGTTGATAAAATTATAGATATAATGCCAAATGAATGAGAGTCAAAAAGGACTGCTATTGGTGAAAATAGAAAAGATTCCCAGATTTCTCTAGATGAACTTTTTGGAACTCTTCTACAGCATGAGACAAGAATGAAGAGAGATGCTGATTTCAATCAGAAGAAGATTGGGAATGGAAGTGTATCCTTTGCATCTAAAGCTAAAACACTTGAAAGGCTTACAAGATCCAAAGCCATGAATGTTATATCTGATTCAAGTGATTATGATCTTTTGGATAATGTGTTAGCCAATCTTTCTCGAAGGATGAACAAGATTATGGGAAAGAAAGACTTCCAATATAGATTCAAAAAGAAAGAGAGGAAGGATAAGAATGAATCAGAGGTAACTTGTTATGAATGTAAGAAAGCAGAACATATAAGGCCTGATTGTCCTTTACTGAAAAGGAAAGACAGAAAGTAGAAACACTCTCAAAGAAACCAGAAAAGGTTTTATAAGACAAAGAAAGTTTTGAAGGCAAATGATACCTGGAGTGCAAGTGGTAGTGATTCTTCAGATGATTCTTCAGAATATGAGTCCTCAGGACAGAGTAATATTGAACTCTTAGCCAGATTACCAATTGAAGATCATTGTCTCATGGCTAATGTACATAATGATGAAGCTATTACAATTGTCTCTTTGAATGCAAATTATACTGATAATAGATATTAAGAATCTTAAAATGATGAATCTTCATCATCATAAGATGATACATTACCTTCTTTAGAAGAAGTATCTAGATTTCCTAAATTACATGAAAATGAAAATTCTAAACTCAAGAAAGGTCTTGAGAAAGAATATTCGAGAATTTCAATCTTGACTAAAGAAGTATCGGATCTTTCTAAAGATCTTGAAGTAAAAACTTCTTATTTTGAAAGTATTTTAATAATACTTGAGAAAGTTAAATCTGATAAGGATAAAATTTCTAAGGATCTTGAAACTGTAATTTCAATGAAAAATATTTTAGAGCCTAACTCTAGTGCACATTCAAATGTTTTCGAAAATAAGAAGTTGGTTTTAAAAATATAGTCAGAAATTTTATCCTTGAAGAAATGTTTGTCAAACTTTACTAATGGAAAGGAAAACATTGACAGGATGTATTCTCAAATTAGACCTTTGAGAAATCGTTCTGGTCTTGGTTATACTTATTCCAAACCTATTTTTAGTAATAACTATTTTTTTCCACAAAAAAACATCTTTTTGTTCTAAGTGTCAATGTGGTGGAAACTGGAGAAGAGATTGTTCTCTTAACAGAACTCAATCATTAGGATTTCATAAAGGTCATTTTGCAAAACAAATGTGGATTCCTAAAATTGTTTTATCTAACCCTTCTGGATCCAAACAAATTTTGATTCCAAAAAACTAATTGTTTCTTTTTCAGTAAAATGAGAAGTGTACCAACAAGAATATTTGCTACATGGATAGTGGTTATTCTCAACACATGACTGGAAACAAAGATCTCTTTGAAAAGGTTATCAAAACAAAATGTGGAAAAGTTACCTTTGGAGACAATGCTCAAGGAAATATTGTTGGTATAGGTAATATTGTTTTTCATGGAAAATTTCTTATCTGAAATGTTTTGTTTGTTAAAGGTCTTAGGCACAATCTCATAATCATAAGTCAATTATATGATGAAGGTTACCTTGTGAATTTTAGAAATGATAAGTGTTTAGTTCACAATTCCAAGGACGAGTTCATTCTATCTGCATATAGGCAAGAGAATGTTTACACTATTAACATAGAAGACCTTAGGAGCCAAAACTTACCATGATTAAGTGTAATAGAAGACCATTCATGGATATAAAATAGATGACTAGGACACTATAATCTGAGAAACATTAGTAAACTCTCAATGAAAAGACTTGTGAAGGGGTTACCGGACCTAAGATATGATTCATCAAAAGTCTGTGATCCTTGTCAATTTGGAAAGCAACATAAAACTATCTTTAAATAAATTAAGGAAGTTTAAACTTCTAATGCATTACAGCTAGTTCATATGGATCTTTTTGGTCCTTTACAATCTGGAAGAAATGGAGGCAAATACTATGTATTTGTTTTAGTTGATGAATTTACTAGATTTACATGGGTCTACTTTCTCACAAAGAAATCTGAAGCATTTTACTATTTCAAAACAATTAGATCCCAAGTTAAAAATGAGAAAAATCTACCATTGATAACTATTCATAGTGATCATGGTGGTGAATTTTAAAATTCCGATTTTGAAACTTTTTGTAGTATGAAAGGTATTACTCACAATTTCCCAGCTCCAAGAACTCCTCAGCAAAATGGTGTTGTTGAAAGAAGAAATCATATTCTTCAGGAAATGACTCGAACCATGTTGAGTGAATACTCATTTTCTAAGCACTTTTGGGCTGAAGCTATTAGTACTGCCAATTATACTATAAATCATGTTTTAACTAGACCATTTCCTAATAAAACTCCTTATGAGTTATGGACTAGCCAAAAACCTAAAGTTTCATACATCAAAGATTTTGGATGGAAAGTATTTATTCTGAATAAAAATGATAATCTACACAAATTTTCTCCAAAATCTGATGAAGGAATCTTTCTAGGATATTCTATAACCTCTAAGGCTTATAGAGTTTTCAATAAAAACACTTGTACTGTTGAGGAAACAGTAAATGTAAAATTCAATGAAAATGATCCTTTTATTTTCAACCAACCCAATCCTACATCCTCAGATGTGTTTTATAAAAATGTTTATCAACCATTATTAGGAGATCACTCTAATGAGGAAATTGTTCAAGAAAGTATTCCTGAAACATTTACCACAGATTATTTTCAACCATACGTTGATGAACATGCTTTTCGAAACCCAAATCAATTGTTTCATATGAATCATCCCAGTGATAACGTCATTGGTGATGTAAATCAACCTGTAAGGACCAGAAATTCCTTAAGAAATGAAATAGAACATCTTGATTTTTTCCCAATTCAAACCAAAAAGTCCAAGTGAGGCCTGAGGTGATGATTATTGGATCAAAGCAATGAAGGATGAACTAAATAAATTTGAGAAGAATCAAGTCTGGACTTTAGTTGATAGACCTAAAGAAACAACTGTGATTGGTGTAAAATGGGTTTTTAGAAACAAGTGTGATGAAAACGGAATCATTGTAAGAAATAAAGAAAGACTTATTGCTAAAGGCTATAACCAACAAGAGGGAATAGACTATGAAGAAGCATATGCTCCTGTAGATAGACTTGAATCAATTCGTATTCTATTATCCTTTACAGCATATTTCAATTTCAAACTATTTCAAATGGATGTCAAATGTGCTTTTCTAAATGGTTTTGTTCAAGAAGAAGTTTTTGTCGAACAAACTCCTGGTTTTCAAGACCTAAAACATCATGATCATGTTTTCAAATGTACCACGGCTCTATATGTTCTTAAATAAGCCCCTAGAGCATGGTATGATAGACATACATGATTTCTTTTACAAAACAATTATAAAAAAGGTACAACAGATCCAACCCTTTTTATAAAAATGGAAAACCAAAATGTTTTGATTGTTCAAATCTATGTTGATGACATCATTTTGGGATCAAATCAGAAATCTTTTACTGATTATTTTGCAAATTTAATGAAATCTTAGTTTGAAATGAGTATGATGGGTGAGTTAACATTCTTTTTAGGTTTTCAAATTTCTCAAAAACTAGAAGGAACATATATATCTCAACATAAGTATATAAAAGATTTACTCAAAAAGTATGGATATGACAAAACTAAAAGTATTAACACTCCAATTAGTACCTCAAATAAACTTGATCTTGATGAAACTGGGAAACCAGTAGATCAAACAATCTTTAGAGGTATGATAGGAATTTTTCAATACTTGATAGCTAGTAGACCCGACATAATGTTTTCTGTATGCTTATGTGCAAGATACCAATCTAATCCAAAAGAGTCTCATTTAAAATCTGTAAAGAGAATCTTTCGATATTTAAAAGGCACTATGGATTTAGGTCTTTTTTACTCATCTTGAATGATTTTGTTTTAAAAAGTTTATCAGTTGCTGACTTTGGTGGTTGTAGAGTGGATAGAAAAAGTACATTTGGAACCAGTCATTTCATAGGATATTCTCTGGTTTATTGGTCCTGCATGAAACAACAATCAGTATCACTATCCACTACTGAAGCTGAATATATAGCAGCTAGATGTTGTTGTGCACAAGTATTGTGGATGCAGCACACACTCAATGACTATGGATTGAGTTTCTCCAAAACTCAAATTCTATGTGATAATACTAGTGTCATATCTCTTAGTAAGAACCCATCACATCACTATCGTGCAAAACACATAGATGTTAGGCATCACTTTCTTAGGGATCACACACAAAAAGGAGATATTATTCAATAATTTATAGGAACACAAGAACAACTTGCTGACATTTTTACAAAGCCATTACCATCCGATAAATTTGAGTTAATAAAATAGAAGCTAGGAATGATTACATTAAAAAATCATTCTTATCTACTTCATGTTTCACAATTCTCCTAACATTAAATAACACCCTTTGAAAGGGGGAGGACATTTTTTTTTACTATGTTTCTTTTTATCTTATGATCATTAATTGTTTACTCTCCTAGTATGTGTTTTTACTTTTCTGTTTATCATATTGACAGTTTTATCATATCATTTACTTTTCTTTTTAACGTATTGACAGTCTTATTATATTTTTGTCCATCGTATCGACTGATGATGGTAATGATTTTCTTTTCCATCGTGTCAACCGATGATGGTAATGATTTTCTTTTCCATCGTATCGACCGATGATGGTAATGATTTTCTTTTCCATCGTATCAACCGATGATGGTAATGATTTTTATTTTCCATTATATCGACCGATGATGGTAATGATTTTCTTTTCTATCGTGTCAACCGCTGATGGTAATGATTTTCTTTTCCATCGTATTGGCCGATGATGGTAATAAATTTCTTCTCCAGCGTATCGACTGATGATGGTAATGAATTTCTTTTCCATTGTATTGACCGATGATGGTAATGATTTTCTTTTTCATCGTACTGACCGATGATGGTAACATGATTGTTTTTCATCGGCTTGTTAGTTCATGGTAACAAGATTGTTTTCCATCAGCTTGTCAGTTCATGGTAACGAGATTGTTTTCCATCAGCTTGTCAGTTCATGGTAACGACTTTGTTTTCCATCTGCCTGTCAGTTCATGGTAACGACTTTGTTTTCAATCGGCCTGTTAGTTCATGGTAATTATTTTTTTTCCATCGGTATGATGGTTGATAGTTTTATATTTTTCGTACAATTCTGTGTTCTTTAATCCTAAAACCAACAATTACCTTACATTCTCTGGTAGGTACTTTCCATTTTTTCTCTTTTTCATTTTTAAACCTAACCATTGATCTGTTTTCCTCTAATCTGGACCATAAAAGGTCAACAGTCATCCCTTTATCGCCTATAAATAGACCCCCTCCCCAAACCCACATTAGTTTTTCAGGTTTTGAGGTGAAGCTCTGCTCCACTGGTTTTAAATCATCGTACGATCGTTTGTCGGCATCATCTTTATGTCTGAATCCTCTACTGACACTCCCATCAAAATGGTCTTCAAAGACTTTTACAGAGAAAGACTTTAATAGAAAAAGGTTAGTTTCTCGGGACTTTCTTGATTCGTATGATTCCAAAATCAGAAGAATCATTCTGTTTCAAGGATGGGAACATTTGTGTGTTGAAAGACCTGTTTATCAAGATCCGGTTCTCTTTGAGGAAGATTGTCAGTTTAATAAAACCGTATCTTTCGACAAAGACATGACTATCAATTTTTCTGTGTATGATAGAAAGTTGTCTATGTATGTGAAACAAGCAGCTCATTTTCTGAATGTCCCAATAGAAGGGGATTCATTCTGTCCATCTCATAAACTACCAGAAGAAGTTGTTACGTTTAATAGAGAAAGTTCTGAAAAGTCTTTGTTTGTTATTAATGAAGAAAAGAGAAAAGTGACTCATCTTTCTCCGGAAAATCGGTTTGTGACATTATGGATGCAAGGTTTTCTTATCCCAAGGAAAGGGGATAGAGAAACTCTGAAATTTTCTGATATATTTATGCTTGACTATATTGTAAATATGAGAAAATTAAATCTCATGGGGTATGTTTTTAAAACCATTAATAATGTCAAGACATGAGGGATTAAGTCCCAAATGATTATGTATCTAGCCATCCATACAAAGTTCATTCTTGAAAGTATGAAGTTTTGTAACATTCCTTTGAAAGGAAACCCAATAGATTTGAAGACCTCTTGGATTAGCAAAAGTACTATGAAGATGTTGAATGATTGTTTTGATCATAATTCAAAACTTTTTGTCAGAGATGTAGAAGCTGAATCGGCTCATAACCAATCGGCACCTATGCCAGCCAAATACATTCAATCTAATGGTATTACTCAAAATTACGATCCGCAAACCAGTTTAAAGACTATGAAGAATCCAAGGTACAGTAAGGATATTGTAGCCAAATGGAGAAAAGATAAGGAACTGTGAAAGGAAGGTGATCCAAAGTTTGTACTTGATCCAGCCGAAGCCTTTTCTGAGAGATTAAGGTTTGAAGAAACCCTTCAAGCTGAAAAGAAGAAGAAGGTTATTTTGCAAAGAAATGAACAGGAATTTGATGTCTCTAAATTCTTGAAAGCAGTTGAGGAAGCTAGTGCTCAACTTACCACAGAAGTTCATCAAGAACCCATCGTACAGAGCCTTCCTGAGAAAGAAAAAGGAAAACAAATGATGGAAGAGATAGAAGAAGTGGAAGAAGTGGAAGGATATTTTCTTTTATAATTTCTTCAAATATCGAAGAAGAGTTGGGAGTAATCGGTTCAAAAGCTGAGTGAAGTTGTTCAACAAATCCCTCATGCCGATCAAGCACAAACACTAGATAGATTTTCACCTCAAGAAATGCAAGGTGCTGAATCCTCTCACACTGATAAAGTTGTTGTCATTAGTGATAAAGTGGAAGAATAAAGAATGCAGAAAGAAAAAGAAAAAGGAAAATACCCATTTGTAGAATCAAGCCGATCAAATGAACTGGCTTCATACGATGAAGATACTAATTCTGAACATACAATCTCTCTCAAGAAGAGTGATTACATTGTCCATGTTTTGAGAAGGGTTGAGAAGACCATTCCATATTTCCAAAGGCATTAAGAGAAGATTGATTTTATTACTAACAATAAAAAGAAAAATTTTTTGCTCTGTAAAAGAATTAAGAAAGAATGTTTTGTTAGTTGAAGCCGATTTGAATGTTCTTTCAGAAAGTTTGGTTGCTCATAAGAAAGCCAGCAACAAGATGACCATGTGGTCATAAAAAACAGAGAGCTCAATCAATGATCATGGGATAGCTATTGAATATATAAGAAGGTTTTCAAAAGATCTTGCAATTTCTTTCAATATGCTTGACAGAGAAAAAGTTGAAAGGATGAATCTTTTGTCTTCTCAAAGAGCTGATGTTCCTTCAATGAATGATTTGCAAGAGAGAATGAATACTTTTCAATACGAATTCTCGATGGTTTCATCATTAAAGGATGAAATGGTTTTGTTGAAGAAACAAAATTCTGTGTTATCCAAAGATAACAAGAATCTGCAAGACAGAATTGTTACCCTTGAAGAAGTAATCAGAGTCCAGGAGGAGACTATCAAGAATCAAGATCAGATTTTTGCGGACCAACAAGAGCATATCAGAACTCAGGTTGAATCAATTTCTGAAGACAAGAAAGAAATAAAAATGATGAAATCTGTTCTTCATGAGCTCATAAAGAAGGAGAAGGAAAGAGAAAACAAATAACTGTTTTATTTTTTATCCTTTGAAAGCTGTCTTTGTTTTGTAATAACTTTTATGATTCTTTTTTTTGTCCTGCAATTCTTCTCTCTAACCCTTTCAGGCAACCCAATGTAACCCCATTCTTTTTGTAGACCACAAAAGGGGAGAATGTTTTATAAAGGGGGAGAATGTTTTACAAAGGAGATTGGTTTAATCAGATATTTTGAAACCAAGGAAAATCTATGAATAAAATCCTTAGGAAAGTTTACACCTAAGGGGGAGTTAGTTGTATTCAAATTCATATTAAGAAGAGTTTCCAATAACTTACGGGGAGAGAAGTATTTCTTGTTATATTTACTTGGTGTGTTGTGATTTCCAAAAAGGGGGAGATTTTTGAGTCAAATGTTATCTTTTCACTTCTATATTTTGTTTTGGAAATCACAAATGTCTTTTTAATCGTATTGTACAGACTCTGTTAATTGTATCGTACTGACTCTGTCAATCGTATCGTACTGACTCTATCTATCGTATCATACTGACTCTGCTAATCATACAATGCTGATCGTACTGACCGTAATGATTGTACTGATCATGCTGATCGTACTGACCAGGCTAATCGTACTGATCATGCTGATCGTACTGACTATGCGTATCGTACTGATCATACTGATCATACTGACCATGCCAATCGTATAATGCTGATCATACTGAATAGAGAAAATGCATTAACTCAGCTTCTCATATCTTTTATTACACACTTGTTTTGGTACTTTTTCAAAAACATATGATTTATTTAAATCATACTCTTGATTATGTTATTCATATATCTTGTTCTAACCAATACGATGTCGTTGAGTTAGTTACAAACTAATCAACAATATGTCGTGATTTTTGTTTCAATATGACCGTTATGATTCCAGGTGTCCAAGTTCCTCCGAGTTTTTCGGAGAAATATCACCATTGTAGGAGATGTGACCGTTGGAACCCGAGGCCTATAAATAGGCGGTCATTTAAAGCTGAGAGAATAATAGAAAACTAAGAACAAGCGTGATACAACTATGATAATTTCCTTCAATCAAGATTCTAGAGAGAGATGTTGTGACCTCTCTCATATTGTGTGCCTTGTGGGTCTGATCATCATATCGAGGGCTTTCAAGTGATTGAAATACAGAGGTGCTGATTACCTACAAAATCGAGGGCTGTCGGGGATAGGCAGATAGACGTTCCGATCATCGTATCGAGGGCTGTCGGGGATAGGCAGACAGACGTTCTGATCATCGTATCGACGGCTGCCAAGGATAGGCAGACACACGTTCCGATCATCATATCGAGGGCTGCCAAGGATAGGCAGACAGACAGTCTGATCATCGTATCAAGGGATCACCAAGGTGTTGGTGAGACATACCTTTTTATCCTATGTGAAAGGATAACCCTTCTTTTTGGGCTAAAAGAATTGTAATTCTTTTACATCTCCACTGCTTATTGTATTAGAAAGGAAATTGTTTTAGTTTCTTTTTCTATCTCTTATAAATTTTTAATTGTTTCAATTACATCCATTCTATTACATATTGTATTGATTGATTCTATACACTTTATGGTAGAATCATCCATCTTTATATTACTCTGATTATTATGTTCGTCTTGAATACAATTGTTATACATTTCATTAGTATTACATTACATCATACCTTTTATATTCAATAAAATTGTGGGTGTTTTTATTTATATTACTTTAAGATCATTTAAACTAATATCTTCAGAGCTAAAACTCAAAAGGTTTTTAAACCTACAATTCACCCCCCCCCCCCTCTTGTATTGTTCCATCTAATAGACATACATATATACATTTTCGATCCAACAATTTCATGAAATTTTAATGATACCCATTTCATTTCATGGGATATGATTTGATATTTGTAAATTCTCTATATTTTTATAGATCATAATATGATGAAATTTTTATTATGTTTTGGCACATATATATATATGTGATTATATAACGATGTGAGTGAGAAATATATCTCTATTAAATTAATTGAATAATTATTAATGTTTATGAGATCCAAGGGTATAAAAGAGCTAATACAAATCCCAAACATGAGGATAAAAGGGAGGAAATCCCATGCCCCAAACAATATAGTACACTGTTGGACATCACATTACAAAAACATGAGGGAATAAGACATCACATGTTTAAAAAAATATTTTTCATGGGAGGAAATACAGTTCTAAAAATAAGAGGCCACATAAGATGGAATCCCATTCTTGTAGTTGGTATAATGTTGTTTAACCCATGACTAGAATGATACAAAGGCCATTATAGTCTACCTGTATATAGGGTTATTTTATTCCCATGTGTTAGCCACAATGCTATGTATTATTCTTATGTAATTTAATGATGAAATACTATATTACATATCATATGACCGATGAATTTCTAAATAAAAATATTTATTATAAACTCTAATCTACAGGGTATGATCTTCAAAATATTCTTCTAATGTTCCAAATCCTTTGTTCATGTTATTTTTGTATATTTACTATATTAACCCTTACAAGGAATCTAAGAAAATCCATTTTCTTTTTCTTCCTCTCCCCAGGCTATTATGAAATGTTTTGGTTAAATTTAATAATTCTGGAGAAATTTATGGGATATTTTTAATGAATTTTACTATGATAGAAGATGTTGTTTCCATGTTTCTGAAGACACTAAGCTATTTCTATCAATGAGCATATATTTTTGTAATGTACTAAATTTTCATCTAAAATGATTTAATATTCATGTATGTTAAGGATAGAATGATATTGTTGGTATCAAATTAACGGTTTACTCTACCTTTGTAAATAAAAATAGGAAAACATTAGTGATATCACTACATATATTTCAAAGGATATATCTAGGGATGTCTCTAAGGATAAGTCTAGAATATTAAAATGTATTTGAAAGTGTCTTGGAATTTTGTTAAAGGGATTAGAGGGTGGTTTCCTAGAAATACACTTTGGTCTAGTTACAACTTTTGGATATAGCTCTAAAATAGATATACCTATGAGTATCAACTCCTTAATATATTATGGGATTCTCTTTGTTTAATATGGAAAATAACCACATGCCTTACTACACACCTAATTTTACAATCCCTGGGGATATAATTGAAACTTTTTAAACACTTCACGAACCATTTTGTGTGATTTTAATATTATATGACTATGAATAACCTATTGTAAACCCAATGTGTAATTTATTTATGAAGGTGTAAAAATTTATAAATCATATATGTAATTAATCATCGTTACGTTGTTTTCTTCTATTAAATGTGTTTCTCAACCCATTATTTTTGTTTTTAGTATATAGAAGGAACTGTAAAATGCATGGTAAATTTTGAATGATTCATATTGGGATATTATGGGAATCATGAACATTATTCACTTAAGTGTAAATATGAAAATGATAATAGTGTCAGTTATAGTCTTTAAGATAATGAGACTGAAATCAACATGTGAATTTTATGTAATTATCTTTATGTATTTATTAAATTAATCATAAAAAATAAGATTATGTTGAGGTTTAGGAACATTAAGACATAACTCATATATTATAGTAAAAGGTATAAAATAATATGTAGATGAAACTAGAGTAATTGTTGAAGAATAATGTTTGATGAATTTTGTACCTATGTTTCTGATATCATTTATTTTATTATATGAATCGTGAAATTTATAAGAATATTACTTATAAGTTATCATTAGGTATTGAAACGATATGTTTTATAGTGATGGATACCAATAAAATTAATATTATGATTAAAGTAAGTTAACCCTTAATGTGATAAAGATGATGTCAAAAATGGGTTTCACTTGGACAAAGAGATGATGGATTTGTGTATAGTAAATTGAAAAACACTGATTTTCATATAAAAACTAATGTATCTGTTTAAAAATAATCCTATGTTATCTTTGATAAATATTTAAAAATCATTTATTTATGAAATATAACTTGTAACCATTGGGATAAGGAACAATTCATGTTTTCTATTTGAATTCATGTTAATTCGAGTCATTACTGTATTTGAGTAGAATATATGGTGAGGTTATTCACATGTTTTCAAAATAAGAACAAGGTGTTACTTTTGGAAATATAGGGGAATCAATATTAAGATGATTCTATGAAATTATTTATAAATTCCTAGATTTTCATCGTTCAGAAGGATTCTATTATTAACAATTCATGAAAAGTTTCTGCTAAACTTCAGAGGAAATATTTATACACTATGTATATATTGAAAACTTTTGGAAAGGGATATTTGTTTATTAAAATTATTTCACGGATGTACATCATGTTTTTTGGAAAATTATATTAGTTTGGTTTCAGATATTTAGATCATTAATGTCATGTGAAATCTTATCTTGTCCCACAAGGCCACATGTCTTGAACCCATAACTGAATAATAATAAGGATTTCACGCATAGAACTAGGAAATGTGTGGTAAAAGTTACTGTGTAATTATTTTTGGTGAGTAATTTTTATTATGAATAGTAAAGTTACTTTTTATTCTTATATATTAATATATTAAATGTATTTATGTTGATGAATATTAATAGAAAAATATTTATACTTTTCATTCATTTATGGATCTTAAGATATAATAAAAGTTTATTTTAACACTTCATATAAAAAATTTAATCATTAGAAATCCATTTTTAAAGTATTGGATGAATTTAAAATAGATAAAATCACATGTAAATAATAATATTGTATTCAAAGTAACATATCAAGTATATATATATTTGTATATTATATGTAAATAATTTAATTTTTCATTTTTAGGATATTGATTAAAAGAATATTTTTTATTAAAATACCAAAATTAGGATGAACCGATGGAATTTTAACAATAAAAAATTTATGAATTTTGGGCCCTCAATTATTCATTAATCATTAATATGCATTTGAATGATCACCTAAATCACTCCCTATAAATATTTACTCTTTTCCTTCATGTCTAATCATCCCTCCCAAACTATTCACTCTTATGTGGAAATCTATTTATATGATACTTTGGGTAACCGTTTTGGTTACAACATTCTATATTTAACAGCTATTATAGTATTTATTCTCATGTTGTGGGTTTCTATGAAATGAACTCTAACGCAATGAACATTTACTAACCCACATGAATTTTGAAGGTGAAATTTATTTTACGGATGTTAGAATGTTACACACTAATATTTTGTGATTATTTTTTAGAAATATTTTAATCTTTCTGTATATTTCTATTTAAGGAAACCCTAAAAATAGTTTTTCATATTAAATCACTAAATCATGAATTTTATTCACATGATATTTATTTATCTTGTGCATCACACATCATCGAGTTTCTATGAAGAATGATATTGTTATTGTTATTATTTAAATAAAATAATTGTAACGTAGCTAGTTAACATAGTAATATGAATATAAATATTTACATTAAACTTTTATTTATAATGGTTCTATAGAAAAATACATATTTATGATATATGATATAATTTTTTTAATGTTTCTATATGTTTAAATATTTTATGTTCTCAAATGAATTGCTTTTAATATCCATATGTGAAAAATAATAAAATTAATTTTATACAAATTTATAAATTTTACATGAAAATAATATTAATTATTGAATTTATTAGGTATAATTTAACTTGGGGATAATATTTGGAATTTTTCAATGAAACATAATTTTTGGATGAACAATGAAAAATATTGAATTTTAATTCAAAACAACTATTTTACCTAATACATTTGTAATTAAAAATTAAATATTTTATTCATTTATTAATTTGACAATATTATTATAAATTAATAAATTCTTGTTCATTGTTATTAATTTCACATTGAAACTGGGTCTAAAAACATAAACAACTTTTCAATGTTTTCATTTTAAAATCTAGCATTGTTGACCCAACTGTTCGATTGATTTTAAATTATGTTATGAAAATTATCTGATTGTAATAAGAAAAAATGGATTCTATATTTGGAATTTGAGTAATTATAACCATATAATATTGTCACCATATTTTTTTTCCAAAATTACTTTTAAACTAAAATAAAATTCATTACATCGAATATGGTAAAATTTAGTTTTACTAAAGTATAAACCTTAATGTCAAGACAAAAATTGAACTACAAAATTTTAAAACACATATATTCTGGAAATTATTCTTCCATAAACCTTCCATTTTTTTTGTTTTGATGGTTTCTTTATCTTTTTGTTGGTAAAAATTTGGTTACACCAAATTTTTTTTCAAAATTTCCATGTGTGTCCTTTCCATTCCATATAAAATGCCACCAAATATTTCTCTAATTCCTACCTCTAAAACCACATAGGATAAGACCATATATAGCCAATAAAATTTACACAATCCACACCATTATTCTTAAATCCTCCCTTTTTGTAGAATACAATATTGGAAATTCTTTTGGAACAATCGAAAAGGAGTTATCCGATTTATGGGTGACATCTTCTCTCAAACTCCATTAAATTATTTTTCGTCCCAACTCCATAAAATAATATTATTCCATTTTTTCATAATAAAAAAATTTATAGATATACTATTTTGTTTTTATGATAATTTTTTGACCTACACTAACACACACTTCCATCAAATGGGTATCAATCATAATACTGAAATGATCAATTATTTGATAATATGGCAATTCCTTTTGAGGAAGTATTGACTATCAACTCCTCAAAGTGATGTGATTCATTCATGCACTGCATGGACTGTGAAAATGATGGTTATAGTAAATATTTATGATATATATGATATAATAAATCTATATTAATAATGATATATATATATATATATATATATATTTCATTTACATATTTTCTTTCAACATGATAATTATTTGAAATTAGCATTCATGTGTACCTACGATCTACCATCTCCTTGAATCATGTATTCCATTTTATACTTATATATGTTCTGGATTATTGTAAAAGACATATAAAATATATATTTCTTAATTAAATAATCAATTACATTTTGGAAATGATGTTATATATATAATGATTAATGTTATTACAAATTAAGAGAGATGTGAAATGTAAAGCAGATACTACCTTATGTGATACCTTGCCAAATTATTGTAACCAAATAGGTAATATAAAGATATATTTCAACTATATATGGAATTATAAGTACGAATATGGATATTTGATATATTTATAGTAAAATTATTTTTTTATATAGGTTGTTTGAATAAGTACGAGGAGAGTTAAGACATGAGGTAAGGGGATTTCATCTCATTATATATTTACATGAGATACATTCTTTATTAACCACCCATAACATTTGTGTGTATTGTATAAATCTAGTGAATTTATTAAATTATTTGTATATTTTATGTAATAGTTTATTAAAATATAAATTCCATGAAATTTATTTTATTGTGTTTATGTTTCAAATGTAACCAATTCTGCAAAAAATGTTTCTCAAATTGTCTTCTTTGAGACTCATGTTATGTTATGCATGAAAATTATTTCTAGAGTATTATATACATCCATTTTACATGATATTTCATGAACATTATTATTTTAATTTTATTTTAATCTTCCTTAAATTTAAATTTTTACATGGATACTATTGTCACACCCCGACCACAGATGCCCATGTTTTTATTTTTTTCTTGTTCCTGCAACTTTCATTAGAGTTGGGTTTGGGTTAGGATTTAAATTTTTGAAGCTTTGATGTTTTCGGTGGGTCTCGGGCCAATGCGCAGTCACCACACTACTAGCGGTCACCGTGCATTTGGTCCGGGGTGGTGCGCGGTCATCGCACATATGGTCCGATCATGCGTTTGGACCTAGTGAGTGCGTAGTTTCCCACCTATTTAGATAAATAATAAAATTAAATTAATAAATTTAATTTTAAAATAATTTTATAAAATTATTAATAATAATAATAACAATTATTTATAATAATAATAATATTATTATTATTATTATTATTATTAATGTTATTATTATTATTATTATCGTTATTATTATTGTTTTTATTATTATTATTATTATTAGTAATAATAATAATATTGGTATTATTATTGTTTTTATTTATTTACATTATTTTGTTTTATTTTATTTTATTTTATTTTTATTTCTTCTTATTATTTCTTCTTTTCCTCTCTTTCTCCTCTTCTTTTTTTCTTCTTCTTTTCTCCACGTGGTGTTCCCTTTCCCCCTGTCATGCACGCGACTCGGTCCCCTACCACCCTTCTATCTTTTTTTTTTCTTTTTCACGCCACTGCAGCCATGTAGTAGTAGCTCCCAGCAGCCTGGTCCGACTCCTCCTGCTGCCGAGTTACCAAGCCACTCCACCGCACCACCCTCCTGCTGCAGCAACTCGCTCTGGCGCTCTCCCTCCTGAGACCACACCTTAGCTACTAGATCCCCCTATTTCTACACAGACCACACCCAGGTCTTCCCCGGGTCTCCTCTTTCCCCTCATACAGCCTCTGGCATCCCCATGCCCTCTTCCTTGCACCGATCTTCCTGCGACCCTGCGTCCCCGTTCGGTTCTCCCTTGGTCTGCCTCTGCAGCAGCCAGCCCACCCGGACTGCTCCTGCTCGCCTTGCCCCTGCTGCGTCCGGGCCTTCCAATCTCACCCCAGCTGTGTGCCTGTAGCCCGCCATTCCTCCCACTCCATCTTTCTCTCTTGTAGTAGCACCCTCTAGTAGTGCCAGTATAGCCCCTTGGTTTTCCCTATTGCAGCACCCCACTCCAGCGCGCTCGGCCTCCTCCACCTACACGGCTGCCGACCTCCTAGCCAGCCCACGGGTCTCCTGGCCTCCAGCATGCACAGCCCCCGGTGGCTCCCCTTTCCCCTACTGCATGCTACCCATCCCGGACTCTGTTTCCTCCCCATTGTTCCCCTCCTCTTCTCTAGACAACACAACCAGCCCAATCCTGAGTCCCTCCTCTGGTGTCCGCCACCGAAAAGCATCCTAAGTACATAGCCTACATCCCTTTTTTCATCAATTTTATGACTAGTCCCATCCTCACGTACGCCCAGCCCCCTCTATCTGGTCTCCCATCTCACTTACACTCGAGCAACCCGCTGATGACCTGCCCCCCCCCCCCCCCTCGGACCTCCATGTTCCAGCCGATCGGCCCTCGACCTCCCCCTTTGTAGCGCCGTCTTGCACCCCAGCTGCTCGGCACCACTTCTCGGCCCTGGCTCCCACTGCTACCCGGCTCACTTGCACCCTGCCCATCGGTTTTCTCACATCGCCTCTATCCAGAGGCCCTTTCTGCACCCCCGGTTCGGACCGCATCCAGTCGCGCGCCTTCCACTGTTCCGGCATGACGCCCTCCGGCGGTCCATTTCATGTCGCAGCTCCCCCGATGGATATACCACTTTTTTTTGCCCGTTTGATATTTATATTTTATATATATATATATATTCGTTTGGTTGATTAGATTTTTTATTAATTAAATTTAATTTGGGTTAGTTTGACATTTTAGGACATGCGCGGGGTGTTTTCGAGTGAGCGTCATCGCCACGCCTGGTTTCCGGGCTTGCGCCGTCGTCACACCTTGGTCTCTAGGTAGATCTCTCCCTACACTCACCTTCAAATTTAGAATTTATTAATTTTAATGAATAAAAAATAATATAAGATAATTAATTTTTAAATGAGTGTTTACTGTGAAAAGAGCCATTTATTTTATACCGAATAGTTGAAACATTTTCATGATGAGAGGACACCCAATATGGAAAAAATTACCATTTTGCCTTTAAAAATAATTCCTAGAATTTCAAATATACTTATAGTTTAAAAGATAGATGATTTCTTCTGAAGAAGTGTATTGGGTTTTCTCAATAAATGAATTTTTTCTTTAAAATTTATGAAGGCCCATTCGGAACATTAATAAAATAAATTATTTTGGAAAACCATCTCTGGGGTGATCTTTGGTGTGATTTGATTGTGTGATATGTATTTGATGTTTTTGCATCGTGACAGATTTATTTTCATTGTAGACGCACCCCTTTATATTGTATGTGTTAAAATGGGAACCTGGCATAGTGAGTGAATCTTCTGAGAACGATTGCTGCACTATTTTAGATTACGCATTGGCTAGTGGCCCCATAGTATGGGAATACTGAGTTATTGCTGCTATGGGGATTGTTCCCCTCGGTTAGGACATGTAGGGCTATGCCGGGTGTTAGAGCATTATGACATCATCGAGTTAGGGCATGACTTCAGGATGCGTCAGATGTATAGTACGTTATGGATTGTTCACGATCTCTTAGGTTCGAACCATGTTTCTCTTAATGTTTATTTATATGTGGCAGATAGTTGAGAGGTCTTGTTTGGTTACTAGCCCTTGTGTGCCACTTTTCAATTTCCCTTGGTGTGTGTTGTTTATTTTGTGTAGTTTTTCCTTTTTTGCTAATAAGTGATGTTTGGATTTATAAATTTTTCACAGAAAATGATTTGAAAAGAAATATACCAATTTCATTCAAACATTAAACTTGTTTTTAAATTAAAAAGGGTAATGGATTGATAATTGTTTTAGAAATGAAAGTGCGTGTGTGCGAAAACCAATATTTTGTATATTTAGTTCAAACCTGTAGTTGGTAAATTTCTTTATTTAAATGTAGTGCAATGGGAATAGATATCGGGCTAGCCTACTAAGTTTTAATACTCACGGCTATAGTCCCTTTCTGTATTTAGTGTTGTGCAGGCTACAGCATGGGTGTGTTCGCATTGGGCGATGTTTGGTCGTGAGTTGGAGAGTGACCCACGAGGTCACACGGAGATTGTGGTTGTTTCTTTCCATTAGTTTTATTTTCATTTGATCTTGTTTAGTCACTTTACTCTGTTTATTTTATTTTGCGCTGCTCTGTTTTATTACAGCCTCTCTAATTATTTATTTATACTAGGAGAAATCGTTCCCACAGCCTTTGTTGATGCCCTGGCGCTTGTCTCCATCCCTGGAGGATCAGGAACGCCTCTCAGGTCATGTCGCGGACCGGCTCGGGTGACCTGTTCAGGGTTGACCCGAGTTGGTTCGTGACAAAATATATTAATAAGGAAAAAATATATTATTTTAATATATATTTGTTTATTGTAGAGGGGTTAGAGTACATTATATATACCATAGGAAAGGTAAGGGTTTTCTTGTTATAAATTTTGATTCCCTGAGACGTATCACAACTAATAGACCACGTTCCTTTTATATTTATTTGTGTTTAATTAATGTAACTAAAATTATTTTTCCCTTGTAATTTATGTTATATAATAAAAAAATTACATCAAAATATCTATATTCAATTAAGTGTTAACATAGTTGTAATTTTATTACAATATATATTTTTAATTTAGTTGTAATCATTATCTTAATGATATTTCATATTAGTAGGATATATATATATCTATATGATTTTGTAGGTTTTATTCATATATTTTTTAGAATTTGTCATGATAAACCTCTTTTAAAATATTTCATTTCATAGTTAGTTGGTTTCATATAAGGGATAATGATAACCCATATATTTGTTATTCATATAATAATGTTTCATCTTGATCATCTATTCCACAATCATGGGTTCACCTACACAGAGACATTATTATATATTACATAATATAGCGCTCTATATATAATATTGATACACCAATATTTCTTACATAACTATTACTTTATATTAAATAAAAAGAACATAATACTGCTACAAATCTAGGATAAAAAGGTTTAGTTTCTTTTGAAAATTATGACTAGTCATAAATATTAGATAATAAAACATAAAAATTTGTTTAATTCATTCTTCCATTTAATTTTCTTATCCCTTGTGTTCCCCTTACTCCATGTATTCACCATAGGATATCAATTAATATTAGGGTGCGCTAAAATCACCATAAGAGGATGAATAAGTGGAATAAATCATGGGTAAACAGAATCATCATTGTCATTTTATACGAAAAGCATCATAATCATAATCATGACATGAAACATCAAATAAATTAATAGAATGTGGAATTAATAAAAATGAAAACTCATTTTCGAGTGGTAAAATGACAGACATAGTTGTTAATAATGTTATAATAATTGAAACAAAATTCACTTTATATCATGATATTACTAACATTACTGAATACATGGGACAACTATATAATTCCAGGAGTACATGTCACATAATAATATTTTCATAATTATGCATTCCACGTAGAACATGTATCAATCATGAATTTAAAATAACCCATGGAAATTAAATAGGTTTCATTAGAATATAATAAAGCATGCATGAACTAATAAAATTTATGGGTCTTGAAAAAAAATATTAGTAACAAAATTATAATACGAATCATCAATATTTTCTAAAGAATAAACAACCTCAAGGGAAGTAAAAGTTTTTTTTAATTAAGTGTTATTTTGAAAAAATCTTTAATTTTTCATAAAAATCATTAGAAATATGATTATCATAGAAATTAAAATGGATGCAAAGATTGAATTATATTTTATGACTTATTAAAAAGTTCATTTACTGTAAATGGAGTGAAAGGGGGGAAAGACAATGAAATATTGTTGGTTTCGAGAACCCCCATAAATAATTAATGAATCCAGTCTTCACTTTTTTATCAAGAATAATAAAATTTAAATAATTTATTAACAAAATAGGAACCTTTTATAAATGAATCTTATTTATTATTATTTTAATAAGTTCATATATTTTCATTATGGTGAGGTGTAGTGCCTTATTTCATCTTTTGGGAGTGTACATTTTCTCATGATTCATGATCTGTTTACTTTTATAAGAGTATGGATGTTCATGTAAAATTGCAAAAGTTATCTAGAATTGAAATTCAATGTTATTACTAAACATACATATGATTAAATGATCTTATATATCATTTGGTTATACTGTACATGGATGATTCATTAGATTGAATGTTAATGAATGTGATTTAATACATTTTTGTGGATTACATCCATTATGTTTTATAACAATTTTTTTGACATCATGATTATATATTTCATATATAAAATTATTTAAATTATAATATGTATAAAGAATTTCATATAACCATACTAATGTTTTTAGGACCAATATTGATTGTGGAATTGAAAAATTAAATTGCATCATCTGTAAAGACCCGAAAATTTCAAGGAAATTTGTTTCTTAATTTATTTTGAATTTTATGAGTCTGTGGCTTCGGACGACACCTGATTCCGAGGCTAGGTGTGCTCGGAATCAATTTTCGATGTTTAGCTCATGTACATTTAGTGAACGAATTAATGGGTTTTTCTAACTTTTGAAATGGTGCTCGGAATTGAAATATGAGGGCACCGATGAACTCGCAGCACCGGTATTTTCTTAAGGGTACCTTTAACTCATTTTCATTTTGTCGAATGTGGTAATTAAATTTTGGGGATACATTAGGAATAAAATTAAAATTGTTGAGTTACAATTTTATTTTTTGTGGAAGTTATTTCCTCCAAAAGGATGTTGGAGGTGGGTCCCACAAACCACCTAACTTCCCATTGGAGATAACTAAGGGTGGTGGGGCCCACACGACCCTCCAACATATCACATCCCATCAACTCCCCCCAACTCCATTGAACTCCACCATTATTGAGGTGAATTAATTCATCTTTAATTCAAATCCTTTTGAATTCATCTCTCCACTTTTAATTTATGTGTTGTCACTTTTATGAGGCTTTTGATATTCATGTCAACCCATGGAGAATTAATTATGTTTATCACTTAATTAATTGTTTTTTTGCAATATTATTATATTGGGAGCCTATTGTTTCTTTTGGATTGGAAATTATTCTTTGGGGATGCTCTAGAAAATTAGAAATGTTTTTCTCTCGACGAAGAATGCCTCCGACGAAGAATGTGAAGTCATCGATGGCGTGTCTTATCTTCTTCTTCCTCCGCATCATGGGAGGACACACCACCATGGGGAATGTAGCCAACGATGATGACTCTTCCTCCGACGTCAATGGAATTGGCACTGATCTTCCGCGACATCAGATCAACACGATGCTTGCCTCTTTCCCCGGCTCGAAGATGTGTGACGTCATTGCGAGGTAGGGGATTAATTTGAGAATGATATTATTTCCATGGTTGTTTCCTTCTAAAATATATAACGCTGATCAACTCATCATCAAGTTGATCTGCGAATGTTATTATTTGTGGGACGGGAATATTTAATTAAGGGATTATTGTTGGGAACTAGGGTCATTTATAAATGATTGAAATTGTGCCTTGTTAAGATGTTGAAATCATGTGTTGATTGTTGCCAATTGATAACACCTAACGCGGAGGGAGCATGCCGAAAAAACACGGCCTGACAACCCTCTGCAGATTGTTGTTGGTGCGTGGATTGATGCTGACAATGAAACGGGATAGAAAAGGAAATTTAAAGCCTCCACATTGAAGATCGGGACCCGAGGTGATCTTAGGCGCTGGCGGCGGGCAAAACGGACCACCGGATCGCATCTGGTGGTCCACTGAAGATGTTTTCGGCTTGCCTCACATGCACGGTGGTGCCGGAAATAGGAGCTGGCGTCCAGCGGCGGTCGGCCGCCTGGTGGCGGCGGCGCCTTGTGAGCCGCTGAGGAGGATCCGCTATGGCTGTGGCATGACGATGAGGTGGGAGATCCCGCACGACCATGGGATCTGGGATGGCGGGGTGGCGTAAGACATCGCCGACATCAATCAGCGGTGAAGGTCGAGCCCGCCCCCCACTCCATGGTCGGCCGCGGGGTCAGGTCAGGCCCCACCGGCCGGGCCGGACCCGGACCCGGGTCGGGTTGACCCGGTTAGGGCTGACCCAGGGGGTATTGGGCCGGGTCGGACCAGGCCCAGACCCCCTATTTTTCGGACCTCCTTCAGTTAAATGCCCATATCATGAGCAACGGACTTCCGATCGACATGTAGTTAGTTGTGTAGGGTTCCATGGATCGAGGTGGTCGATTCGATATATTACACTCATGGTTTCAGCGAAGTATGAGCATGGATGGGTTTGTTTGAAACCGAAACCAACCGGGTCCTTGGAGCAGAAACACTTATAACATGACTTTCGAACATCCAATTGACGTGCCGTTGACTTTTTTGGATTCCTCTTGATTAGATGGATCTTTTGGAATACTTCACCTGAGGTTTGGAAGCAGTTGGAGTAAGGTTGGGTTGGATTGTACACAAAATCCGACCGAGCCCCTGGAACGGAAAAGCCGATAACATACAGACTGAGCAACTGTTTGACGAACCGTCAGCAGCATTGGTGATCACGTTGAGATACAGTCCCATTGAGTTTACCCTATGTGAGTTTGGGGTACAGTTGAGATATGGCCAGGTTGGGTCACACACGAAACTAACTAGGCCCCGGGAACTAAAAGACTAATAACTCACAGACTGGGCGTCCGATTGACACGTCCTCTATTGCGCTGATACCCCTATGACGAGGCAGTCCATTGAGATACTTCTTCGTGGAACTTTGTGATACTTTGAGTATTGACCAGTAGATTGTGGCGCGGACCCTCCCAGATATGAGCGTACGGAGTACGGAGACTGTGTAGCTCGCTGAGACCTGATGACTGCTTGTCCGATTCAAGTCGGTGTGACTTGTATAGTCCAGTGGGGGAGAAATACTATGTTTGGGTGGAGGACCCATGGTGGGGAGCACTACTATGTTTGGGTGGAAGTCCAGCGGTACTCGACAGAAGGAGTACCTGTGTAGGCTATTAGGGGGGTGCACTACTGTGTTTGGGTTGTAGACCCCGGAGGGGAGCACTACTCTGTTTGGGTGGATAACCCACGGTACTAGACAGTAGGAGTACCTCAATGGTCTAAGGATAGTGAGAAATGCCTTGGAATCGTGACATGATCAGTGTACATGACAGAGGAGGAGCTCTTTAGCAGTTGCAGTTTCGATAATGAAAATCCCGGTTTGAGATGAGTCAATGACCTTTGTATTTTCCTCATGATTGAGATGGGTTACTTGATAACATACCTATATGTATGGGAATATACCTAAGTAGTGGTTATCCGATGATTTCATATCTATATGATACCTCTTGATTGAGATGGGTTACTTGATAACATTGGTATATGTATGGACTTATACCTTAATAAGGGTTATCTGTTTTATTCCTTCTTTTTGGTTATCCTTGTTGCAGTTAGTGAGACCTTGAGGGTCTCGGGGTCCCTACTGAGTATTGTTATACTCACATCTACATGGGATATGACCGCACCTCATTGTGTTGGATGCAGACGACAATGAGCGCTGACGGAGGCCGAGTGTTCGAGGACTGGACGGTACACGGAGGTGGACCTCATGACGAGTTAGTATCCAGGGGGTGGAATTCACGACGAGATGGTACTCGGAGGATGTTGACAGGCGAGAGCATTGAGGAGGCTATCTGTACCTAACCTTCAGGTAGGATCTGTGGTGGATGATTCAGGAGCTGTGATATCTGTTCCTACCCTTCATGTAGGATCCGAGTTGGATAACCCAAGAGCTGCTTCAATTTTCTAGCTCTTTGTCGTTTCTATTGTACATTCATTCAGTTGTTGTTTTACATTTCAATTGGGTTTGTATACTGGATCATTTAATATTCAGCACTTTATTTTGTACTTAGTGTATTAATTCCGCTTGTACTTTGTGGTGTTTGTTTTATTTTATAAAGTCAATACCTTCACAGTTATCAGAATTTACGCCTTTGGTGGTAGTCGAAAGCCCCTGGCCTTTGGAAGGCGGACATGGGGTAGTCACGGAACATGCCCCGAGGACTGGTCATGAGAAATTGGTATCAGTGGAGTCGGTTCTACTGGAGAACTCAGGACTTTGATAATTCCTTTTTGTGAAGCAATAGTGTTAATGGAACCGAGTGTGATCTTCAGTTCAGGAAGTCCAGTGATGGTGCGTCAGTTGACGTATCCAAACACCACGACCCTGACTACTGATTTCCAACATTGTGCATGAAAACACTAATTGCGTGTGTGATTCAAAAGTTTTAAAGTAAACTCAAACCAGGTCAGCTCACTAGGTAAAAATCATTTGACCGTGTCGCATATGTTCAGGAAGCCTCCACGCAGACAGTTAGTTGGAGTTCCAAGAGAGTACTCGATGATAGCCCACCGAGCAATGACGCTCTAGTTCCAGGCCCTTTTAATATTTTTTCACCCTCAGGTGGTGTAATAGAAGCACCACCACCCATTGGGCATCATATGCCACAAGTCGTACTAGAGAACGGTGCATGCCGACGGAGTGCGTTGCATGAGTTCTAGCAGCAGAGGCCTCTAAGGTTACGAGGCGAGACAGATTCCCAGGCAGCAGTAAACTGGATGTAGAAGATGGATAGATTTTTACACCTAGTTTAGACACTATTAGAGAAGATGGTGATCTTGGCTACTAGTGTTTTCCAGTGAGTGACCATGAGGTTGGTCTGCATAGTGATGATGCTTCGGTACGTGGACCGATGACTGAGATAGTTCCTTCAGGCAGTGTTTCGGCTATACATCACTACCTGTTGGACAGCAGTTACAACTGGTGGTACCGGTAGGTGAAACATGTAGGCTTACTCCGTTAAACATGTTCCAACATCAGATTCCCTCATGTTCCGAGGCGAGCCTGACTCGTAGGTGGCTGAGGACTGTCTTGAGGAAGTTGTAGAGAGTTTTTCTAGAGCTTATACAACTACAGTAGAACGACATGTCGGTAGCTGAGTATTCATCAAAGCATACAGATAATTCCGGGCACTCGATGAATATGATTTAATCAGTGTTGTATAGATCGTACCACTGAGCGTGGTGTGTTTAAGGATATCTGATCTAGCACCTTATTCTCTATGCATTCCTACCTATTTTAGGATTCTAGAGGAATCCTTTGTGGTTGAATGTTCTTTTGCAGAACAGATACAACAAGAGAATGTTAGCAGTGGAAGAGCACATAATTGGCACCAGTCTCAGAGACATGGGCATGTAAAATGTTTTAAAAAATAGAAACTGTTAGGGACACATAAATCTAGAGAGTAGAAGATGTGGAAGCAGAACTAAGAGAGCATCATGTGGTGGTGTACATTTCGACATGTTACAACTATCCACCATTATAGTCCCCACCAGGATCTGGGAGCAGGAGGGCAGGGGAAGAGAGTATATTCACGCGGTCATGGAGTGTTACCCATGGGATCAAGGAGTTATTTAAGATACAATCAATGTCTACTACTAGCTTTCGTAACAACAGACATTGATATGAATCATTCCTTCCATGAATCTTGTCCCAGAACTAGAGTTTCCAGTTAAAATATTGACTTTTACCTAATGTCTAGAGATACCTTGAGAGGAGACACGATAATCACACGTACGCCGATGATGAGATCTGACCCTAGAGGTGAGAGTTTTGGTTGGAACCTCTTTGTTGCAGCGTCGAGGCCTTACAATGATAGTTTTATTATGGACATGGCAACCACAATTCATACACAGATTGACGGTATTAGGAAAAAAGGATGTGGCTAACCTACAACGTTGGGATGGGTTTTTCCTTGGTTGGTGAAAAGGAAGCCTCGGGAAGCACAGGATGGAATCGTGCATAAGTGGGTACAGTTGATCACTCTTGAGTCGACCAGACCTAGATTTGTGCCAGACTTCTCCATTGTTGTTGCACAACTATTAAATGAAGAAAGGGAAACCCTTCATGTGGTCAGAGAGATGCCAGTAGATCTTTTCAGAAGCTGAAGCATAGGTTGACCAGTTCTCCCATCATGAGGGCGTTGGTTATATAGTTCTCTGCTGTGCAATATGGACCGGATATGGGTGTGTCCGGATGTAGAAGCGGACAGTGATCGCCTATGGTTCTCGTTAGATGAGACATCATAGAGTAGAAAGAGGTCCTATGTTGATAAGAGATGGGGACTACTTGAGTTGAGGATGGTGACCATGTATTCTTATGGGTCTCACCTCGATGAGGTATAATGAGATTTGTCTGGGGTGGCAAGTTATCTTCAAGATTCATCGGACCTTTCCAGGTCCTCAGCGTAGTAGGCAAGGTTGCATACCACCAGTCCCGTCCACCTTAGTTTCAATTGGTGCATGACGTCATCCACGTATCTTAGCTGAGGAGATGTGTGCATGACCTATCCATCATCATAGACCACAGAGAGATGGACATCTCTGATGGGGAGACATTCACGAGGTTCCAGTAGAGGTTATGGATCGAAAAGAGCGGGTCCTACGAGGATGGTCAATTCTTCTTGTGTGCTTTCACTGGCTGCATGGGGACCAAATGAGGGTACATGGGCATGAAAGGCTTAGATGCGTTCTCAATACCTTCTTTTGTTTCCCTAGTGATTTTTGTAGCTTTATAGGGACGTAAAGCCCTGAGGTGGGAGTAATTTAAAGACCCAAAAAATTTCAAGGAAAATATTTTCATAAAAGCATTGGAATTTTACATGTCTGTGGCTTTTAACGGCACTGGATTCTAAGGCCCGGTGTGCCTGAAATCAATTTCTGATGTTTAGCTCAGGTACGTTCAGTGAACAAATGTGCAGGTTTTTCTATCATTTGAAACGGTTCTCGGAATTGAAATATGAGGTCACCAATGAGCTCACAGTGCCGGCATTTGATTAAGGGGTCCTTTACCGCAGTTTCGTTTTGTCATATGTGGTAATTAAATTTTGGGGACACATTAAAAATAAAATTAAAATTGTTGAGTTACAATTTTATTTTATGTGGAAGTTATTTCCTCCAAAACGAAGTTGGAGGTGGGGCTCAAACCCCACCTAAATTCCCATGGGATATAACTAAGGGTGGTGGGGCCCACAAAAGCCTCCATATTATCAACACCCCTCAACTCCCCTCAACTCCCATGAACTCCACTATTAATGAGGTGAATTGAATCAACTTTAATTCCAATCCTTTTGAATTCATCTCTCCACTTTTAATTTCTGTGTTGTCACTTTTATGAGGCATTTGATATTTTTGCCAACCCATGGAGAATTAATTAAGTGAATCACTTAATTAATTGTTTTTGTGAAAATATTATTATATTGGGATCCTATTCTTTCTTTTGGATGGGAAATTATTCTTTGGGGAAGCTCTGGAAAATTAGAAATGTTCTTCTCTTGACGAAGAGTGCCTTCGACGAAGAACGCCTCTGATGAAGAACGTGATGTCATCGATAACATGTCCTCTCTTCTTCTTCCTCCACATAAAGGGAGGAGACACCACCGTAGGGAATTTAGCCAACAATGACGACTCTTCCTTTGATGTCAGCGGAATTAGCACCGATCTTCCGCGACGTCCGATCATCGTGACACTTGCCTATTTCCGTGGCTCGACGATGTGTGACGTCTTTGTGTGGTAAGGGATTACTTTGAGAATGATTTTATTTCCATGGTTGTTTCCTTCTAAAACCAAGAACGTAATCAACTCATCATCAGGTCGATCCATGAATGTTATTATTTGCGGAGCAAAAATATTTAATTACGGGAGTATTGTTGGGAACTAGGTTCAATTTTAATTGATTAAAATTGTGCCTTGTTATGTTGTTGAAATCATGTGTTCATTGTTGCCAATTGATAACACCTAACGCGGAGGGTGCGGGCTGACCAAATAAGGCCCGAAAACCCTCCGTAATTTTTTTTGGTGCTTGGATTGACGATGACAATCAGACGAGACCACAAAGGAAATTTGAAGCCTTCGTAGTGAAGATCGGGACCCGAGGTGATCTTAGGCGCTGAGAGCGGGAAAAATGGACCACCGGAGTGTGTCCGGTGGTCTGTGGAAGATGTTTCCGGCGCACAGTGCTGGCATGGCGGTGCTGAAAACAGGAGGTGGTGGCATGCGGCGGCGCTCAGCACGCCGCCGAGGAGGATCCTCCCCAGCTATGCTGCGGCGGTAAGGTGGGAGATCCCGCACTGCATCGGGATCTGGGATAGCGGGGCGGCGCAAGATGCCACCGACCTCAATCAGTGGCGAGGGCCGAGCCCCCCCGGTCCACGGCCGGCCAGGCCGGGCCCTATCCAACTGGGCTGGACTCGGACCCAGGTCGGGTCGACCCGGTCCGGGCTGACCCAGGATGTATTTGGCCAGGTCGGATCGGGCCCAGACCCCCTATTTTTCGGACCTCCTTCAGTTAAACGCCCATATCATGAGCTACAGACCTTCAATAGACACATCGTCAGTTGTGTAGGGTTCCTTGGATCGAGTCTGTCGATTCGGTATATTACACTCAAGGTTTTGGCGATGTATGGCATGGCCGGGTGGGTTGGAAACTGAAACCAACTGGGTCATCAGAGCGGAAACACTTATAACATGAGTTCCGGATATCTAATATAGGTTCCGTCGACTTTGTTGGATTCCTCATGATGAGAAGAAACTTTTGGCATACTTCACCAGAGGTTAGGACGCAGTTGGAGTAAGGTCTTGTTGGATTGTACCAGAAATCCAATCGGGCCCCTGGAACGGAAAAGCTGACAACTTTCAGACCAAATATCTGTTTGAGGAACTGTCAGCGGCATTGGTGATCAAGTTGAGAAACCGTCCCTTGGAGTAAACCCTATGTGATTTTGGGGTACAGTTGAAATACAACCAGGTTGGTTCGTAAACAAAACCAATTGGGCCCCCAGGACTAAAAGGCTAATAACTCACAGACCGGGCATCCGATTGACATGTCGTCTATTGCGTTGAGACCCCTATGACGAGGTGGTGCTTTGAGATACTTCTTAGTGGGAATTTGTGATACTTTGAGTATCGACCACTAGATCGTGGAGCGAACCCTCCCGAAGATGTGTGTAAAGAGTACGGAGACCGTGTAGCTGGGTATGACCTGATGACTGCTTGTCTGATTCGAGTCGGAGTGACTTGTATAGTCTAGTGGGGAGAACTACTGTTTTTGGTTTGCAGACCCAAGGTGGGGAGCACTACTATGTTTGGGTGGCAGACCGGTGGTACATGACAGAAGGAGTATCTCTGCAGGCTATTAGGGGGGGGTGCACTACTGTGTTTGGGTGGCAGACCCCGGCAGGGTGCACTACTGTGTTCGTGTGGCTGACTGTTATTACTCGACAGGAGGAGTACCTCAGTAGTCTAAGGTAAGTGAGCAACGTGTCGGAGTCATGAAAAGATAAGTGTACTCGACAGAGGAGGATATCTTCAGAAGTTGCAGTTTAGATAATGAAAATCCCGGATTGAGCTGAGTCAATGACCTTTGTGTTTTCCTCATGATTGAGATGGGTTACACAATAACTTACGTATATGTATGGCCATAAACCAATGTAGTGGTTATCCATTTTTTCATATCTTTTTGATACCTCTTGATTGAGATGGGTTACTTGATAAATTAGGTATACGTATGGGATT
This sequence comes from Viscum album, assembly GCA_963277665.1. Lineage (NCBI taxonomy): Eukaryota > Viridiplantae > Streptophyta > Magnoliopsida > Santalales > Viscaceae > Viscum > Viscum album. The sequence goes on from OY728140.1 coordinate 2,062,489,364, forward strand.
ATACCTGTGTAAGGGTTATCTGTTTAGATCCTTCATTGTTGTTATCCTTGATTGATTTAGTGAGACCATGAGGGTCTCAGGGTCCCTACTGAGTATTGTTAAACTCACCCATGCATGGTCTATGCCCACACCTCATTGTGTTGGATGCAGACGACGAACATCGCTGACAGAGGTCAAGTGTTCGAGGACAGGATGGTACCCGGAGGTGGGCCTCACGACGAGTCAGTATCTGGGGATTGGACTTCACGACGAGAGAGTACTTAGAAGAGGTTGATGGATGAGAGCGTTGAGGAGGCTATATGTACCTACCCTTCGGGTAGGATCTGTGGTGGACGATCCAGGAGCTGCGCTATCTGTACCTACCCTTCATGTATGATCCGAGGTGGACGACCAAGACGCTTCTTCTATTTTCCAGCTGTTTTTCTTTTTTGTTTTACTTTAGTTAAGTTGTAGTTGTACTTTTCAGTAGGGTTTGTATACTGGCCCATTTACTTTTCAACACATTCTTTTGTACTTAGTGTATTACTTCTACTTGTACTCTGTGGTGTTTGTTTTCTTTTATAAAGGTGATGCCTTCACAGTTATCGGAATTTAAGTCTTTGGTGCTAGTCGCTAGCCCGTGGCCTTTGGAAGGAGGGCATAGGGTAGTCACGGCACGGTCCCTGAGGACGGGTTGTGACATCATCCACTGTGGTGGTAAATTGATACCACATGGATGCTATTTTCTTGAATAAAAAACAAAAATAGTGGAGAATTAATAATGAATTATTATATTAATATAAAAACATTCTAGTATATAAATAATACTTAATCTACATTACTCATATAAATTAGGATGTGTGGATAGGATAGAAAAATAATTAATTTGAGGGAAAAATAAGTGAAAAATGAATGAGGAATTTACATCTTGAATTTATCCTCCCTGATAACATCCTTAAGGAAAATAATTTGGTGGTTTGATGGGATCAAGGGATCAAAGAGGTGGTGGAGATACTTTGAAGAATGATTTGGTAGAATTTAGAAAATCCTTAAATTTTGAAGGTCTGAGATGAAGAGGTTGTGAGTGGTGTAATTTATAAGGGTGGAGAGGAATGTTTTCTCATTATTTTATTCATTGGTTTTTTATTTGTACTCCATAAAATTATTATTTTGATAAATAAAAATTATATATTAATAGAATGAATTTTAATTTGATATTATGGTTTTTACATTAGTGATTATTAGAGAAATAATTTTTTCTCTTATAATTTATATATATTGTAAATTAACATATTTCACTATTTACAAAAAATTATATTATTTTATTAAAATCCCAAAAAATCACCCTAATAATTTTATATTGTTTATAATTAAAAAATGAAATAATTTTTGTGATTTTTTTTTCAAAATATGATATATTTTATTCTTAATTAAATTTATCATTTTCATGAAAAATATGGATTTCAAAATTACAAATGATTTTGTTACACATGGAAAAAATAATAAAATTATATTATAATATGAATAAAACAAAATATTAATTTATGAGTACATTTTTTTGAAACAAGATTTCTTTTAAATTATTATTTTATTTATAAAATTTTTATTAAATAATTATATCTTGCAAAAATACCAAAATTTAATTAAAATGTTATAGAAACATAATTTCAATATGGAATGACATAGTTATATCATATTATAATTTATGAGGTTATCATGTTTTATCAAATCTATCATAGTTAATGTTATTATTCATTGTAAAAATTAAATATTCCTATAGGTCACAGTTCTATTCTGAGGATCAGTTTACTATTCCATTGGTAAAGGTTCCTTTACATCCAAAAATACCTATTATTTTATTAATTCATAATTTAAATAGTTTTGGGTCATAAATTAAAATATATATTATGTTATTTATTGTATATGAAATAATTATAACAAGGGAACTTCCACTGACATATTTTTTGAACTTTAGGTTCTTCCTCCAATATTAAATTTCACCCTAAAATTTTCATTTTAAATTTTATGGTTCAAAATATGTATGGGTATTTATCAATAAAAACGTCCTCTATTTCCCATGTTTCCACTTCATACCTATGGTTTTACTAATCAACAAGGGCATAGTGAGTAGTCTTTTTTGCATATGGAATTATCCATACAGTCCAAGATCATCACTGGATGCTACACATAAGAGATATCATTTTACAACCGTACACATATGGATTTAGTACATGGGATGGATTAGCTATATACTTTTCATGCTAAATACATGGAAAATATAGTGTACTTGAGACATGGTGGCTAGAATTATCAATCGATATACCATAACCCTGACATGATCAAGGATCTAAATAGTGATGGCATACAAATATTCATATTTAATTTCTTCCCAAATATCATGATACTCTTCCATTGAGATATTCTGAGGTATACCATGTCGCAAACCTCAATCATTAAGACACACTGAAGATTCTATACATAGTTCTGCAATCTACTTTTACTACTTTATGTGATGTAGAATTATTTTCTCATTTTCCCACACTTAATTAATTGTCTTAGGTATTTTTTCTTACATTAATATTTTTAATTGCAACATGCCAGTTTTATGAATATTTTCCTATAAAGGGATTCATATGGTGTTGTTTGGAAGCTTGAGTGGAAACTGTTATTATAAGTGAAATATTCTAATGGTAGATTTTCATCCTATATTCTTTAAAGTCCATATAACTTTCTTGCACTGTATCTTCCATTGAATAAATACTCACTTCAAATTGGTTATATGATTGAGGATGATAATCTATACTGATGTTTAGATCAGTGTTTAGATAATGATGTCTAATTTTCCAAAACATCAAGTTGTATCTCCGTTCTCGATCAGATATAATTGATAGTGTTATTCCATGAAGCCTTAGAACATATTTGATGTATATTTGTGATATTTGATCTTGTGAGAGGTAATATCAAATTTTAATAGAAAGATATATCATTATAAGAGGATCACGAATAACAAATATAGCATTGTTTCATTTTGATGTCTTCATATGTCTAGTGAAAAGGGCCATAGTGGTGGTTTCCCATTTCCATGTAAGTATGGGTAATTATAGCATCACCCAATTAGAATTATGTCTTAATTACTTCACATTCTAACATAATAGGTAATTTTATCTTTACATTGTAATGTCGTTCTTCGTATTTTTCTATAAATAGTTCTCTCAGAGATCTTGATGCATCTTTATTCTCCTTGGTGGAATATAGAAGGGTATGAAATGGGTATTATTCTAAAGATCCTTATTAATATCTGGAACATATGGTAAAAATAAATGTGAATGAAATATTACAATTCTGTCCACTCAAATTTTAAACTCTTATGATTTCACTTTTTCATAGATTCAAACATCTAAAGAATGTCCATATAATTTTATTATGAATTATTTATTTTCACAGTTACGGATGCTTGATTAATAAATTGGGAATAAATTGATGATTTTCATTCCACAATGATTCCCAATTCTATCCTTTGAAAATATATGAATATTGTATCATTCTCAATTCTGAATATTGATAATGTTTTAGGATCGTTTCTACATAGAGCATCCTCTATCTTATTTGATATTCCACAATTGTTGTGGACTGAGCAGTCGTAATCCATAATGAGTTCATACATTATTTGATGCAACATATTAATTTCATATTATGTTAATATATATTTTAAAATTTCATGACCCTTAAATATTTCACACTTTTTCCCATATATGTAATGCCACTAAATTTATTTGCTCACTAATGTTTTCTAGGCCTTAATTAGTCCAGATAAATTACTCATATCAACATTATCTTGGGTATTAGGGTTGGAAATATTGATAATTTCATAAACCATTATCAATAATACCGTACTAGTCACTAGAATATGTGGATCTAGGTTACTGATATTGTCTTAGACCACTATTATTATTCAATTTCCATGGAAGTGTCCACTGATATTCATTTTTTAGCTATAACATTCCCCAAGATTGATATTTCTCAACCCATAAATAACATTTTCTACACCGATCATAATGCTTACCAATTTAAAAATTCAATAATATTGTATTCAAATGATCCTCATGTCTCATTTATCTTGGATTATAATAGAATATCACAAATAAAGACTACCACAAATTTTTTGATATAATTATTAATGACCCTATACACTAAATATATGAATATTGTTGGATAATTACTGAGTTCTATAGCTATAACTATAAACTAATAGTATCCATATTATTTTACAAAGGAATCCTTGGAATATTTTCCATCCTTGATTTTAATTTGTGATATCTTGAAAAAAGGTCCTCTATAGTGAAATTCCATCCCCAAAAAAGTTGATCAGACAAGGCATCTATTCATAGAATTGGATACACATTCTATATCGTAATTTTGTTTAGATCACCTTGAAATATGTATATTTTCATTGATCCATCATTATTATTTATAAATATGAACATTTTTAACCTAGGGTGAATCACACAAGCATACAAACCATTGAATATATTCTCTTATAATTGCGTATTCAGTTATTTAAAATCAGTAATGTTGATTGATAATAGTTTATTTGTTTTCGGTACAGATCTTGTAAAAATTTAAACTGATAAATAAACCTCATGGTCATGTGGAAGTCCTGGATAATCTTCGAGGAACATGTCAATGTAATACCTAACAATGGGCATGTATTTTAGAATGATTCTATCCATTTTCTCAATAATTTTAGCTACATATGTTTGATCATAAGGAAAATATATCCCCAATAGATATTATGAGTTTAAATGATTTTTCCTATTCATTACAGTGTATTGAATTGGAGGATGCCATGGAAAGTGAAAAATGTTTTCCCTTTCCCAATAGTTGAAACAAATTTTATAGAATGATAGACAATACATTCCTAAAATAACGTTAAACTTCATAAAAGGAAGATGGAAAAGATTTTTTAGGAGGTCCTCTCCCCAGAAATTATTTAGGGAGTAGGTATGTACTTTGTATTATATAATTTTACCATTTACTATTATTATAGATAAATAATAATACAAATTTTTTTGTGGTGTTTGAACAGTTATACTAATCATGCACGATATCAAAGAATGTGTAGAAACATAACAACCTAGTATATTCACAATTCATGAATGAATAACCAGCATACCTGTCACTACATCACTATCTGGATCCACCTCTACTGTAGTGATGGAATAAACATTCCCATTCTCCATTTCCTATAGTGGCCACTGACACTAGTTACAATTGAGAACATGGGGTTTAGTAAACTATATGGTATAGTTACCTTTTTTTCTAAAATACTATCATTATACCATAGGAGGTTCTCTCCTATAATCTACCACATTTTCTTACTTCCTCGTGTAATTTCAACATTTATGATATTTTTTGACTTCTCAACCACACTTATAATATTTCCCAGTCACATTTTAGGTGTTCTCATAATGATTCTTGGCACATTTTTGACATGTTATTGGTTGAAATTTCATTCTCTTGTTCTCACTAGAAACCAAATTTTGTAAATATATCTTTTATTTCATATGATCATAGACATGTGGCCATTCCAAAAACTTTATGTCCACTTTGATAAAACATAGAATTACACATTCATAACTACCAATGTCTCGAATAACTTGATCCTTTCTATTGTGTTATTTAAAACCACTAAAAATCAATCAATTTTTCAATGATTGATGTTAAAAAACCTGAAGCATTCCATTTAGGCCTTGTGAGATTTTCATTATGTAAAATGACATATTAAGCTTTATTTTTCATCAACTCTATGAATTCTCATTCTATATTTTTATGATGTGTTTTAGGGAAGTACTTAGTAACAATCATTATCTTAATTTATTCTCACTCTATCTATTCAATTTATTCCTTTATCATGGTGTTTTTAATAAAAACCCACCATTGATTGGAATTTCAATCAAGGTGAATGATTCCAAATTCACCTTCTCCTACTCATAATCATGTATCAAAGAAAATAAACCTTACATCGAGTAGACCCACAGTCCATGTGATTTGGATCTTATGTTCTATTAAATATTAGTGATCCTTATTCCATAAAAGACTTGATAAACAGTTTCTCATTATTTGGTAAAACATGATGCTCCAAATTATTCAGGTTTTAATTCATATCTTGAGAAATATGGTTAAGGATTTACATAAAATTTTCAACTCCACTTCCAAAGGAATTGGCGATGTTATTCAGGATGTCACTGCATTTTCCCCCACATGGGTTGTTAGTAAGGTTTCCCAGGGTTCCAACCATTATATAATATAGATTTTTTAGAACAAAACATTAGTCAATGAGTCACTATTAAATGGTTTCTTCCATTGTGAAATTAACAATAATGGAATATATTGTGGGTTTCCTAGTTTAATATATTTTCAAAAAAAATGATGCTTTAGTACTTACATATAAATAGTGTTATACTGCGGGATTTCTATAAGTATCTAAAATAGTAATACCAAATTTTACTAAACCGGGCACAGGTACCATTTATAGAAAAACAAATATTTATAATATAGAAATTGAACCATTTTAATGATAAAAAACAAAATAGTGATACAAATCATAGAACCAATGGATTTGTGTCTTGGGAAAATTAAAACCATACATAACATTTATATAATCAAACATATTCATTTATTTAATAACTTATTCTCTAGGTTCTTATGGGACCTCATGTTATCCTAAGTATAATTATTCACATGAGGGTATACCTCAAAAGGTGGGGTGAGATCAAGGAAAAGAAAGATTATAAATAAGATACATTATACAAGGTTATTCATACTCATCATTATCATATCGTATAAAATGATCACAATAATAATCATCAGAGTAAACGTTATAAAAATTCCTGAAATTTGGAATTGCATAAAATTGAAACATCATGTCCTAGTGGTTAACTTCTACACACAGTTATGAACGAATGAAAAATCATGTTAAACCATATTTCACATTTTATAATTAGATTCATCAAATTACCAAATTCATTAGATAAATATATATTTAATTCAAACCCATCACATCATATCATTTTCATAATCACGATTCAAAATACAAACATGTATCAATCAAGGGGATAAAATAAACCATGTAATAGAAATTGGTTTAAACATAATTTCATAATGCATAAATTTATGAATAATCTTTTGGGTTAAAAATAAATAAATTAATTAATTGGTATATGTTTTAGAAATATTAAGTGAATAAGAAAAAATATCAAGAAAAGTAAAATGGAGTGTTTTTTCAAATAATAGTTCTTATGAAAAAATAAGTATATTTTTCATAAAACTAGACTAGAAATATTTATATCCAATAAAATAAATTCTATGTAAAAAATTAATTATATTTATGTTACATTAATGGTATATATAAGCTAAAAATGTATACAAAAAGGGGAAATCCAATAATAGAGAGTTGGGTTCGAGAATACAATTACCTTTTGTTGAAATTATTTCATCAAATTAAAATCTTGTGTAATCAAATTTAATTTTTAATTAACAAATAAAGAACATTTAATAAATTAATTTGATTCATTATAGTACTATTAAGTTCGTTTACAAGATTTTTGATGAGATATAGGGTTCAATTTCATCATTATGAAGTGTTCATTTTCATAGTTTTCATGATCGGTTTGATTGTATATGAATATGGATAGTCATGTAAAATTCAAATAGATATCCAAAATTAAAATTATATGTTATTAATGAATATAATATTTATTAAATGATCTAATATATCTTTTGTTTTTATGGTATGATTACGATTAATTATATTATATTCCAACGAAAATCATTTAATTAGATAGGGTGGTTTTACCACCGTTACAATAATATATAATTTTCTAAATCATTATTATTATATATTGATTATATAACATTATATAACCTATAATATGAATAATAAAATCATATTTATCAATATATAATAATTTTATGTCCAGCCATGAAGGCAGTAGTAAAAAATAAAGATGCATTGTACATGGTTAAGGTAAATTTACACACCACTGACTATATTTTCTTGTTTATAATAGAAAAACAAAAAGGATAGAGCTATGAAGAATATTTATTTAATTTACAAAAGACCAACATAGTTTGTAAAAGATATGTGATCTACCATGCCTCTCTGATATGTGTATTCGAAGAGAGGATAAGAACAGAATGAAATTGAGAAAAGATGATTTCACCACATTAATTTTTTCTATGTGATAACCTAATTATGGGAAATGGTTTTGTATTTTGATGAGTAGAATGGATTATTTACATGGGGTGGGATCATATTAAAATTATTTGGCATAATTTTGAAAATACCAAAAGTATGGAATGTGTGAGGAGAAAAGGTGGTGACTGTCAGCATTTATAGGGGCAGAGATGTGTGTTCTTTAATTATTTTATTCAGAAGTTTAGTATTTTGTCTCAAGGGTAGGAATCAGTTTAGAATTACATCAAAATATATTGGAATAAAATAGTATTGTTTCAAATATATTTTCATATATCAATGATGAATCAAGGAATTTTTTTTAACTTATAATTTATATATTCTGTAAATTACCATATTTCACAAGTAACCTAAAATCAACTATTTTATAAAAATCAAAAAAATAACCATATCCATTTTTAATGTGTTTAAATGAAAAAAATCAATTTTAAGGAAATAATTTTCTAAATATGAGATATTTAATCTTTAATTAGTGTCATCATTTACTTCTGAAATTCATATTTTAAAATTATAACTGATTTTATAAAACAATGAAAAATTAATGATATTTTAAAATAATCGTAAGACAAAAAAATATTAATTTTTCAACAAAATTTATGAAAATAATTTTTCTTTTCTTAAATATATTTATTATAAAATTATCATTTTGTATTTATTACTTATATGAATAAAAAATGATAAATAATAATTTTGAAAAAAAATTACTTTTACTATGACATAATTATATCATATTGTCATTAAAAAGATGAATAAATTTTATTGATACATTAATATATGTGGTTTCTATAGTACTGGATAACCAAATATTCCTAATATTAACATCAATATACCAATGGTCAGTTAACTATTCCATTTGTAAAAGTTACTTAACTTCTAAAAATACCTCATAATTTATTAATTATTAATTTAAAATGTTTTTTATTGTTTTATAAATGTGATCTTATTTGATTTATAATATATGAAATAAATTTAAGAACCAAATATCCATAGATAAAGTTTTTTTTATTATACAGAATGAACAATTCATCGAAATATTTTACAATTATAGATCCCAATATTCACATTTATATATATCTTCTTAACATTTCTCATCTTCATTAAATAGGGATTACCCTCATTATATATATTTTTATTTACCCCTAATATTTAATTTACTCTTTAAAAAAATATATTATTATTTTCAACTTATAACAATAAAATTTACTATATTTACATTAAAATTAAAATATTTATCCTTTTTTTTTGTTAGATTGCATCAAATGTACATCAAAAATATCAAATTGTTTTCCCTTACATGATATATTTTTATTTCTAAAATAAGTCAATTAATTTTATACCATTATTCATTTCACAAGTATTTATTACATTATATTCCATTTAAATTTAATTTTTTTTCAAATTGAAGACATCACATTTATGGAAAGTATTGAATATGTCCCATAACTTAATATTTTGGATAATATTGAAATTGATTTCTAAAAATTCCATAATGTTATCATATCATTTTCCCATTTCATATTCAATTTTTTTAACAATAACAATCCATACATTTCAAGTCACACACTCTATTTTTTGTTATGATTATAAATCATTTTGGGGATTGAAATCGTGAAATAAAAAAAAATTATTAGTCCCATATAATGGGGAAACAATTGAGGCACTATTAATATAAGGATGATTTCCATAAACATCTAAATAGTTGAATTTTTGTTTAGTTTAAATAGGGATATTATAATTTATAACCATTAATAACATTTAATATTCTGCCATATTATCATTTGATTAAACTTATCATTTGGGCAATATTTTGTAATGCTATATATTTTTAGCTCAATATAGATGATTATAGACTTATGGGGAAAACATATTATGTATTGAAATCTCAATTTTGATTTTTTTAAATATATATTATTATTATAAAAATTTGTTATATATTTTTTATTCATTTTATAATGTAATCATTTCATTATAATTAATCAGTGATTGTCAGGATTAGGTTATTGAAATAGTATAAATATATCAATGGGTCTCATGAAACCAACAATCTTCTATATTTTCTAATATTCATTCTCATAATAAAATATTTCCTAGTTACATGATTTTTATGGTAAGATGGTTATTTCTAAGATAATGATTTATTAAATTGGGACATTGAATTTTCTATCATGAATTAAAAATGTCAACCATAAGATACAATTTATTATTATCCATGGAATTATTTACTCGTATTTTAATGATTGATATATTATTAAAATAGATTCTATTTATTATTTTATTAATTAGATTTTATCTTTATTACTTATTATATATGATTATATTAATGGGACTTATGATCTCTAATTTTTATTATCTGTGTTTAACATTACCGATAGTTTTTTCTCAACTCATCTAATGTTTCCATTTTCCTAGGTGATGAAGAACATTTTTACAAATGATTTTTTTAAAAGTAAATCTATTATGGAGAATTCATGGAAGATATTGAATACATATTATATATTAAGAGGTTTTATATATATTTCAAAATAATTACTAATACATAAGAAATAAATGAGATTTATTAGTTAATGATCTAAAATTATTACATAAATAATTAATGTAAAAGGTTATGGGAATGTACGCAGTGGAATATTAGATTTATATCAATTAATTATTTTATTATTACAAGATGGAATGTACAGTTTCTATTAATGATAATATTTATTGTATTGGTTATTTTCACTCCCTCTTAGAGTTTGTGCTACAGGTTTCCCAACTAGGTTATTAATGATCCCAATGGTGTGGGAATATTTAGTGATTTAAAAACTAGACTAATTCCTACTATCTAGGTTTGAATTTCACATGAATCATCTATACAATGAATTTTTTTGGGGATTCGATGATCCCATATGTGTAGAAGGAATATACATTTGATATTATGACAATTCTATTGTCTAGGTTTGTTTATTTATTTATATTAAAGCATTTTTATTTAGATGTTTTATTTTTTCCATACATTTTCATGCTTTTTGTTTTTTTAAATCATACATTATGTGCATGAGAGACATGTTTCTAGAGATTTATGCTTTACTATAGAAAATATCTTATCAATTATGATTCTTTCTCAAACATCATAATTCTATTTTTTAGTATCCTACTGATGGATCATTTTTTGAATGTGTAACATTTCTATAATTTTGTGTAATTTGTTTTGTCAACTTGAATAGTTAGCAAATATATATACATCCCTTGTGATATGGAATGAGAAAACACTATTGCTGGTTATCTACCATATGATAATCATTATAATTGTTAGTGCAGTAAAATTAATTTATCCTTATTCTCTTTACGCATTGCTGTTATTATCAGGTGAAGAATTAAAAATAACCTATTGCAGTATCCAAAATTTACCATGAAAATAAAGTGGCATTATCTTATGTGTCTTTTAAGATGTTAGGTCTCATTCTATCAAAATGGGTTTCAATCAATCCATCTAGATTATCTCACTAGTCACCATAATATTATTAGTAAATCACCCAGTTTAAAATTTTTCCTTTATGTGATGTTGAGAAAACCATAGATTTTATTGGTTAATATATTTATATTTTTTATTTTATACATAGCATAATATTTGGAGGTAGAATTAGTAAAAAAACATGACTGACAGTTTTCCCTTAGTTATCACTTTCAACATATCAAGGGAAAATTACACATTATCCCTCTCATTTTATTTAACCATGTACCACTATATAGAACATTTTACTAAGTATGATAAAACAAAAATGTGGGGGAAGATTTAAAGGTTATTTCCCTATGATATATATTGATAATTTTAGTGGATTATTATATTCTAATTGGGGATTATTTTGTTGACCATTATATTTTTCGAATAAATCTATGAATAATTAAACTCAGAAAGGAATGATATAATTTTATGTGTGATATATCATATTGGGTATGATTTCCTAATTATAAATTAAGTAATTATCCATTATGATCAATCTTTATACTTATATGGTTAGGAAATCTATTGTAGTCTTCCTCTCCTCTATCTATTTAAGCATATTTAGATCTTTGGGGCGAAATTTATAATAATTATATTTCTTCAAGAAAACAATCATTGAATAGGGTAGGAATATCAATTGGATCATGATATTTATATGATGCACAGTGATGGATTGTTTTTTACACTATACCAGGATACAAGAACCGCTATGGTTGTTGGTAACCATAATGAATTAGAACCCTATTGAATAATCAATAAAAATCCATCTGAATATTTTAATTATTCTATATAATATTTGACAGAATATATTATTTTATCTAGATATGATATAGAATATATAAGGTTTTTTGAGAAATTTTTAGGGATATAAGCCTACCGTAACATGACATCCTGAATATTGTAGGTAAGTTAAGCTAGAATGAGGACGTGTGCCCAGTCTTGATTTTCTTCATTCATCATAATTTTTTGATGATGATCAAAATTGTTATCAATAATATAAACCCCCACTTTTTCCTATGATTTGTGAAAATGTGTTGTTATATTGGATGGAGAATGAATTTTTCCCTTGATCATATTTCTATATGATTTTTCCTACAAATAATAGGTTGTAATTTGGAAATGTTCCTTTTTCTATTTTTCCTTTTTCGATAAAATATATTGATGATCTTGTAGAGTTTTATATTGAACACATTCCATATATAGTATCACCTATAACGTGTTCTTATGAGATCCATGTTCATCATTCATATGAATACAATCATTACATCTATTGGCCACAATTTTATTTCAATGATTGTTTCCCTTGACCCATGGTATAGTATTCTTGGAATTTTTTAGAATTTTTCATTGGATATAATCATATCATTAATTTTACTTATGAATACTCCACTCATAGTCAGATATATCTAGGGATGTTATGTATACTGGTCTGGAGGGGACTACAATATTATTTTAAAAAACACATCTTGGAATGTGGATTTGAGCACAACCATATAACTCATCATTTACTAGAATATGACAATGATATTCTTGAATTGGATAAATAATATTATATTTCTAATTATTTACTATCTGTATATGTATATAATAATCTCTTGTCGTGGGAATAGATATTTTTTAAATACACTTGTGATTTCAAAAATATGGATGAAAATATTCTATGTTCTTTACAAGATATATTATTTGTTATGAGTTTTTTTAGAAAGATTAAATTATTTACCTTTTAATCTTTTTCTAATATTTTAGTAGTTATATTTGATCAATGAAATGATATATTCCCACAAATGATATCCATTTATTTTTGGAGTGTACTCAAAATCCTGATATGTGGGAGTAATGACACGTTTTCCCTAATATATCTCTAATATATGGTGAATCTACTTCTCTATGTACATTAGTATTTGTTGTTCTAGGGGGTGTCTAAATGATTTCTAGAACCTCATCATCTATGGGAACTATTATATTCACTAATTTAATAATAATAAACAAAATAATTTAATTAAATATTTCTTGGTGTGAAATAGGATATTGGATTCTGTATTAGTTATTCAGCCACAAACAAATAATGAAACCATGTGGTTCTATAACTTGAGTAACATGGACTATATTCTAGTAAATATCCTTCGTATTATGATACTAAATAGTATGATTTTTCTATGATTTTCCATCCATCTAGTCATGGATTCCTCCATTTTAGCTGTTATATAGTGACATCAATGAATGATTCTAACATCTCTCCTAGTGATAAGAGATAATATATATAATGTATTTGGAAATAAATACAATATTAGATAGATGTTGTAATGGGTTCCCCATTTTTAACATAAAGATGAATTTGATGGTTTGGCTTTTTAGACATTAAATCCTAGAGACTCTCTTCAGTATCATCCATAATAATGATCATATTATTGAGATAGTACTCCATAACCATGATTTTAATCATCAGTCCCTCAAGATTTTTTGGGTGAAGAAACATTTCTTTAGTAGATGGTACCACATCGTTGCAGATATAATTTTCCTATTAACTATCTTGGGATAATATTGTCATTGCATTGTATCAAGGATAACTGTAACATACATTACGTTGTAAAAATTCTTCCACAAAAAATAAAATCCATATATCATACACCACTTGTATTTATTAACCACATATACTACCCAAATATAATGTTATTTACTTATAGAAGGATATTATCTTTACAAAAAGAATCACATTTAGTTCAGTTTTTTTACTATTTTTTATTTTTTCATATTGTTTGGTAATGTTGATTACTATATTTTTCATATAACTTTTCATTGATTTATTATTCACTATTTATATTTTCCAAAACATATTCACTTAGTACCATTTATTTCTATTTTACCATATATTCTAAATCTATACAACCATAGACATTTACTAGTGACTCTATTAATGTTCACTGAATTGATAGTATGTGTTCTTGGCTTAATAAATTGCATTCAGTGAGGTTGAATTGAAAAATATAATAGTCTCTTTTTGGTTTATATAAATTTTATGAATCATACCCAATAATGTTAATAACACACCTAGTTATATTCATTAATATGGTTGATTTATTATTTGTGTGAATAAATGATATCATATCTCCTTGTATAGAAAATTTATATCTCATACATAATTGTGTGAAGGGATAATATATTCAACTGAAGAATAATTATTAAGATGTTTAATGTTTAATCTAATTATTATATAAAATTGGTTCTTTAATTGTATGATTATGTCGATTAAATAGGATTCCTTAATACCCCTACAAATTTAATTAGAACAAATTTCTTTTACTAACACATAATAGGACATATTTTACTATGTAATGGAATATTATGAGGACCAAATTTATATAGAATAATGTAATATAGAATTGTATATCTCGGTCAATGATTCTTATAATGTTTTTATTTGTAAATTTCACATGATTCACCAATTTTTATTGTTATATCGGGAATATCTTTAAATAAATATAGGTGTGGCTGGACTGTAGAAATATATCAAGTCGATAAGATGTGTACTTTTGATAGATAAATATCTATAAGGTTGTTTGAGTGTATTGGTTGGAATGTTACCCTCTTGGTAGGTGAATAACATTATTGGGAGTATATCTCTATGAGGATAATTCCAATGAAATATATCCCGATGGAAAATAAGGTAATAGATGAATGTAATTTTTTATGTTGAATTGATGAGACAATATCTCCAAGGATATATATCAATAGAGGAAGAATGTATTTTTTGGGGGATATGATAGGGGATAAATTATGAAACAATATATATATATATATATATATTAGTTTTAGGCTATGAAAGTATTTTATTTTTAACATACTGGTGATATAAATAAGATCCAACATTTTTTGAGTGGCATAGTTTATAATTATATAATTTGGCCTTACGATAAATTCTAACATCATGAGGTATATATATTTTCTTGCAGTGTAACATTATGTGACAAAGATATCAATTTTATGAATGATGTGGTGCTATAGGATTGATGAGTGTGATATAAATGTGAGGATTCTCTAATTTACCTAATTTGAAATATATAACTATGAAAGGGTTATGTTTGAGAATAAATTTGAGTTTTTTTTAGAGTTGTGAGTGTGATATTTTGTAAATGATGATATGATTAATTTTTTAGTATTTTTGTTTGAATAAATAAATCATATTATAAGGCATTAAATCATATTATACAATGTGACTGGTTGATTGTCTTTTTTATCACGAAAGGATTTCATGATGAATTATTTAATAGAGGATAAGTAGAAATATTTTATAGGGGACCATTACATAGCGTATGGGTCCGTGTCATAGAGTGAGTCTTTGAATATTTTGTACTACTATAAATATTATGAATTTTGAGAAGTCCAAAACATAATCTCAATGAATTTTTTGTAGAAGAGAATTCATTATTGTTGTTGAGCATGTAAATTCCAATAAGAAATACGGTATATTTTATTGGGACTCTAAATATTTTGGTGCATGTATCATATAGTCTAACAGACATGTGATAGAGGAGGAAGTGATCAGTTTTAATTCCTTGGAAAATATTTTCACCTCCACACCACAAATTGCGGACAAATTATTATTTAGATTAATACAATAAGACTATTCACTTTCTATTATGATCATACCATATAGTGATGTCAGATAGAATTCAGTTATCTATATTATTTTAATCCTCCATTCTATAACACATTGACCATAACACAGCTATGTATAGAAATTGTATGAATTTTTCTAAAAACAATGAGGTTTTTTTCCTAATTACCATTCCCATGATGTAAAACTATATTCTATGAATTTTCAAGGTATGTGATGACTTGGATTCATCTGAATAATATGGAAGTAATTTCATTCTATAATATCTTCCTATTTAAAATTTAAATATTTAGATTTTTGAGTTAATATCCAAAGGGCGAGTTTAAAAAATGAGTTGGATATATGATTTGAAATATCAAATTAAATCATATAAACTTTTAAAATTTAATATATGGTTTGTTTTCTAGGGATAATTTTAAAAAATATTGAGAGAGAGGAAGAATGAAGAAATATTATATAAATAAGTATAATAAGTGGTTATTATTTCAATTGAAATGGAGTAATAATGTCATTCATTTGTTCTTTTAGGTTTTTTATTAAGAATAAGTTCTCTATTTCAACAATTGGAGATAGTGGTTGGAATTATTTGTTCATATAGATTTCATATTTTCTATTATAATTATTTTAATACAGGAGGTGCTATCATAATAAAGAGTTGAATTATAATTTGATTTCATGGATAAACCCATCTATTTTAACATATATGATGGATCAGTTTTGGTCATATCATCTCAACAAAATCCATATCATTCCCTGATCTATACATCACAATTTGATAGGTGAAACTATTAAATATGTTGTTCCCTTAATGTTTGTGTATTCATCTGAATCCAATATTCAATATAAAATTGGAGGATAATTGATTCAATGATATAATTTACGATATTTAAATTCACTGATCCCCCCTTCAATGATTGATCATTCTTCATAGAGTCTCTTTTTTAAGGGTTATCAGAGGTAGTTTCCCCACTATGGTGAATACCTATTTGATATTTGGATAGTATATTATCTCAATTAGGAGTGATTGGTTATGGATATCTAGTTTTATATATATGTAATCATTATTTATTGAAAATCATGTTTATTCCCACATTATATTGGAGTAATTATAACATATATAAGCATCAAGTATTTAAATTCTCTTTTATCAATATGTTTGGATGTTAATTATGATGTAAAAGTTGAGTTGACGTCTCATTCAGATAATATTTCATTGACATGAGTAGAATAAGGAACAATTCCGAATGATAGTCTTGGAAATAATGACTTACATTCATTATTATTTAATAATTATTTAATCATAGGTATAGGTATCAGAAAATACACATTTATTTTTGACAATGTTGTTAATACATATGAAAACAATAATAAGGTGATGAAAAATTTGATACAAAATTTGATATAGAAATTTGAATATCTGAAAATGATAGTACGTGATTCTATTGATTATTTTTTTCAATATTTAATAAAGTATTTATAATTATAATTAGTCATGGTGATAAATTGGAAGATAGTATAGTTTTTTAGAACACACAATATATCTAAATAAAAGGTTTGGTGCTAAATTTTATGTACATGAAATAACGAACCAAAATCACATCCTCTATATTATTTTGATAATTTTATCATTATATAAGTTGTATGGAGTTATTTTTATATCAATATAAATGGTATGGATATATGATAAAAAACTTTTAAATCCCAAAATAATGTGAATTTTATGAATTAGGTTGATAAAGATGATGGTATTTATTCTGAATAAAATAATTATTTTTTATGGAGTTATATAAGTGGATGTCTCTCATCTCATGAAATATTAAAAGATACAGAAGAATCAAATATTTTAAACTTTCTATAACATGATTTGAGAGCGGTGTTTTCATTCATTTTTAAGTAAATGTTTTTAATGAAAATATAAAATTATGATAATGATGAAGAATAAGAAGTAATAATTATAGTCCTTAAAGAGAGATAAACAATTTTTTAAAAATTAAATATCTTTTTTAATCTTTTCATTTTTTATGAAAAATAAAATTTTAACATTTATTTTATAAATATAAAATATATGATGAAATTACCAAGGAATTTAAAACTAATATTTAAATATATATTAATGAAAAAATTCTCATTTTAAAGGTGGAGGAATAAGAATTAATTCGTGAATGGTGAAGAGAAGTTATTGATTATTAATAAAGTGCAATTTAATTCATGCTAAAAATAGAACTAAATGAGTTTCTATGATATTATCTTTGATGAAAATTTTGAAATGAAATATGAAGAATGAAAATAAATATTCTAAAATCAATAAATAATTTCTTATTAGGAAAATATATTTTAACAAAAACATTAATAAAATTTACAATATTGCTGTTGAGATAAATGATTCAAGTGTCAAGATGTATGGATTAAAATATTATAAAATTAGTTATTGTTTTTAGAATATAATATGATGATTAAGGAAAAATTCTCTAGAATAATATAGGTTAAATTTTACACACTCCATTCATGAGTTTTGTGAAATTTAATTTATGATCCGAAAGCATTTAAATTAATAAGGATATGTATCAAATGATAAGACAAAGACTCATAGAATTTTTCTAATTTTAATGATGATAAATCAAAAAATAATTAAAAACATGTAGAATCATCAATTTATATTCATGAATTTATATATTTTTAGTAAACCCACATTAGTAAAAAATATTGAAGAAAAAAATAGAAAGAAAACTTGTATATGATAAAGGATGATTTTGTTGTAACATCCCAAGTAATTAAAGAATTCAACATTTTCAAATTTATTGATAACTATTAATTAAATATTAATTTTACATTAAATGGTATACTATGTTCCATGGAGTACCCAACATGCAAAAATAGGTTCCTCTGAATTCTAATGTTGCACACAATGCTGAGTCATGCTGAAAAATAATAATATAATATTATTATTTTAAATGTTAGTTAAAACCTAGACATTGTATTAGTGTGATTGAACAGAACTAACAATATTATGATTACTATTTTTATTTTAATGTTTTTACATTTATCCAATAAATGTTAGAAGCCTAAATGAGAATGAATCTGATATTAATCATAAATACACTAATGTTTTATTTAAAAGGTAGTTTTACAGCCTTTTGATGGAGAACCATTTTTAAATATACTTTTCGTCTCTTTTATATGATATATTTTTCAAAATTAACTACTTTATTAGAATGCAGACATAGAATTATACTTTAGGTAATTTTTTTGGTAATTTTATGATCAAGATCAATTTTTAATGAATAGTTAAAAATACATCATTTTAATTCAAAATTTCTTTTTAGTATAATTTACTTACATAGATATATTTTAGTTTTAATTGGTTTTAAATCTTAATTACATTATATTATTAAAATTTAAAACTATTTTACTCATTTTATGTAATTTAACTATTAAAATGGACATAAACACAAGTCAATCTTTGGGTAGTTTTAATTTCTAAAAAACAACCTTTTTGGTTTTGACAACATGAATCAATTTTAAATTAATTTCTATAACTTCTATGTTTAGAACTGGGAAAAATAGATTCCATAATTGTAATCATGAGGTCAAAATTGTGTAAATAGGTACCCATTATTATTAGATATGATGAATAGTAATTTAAGTATATATTGTTTTTACCATGGTTAACTGGTAAATCTGTTAAATTAGGGTAAAAAATAATATTAATATTACATTAAATTACATTAAAACATGTTCAAACCCTATATGATGAGATATGTACGAACATGGGAATCCATGGGTCGATTCAGGACCAAATGGATCCACTTTAGTGTGGAAATTACATTTAATTACATTTAATTTAATGTTACATGAAATTTGATATAATCATGCATCTTCGTAATATAACAATTTTTATATGGGGTTATATAACTGAAATATTCGACTATAAATACTAATTTGAAACATAAAAGATTATTACATCATAATATTTTATTTATAATTTTTATACAACATATAAATAAATATATTTATGACACAATGATGGTGTATTGATTACCTTGTCAATGAATGATTTAAATAAATGCGATTATGAAAAATTAAATAAATTTATTTTGAAACATTTTACACCACACACAAATTCTAGTGATGTGTAAAACTTGTTATATTTTAACTATTGATGTTTTTTTAATGAATCGTGTTTTTATGGATTTTTAAAGTCATGGTAAGAATAGTAAAACAATTCACATAAATGTGGTTTTAAAAGAATTAATATTATATTAAATGATATAATAGTATTAAAAATCTAAAATTCAGCCAAATGACTAAGATAATATTGAAAATTTATTTAATGATCAATTTTTGGGACTCTTTTAATTATATAGTAACTATATAAACCATATAGTATGAAAATAAATGATGAAATAGTAAAAGTTAAATTAGATAACTACATGTTAAAGATAAAGGATATGGTTACATTTGTGGCCTAGACATCTCTAATTCACATTTTATGAGAGGATATAGAATAATAATCATCTTATTTTAGAAATATATCACTTTGTTTTATTATATTTTAAAAATCATTTAATAATAAAATTATATTTCAAAACATTCCTAAAGTGCACCTTCTCCCACTTATAAAAGGACACCACCTCTAACCCATTAATCAAAAATCTTAATCCTCTCGGATCATCCAAACTTGTCACCAATTATATCCAAAAATGCCTCCCTTTCTCCCAAATTACATCCCCTAAGAGTAATGAAATTCAAGAAATCCCATTGGCTCAAATCAATAGAAGTTACCCGATTTGAGTTAATGTCTTCTCTCAACATCCTTTCCATTATTTTTTCCTTATCCACTCCCTATGTACTTTTTAATATTTGTCTCTATAACATAACTAGTATCCTAAATATACAAAGTTATTTTTATGAGATGTATTTTAACTACACTTATACACACCTTCGTCTAATGGGTATAGAACATACTGTTTCTTTGTACAACAAACTACTGCCTCACAAAACGATGATTGTTTAATCTTCTCATTCCAACTCATATGGTGTCTGTTAGGATGGAACTATTATTATATATTATCTTGATTTTGTCTATATTCTTCATTAATTCTCATTTAGAATATACATTTATAATTTTCATGTTGTATAAATACGGTAATTTTTTTTGAGGAAGTGTGCACTACCACCCACTCAATGTGATAAGACTCATTCAAGCTATACATGAAACATATAAAGGATGAAATTAGTGAACTTATGTAAATAATATAACATAGAAATTAAAATTTAATTATAATATACCAATGTTTTCGTTTTTTCCATTAATTTAAATATGAAAAATAAACAGAAGTATCGTTCATGTGTACGTACATCATATCGTCTCCATGAATGATCCATTTAATTTCCTATATCCATATGTAATGGAATATTATAGATACATATATACAGTATATATATGATATATATGATATCTATATCATGAATATCCGTCAGTATATAATGTACTTTTGACAACATGGTCAATTCGTAATTATTAAATGTTCATTTTTGATTCAACTACCGAACATTGACAAACCACCGATATGAATAGAAATTTTTATACAATTATTATAGCAAGGTAATATGTGATACAAAAGTAATAATAAACCTTAAAAGGGTTTTGAAGAAATTATAAATTAATATAACATTATTATTTTGGAAAAAATAACATATGTGACTATTCTTAATCAAGGTAAGGTACTTCATCTCAATCTCATTTCATAGAAGAATATTATGATAATATAAACCTAATTACTTTATATAGTGTATAATAATCCCCTTTTTAAATTTATTTTCATTCAAAAAAATATTATTTCTATGAATCATTTTACTAAAAAATATAATTAATGTTTATTTGCATATGTGGTGATAATGACCTCTCTGTTGCCGTAATTTTTATTTGGCTTCGTATATAATCCTTCATGTTTTTAATATGAGAAGAAATCCCTTATTCAATTTGTGGGTGTTTTCATATTGAAAATGTTTTTTGAAATAGATTTTGTGTTTTAATATCTTGAAATGAATTATTTTGATTATTAATTAAATGTTATTAGTTAAATGCGAATATTTTCAATATTTATGTGTTATGATTATATAATGGTAGTTACACATTTGACGGGTGATTACATTAAAAACTAATTATGGTTGGTTACGTGATATACCAAATGATGGGTAGTTTTGTGATATACCAAGGATGGGTGGTTACATTATAACATCAAAGGAATTGGGTATGCAATTCAGATGTATGGATATTCAATTTATAATAATGGTTTGTGGAAGTAGACCGTATGGTTATTCCATTTATGTATGATTATGTCCCATGATTACCTTTATTTTTTTATGTGTGATCTATTGGGGTTTTAAGGTAATTTTTTGGTCATAAATGGGTATTAATTGAGTTTTTATTCTATGAAGAGTATTTAATAATTCATAAAGAAGAAAAGTATTACTTATGATAATGACTTCATCGGTTACATATTGTTTTGAAAAACAAACAGTTTTCCTTCTATTTGTTTCCCTTACCAAGAATTTTATGCACATTATTTGATTTTAATGGTTTATCATTGGATTTAAATGTGTATATATTCAAGGATTGTATCATGGAAAAGTTTTTATGTTTAGGCATTAATTGAGACCATGTTCTTTTTTAATTGTTTTTACATTATGAATAAAAATGGATACTGAGTAGAAGTGTCTACTTTTTAATAATAAATTTTTATGTATAATTTGTGTACTAATTATCTAATGCTCTAAACATGAAATATCCTCAATGTAATTTATTAGCATAATTGTAGATTATGTAATGTATAAGGTCAGGTCCTTCTAGTTGGTTTCTGAGGTTGGTATAGATAACATTAGTAGTTAAAATTTTGTTAATAGAATATCCATAAATTATTTTTACATTATAGTCAAATTGAAATAATATATAATTTGAATATTACCATGTTTGTTCATCTAAAATATGTTTGTTCAGAATGGTTTTCCATAGAGGAAATAGGAAAGCAGTGCTAGAAAGGGATTCAAAGGAGAATTAACATCCAAATCATCATCCCGAGATGGTTGGAATCAGAACTGAATAGTTTACTGCAGTGATGGAGAAGTGGAATGAGGCTATAAATGTTTGTGGTATACATGCACTAGATATACCGAATCAACTCTATAAATACTTGACTATAGTGGAGCATTTCATGAGTTAAAATACGATGTAATTCAGGGAACCATCTAATCCAGTTCAAGATAAAGAGTGTATCAAAGCACTGGAAATAGATTTTCAATGTCATAGGTTATACAGACAATCAAAAGGATTATATTGATTTTTATCAATTTGAAAGAGAATCAGGTCATTAGTAGTTGATGGTTAGAAACATCAGGGAGAGTGAAGAGATTGGTGATCTATGTTGGGACAAATTAAAATAATGTTTCTTGAGAATTATTTTCCAATGGTGGCTCAACATAGGATTGAAAACAGTTCTTGTAATTGAGGCATGGGAATGACAGAGTCTTTACTTATGAAGCAAAGTTCACAAGATAGGTACGGTATGCTCCAAATTTCATTCTACATCATGATAGTAATATAAATCTTTTTTCAATCATGACTCAAACTGAGATATCGATGAGAATTAGAATATCGTTAAATCAAAATCTATGTGAAACTTGTTAGATGATCCCAGAAGTTAGAAATGGAGTTTTCTAATGATCATGTGTTCCCCAAGAGAATGCAAAAGAAGAGGTCAAATTGGCAGGCCAGGGGAATGTATTCATCAATGATGCTTGGATGTAAGAAAATTAAATTTCCATCTTTATATAACTGTTTGAAAAGGGAATCATGTTGAGTCAATAAGGTTTTCCTTATGACTTTTCCATTCCTAATTGTTTTGAAAATCACAAACACCTTATACAAAAGAAAATATTAATTTTACTCCCATAAGGAAAATTTACTTCATTATGTAAATTTACCCTTACCTAGAGTTTCATATACATTGCAATATTTTTTCTTAAAGTATAAAACTAGGATTATTAACCAAAATCCCGGAATCATATAATGACAAGTATTGGAGTATTCTGTTTTTAGGAACCAAATTTTGGATGTAAACTATAATGAAGTTCCAATATGAATATTGGACTCCGAACATTCATGATCTCGACTCCGAACTCTTAAGCAGTTCGACTCTGAACTCTTAAGTAATTCGACTCTGAACTCTTAAGTATCTCGACTTCGAAATCTCATATAGCTTGACTTCGAACTTTTAAGTAGTTCGACTCTGAACTCATAAGTAGCTCGACTCCGAATTTTTACTTGTTCGACTCCGAACAATGCATGTTCATATTCCAATATCTAGTGGAACTAGACTCTGAATCCCTATAAAATAGAATCCCAACATTTCTTAACATCGACTCTGAATTTTATTTTGGATGGACTCCGAAAATTTAATTTACTTACACTCCGAAATGTTGAATTGTTTTTTCTTACATTTGTTCCATTTAAAAACGATGTCGTTCATTCGGTTATACTTGGTTAGTTATTAAATGATGTCGTCTATTTTGTTTAAAACTAACTGTTGGTTGAGTTACACATGTACAGGTCCCTCCAAATTTCATTGAAAATATGACCATTGGAGGAGGGAGCTGACCATTGGAAATTTTCCTATAAATAGGAGCTCATTTGAAAGATCTCAAGAGACGAAAGAAGATGATTGATCTAGAAACCACACGATGTTAAGGTGACTTCAAGAGAGAGAATCCTTTCATGCCTTGTGCGTACTAAACTACTCGTTCATATTGCTTTGTGTGACTCTGAATGTTGGTGATTACATTCGAGGACTTCCAGGGATAGGAAGGCATAGGTGATGACTACCTTGAAGTTCAAGGACTTCATTGCTAGGGAAGACATAGGTTCCAACTCCCATGAAGTTGAGGGCTTGTGGGGATAACAAGACATAGATTCTAATCTTCGTATCGAGGGATTACTCTGGTGTGGGTAAGACAGACATTCTTGAATGTATAAATCAAGGGACCTTTATCCAAGCTTGTTGGATACCCTTCTCTTTGGGTAAAAAGATTCATATCTTGTTACTCGTAGTTTTACTACTTATTTTTCCACTTCATATTGTATTGTAAGGAATGTATATCCTTCTTATATTACCTTACACTTGTACTCTGATTAGTTTCAATTCTATTGGCTTTGATGTAGAATCTTATATTGTAATCCTTGGTTCCAATTCTTTAGTTGGTGAATAGAGGTGTTGTGAATTTTCTTATTTTAACTTTGTTAAACATAGTTTTTTTCCTTGTCTAAGGAAAACATAATTATCCGTAATCAAATCTAAATGTTCCAAAGGAATTTTTAATGTATACAATTCACCCCCACTTGTATATTGAGCATCTACATCGTTATTTTTTTCCTACAATTGGTATCAGAGCAGGTCTCAGAAATACTTATACTCATGTAGAAGTTTTTCATTACGAACTTTTTCACTCCGAACTTCATCATTCTAAACATCGTCATTCAAAACATTTCCATTCCGAACTTTGTCATTCCAAAATTTCTGGTTATGAACTTTTATAATTGTTTTGGTTGCCAAGTTTCTATTATAATGGAAGGAGTCAATGATGGTTCTATGGACAATCAAAATCCTACAAGACCACCAATCTTTGATGGTAATGACTATAAGTACTGGAGAGATCTAATGAAGACTTTTAGTATCAATACTGGAGGGGATAACTTTGTTATGCTTACTAGTCATAATAAAATTCCTGGTAAAGAAGTTAGAACTTTCACTAACCAGGAAAAGTTGAAGTATCAACTCAATTATAAGGTATGAAATACATTAATATGTTCAATGTCTAGAAATATATATAGCCAAATTTCTTCTTGTGAAGCAGCTAATTGTATCTAGAAGAAGTTATAGGTTATACACTTTGTCACTTCTAATGTGATTGAGATAGGAGAGCAATACATAGAGCTGAATACCATGGATTCAATTTTCTGTATAGTGAACCAATCTGCAATGTTCAACAGAGATTTATGACTATAGTCAATAGCTTACAGTCTATGGGAGAAAATTGGTTAAATCATGAATCCCTTGTGGATAAGATAATTGATATTATGTCTAATGAGTGATAATAAAAGAGAACAGCTATAGATGTGAATAGGAAAGTCACTCAAAATTCTCTTGATGAGTTATTTGGAACTCCTCCTCAATATGAAACAAGAATGAAGAGAGATGCTGACAACATCAAGAAGAAGAATAGGAATGGTATTGTTTGTTTTACAACAACATAAAATCATATGAAAGCTAAGACTCCAGAGAGAGTAACCAAATCCAAGCCTAAGAAGATGGTTATTCAATCAGGTTCTAGTGAAAGTGAAATATCAGAAAATGAGTTAGCAAATATCGCACAAATAATGAACAAGATAGCTGTCCAGAGAAATTTACAGTCCAAGTATAAGAAAAAGGAAAGGAACGATAGGAAAGATGGAGAAGTTACTTGTTATGAATGCAAGAGAGCTGGACATATTAGACCAGATTGTCCTTTTCTCAAAAAAAAAAGAATAGAAAGAAAGGAATTCTTAGAGGAATAGAAAGAAGTATTACAAAACCGAAGCTAAGAAATTTCTGAAAGCAAATGACGCCTGGAGTTCCAGTAGTGGTGACTCTTTATATGAATCTTCTGATAATGAATCATCAGGACAAAAGAATCTTGGTCTTATAGCCAGATTACCTATAAACAAACATTGTTTTATAGCTATGGTACGAAATTATGAATCATTGACCAATGTTTCTTTAAATTCTAATGATAGTAAGTATTATAACTCTTCTGATAAATAATCCTCTTCTGATGAAGAAAATACATTACCTACCTATGAAGAAGATTGTAGATTTTCTGAACATCAAGAGTTTGAGAATTCTAAACTTAATAAAAAACATGATAAGGAAAACTCTAGAAATTCTATTCTTACAAAAGAAATATCAGATCTTAACAACGATCTTGATAGGAAAAATGCTGATTTAATAAATATTTCAAAAAATATTAAGGAAGTAAGTTCTTATAAGGAAAAACTTTCTAAAGATTCAGAAAAAGTTATTTCTATGAAAAGTATCTTTGAGCCTAGATCTAGTTCTAAATCTACTGATTTTGAAGAAAATAACTTGGTTATAAAACTAAAGTCCAAAATTTTGTCCTTAAAGAAGTGTTTATCAAACATTACCCATGGAAAGGAAATTTTTGATAGAATATATTCTCAAATATGACCTTTGAGAAACAAATCTGGATTTGGTTATACCCATGCTAAACCAATTTTTAGTAACAATTACATTGTTCCACAAAGTGCCCCATTTTGTACCATGTGTCAATGTGGTGGTCACTGGGAAAAGAATTGTTCTTTAAATAAAACCCAATCATTAGGTTTTCATAATGCCTATTTTTCTAAGAAAGTGAGGGTTCTTAAAATTTTGTTATCTAGAAATATCGGATCCAAGCAATTTTAGATTCTGAATGTCTAATTATTTTCTTATTTTCATGATGATAAAGGAAGTACCAACAACAATACATGGTATAGGAATAGTGGATGTTCCCGGCACATGATAGGTAACAAAATCTATTTTGAAAATATTATCCAAACGAAAGGAGGAAAGGTAACTTTCTGAGATAATGCTCAAGGAGAAATTCTTGGTATTGGTAATATTGTTCTTCTAGGTAAAACATTGATTTAAAATGTTTTATTTGTTAAGGGTCTTAAGCACAACCTCATTAGCATAAGTCAGTTATGTGATGAATGTTAACTTGTGAATTTTAGGAATGAAAAGTGCTTAGTACACAATTATAAGGAGGAATTTATTCTCTCCGCCAATAGGCAAGAGAATTTTTACACTTTGAACTTAGATATCATGACCCGTCCTCAGGGCTTGTGTCGTGACTACCCCAAGCCCGCCTTCCATATGCTAGGGGCTGGCGACTAGAACCAAGGCGTAAATCCCGGTAAAAATGGAAGGCATTTCCTTTGTAAAGTAAACAAACACCACAGATCAAGAAAGCAGTAGAAATAAACACTAAGTAAAAACTGAGTACAACAGTAAGTGCGGAAAAGAAGGTAGGCCAGAATACCAACCCAAACTGAATGTAAAGTACAACTCGAAAGGGAAAATAGAAACTGAAAAGTAAAGTCTCAGCGTCGAGCCGTCCACAGGAAGTCCCACCTGATGGGTGAGTATAGATAGACTCCAAAACTCCTCAGGACCAGCTGTCTGCTCCAAGTACGTCTCACCGAGTAGTCCACCTCCAGGTACCGTCCTGCTCCGTAAGCCTCAACCACGATCAGTGATTTCTGTCGTCTACAACCAACACAATGTAGTGCAGGCATAGGCCGTGTAGGGGTGAGTATAAGCTACTCAGTAGAGACCCCAAGACACCCGAAGGTCTCCCAGAATCCAAAAAGGAAAGATACAATCATGAAGTAACATTCGACACTGCTTTGGTATATGCCCATACACATACCTAAGTCACCAATTCCAGTTCACTCATACCTCTGAGCCAAAGTACAACCCAGTCCACACAGGAAAAATACAACCCAATCCACATAGGAATGCAAACCGTAATCCACATAGGATAACACAACACAATCCACAAGGAAAGAAAAACAGGATTCAGCTCACGCCGATATACTTCATTGTATGACGATAGAGATGATCAGATGTAGCAACTGATTCATCTAAGCCTTCGGACCTAGAAAGCATCGATAGATACTAATCCCGGCAATGACCCACAAAGGATCGACAGGTAACTAACTCCCGTAAAGACCCACACAGGATCGGACCCACACATGATCTGTAGGCGCTGGCTCACACAGAACTCCTGAGAGAAGACCCACACATGATCG
Organism: Viscum album; assembly: GCA_963277665.1. NCBI lineage: Eukaryota > Viridiplantae > Streptophyta > Magnoliopsida > Santalales > Viscaceae > Viscum > Viscum album. The sequence goes on from OY728140.1 coordinate 2,062,518,597, forward strand.
GACCCACACAGGATCGGTAGCACTTATCTACGTAGGATCACAGTGTGTTGTAGTCGTCACCTTCGAATCCACTGAGGATCTCTGTACAGTCGTCATCAACGTCGTCACAGTCGCAAACACAACCAGTTCTAGTGTTCCCGCTCACAGCATGCTCGTTTGGGAGGGTCCGCTCCACGAGCAGAGAGGCTGATACATCAAATGACACAATGTCTGGAGTTGATGTATTCAAAAGTTCTGTATCGTCAACAGGAACTCAGCGTCACAGACGACGCGTCAATCGGACGCTCAGTCTGGATGTTATTGGCTTTTTCGTCCCAGGGGCCCGATTGGTTTTTCAGTCAAAACCAACCTGACTATACTACTACTATGTCTGAACCTTGTATAGAGTAATCCAAAAGATCCTTCTCAATAAGAGGAATCCAACCAAGTCGACGACACATCATTCGGACGTCCGGAGCTCGTGTTTTAAGCGTTTCCGCTCCGCGGGCCCGGTTGGTTTCGTGTATGAACCAACCCAGCCAAACCCAATGTTCTCCGAAACATTGAGTGTAATATGTCTAAATGACCATCTCGATCCAAGGATTGTGTCTCCACTTTCTGTGCGTCGATAGGAGGTCTGTAGCCCATGATATGGGCAAAAGACTGAAGAGGGTCCGAAAATGGGGGTTTCGGGCCCGGGCCAACCCGGCCCGAGAACCCCTGGGTTGGACCGGTTGGAGTGGCCCGGCGTGCTGGCGCGCGACGCCAGGTGGCTCGGCCGAACGACTGAGCCGTTCTGATAGCGCGGGGGGGGGGGGGGGGGGGTGATGCCCCCCGGTTTGTAACCGCCCCCCCCCCCCCCTAAATGGGGGCTACTCAGCTGGCCGGCCGGGGTGTCGAACCCCCAACTTTTCCCTTGTCCGGTCAGCCCGCCCCTGCCGGCCGGTTTCTGCCGCCAAGGGATGGGAGACGACCGGTCCCCTCCCGGCTATGACACCGGTGGCCCGTTTCCGGCCACCGGTTCCCACGCTTTGCCGCGGCCCGGTACCGGCTGTGGCCTTCATTCATCCGTTGTGGTGCGACGACGCCGCACCCCTCCGCCATAGCCCCACTTCGTCCGCGGTGGTTTTTCGGTTCTCTGGCACGGCACGACGGCGCCACAACTTGGTTCAAATTTTTAACAACGCGGTGCGACGACATCGTGCATCCTCGTTGTTCGATCCCTCATGGTACGACGACACTACATCACTTCCATTCGTACCACAACAAAAAGAAAATAAAAAGGGAGGGTGTCGGCCGTGTTTGTGTGGTTCGGGGGGTGGGCAGGGGGGGTGTGGGGGTGGTGGGGTGGGTGCTTCCCCCCCGCAGTTTGTAACCGTGGCCCCTCTAAATGGGGGCTACTCAGTTGGTTGGCCGGGGCATTGAACCCCCAGCTTTTCCATTGTCCGGTCGGCCCGCCCCGGCGGGCCGGTTTCTACCGCCACGGGACTGGCGACGACCGGTCCCCTCCCTGCTACGACACCGGTGACCCGTTTCCAGCCACTGGTTCCCACACTCATCTGTGACCCGGTACCGGCCGTGGCCTTCATTCATCCGGTGTGGCGCGACGGTCCCGCACCCCTCCGCCACAGCCCCACTCCGGCCGGAGTGCTTTTTCGGTTCTCCAGCGCGGCGCCACGGCGCCACGACTTGGTTTAAATTTTTAAAAATGCTGTGCGACGGCATCGTGCATCCTCGCCATTCGATCCCTCATGGTAAGATGGCACTACATCACTTACATTCATACCGGAACAAAAAGAAAATAAAAAGGGAGGGTGTCAGCCGTGTTTGTGCGGTCCGGCCTCCTCCTGTAAATCGATAGCATGCGGTCCAAATATACGTGGATAATGAACATGAGTAAATCACGAAAAGAAAATCACATAAACCCCTACATAGAGATTAGAATGAATGGAGGTTCATCGAACGACGATTCATCGTGGAATATCTGTCTTGGAAAGAGACGTCGTGAAAGAAGACGTCATCGGTGTCGCAGTATATGGCGCCGTGTAGTCGGTTTCTGAGGACTCGGCGTTCTTCGTCGGAGATCGATGCATTTTTCGCGTTCTTCATCGAAGATGACGAAGTTCCTCAAGTTCCTTAGCCTTTTCTCCCAAAGACTCCACAACAAGAATCCAACCCATAATAAAATAAGCCCACACTTAATTTATTAACTTGACATTAGTTTTAAATTCAAACACTCACATTAAACTCACTTAATTAATATCATAAGTTATTAAAACAGAAGTTATCAAATTTAATTGTGAGTTGAGGGAGTTATGTAATGTGAAGGGTTGGGGTTCGTGTGGGCCCCACCACCCTCATAACCTCCCATGGGAAGTTGGTTAGTTACCCAACTTCCACCCAAAGCTTAAATCCACTTAGAGAAAATAAAAATTGTAGTTAAATTTTTATTTTAACTTCCACAATTTTTATCAACATCTATCGTGAAAATGAAACTCCAGAAAAGGTGTTCCTAAGCAATTATCGGCACAGCGGTTCCATCGGTGCCCTCATAATTCGATTCTGACCACCGGTTCAAAAGTTAGGAAATTCCCGCTTGTTCGTTCACTGAACGTACCAGAGCTAACCTTCGGATAGAAATTTCGAGCACAACGGGCCTCAGAATCAAGTGCCGTCAGAAACTGCATTCTTGTAAAATCCCAAAGAAAATAATGAAAAAAACATTCCTTGAATTTTACAGGTATTTACATTACTCCCACCTCAGGGATTTACGTCCCCGTAAAGATACATCGAAAACTAGGGAAACAAAAGTGGGTACTGAGCACGCATCTGAGCCTCCCTCTCTCAAGTGCTCTCCTAGAGATTCCTATGCTTCAATCTGATGTGCAATAGAGGAATTGATCGTCCACATAGGACCCGCTCCTGTCGATCCTCGATCTCCACTGGGACCTCCGTAAAAGTTTCCCCATCATCAATGTCCAGCTCCCCATGAACAATGATATGCGTTAGGTCGTGCACGTATCTCCTCAGCTGAGATACGTGGAAGACGTCATGCACTCGGTGCAACTGAGGTGGTAGAGCCAGGCGATAAGCCACCTCACTAATCCTGCTGAGGTCCTGGAATGGTCCGATGAAGCGTGGAGAGAACTTACCACCTCTGCCAAATCTCTGTATACCATGTCGAGGTGAGACTCGCAAGAAGACATGGTCGCCATACTCAAACTCCAGTGGCCTCCACCTACTGTCTTCATAAGACTTCTGCCGGCTCTGAGCTGTCCTCATCCACTCATGGATGACCTGGACCTTCTCTATCGTGGCCTGGACCATCTTCGGTCCCACAAGTGTTGACTCCCCTGAGTCTGTCCAGCACAGCGGTGATCTGCAGGGTCGGCCGTACAACGCCTCGTATGGTTCCATTCCGATAGTGGAGTGGTAGCTTTTGTTGTACGTGATCTCCACCAAGGGTAGGTGGTCCTCCCAACTACGACCAATGTTGAGGACACATGTGCGGAGCATGTCCTTAAGGGTATGAATGGTCCTCTCTGTTTGACCATCCTTCTGAGGGTGAAAGGCGGTGCTCAGACGTAGCTGCGTCCCGAATGCCTCCTACAACCCCTTCCATAGCCGGGAAGTAAAGAGAGAATCTCGATCGGAGATGATAGATGACGACACACCGGGAAGTTGTACAATCTCTTGAACGTAGATATGTCCCAAGATCCCTACTAAGCCCTGCTCTATGATGGGTAAGAAGTGTGCCGACTTGGTGAGTTGGTCGACAATTACCCAAATGGAGTCGTGACCTATGGAAGTGTGTGGATGTCCAGTCACGAAGTCCATATATATCTCGTCCCACTTCTACTCCGGGACCTCCAAGGGTTGTACCAAGCCTGCTGGTACCTGATGCTCTACCTTCACCTGCTGGAAGGTGAGGCATCAAGAAATGAACTCTACCACATCCTTCTTCATGCCTGGCCACTAGTGCTCTCGTCTGAGATCCTGTTACATCTTCGCCACTCCAGGATGTACCACCAAAGGGGAAGTGTGATACTCTCTCAGCAAATCCTCTCGCAAAGCAACTGGTACCATGGTACATCCTCTGAGTAGAACGTCATTCTCTCATCCTAAAGGGAAACCATTAGGTGCCTATCCTGAGGATATCTGCGCACGCCGCGTCTGACAGTCTGCGTCGCCACGCTATGCCTCCCTATCCCGCTGCAGTAATGGAGGAGTGACTATGAGTGACAAATGGAAGGATGCTCCCTCTCTATCCACGGAGGATATCTGTAAAGTGGCTAGCTGCTATGTCGCCTCCCCAAGTAGATGAATGCCCGTCCTCCTGTTGAGAGCATCAGCTACCATGTTCTCCTTCCCAGGAGTATAGACTATCTCAATGTCATATTCCGGGAGAATCTTGAGCCATAGAAACTATCTCAGGTTCAGGTCCTTCTGAAAGAAGATGTACCAAAGACTCTGATGGTCAGAATAGACTGTAAAGAACTCACCCATCAGTTAGTGTCGCCACATTTTCAGAGCGAAGACCACTACTGCTAACTCCAGGTCATGGGTAGCATAGTTCTGCTCATGCGGCCTCAACTGACGTGATCCATAGGCGATCATTGCCCGCTCCTGCATCAGGACACATTCGAGTCCGGTCCCTAATACATCGCAGTAGACTACGTACCCTACTCCCTCCTCCGACAACCTCAAGATAGGTGCGCTGGTCAATCTCTTTCTCTGATCTTGGAAGCTCTGCTGACATCTGTCTGACCATACAAAGGGTATCCCCTTCTTTTTAATGGATGAGAGTGGTGCTACAACCCTGGAGAAGTCTGGCACAAATCTTCTGTAGTATCCAGCTAGACCTAAGAAGCTCCTCACCTCAGTCACACTCCTGGGTGTCTCCCAAGCTAGCACTTCCTCGATCTTCACAGGATCCACCCCAACTCCTGCCTCAGAGATGACGTGACCCAAGAAGTAGACCTCCCGTATCCATAACTGAAACTTTGAGAGCTTACCATAAAGCTGGTGCTCTCAGAGTGTGTCTAGTACAACCCACAAGTGGAAGGTGTGCTCCTCCTCAGTGGTCAAGTAAATAAAAATTTCGTCGATAAAGACCACGACAAATCGATCAAGGTATGGCTGAATGATCCTGTTCATGAGGGCCATGAACAATTCTGGAGAATTGGTTATGCCGAATGGCATAACCATGAAATCATAGTGGCCATACCAACACCTGAAGGCTGTCTTCTGCACGTCCTCATCCCGAACTCTGAGCTGATGATAGACTGACCTAAGGTCTATATTCGAGAACCACCGTGCTCCCTTGAGCTGATCGAAGAGGTTTTCAATCCTCGGTAGCATATTCTTGTTCCTCATGGTATCCTGGATCAGGAGACGATAATCGACACAAAGTCGCAAACTCCCAACTTCCTTCTTAGCGAACAAAATTGGGGAAGCCCAGGGTGAAACACTGGGTCGGATGAATCCCTTTCCCTAAAAGTCGTCCAACTATACCTGTAGCTCTCGAAGCTCAGTGGGGGACATATGATATGCTGAAGTCGATATAGGGGTTGTCCCGGGTTACAGGTCAATATAAAAGTCTACCTCTCTACGAGGAGGTAGCTCTAGGACGTCGTCGGGGAAAACGTCTACATACTGATCCACCACTATAGGAAGACCAGGACTGCGCACGTCAACTGCTCCTAGGATGACGCTAGCCAACTGATGAGCGATGGGATGTCCTATTCTCTGTGAGATTCCATCATGTGCTGTGAAGGCTCTCTTCTCGCCGGTGAGGGTGAACCTGCTCCCGTCGGTGCGTACACATCGCACCTTGCGCCTAACACAGTCGATCTGAGCATGGACCATAGATAACCCATCCATGCCCAAGATGATGTTGTAAAGACTCGACGTCACTACAAGAAGATCCCAGCTGAAGCTCTCACCTCCTAGAGTAAGCTCACAATGCTGGAACCAGTGCGTAATTGTCGAGTTTTCTCCAATAGGAGTCTCTAACCGTAAGGATCGAGCCAACGGCTCTATCGGAATCTCCGAGCTCTGAACAAGGGTAGAGGCTATGAAATAATGACTCACTCCTGTGTCTATAATAAATGTACCAAGGGTGGAATAGACACAGATAGTACCTCAAATCATCTCGGGCGCGTCGTGGTCATAGGCCTCCGCTGCCTGGAGCTATGCCTGTCTCTGCCCACCAGCTCCCTGTGGTCAGGGGTGGACCTCCTGGTAGTGGTGGTGGTAGAACCTCAAAGCGTCGCCCACCACCTGCTGCTTGGCCAGCTCCTGTACCTCATCCACCTACTCCCTGCGGACCGCCACTGTCGACCCTCTGCCTCTGCCTGGGTGGTCCCTCAACTGTCTGCTGCTCCTCTGCACGGCGGGTCGGGCAGTCACGAGCCATATGGCCCTCCCCGCCGCATGCGTAGTACTATCTGCCTCTCGAAATACTGGCTTCGTGCTGAGTGGCCCACACTACTGTGCCCGTGTCCTGAGGTCGTCTGCCTGAGGTTCTGGTCTTCCTGGACCCATGCGTCATTCGTCGACTGCCTACTGCAGAAGATTCTGCTACATGCCACCCAACGGTGGGTCTCACTGATGAAGTAGGCTCAGCTAGAAAGCTCTCGATCAGAAGGGCTCACTCCAGTTCCCCTGCCTGAGTCGGAATACTGAGGGAGATCAGCGGTGC